>JACTTY020000050.1:0-1200000 GCA_014595695.2 Epargyreus clarus clarus | reverse complement strand
ATAATAACCCCGGATGGAGCACAATTCATACCAGGTCAGACGGTGTCAGAAAATGGCAGCGTTATATTTACACCTGGACAAAATGCCAAAATAAACAATGAGTGGCAGTTCGTACCAGGTCAAGTCGTACATCAAGACGATGAATTGCACTTCGTTCCTGGAGCAACGCTTGCAACACCTAATGGCCTTAAGTTTGTTCCTGGACAAACAGTTGCTATAAATGGAGAATCGTGTTTTATACCTGGTATAACTAAAGAAACAAAATCGGGATTAGAATTTGTTCCTGGAACGACTGTGGATACAATCGATGGACCTAAATTTATTGAGGGACAAATAGTGCATACCAAATGCGGTGAAAAATTCATGCCGGGGAAGACTATTGTTCAAGCAAGTGGCCACATTGAATTTTCCGTTGCTAAATCTATTGAAGATATCAATTTTTCGGAAAGCGTGGCGACAGGATTGCCCATAGATATTAAAACATGTTCTTTATCAGAAGAATCTTTGTATGTATTTGGTCATATGGTGCAAACCTCTAAGGGTATAGAATTTTACCCTGGTCCAAAAGTACCTGCAATTGAAGGTAAAGTAGTTCCCGGAAGACTTGTGAAAAATGAAGCTAACGAATCACGTTTTGTCCCTGGAATGATGGTAGAAGGTATTTTTGTACCCGGACAAGTTGTATTCACAGAAAACGGTGAACAGTTTGTACCCGGTCAGGTAGTTGATACCAAGGATGGTCCTAAATTTGTCCCTGGTCAAGTCGTAAACACGAAAAGCGGACCAAAGTTTGTTCCTGGTCAAACCATACATACAATCGATGGTCCTCGCTTTGTTCCAGGACAAATTATTGAAACAAAAGCCGGCCCAACATTTATTCCTGGTCAAGTGATATCTACTGAAGATGAAGGCTCAAGATTTGTTCCTGGTCAAGTTGTAGATACAGAAGAGGGTCCCAGATTTGTACCCGGCAGAGTAATAGAGACGGACGACAACGGAGTTACCTTTGTACCAGGACAAATTGTTCAAACACCTGAAGGTCTTAAGTTTGTTGCTCCTGACCTTGTAGAGGGTGAAGAAGGATTAGAGTTTTCAGTGCAAAGTTTCGTGGTCACACCTGAAGAGCTCAAACTATTAAAAGTAAAAACTAACCCTAATGACACAACTTCGACAAAAGGAGAATTAACTATCGACACAAATATGCTAAAACAATTGGCTGCAGCTGGCATGTCAATAGGAAGACAAGTTCCCGCTGATTTACCTGCTATTAATGTTATATTAAATGAAACAAGGAACGCTGAGGCTTTGAAAGCATTTGTTTCAGATTTTGGACTTAAAGATGATGTTGCGAACCAATTAATGGATGTAATTAAATCTATTATTGAAATGAGTGTACATTTGAAAACAGAGATTCATGAAGATCGTAGCAGCGAAGAAACCAACTCTGAGACGAAAAAAGGAAGAACTAACAAAAAACGAGTGGATTTACAAGAAAACTTAGGCTATAGTGGAGGCAATGGACAAACAGCACATCAAGAAAATGTGAAAAATTCTATTGCTGCAGCAGTATTAGCTGCGTTGGTCACCGCTGAACAATTTGAAGAAGTAAACAATAATAACAGCAAGGAGAAATATCAGCTTATATTAAAGTCTATTGATACCATATTGGGTAAAGCCATTGATGAGGATTTTGTATCCGCTATGTACAGAATTCTTCAAAGAGAAGAGGACAGAGATATTCTTTGCGAAGAAATTCTAGAACATACTTCGCAGCCAAAAGTAGAACTGATTAAAATCGCTCTTAACAGCACTTTAAACAAACATTCCCTAACCGAAGACGACATAATTGAAAAATTCAGTGATTTTCTGAGCAGTGAAAACGAAGTGCTGGGGCCAGCTTTTAAAAATATATCCAAAAATGATACAAGTTTGTTGCAACACGTTTTGAGTCACATCTCTGATTCGATTTCATTTATCAAAACAGATAATGAAGCTGCTGAAACACTCCAAAAAGCAATTGTTTCTGCAGTTCAAGAAACCAGCACAAAGGCAGTTGAATCTATATTGCTAAACTCGGACAAAAAAGACATAAGGGAATTGATCGTGCAATCCGTTGGACTCGCAAGAATACTTGGAATGAGTGACGTAGCCTCTAAATTGTTGTCTGTTATTGATGACGAAGACAGCTTGTCTAAAGTTGCCTCAGATACAACATGTTTAAACATATTAAAACGATTGACTGTTATGAGAAAACTTGCCGAACAAACACCAAGCCTGCATTCTGCACTGCGCAAACTGGAGTCGGATCCAGAGCTCGCTCGTACAGATCCCAAGCTTAGGGATTTGGTACGAGAGAGCGCCGCACTCATGATCGTTCCTGAGGAGCCGCCTTTATTGACTTCTGCAGATGTTCCGTTGAGCTTACTTCAACCTGAAAACAGCTTGGCGATGGAAGATTTCCTGTTTCAGCGTAAAAAGCATCCAGGAGCATTGTTGATAATGAAAAAAGGCCTGCAAGCCGTGGTTCCTCGTGAAGCGAGTCGCGCAGTTCTTACTGGACAAGTAGCTTACACAGTTCTTGACGAGAGTGGAATAAGACATTTTGAACCACTGCATGTTTTCTCTGCACTCAATCTCAGTCAGCCAACTGCGCATCGTTTCAGCATGTACAGTTGTCCCATGGTAGACGACAATGACGAAGATTTACAAACGTTTACTGGTTACTGCAATATAAGTAACGCTCAAAGAATAACCAAATTCGGTGGGTGGGGTCGAAGATACAGCGGTGTGTTATTAGATAGGGAGAACACGAGAAGTAGAATGAGCAGCTTGGATAATACACCAAGTTACAAACGATACCCGTCACGATCTTCAACCAGATCTAGATCTAGTTGTAGCAGAAGTCCACCTAAGGTAATTCAAATGTTAAATTTGAACACATTTAACACAGTTATTAAGATCTTTGAAACGAATTAGCAGTACGAAAGGTTTAAATTAGATTGTAAACTATTAAAATGTAACTAATTTTGAAATTATTAATATCCCTTTTCATTGTTTCAGGTAGAAGATGTGGTAGTGGCGACGGCGGATTACACCGCTACGGCCGACGATGAAGTTTCCGTCAGAGCGGGCGACATTGTCGAGGTTCTCGACACTAAAGCCGCTCTTGGATCAAAGTGAGTAGTCCATTCTTCTCTGCCTCATATCTAGAGCCGTATCATCATTGCAACGTAAAATCGAACGCTCCATGTTGAAGTGCGGTTTATCAAAGTGCTGTAGATACGGCTCTGGCGTACGGAGGCAATTATTGGCATGAGCTTTGCACAACCGTGCCCCCATTGATGTATGTAGTTCATAAATGTATATTTAACCCGACGGACATGCGTCTTGTGAAACCAGTCGTTATTCCAGCTTTTAACAACCGTCTATTGAGAGTAACTGACATACGAAAATACTATTCCTGTCATCCTAATACGCCTCCAACTATTAATATAAAGCTCATATTCATAAATCAACGATCTAATCCTCGGAGATGATGTGAGAACATTGTTTCGTCGTCCCACTTAATATTTTTAGATCTTCCATAATAATGGTCTCGTGTTTCGATCATCGCTTTGTAGCCAACTTATAAAATATCAAGCATATTATAGATATTTAATAAATGATACCACATACTCACTACCAACATACATTCATTAATTTTTTTATCATATAATTACATTTTACTCACAAAGAAAAAAAAATCCTTTTATAAGGCATATAATCCTGATTAGATGAAACTACATAAAACATCGGTTATATCTATTCTTATATATCTAGTATAATTGAGTTGGTTAAATTCCTACAACAATGTAGACTGTCTGTTGACGCGGTATCATAGCAGTATCGTAGCGGCGATAAAGCGGTAAAAATGCGTTTTATTGCTCCGATGCGACGATGCCAATGCGCTGGACACCGATACAGGGTAAAATTAGCCGCGGTCGTTGCACCGTGGCGTAACTCACGTATGCATCGGCTTTTCACTAAAAAGTTCCGTATTCTGGTTAATGATACTAAAGAGTGTTTAGGAAAATTTTGGACCGATTAGATCCGATTGGATCAGGAAAGACCGAGAATATCGGTAACCGTCGTAAATAGTGAAAACAATGCGCATGAGAAAATTCTGACTCGAATACCTTAGAACGAATACATTCATTTTTACGGCAGCAATTAAAAAATCTCTAAAACTAGTAGTATTTGATTTTAATATCATGTATTCCATCAACAAATCTAATAATATCATCGATCACTAATACTAAAAAACCGTGTGTGTTCACCCCTTCGACCAAGAACAGTGATTTAACAAAGCGTGTTTATCATTAAATCCATCATCATTTTGACCAGCATAATCTTACAACCCATCACCATCGTTAGTTGAACAATAATAATCATTATCCTCATCCTGTGATGACGTAATGAGAATCAATTGTTTATGCAGGTACAGGGGGCGTGTCTATAGTTACGAGAACCATTTCTTCCAGTCGAGAGGTCCCTCTTTGGACTATGTGTTTAGCGTGCCCACATATAAAATGTATTATTACTGATCATTTATTACGGAGAAGAATTGAAGATGCTGCGACGTCATTATCATTGTAAATATCTCGCTTGTTGCAAACGGAATCTTATATGTTGTATTCCCCATTTACGTGTTGTGGTCAACATTATTGTGATAACTATCATTATTATTACTTGTCATTATTATTATAAGTGTCATTAAAGTATTATACTCAACCACATCGTCGTGTTAGAACATTGTGTATAACGATTATGAAGGTTTAATAAAGACAATAAAAGTTTTGGAGTTTCTTTTTAGTCAATAATTCTAGAAGATATTTTGTGTTGAAATTAGCTATTTTTATTAATATAATGGAACATTGATATATTGCTATAGCCATAACCCTTGGGTAAGTATTTAACTGTAGTATTAAGACCTAATAAAATAATTAAGTAATTAGTCCCATGAACAGCAGATGCAAGAAGTAATAATATTAGATATAGGAAGAAAATTTTAGAACATTTCGTCATATATTGAATAATAATTTTAAGCAACCCATTTTCAGTATTAATTTTTTCCTAGGCTTTGTTAGATCCGACTTTTGTGCAATTTCTCAGAAATTTGCCGTGTAAAATTTTCAAACTGTTGGAAAATAAAGTATTCTATCAACATATTTTAAGGGTAGATGATTGTTTTAGAGTAAGTAAGTAATATTCACTGGTGTATAACCCTTATGTGGTAATCGGATTGGAGTAAATCTCTAAACTGTGCAAAATAATGTATCTCTAACAGATATATTACAAGAAAATGTAGCCCTTATATTGGGAGTCAATTTAGTAGTAGAGTATTTTTATCTATGGCGTCTGCCAAGGAGACCCTGGTGTCCACTATACTTTGAACTACGCATCAGTAGACGTATAGTCAAAACAGGTGCACAAGTCGCTGGTAAATAACGGTAATTCACAACATCCACAGTAATTATTGTCAGACTCACTTATATGCTTATAAAAAGGGCGGCAAAGCATTATTAATGGGATGGTTAGGAACGCACAGCTGTTCACGTAAAAATAGGAACGTAGTTATAAATTTTGTGAATCACAGGGCTCTGGGCCATTCATAATGTTACACTATTAATAGTGAGGAATTCAAAATACACAAAGTAAACTGGCATGTCATTTGTCATTTAAAAGAGGTGAAATGTAAGTATGTTTATATAATACAAGAAGCACGTAAGATGAGACTTATTCGATGTTGCTATCGTATTGATGTCCATGGGATATTCCCACTTAACTTCAAGCGACCTGCATGTTTGCTTGTTGCACAAATAAATAGTTACACACAAAGCGCGATATATGTATATCGATTTCGCATAGTTAAGACATTATTATTTTAAAATTCTGGTGAATTAAGATATCTTGTCAAATTTTGCAATAATGCCCTGTGTTTAAAACACAACACTGTTTACCATTTTTTGGCTTTAGAACAAATAGTGGTGACTATAATTTACGTGACTAGTATTTTACGGTAATGAATAGGCTGAAACAGGCAAGATCCCTTCTTTTATATCTGACGCTAAGAGTGTAACATTTTAAAAAATAAATACTTTATTTTATTAGGAAGAGATATTATATTGACAGAATTATATCTCATAGATAGATCTTAGTTATTTATGAGTGATGACACACGTGTGATCGGCTTCAGGTTTCTACGTGATAGAACAGAGATTCTTCTCTGTTCTATATGGAGTTAGTTACAGATGTATATGGGCAACAAAAACCACTTACCATCAGGTGAACTGAGGGCTCGTTTGCTACTTCAATCTTACATAAAATATATTATATTTGAATTGGTATAACTTCGTTAAATACCTTTGCATTTCATGATGTGTAAATTATCTCGTAAAAGTCAAAAGGAATGAAAATAATCCTCTTTTCTGGAACTGTCAGAAATATGATGAATGAAGATTTAAAGTACAAGGAGATATCATTTTATGAGATATCATAATAAAGTGAAAAGCGAAGAGCTTAGTGGATAATGGCTTAACCTTGGCATCTTTCCAGAACATTAAAGGGTTCCTCGAAATCATCCAACAATGAAAAACCCAAGATTGCATGACGTGGTTTTCCTTTGACTATATTGCGTACAAGCGGGGGAGGAAATATATGTATATTGTAGTTTGTACATATTAAAAACTTATCAATTAATGATGCTATATAATGATTGTAATAACATAACGGCTGTTCCTTTCTTAAAACATTCTCAACAGCTTCAATCTAAAGGTAAAATAATGAATTCTCATCTTAATAAGTTTCGCATACCAGACAAGATTGTTTATAAAAGTTGACAATTGACAATTACAATTTTTATTAAAATAGCGAAAAAAAAATTACATTAAAAAAACGTATTATAAGATGGTCCATATTATTTCTAATTTGATGGACACTCGTCACTAACGACCGATACATTTGTCGTCGTGAATCGATTAATTGGAAAAAGCTATTAAACATTCAATCGTATAATTAAATTCGACATTTCATCAGACATAATGAGTTGATCCACTTAATTCAAAAACAATCCACGAGACACGGCTAAGTAAATGTTATCATTAATTTGTTGTAACTGTTCCCTTGGCCTTATTTTGCATAATTTCTTCGAGTAGAAGATTGATAGTTCTGCTGTAGTCAAGACTAGATTAGATTTCATTTCAGCCTTTATTTTATACGATGACACAAGATTATAACAATCGATGAATCATACCGTATTCAGAGACAGCAAATATGAGTCAACATTTTGGCTGCAAAAAGAAGTTGTAGACTATTACTAATGCATAGAATCAAAAGTATCTACTTTTATCGAATCATCATTTATATTTTGATTGTATACATGTCCGTTAGATTAAATACCATAAAATTAAAAGAAGTCAATACTGCTATTTGTTTATAGTTATTGTATATGTTAAAACCAGAAAGTCAAAAATAGTAAGAATAATAAGCAATGGAGCTACACCTACGTAAAGCTACGAAGGCTCTACGGCGGTTCTACGAGATTTTACATTCTCAATTCAGAAGATGCACTGTACCCTTACCATGAGTTTGTACGTTTTAACAAATATGACTGTTTTGTTCACGTATTTACTCACACAATTTCCAAACAGCGCTCCTAGCGGATTGTATCGGAACTATAGTGTCAATAACGTTACATTAAATGTCTAAATTGACAAAATGGCGCTTTATGTTTTGTCTCTCTTTTTTGCGAATACGTGAGGCAAACAAAACTACTTGAGCACTTACTTATTGTTACGTTTACTCAGTCTACTGAAGCAAACGTAACCTAATATTGTGGGATGTTTTGACTCATGGTAAGGGTACTGATGGCGTTAAAACATTTGTGACGCGAAATGTAGTCCATATACTCGTAGGTAAAGTTTATTTCTCGATTTGCAGCATTTATTCTGGTGCTGTATTGGTCTGAATGGCCAGGTAAAGAGTAGTTCAATTAGTTTAGTAGTAGTTCTTTAGAACCACCCTAAGCAGGCTGTTTACATATTAAACATACATACTAATCTTTAAAAATCTCCAAGTATACATTACTAAATTATAAAGATATGTATAACTCCAGTAAAATAACAAAGTGGGAACATTTAGAAATTTGGAGCAGAATGTAGCTATTTTATTAGCTTCAAAAAACGTCTTTAATTTTAGACTTTTCTACGAACTTCATTTTGCACCTTTTGATGTCGGTGCCAAATAAAGTCATTAATAAAACAGTTGTCACCATTTCGAATACTTTTTAGTTACCTGTCTTCTATTAAATATAACTATGCGAACATATTAGAGGTGACAGCAATTTTATTGTTACCATGTACTTTTTATACAAAGTACATAAATAAAACCAAGTTCCACTCCACGACTCCTATAATAAGAAGTGTCTACACTACCACAAATAAATGATAACAATAATAATCATTTCTTTCAGAATTAGATTCCATATTTTATTTATTTAAAGTGAAGCCTGACATCAAAACCATGTTGATAAGTAGGTAAAATGCCGTCGCCATTCCGGTTTTTTGCAAGGGTTGACCCGTGCCCAGCAGTAGGACATCAAAGGGATTGCCGCCATAGTCTACCTACATATTCAGGAATTGTACAGTGCTTGCTATTAAAGTAAGTAGGTATTTCTAAGTATTAATTGTAGAACGGTTTCTGAAAAGCAATGTGATGTACCTATTTCATGTTTTAAAGTATTCTAGAATTCAACCTCGCAATCCCAAGTAGATATGAACCCTACATATTATGATGTAAACATAAATGTAACAGGAAAAAGCAAAGTAAGAAATGACGTAGCTATTAATGGAAAGGTCAAAACACTACCCATAAAATGAGTACGCTGGTTTTCCCCACACACGATGCGTCGTGTCATTTCTCAAGAGGCGTAACGTTTCTAAGTGCCGTTGTATGTTCCATGCTATGTTGCTAAATATTTCTTTAGAGATGATATGACTGAAAAAAATATTAATAGTAAATTTATGCACCTATTGTAATGGCTAATAGGTTTTTACGTTAAGACTTATTTTTATTAATAAAGTCTCAAGTTAAAGGCTACGATCTAACAAAGTAGGTACAGACCTATTACCTAATGATTATAAAAACCACGCTAAAATCGCACAAGGAATCGTTAATCCTGATTCCTGACCATCCTGATGAAGAGAATGGGATAAAATGATTAAAATCGTGTATTGTCATCAGTTCTTGATAATTGTTCAAAATTTTAAATTAATCGGATCGTTCAAATTAGGTTAAAATCGAGTTGAAAGATTCCGTTACATACATAGATACATACATACGTACAACCCAAGCTAATAAAAGCGTGGTAAAAATAAATATTTTATTAAAATCTTGCAATCTTTAGTTAGGTACTACATTTTACAGCCGATCGGAAAGCCATATTTACTTTCATAAACCAACATAATGACATGTCGTTAAAGGAGCACCGCTCTGGAGACTGGAAACTGTGCCGCAATTGACGTCACATCGTTTCTGGGCCAGCCTGAAATAGCGCGCTCGGGAACTTGGCGAGCGTAACTTAAATTATTATTTCGTTATTACGCTAATTAACTTATTTTATTTATAGTTGCCTGTAGTTAAAAAATGTTTTAAACGATTTATCTTATCCCAAAAAGCCGATAGAGTCGACTACGTGATATACCTTATAAAAAAGAAAAACGAGTACAAGTACTTGACACACATGACCACACATAAGACCAAACACGTACAGATGTACACACGCGCGTACATGCCCAATTCACTGTAAACGTAAAGCCGCGTCCGCACATTTGAAACCTCGTCGAACCTTTACAAATTCAAAGCAGATAGAGCGCTTGACTTGGTTTGTGTAGGTTTGCAAGCGCTTCTAGCCGATCTAATGGAGTGTCAGTTACCTGGCAAATTAAAGGTAATTTGTAATAAACGCAACACGTCCCACGCGTTCGTAGAGGTATAGATAATACCAAGAATGTGGATGCAGTATTAAATTAACTTAAAATAAAACATATCAGATCTTAAAAAATCGTAAATACGTCATGATCAAATGAAATTTATTTAAAATGTTACAGCAATCAACATTGTTATGAAAAAACGAGACCTATTAACACAAGCAATAAAACGGTGAAAGCGGACCCTAACCACTGGGTATTATAAACCTATTTTGTTGACGAAAATCATATATTTTAATCTATAACTTAGACGGTACAGAAAATTGGTATTAGATTTATAAGGTTAAAGTGGCAAATGTAAGTGCTCATCCATAGACATCTGTAACCAACTCCGTATCTGAAGCCAATCACATAATATGTGGTCATCCTGTGGAAAGATGGTAGTCTCAAATAATCTTAGCCGGCATACGCGCCCTTCCACCACAACGATAGTATTGGTAAATATACCGGTAGCTTCTTAACATGCAGTCCAACGACTCACAGTTTTTATTTTCAATTCATACTTAGCTGCGACAAGAGCAAAATTCCTTACAATTGCGACTAATTTAATAGAGACGTCTTTGCACTTGGCAATCAGAAATAACATGTCCCGTGATGAAACCGAGAGCCTTCAGCCCTGACATTGAGGCGTCAGGCCTTGTCGCGCCGTGATTGATGGTAACACCACTCAGGCGTAACTGTCTGACCACTCCACATATATAAATACATAATGATAAATTGCAGTATAACTGTATTTATTTCGAGATGAGAACTCTGTTTCATAGAATTAAGGCCAAGAACTCACGGGGCGGTTTTTAAACGTGCCCACCCGTGGTCGCAAAACTGCTGCTTTATTTAAAAATTACGAGTATGCAGTTTTGTATTGCGAAACCGGTTGTAAATGCGGGGGAAGACTTAGCAGAATCTGTTCGATTGATGAACGTCTTCAGCGACGGCGGTTGGCTGCCGGTGCAGCTAAACAACCACGCACGCCACTGTTATAAATCGCGCTGTGAAATTCACAAATATCTTTTATCCACATTTTCATATTAACTTCATATTTTAAAAACTACTTATTGAAATCATAGACCGATAGTATTAAAGTATTTAATAAAAGCCGTTCGATGGGTACGGCTGAAATCGATTTATGAATTTTTAGCCTAATAGTATAGAAATGTTTTGCAAAAGACGAAGATAGTACGTAAGTACAATAACAAACGAGTAAATAAGTCTCAATTTAGTTCTTATTTTAAACTGAACAAGATAATTTATAGAAGAACCTAGTTAACTGAAATGTATGAACTACTTTACTTAATTCAATGAATTTGAAGATTATTTTATTACAATATTTTTTCAAAGTGTTTTTATTGGTTTATTACTCGTTGGTGTAGCTGTAACCAAAAATTTTCACCAACCCATTTATAAAGAAACAAAACTTAATATATTCTTTACTTTAAACCGATACAACTAATGTAGATCAAACAGCAGCAGTGAAAACAAATTCATTTGAAATATATGATCAATAATACGCAAATACTTGATATTGAAGTTATATAAACACGAGCCGTGACGCGGATCGCAACATGTTAAGCCCACACGCATTGCGCACTCCACTGTATAAACATTGAGCACTAAGTACAAACACTCCAACACTTTACATTTTCTATCAAAAAAGAGGAAACACACCGGAAACTTACAAGGTGAGGCTGCTGTCATTAACGTAATTTACGTAATGAATCTGTTTTACGTTACCAAGCGGTGATGAAGCTATTCAGTACCTTACTATGACATCAATCAGGACTCGATCAACGAATCGACAGCACGATCGACCATACTAATCTACATGCAGCGCCTCTAGCGGTGGTTTAGGATCTAAAAATTGTCATTGTACTACGAAGAAAGATCCGTCGAGTTAACGATTCGATTGATCAAGCCCCCTATGGAAAACTCACACTAATTGTTGATGGATTTCTTATATAGAACTAATATTTTATTTGTTTCTTAAAAATTTAAATAGTAGCACCATACGAACAGAACACTGCCTATTATTTATTTATTTCGAGAAGAAGACCAATCCGCACACAGGTTACACATGACAAAAAACGTATATCTTTTGTTAAACCTTTAATTATAAGACACCAGAACATAGACATAGGTTATGTAAATCAAAATGCATGTGATTAGGTCAGTCCATATAGACATGGAGAGATTTACAAGGCATAGTTATAATTATTTATCATTGTTATTATAGTAACAATAATTCTATCAGGTTAAACGTACCCACAGATTGCCTGTGCCGGTCTCCGTTGCCTACAGACATTGAAACTTCAGTACAATCGCAACTACCTTATTTTTTTTTATTAAATATTTAAAGTCCTTTAAAACACATCTTTATTTATTTATCTTTCTTCATCTGTGAATGGTAAAAAGCTGACATATTTCACATTTCGAATTACTAAGCCCCAAACATTAGTTATTAGTACTATCTGTTAGCACATAGCCCCTGTATAAGTAATTAATGTATCCCTCATTTACCGAGCCATGTACTAACCCTCTCCCTCTCCCAGGGCCCTCGATTCCTCGCTGGACGTGCCCGCTGAACTCCTCGACACCTCCGCCGCCAAACACAAATTGGCGGTCCGACCGAAGAAAAACCACCCCAAGAAGAAACCCAAAAAGAACAACGAAAGGTAAGCCATTTATTTGTCACACGATTGATCGAAATTCAGCTGTTCCAAACCACAGGTCTGTGTTCGAAACACATTTTAATGTGACATACAATTTCTGCGACTCACCATAATTCACTTTTGAACAGTTCAAATCGACTTCAAGAGTTTGGAATGTTTTTCCTTAAAACATTTAATGAATTTAAGGAAATTAATTAGTACCCACCTACCTCAATGTAGCAACACATTTGTGGTCGACTCTATATACATTTATTTAAAAAAAAATACAGGTAATTTACATTTCGATCAGTCGTATAACAATGTAACATTTCATGTTGATTTGTGTGTTATGTTTAATCTATTGCAGTGCTCTTGCGTAGTAACAGATTTATGCAATAATAATATTTTATTTTATTTAGGTTTAAATTGCTCTTATTTATCGAAAACTAGAGTCGAGTACATTAAAATGTGGCCCATTCATTACCTTCAAGTCAAAATGTACCTACTTACATAACTATAAGTGTTATAACCTTAGTCATACATTATCTACTTTCTTCGGTTCACACTTTATGGAGCCAAATGGATATTTGACATAAACAGAAGATATATTAGTTCATTGAGCGTTCAGTGCCCATACGCCAAATTTTGCCGCTATTACTCATATAATTTCATGCATTTTAATGTACGGACATCTAACACGGCTCATCAGCAGGCAATAAATTGCCACCGTAGCCATTACTGGGCCATTACCGCGGCGCGCTTGGACACGTGCCCTAAGTACACGGACAAGTGACACTATACCAGCAGGATATATGCCCCATCAAAGTAATCTATTAAAATCAAGATGATATGTTAAATTTATATACATTAACATTAACAAGTAAATATTAAGGGTTGTCTATTGAATAATAATTTATTCTATTATGATACAAAGAAACTTTTATGTACCTATCTATATTCAATAGTTTTTGAGTTATTACGTGACCAAAAGTAGCTTAAAATAGTTCACGTAACTGTGCACGTGCATCCTCGGTGCTGTGTCGCCAGTTTTTTAGACTTTGGCTGGCATGTTACCGTGTGTTTAGATACCTAAAAATAATTATAAATTCGTGAAAAATACTTAACTTTAATGAAAATAAGTACATCCTACTGATTTCCATTAAAGTTCTTAGTTTTCATTAATTAACTAAACTCAATTACAATGCAGAATTTCATCGGCTATTTTCTCATTAAAGCATTATTTGGATTAATTAAGATATACTTACTTTATTTCAAAAGGTATACTGATGGTTGTATAAAATTGAGACAGGTTCCATAAATGACACTACCACTAACTCCAAGTGTGTGTGCCCTAGTTGTCGGAATAATTATATTACTTCTCTTTAACTAAACATTTATAATATGTTGACGACCGTGTCTCCATGCCAAGCACTGTTCTTCTTACTCACTAAATCTAGTGTACACACAAGTATTGCGTAACTCGCAAAATATATTGCTTTTTAGGTGACCCGATTGCAAAATTGTAAAATATTAGTGGTTGGGCGGTCCGCGCTGAAATGAAGTGCCGTCCCGCGACGCCGGCTCACATTTTTCATTTCATGCTACTTTCTTTTAGTTATTTCTTGTAAGAACTAAATGTAATGAACTCTTTTTAAAGTATATATTACACAAAGGTGTACTTAGAAAGACATGCATTATTTTTACTACGAAATTATTAAACTGTTCCTTAGCATAACAATTAAGAATGTGTACGCCATGACAACGTGCGGACTTGCGTGCTTATTTCAAATATATTATTTACGTCTTCAGATATGAGCAAATGTAGCTTTCTAAAATACAACCATTAAATACAAACAATTGTTCACGCCAATAACATCGCCGATAAAGCGCCAAAATATTGTAACAAAGCCGGTTGTCATAACTCATTTCATAACGACAGAGAAATTGGACGGCTTCGCCTGTCAGTTATAATTATTGAACCCAGACGATGTATTGTTTCCATATTTATCTTATGGTACAATCTGTTTGTGTTGTATTTAAAATATGTAATTTGTATATTTCAATTACACATACATACTAAAATTAACGAGGCAGAGGATTGCAATATGCCTTTTTCGGGAGAAGACCATATCATGGCGTTTCGAGAATATCCCAAGTTTAAAGAAGTTAATGACACATTTCACTGTACTTCAGTTTACAATGCCGTAAAAAAACATATTCGCCACAAAAACAATGCAGACAGACAATGGGTCGAATTTTATATAGAGATGAGATTAGAACAGATGTAAAGTATCGTAGATATATCTAGTAATTGTTTCCTTTTTAAATTCTAGACGTAAAAATATTGGTACACGGAATGTTAGTCCGCGAAGTCGGCCAAGTACCGTATGGATTATATTCTTCTTAGTTTTTCATGTTGTAATACATTACAAAATATCAAGATAACCAGGTTTTCTAAGTAGGTCTTATAATGATGTCAAATATTTATATGCTTATGTAAGTAGCTTCTAAAGTTTAAATAATTTAAATTTGGTATGACAACATGAGAAAGTTACGCTGGTTTGAAATAAAATAACATGTCTAAATGTAGTAAGAGAGATATAGAGATCTAAAATATTATAGCGAAAAAATCTAAGTCTATTGAGAGCTGTTGCATCAATTTTAGAGAGAGCTCGTCCGTTTTTCCGGTAGATAAAAGAAATTTAAAAACAAAATACTGTCGTATAATATTTTATTCAGAGTTACTGTGGAAAGTATGACTCAATCAATTTTCTTTATCTGCCACTAGACCACGTCTTATTAACGAAAAAAAACAAATTGCCTAAGAAATCGCCGCCAAGCAAACTTAAAAAACTGAAACGATAAACGTATTAACCCAGTAATAATTCGAATGGCACATTCATAATATAGATAGCATTAGAGAAAACCTATTAATTTTGTGTAACGTAAGTAATTTATCTTTCCGACAAATTCTTGATTCAAAGCGATTTGAATTTTCTAAGAACGGAATTGCAAAATGAATTGATTTTCAGATTTCCTAAAAGCTACGAAATAAGGACACTCGTGGGCTTGATCTTCAAAAGTTTTTTAAATGTTAGCATTGTTTATTACTTAACAAAGTGGTAAATCGTGTTGCTCCGAATTGCACGCAATCGATTCGCAGAAATTAAGAAATGTATCATGGTGTGTAGGCGGCTTTTTATTTACCCAACCAATATTTTCAATGTTTTGTATGAATTTAAAATAATTGCCATTTTCCAAGCATATGCCATACGTGTACCCAAATAATAGCACGGCACTGATATAGATGAACCCGTGTTTTGTCTATCTGCCTGTCTACAAGAGTAAAATTTTATTAAAGTTAAAAATGTTACCAATTCTTTTATTTATTACAATATAAAATCCTGGTGTGGACAAAGAGACATACTTATTCGAGACGTCTTAACTTAGTTCTAAGGAGTATCAAGGCATCTGTGTCAGACTTCCTTGGCGGCAGTAGCCTCAGATGGACTAATGATCATTTGCTTCACTATTATAATAAAATAAAACGAAGAAAAGGTAAATAATGATATTTAAGCAGCGTTTCTATGAAACCAAAACTATACCAGAATATTTTTACCATAGGAAAAATCATTATATTCTACAATGTTCGTTTAGAATTTTAGATAACAAAATTGATATTTCAAAGGAGAATGTAATTTGAAGTGATGCTATTACCATCTAAAACATTTATTCGCAAAACATATTATTGCTAAAATATGTTCCCGCTATTTGTTCAGGAGCAAAATGCGTGGGAACCTTTTATCAATGTCGGCATCAAACGGGTCAATGTGCGGAGATTCTACGATGCGTATCAACTTTGTATTTATTGCTTTTACTGCGAAATTGTTCTATGAAACGACGAGATCTATGTCAGCTCAATCTAATGGCTTTCACTCGCCAATAAAGAAATAATGGGCGATGTGTTGATCGACCTCTGCATGTGTTTCATTTTTATATATCACAGTACTGCGTGTTATAAAGTCAGTTAAAAACTTTTTCAAGTGACGATACGATTACCTGTTCAGCAGGTCCACTTTCCAAATACTAATACCTAAATCCAGAATCTAAATTTATTATATAGCTGGCCGGGAATCGAACCCGGTAAACTATGTGCATGGAGCTGGCTTCCTGCCACATGGGCCGTCAACATTTCAAAAGTAATTAATACATAAGAAACAGATATATAAATAAATAAAAGGCAATGTCCCGACTGACAGACTGACGCATCATTGCTTAGTCCAAATGCTAATGATAGAGAAATGAAATTAGGAGACGATGTTGTTTCTACATTGTGAGCTAAATAAATTAATATAGTTAAAAGGAATTTTTCGAATCTTGGGACATATGAGGCTAAATGGAATAGCACTTCAAAACTTGTACGTTCTGACTGAAAAATAACAAATCATAGAGTATTTCCACAACCATATTGCAAAAAATGTCGCTGCGGTGGCCTTTTAGAATTGTAACTTATAAAACAAATATAACATTACGTTACGACAATACACAACGCGAAAGAAATCGTAAATTTGTTATATATTTGAACAAATAAACTATTCTTCTCTGAAATGCTAGTAAACACATAAGAACAATTAACTGTAAGACAAAAAAATATGAGTACCTAAATGTTATTGACAATTTTTTGCCGACTCTACCGTCATGAGGCGCCAATCTTTGTCTCTATCTCTACAGAAGAATGGGCAGCTCAACTTACACTGGTCGCTTATTGGCTTGGTCGTCTTAAAAATAGTTCCCTGCCCACATTATTAGCTATTCAAGTGGAAGCCATGTCGAGCAAATGGCCTGAGCTAGCATTTCACTGGCTTTTCCTTTCGCATCCCGTTTGTCCCAGTTCCCGGTGGATCTAATTCGGGATGTCTAGCAACCGCCTCCTTGTCGGCTGTCGTGCTCTCTAGTTTTCATCGTTTGTAATGTCTCGGCTACTTTGTTTTTAAAATATTTCAAATTTATCATGTAGTTTACTTTGTAACGTATGCTTGGATATTATGTCGCGAGTTGCAGTGAGCTGCTCTGCAGATATATTCTGGGTAAAATAGTCTATACCTTGTAAATTTCTCTAGAGTTGTGTCAAATTCCATCAATATCGATTCATTCGCTCCCAAAATTAATTTGTACAGATCCAGAAAAATAAATGCATTATAGTAAGACCGATGATATATAAAACAAGTAATCCTATAAAATAAGACATAAAGACAAAAAGATTTACTTGTATAATTGCAAAAAAAACTATTTTAATTATTAGAATGTTTACCAGTTAAACACTCGTAAAAAACTGTTTTCGCAGAGTTCGGGAATGCCGCGTTTTTCCACGTATGACGATTGATACGACGATTTTTCACGCGGTTGCGAGACGATTATAGTTTTTTCAAGGAGAAAGGCCTTTGCCCTGCAGTTAACATGTAATAGGCTATAACGGCCATTATCCAGCCACGTAATTGCTTCGGCAAGGTCAGTTATATTGTACTATTTTGAGATTATCGTGTATTTATAAGCTTGATCTAAAAATGATTAAGCGCTGCGACGCCGAGTAAAACGGAGGATACACTGTCGTTAACGGCCATTTATTAATTTTACACCCCGGTTTTACTTATTTACAAATTTAAAACAATATCGTGGACACAAGCCGTACAAAATATACTTCAATACATACGGCATATTGCAAAAACTATTCTTAGTGTTTTGTGTGTCGCGAAACGCATTTGATACGATCTATGTCTGTAGATATCATCCCTGATTGTTCACTTGTTCCCACTTATGTTAACCAAGATTCGAGGCTTTATCTGTTTTCCTTTATAAAAGCGATAACAACAAGTGATACTTCAGCCTTTAAAAATGCTACTTTGAAATAGACATATCAAATCTTTACTCAACAACATTGAATGGGAACACAACATATTTTGTTTCAAGTAGTTTCATCAAACACCAACGCTGCGCTACGTGTGCTAGTATTATTAAAAAGCTTCTCAGTATATCTATGCGAAACATTACTTGCGGACAGAGCTGTGACATCTGTGTCCTGCAAACAGGTCTGTTTTTTGAAATATAAATGGGTTTTTTCCACTGACTAACAAAATACAGGTAGGTATAATATATACTACCACACTAATGTCAATGAACAACCCACTATTATTACTATCCCCACTGCTGGGAACGTCTTCTTTTCAATGAATGGTATTTAACTGGTAGTCTACCCCGCTGACCAAGTGCGGATTGGTTGGCTTTACACAACTTTCAGAAAGTTTTTAAAGAACTTCAAGGCACGTAGATTTCCCGACACTGTTTTCATTAACATTTCTACGCGCATAAATTCGAATAATCAGACAGTCAATCATACACTCAAGATGGCAAGTTAAAATTCATACCACTAAGCTAATGCTGTGTCCTCAATATACTACTCTAAGTGGGAATTCAAAAACATTTTTCTGTTCATGAATTCATAAGAATTCCTCTCAATTTATTTTTTATATAACATGAGCTAAATGCTTACAACTAAAACTCAGAGGTGCATGGACTATGCATTGCATACATTTCGCTATGAATAACTGAATGCACACGGAACCAGCCCGCGGTACCAGCTGCAATATCCTATGCGGGCTGGTATTAATAAGTCAGCGCGTTCAAAACAAAACGTTGCTGCCGAGGCCGTTGACACGACGCACTCGCTAAAATATACCATTGAATTAAATAATTAGACTAATACATACGAGTAAAAGAAACGAGAATTTTAGACATTTCGTAGTTATACGATGAAATTCAAATGAAAATTAGTGAATCATTGAAATCTTTCTTCGTGGTTTAAAGGGTAAGCAATTCTGTGTATTGGTGGAAGGGTGTGGATGCGTAATATAAATATTAGGTAACCATTTTAATCCTCGGGAGTAACAACGCATATGTGATCGGCTTCAGGTAAAACCTGTTTTGTATGGTGGTTTCTAAGTTGGTGAGAATTTCTTTGGGTGGTAGTGACCACGTAGCATTATGTGCCCTGCAAGCTCGTTCGCTACTCCAAGCTTATAAAAAAGCTCCGAACCAATTAAAGCGCACCAACCCATCACGTGTCCCTCCAGATTTGACTGTACGTGGAATAACGTCACGTCGGCAGTGACTGTCCCGGATCCCGCACTCCAGTTAGAGTTCATGGCACAGGGTTAGCCAAACATCCGCCCTCGGAATGGGGACGATCAATCTATTACATGTACCAAAAGATTTTAGTGAGGTAAATTGCTTTAGTTGTTTATTTTTCCATTATTTGTACAATTTACATATTTTTCAAATGATAAATCCAGCAATTTACGGGATTTGAGAGGAAAAGAGTAATCGAAGAGTAATTGATAATAAATCGTTCTGAAATATATATCAATTTATTTGAATGTAATTCTTGACAATGTTCGCTCTATACATATTTATGTATATCCTATCTCTATATATAACCTTTTCAGTATGTTGTATAGGTAACACCCAAAAATATCGCAGTTTACGCTATGACTGAACTCATTCAATCGCCAAAACAACGGATATAACGTTTAAACTGATCCAGGTTAACACGTAATGATCCGTTACATATCCCGGATAACACTTTTATTGTTTGATTGTGCGATAAATCTCGTATTCGGTACTTACTCTACTTTTACTAAATTTATTTAGATTCACCTGTCCCAGTGTTTGTCTGTGGGTAACCATATCTTACTAGTAAATTATTTCTGATAGATGGATGGTTACAATAGTTTTAATGCATTTTTTTGTGAAAATGTTATTGCAACTGTCCACTTGGTAGTAATAGATAGGTGCTTATGAGGAAACGTATTGTAATATGGTAACCCCATTTTTTTATAAAAAGCATGTAACAAACGAACATAGAGTCTACCCGAGGGTAAGTTACTGCCGTCTACAGAGATCTGAAATCAACCGTCAAGTAGGATAGTTAGAATTCCTACATTGTCTCTTATCATTTTTAACCGTGCAAAGCAACAATAATTTCGCATAGAGCCACCGAATTAATACTAAAATTGTTTCTACCACTTTACTTATAAACAAACAATGTTTATTTTTCATGCAAATATTTTGCCACTCATAATAAGCCAAATAAACACATGTTTTGGAAACTGTAGTCTGTTTTGGATCAACATTGTCTACAAGTTGTCGTTTCCAACAAAATGACATGGCGATAAAAACAAATCCCCAATTTACACGTTTGTGTAGAACACGAATATAATTGGTACATTTTGTTACGCTGAAAACACTGTCTTATTTGTGTACCAGAAATTTAATTTGCTAGTAGGGTTGTCTATTTCCTGTTTATTAATCTATTAAGTCGAAACATTGTTGTACCATTTTAGGTTTAAAGTTAATTCTAATCTATCTATCTCCAATATGAGCCATTTTGTGACCATGGTCATTGATAGATGTATAGTAACTATAAAAGAAATAAACTGAATAATTTCGCACATTTGCCCTTATCTTATTTTTTTATACTAGGTATAAATATGTATAAAAGGTATATTCTATATGTTATTCTTCAGTTAATTCTGAAAACGGTCGAGTGAAAGGATCTGTATTGAAATAGCAACAATTTGTATATCATAGTATTAGACTTACTAGGAATATCTTTCATGGCATTTATACCCAGCGAATCAAAACAAAACATTTTTACATAATTTTATTTACATTGATTTTGTGGAATTTTTAATATCCATGCATAGATTAGTAAAGATTACTCACTTCTAAAAAGAAAATGTACCCAGTTTTGAGAATTGAAATAGTTGCGTAAAAAAGTTTTGCCACGTCTCCGTGCTAAAATGTCCCTAAAATATTTGAAAGAATTATTTATTTATTACGTAAATTACGCAGTATTAGTTATTTATTCGTAAATTTTCTATAAAAATGATTATATTTGTCAAGAATTCAAAAAAAGAACTTACTAATAAGCCGTTTGTGGCTTCTTACTAATCTATGTATCCATGAACATAATAAAACCTACTAAAACCTACTACAAAAGCATAATAATCATGCATCAGCATGCATCCATGTTTTGCAAAATTCGGACATTAAAAAGTTTTCAATAAAAATGAATCGAGTAGCAACCCTAACACAAAGTTTGAGGAAGTGTCCGCAGTATACGGTGTCCCAGTCCCGTCCGGCGATCATCTCTGATTAACTAGCTGCCGGAACCCGCAGTGTATTAAACCCAGCCGCCGTCCATCACTCTCCTTTCTTTTGAGCGGGGAAGTGGAATATTCTAGATTTCAGGTCGGCTGCGATTTTCTTATTATAAACTGTTGTTCTAATAAACAACGTTTCCCGCCAAATAGAGCGTTTTGAAAGTTAAAAGCATTCGCTTGTTTTATTAAAAAAGTGATAATCTAATTGCGACAGAAATAACTATATGTAACTAGGACGTAATAAAATGTTACTTTATCCTCAACATTAGGTATATACTGATATTCAAAAGATTATTCATATCGTGACCGTGATCGTTGTGGTCATCAAGTGGAAATTCGCATAATTAATCTATTATATACTCCAAAAATAATTGAAATTGACATGTGTTAGGCAGAATGGCTATAAAACTAAGAAGCCATAGCATAAAATAAAATTAAAAAAAAAAAAATTGCTTACTGGCGGGAATAAAAATATGGCGAACACATTCCATCAATATCGTGTAGTGGAAATTAAAATTCTTAAATTTACAACCTAATAAAAAATTGTAAATAACCTTTATTATAACTATTTTTGGCCATTATTAGGTTATAAAAAGGCTCGTAAAATGTCTCGAATATAGTAAGTATAAACTTGAAGCGTGCATACTTAACCCAGATTCTGTTTGTGTTCTGACAACAAGAAAAAGCATAAGTTTTCAATTTATTCCAGCTGTTCCTAATTACGTTTATTGAAGGTGTGGAAAGCCACGGGCGTGAGATTTTCGTCACATTAAACGGAATTGCACCAGCGTGTGGAAAATGCCGCTTTTGAGATTATTAATGCATTTTCTTTATTTATTGGCATACATTGTAAGATTATTATATTAATTTATACTTTAGTAATTGCTTACTAGTAGGTAATAGTCGTACAACAAAGATCATTTTGGATCGGATCCACAATACACGGATGATTACGGTCATGCAAGGACAAATAAATAACGTTTTCTACACTAATAACACTAGGATATTTCCTGTGACGTGGGTACCACGAACACACAAATTCGAATACACAAAGAATACCCAGAATAGAAATCTAAATTCGTTACTTTTATATGTGACTAGCCTTAATTAACAGTACTTCATCTTAATTGTCTTGTCGTCTGTTCAGGGACCCGATCAAGAGGACCCTATTTGTACGATATTTACTAAGTTATAATAACTACCAGGTAAGTGTAGGATAGCTTTAAATACAGGTACGATCTTAAATAGAAGTTATCTTCTTGTAGTGCGGTAGTAGGTACTTGCCTATATTGTTCTCTGTACAATGTTTTTGCTTGTGTTATGTTGTTTTTGGAACTACAATTAGCATTAATCTGTTATCTCTAGACCGGTATGATTAATTGAAACTTGTTACATGATCAATGAAACATCAATCGTTTCTTTGGCAATTAATGCATGCTGATAGATGTGATCAAAGGCCACTCAAAGCCAATGTTTTTTGTTTTTTGCATTCTATTCATCAAAATTCATTCGCTTATTGATTTTATGTGCCTTAACATCTTAATTATTTACCAATATATAACGCGTTATTTTTCTTTACAATAACATAATCAATGTTCAAATAATTTGCTTCCTTCTAAATTGAACGCTGTAGGTAATTAATTTATGTAAGCCAAAGTACGAACCTATTCAATATTACTGAAGAATAATATCGAACGGCGAATATTTGAAACATTTGAAAATACATTTATAATTGACACATCATACCGATAATATATTGCTATGAAATTAGAACTCACTCATCACAAGTAATATCAACAACCAGAAATAATCGAAGATATACACGCACAGGATAGATAATAATAAACACGATATATTGTTGGCCCATCATAAAATAACTTAGTAAAAATAAAAGCTTTGTCATTAATCTGATCCAATGAGATCTACAATTAACTGATGATAATCGAGGCATTATGATAATCGAGGTCATTCAGTCTTTAGTCAATTTTTATGATATTTTTGGGGAGATTAGTAAAGTAATAATTCCTGAAGGCTATGCACGCTCTTCGTCGGTCAAGGTTAGGTATAGCATAACAACATGGATTGGATAAATTCGATTGCGATACATCATTCAAACATCATAGCAACGGAAACCTATAGGTTTTCAACACGTATCTACAATATCAACAGAGCAGAAATAATCCGTTACACGCGCCTGCGTACACGTTACAACGGAGCAAACGCATTTAGACGGTTACTATAGTTATTTAAACAACATGTTGCATGTAATTTGTAATGGGAATGGCCTTCTTTGAAATATCGCCGCCACATCTATTTCCGATGCTAAGCTGTGCTTGCGCTTCGGTGACATGGTGTTGGTGGTGTGGCGGCTTACTCACATTTGAGGTAACACATCTGTGATCGGCTTCAACAGTATGCTATGCTGTATGGGCCGGTGAGCAACATCAGATGGACTTGCTCGATTTCTACCTTCGATCTTATAAAAAAATATTATTCTGCTAGTGAAATGTTTATTCTTCGTTTAAAGCTGAGGACTTGTAATTTTTTGTGGATATTTGCGGATGAAATGTTATGTATACATAACATTGTGCAATTTATAATCACAATAACTATTAATAAAAAAATGACCGGATATAAAAGGCATTTTAAGCATTTTCTTCTAAAATTTAATAATATATTCGTATGAGAACACAGTTATCCTTGTCTACGTCCAGTCGTCCACCTACATGCGTTTCCATTCGAGTTCACTTCGTTGCTTAGATGAACTAAATATAACAAAGATTACGCTCATGAAACACGGAAAGATGAAAGGCTATAATTTATGAAGTTTCTATTACTTGTCTACCAAAAAAAACAATGAGGTCATCGCTCCCAGGTTCATTGGCCCACAGACGTGTTGTATATGACCTAGCTTTTGAAATATCAGACTAGGTGAAATGCATAAAGCATTCAATCTATTACAAATAAATGATCACTTGCTATAACAGTAAAGGAAATATGATGAGGGAACTGACATGCTTGAAAGTTTTTTAAAAATAAAAGTTCAAATGTGTTTGAAGTCTACCAATTTGCACTTTTCAATCTCGGTGGACTATGGCTTAAGCTCTAGGACTAAACTAGGACTAAAAAATGTTGTTACTGCAAACCTCCCTTCTGAGTATTAACGAGTACCTGTGCCCAGCACACAGGGTCTTGAAAATTATTTTACAATAAAGCCTAAAAGCAGATCATGACTTTAAGTGGTCTTCGCCACCCATGCTCATCTATGCACAATAACTACAAATTGAACCGAAATTTTACCTGAATTGGATCAAAATGCGTAGATACTTTAAACATTACCTACCCATATGTGCTTAGATAACCTTTGTTCCCTATAGTCCTAACAGAATCCTTTCACATTCCAGATGGCTGGTGCGTGTGGTGGAGGACGTGCAGGGCGGCGAGCTGCGCACGCGGCAAGGCCTGGTGCCCGCGCACGTGCTGCAGGAGAAGCAGGCGCCGGAGCGAGACCAGACCGCCCTGGCGGCGAGGAGACAGTATGTATTTATAACATCAGTCATTTGTATGTTTAGGTTAGGTTAAGTTAGTATAGTCCGCGCCAAACTTCTAGTCCTCTCTGAAGCTGTTGCGCGAAGGGGTAATCAGAAAGTCAAAGCGGTCGAACACAACTACAACCATATACTCTGTAGCAACAGTAACGGCACACTAACGCAGCTATATACCTGTTGGCAAGAGCGGGCAGGGGAGGGTGCTGAGGGCTCCTGCGCTGTCTTCGTCCCGGTAATGTCTACAATTTGCTGTTGCGACGCGACTAGTTTCTATATTCAGAGCGGACTAGAAGTTTGGCGCGGACTTTACAACTTAAATCGAACTAATAACCTTCTGATGATGCGGAAAATTTACATCAAGGTTCCACACCTGAAATTTTCCGTCTATATGTTGATATTGTGATGACACAGTTTCAGGATACGATGACGCATTACAACTAAATGAGCAGTGTAGGTCGTCAGATTCCTTTTGGATAGATCATCAATAGTCTTGTTGCAACTGGATGTTTCAGTGTTACTTCTATCTCGCAGTGGAACCGTCTAGAGCAAACTGTAACTCTCCATGGAAGTATTTCATGAGTCGTTCCTAGTTTAAACCTCGGAGCCCTTCAAGGTCGGCATTCCCCTGTCCTATTTGTATTGCAACACAGGAAAACCTTTACCTGTTTTGGTATCACTTTAAGATAAATTGTTATTTCATTGCCACTTGCCAAGAGTTACAAGTATCGACGATTGGCTCAAGGTATCTCAGAAAATAGACCCATTAGCATCGCCATTAAACTTAAACACGTCATTCCAAATCCCTAAAACCTAACGCAAATTTAATGGCGGGAAACTGCTAACGGTTATAAAATGGGCACTTACGAGCTGCGGTGGTCGGGCTGACCAACGAAGATATGCACGTGTTGCCAAACGTTGAACTGAAGCCAGCGTGCTTTGATGGATGACGCATAAAGGTGTGTATTGGAAATTTGAAATATTCAGCCGGATGCAATTGACGGATAATATAGCCGGTATAAGCATTTCTTAAGTATTTATGACTTATAACCTAAAGCATGTCAAAATACTCTAATATATTTGTAGTCTGCTCAATATAATCGAACCCTAACATTTAAGTTGTATTTAGAGCTCTGCTATAAGAAAATTCCATTTGAAGGGTGTACCGTACTTATTCTGTAAGATGGTAATACATCCTGCTTTTACCTCCTCTTTTGTAATCCCAGACGTCAGTTTATAGATGCCAAATTGCGACTATCCATTGCGAGCAGTGGCCACTTACCACCACGTAGACTCCAACTGTGCTACTTATTAATACAAAAGTCAATATTATAAAAAAAAACACTTGCACATTATTAAAATAACTGAAACATTTTCCTTTTACGAGTCACCCGACTTCTACCGCGTTGATGCTCACGTAACATAAACAAAATTAAATGCATTTGGCGCAATCGCCCATCCGATATTTTCTTGACACAAAAATATCGATCGTTATAAGGCAGTACACAGCTGGAAAGGATATAAAAGTCTCTGTGGAAGTTTTTAATTTGTTAACTCGGACAAAAAAATAAAGACAAGGAAGGAACATAAAGTCTTGCAGGACATTACATTAAAGCACAACTTGCACTTATATAACTTTGAGCGCTACGACAGATTTTGTAAAAGTCACACGAGGCTGACAGCCTTTGAGGCCGACATTGGTTTGTACTTGACCTCTCAATCGAGGGTCCGAGTCCCGAATCCCTGGTGTGTAGGGACCTCTATTTTTATAATACATAAAAATAGTTATGTTTGTATTAGAAATTAATTATTATTTGCGATAAAGGTGAAGGAAAATATCGTGATGATACACGCCTGAGAGTTCCTTAAAAAGTTGTCAAAGATGAGTGAAGTTTATTAATTTGTACTTAGCCAGCGCCAACTATGACCTAAACGCCTTCCACTCTAAAAAGACCACGATGAGACTGAACCTTTTATAAGATGGCTTATTAAGGATAGTTTAATATACAATCAAAAATTTACTGACTCATCCGAGATTATTTGAAATCAGCATGTTTTGAATTAGAATGAATGTTTCGTACACCCTTGGAAGTTCAGCAAAATTTGATACACTTATATTTTCTAGAGGCTAAGTGTATGTTTTTTATTCTGAGTTTATTTACGTCAGTTTTCAACGCCGTCGCACGATAAAGTCTTCACCAGAATGTTACTATGGACATCAAGATTTTCTTTTAGGATCTTGCGCAAATCAAGATACTTTGATGAAAGTTTTCAAATCAAATGTTGGGTTCCCTACAAACATTTTAACTTCAAAATATGTCACCAATAATGTAACAGATTCTTACATAACATAACATGCTTCTCTATTGATTATAAACCGATTTTTTTTTAATTATTTTGTTTGATAAGAATCCCCCAAAATTTCGACTACCAGTCGAAAATTATTGAATGAAATTATTCTTCTAAACGTGAGAAAATAATTATTTTCCACCACTTAAGATTATCACGGGCAAAATTAGGTGCAGTACCTCCTCGCTTAGTTTTACTACTACGCTTTATAGTTACCAGTTAATTTGGTTTTATATACACTAAAGATCTGACGGAACGCCAAAACAAAATCGATTTTATCCAGGTCGAGGATATGAAGCCGTCAGCGGCACAGCAGATGCACTGTCAGGTGTGGTCACATCAGATGCTCTTAATCACCAGGAAGCGTGCCATTGCCAGGAATGAATTGGGTCACTAACATGCGATTTACTGATCTCTGGAAGCTTTTTATTGAAGTTTATATAGCCTTTCTTTTAGTACTGGTTTATTTCAGCAATCAGTTGACAGGGGACTTTATGCTACTTGTTACTTTGTAAGGAAGCAATGTTCCTTATTATATGAGGGAGTTTTTTAATATCCCGTCATATGAAACGATAATTTTTATAATAACGGTTTCAGGTTAGCTCCAAGGCTTGATTTTCAGCCTACATTAATTAAAATCAATAATTTAGATACCTGACTAATGTAGGATTGAACCCGGAACCCTCTCCTTTTGATACGTTGTCAGTATTCAGCCAAGCAGAGGTAAATATAGGTTTTTAATCGTCAGAAAAACACATAATACGTAATTCGATTCTGCCCCTTTTTGCAGGTTTTACTATATTTCCTGCTTATTATTTTTAGTTCTATTTTATTGCTCTCTTTAAATCGGAATATGTTATTATGGTCATGCTTCAGGTATGAGTTTATGAAGCTTATTGTCATAATTCACATCTGTGAAAGATAAAACACCTGAAATATCATGAAATAGTGATAATAAAGAAACATGCGGTTTACCTGCCAAGATAATGCAGTAAAACTGTGGTACTTAATACTAGAATTTTGTCATAATACTGTCGCACATATATCATAATACCCAATTTGTCAAGTTCCGTAAATAGAGAAGCAAATAGACAATGATTAATTTCATTTAATGTTGAAGTAATTAGAATTTACATGAGGGTAGTGCAAAACATTAGACTGTCAGATAAATGATGTAGTTCCCGTCATGAGATCAAAATTTATAATATTATACTTTGTCATTGTCATCAAACCCATTACTGTCACACTGCTGGACACGGCTCTAGTTTTAGAGTTTAGAAAGGTTTAGGTCATAGTCCACTGCGCTGGAATAGTACGATAGATTGTTGATAGATTTCATGTTCACAAACCTTTTTTAAGAACTCACAAAAGTCTAGGTTTCCGAACGTAATTTTCCTTCGCCAATACAATTAGTAATAAAATAAATTCCTTAGAGTCTTAGATCTTCGAACCATCAAAGGCGAAAGAGTCTTGGGCTTCTTATCCAGTCCTTCGCCAAGGTCAAGATACATCGCAATTCGTCCAAAACATGAGACCTCACAATGTTTCAAAAGTAAAATATATTTTAAATCATGCATTACGTGTGTGATGAAAAGCGATATTTCCATCCTTTGTGTCGAGCTGAAGCGAATATATCACGTCGGTATCTATCAGCGCCGGCCAGCGAGCTGCCCACCAGCCCCGGACCTCGCCAATTGCCGGGCAATAAGTCAGGCAACTTGTCTCGGGAAGGCATAAATCAGTTTCTTGTCCAATTACTCGGTTACTTGTCTCGTTACCTGCCCATCGCGGAGCTGGTTTGAAAATAATTGCGCTGTAAATATGAGTAATGCAAATGCCAGAGTTTTCAATACCGGTAGGTACCTGAGTATTTTATTTCATATACTGAAAATTTCATATGCTGAAAATTTCATATGCTTTTCTGTACTTTTATTTTTTATTGTAAATTAATTTACAAACGTATTGACTCTTTGACTATGTAGTGCAGAAGTTACCGTACAATTTGATACACAGAGAGTATCTAACTTGATACTAGATGCTTATGTTCATTATGTTCTGATAATAAAATATTTATTTTTGAATCACAACCTATTGCAAAGTATTGACCATGTTCAAATTTAAAACTACGCCCCCTAACACTTTTGTAAAGGCAGAAATAGTATATTGGGAAATTTCATGGCCTCTTAGATATCATAAAATTTGATACAAACACGGAAGAATATCAAACCTTTGAAAAAATAATTACAATTTCCATAGAAACTTCTGACCAAATAGTTTGATCTTTACCTTAGTGTAATATTTTTATTTCCGTGAGTCATGAACTCGCGGAAAGGGTGGCATCCCACTCATCTTAATTGCCCTGATTTCGGAAAAGTGCTGCACGATTACGTCTTACTTGACTTTGATTTATACGGCCTTCTGTCTGCGGCTACTTAGTCTCAACAGCTGTGATTTAAGGTAGCATATTTGGTAAAGTAGTTCTAAAAATACCTGCACCTAATGCAGTTGTTTTTAACGACCTGAATATTTAATAGCCTGGATATTTTAATAGCGCTTTGTATGATCGTAGTCTTCATTGTAATAAAGGTTATGATTACATTGCTATATAGGATCATCCTTTATTCTATTTCGTTTAGAAACTCCGACGGAATGACCATATGTGCATCTTTAAATGAAAACAAACAAACTAATAGACAAAAAGAAACATGAAAAAGTAAATTTCGTCTTATCTGTCTGCAGGTAAAATAAGATTAAGTTAATTAAAGTTTTATTTCAATGTCACAGAAAATCACTTCCATCTTCCTTAATAACTCAATCACGCAGTCATGATAGAGTGAAGAACACGCTGAAACGTTTCGTGTAGTATACACACTGCGGGCCTCCCTGGATTTGCGTGTGGTTCCCGAATTTGTTGAAGTTAAGATTGATATCATAAATACTGCATTATCTTGTTACCAGAGCGGTGGTCCGCGAGCTGATCGAGACGGAGGAGGAGTTCGGGCGCGACATGCAGCAGGTGGTGAACATGTACATGCGGCCCATGGACAAGGCGACCACGCCCAAGCCGGTCTTCGACAACCGCGAGCTGCTCTTCTCAAACTTCAGGCAGATCTGCGAGTTTCATAATACGTTAGTATATTGCTTCTATATTAATTGTGTAAGAGACTATAGGGATTATCAGTTTTTTCAAATTTGTAGGTCGGTAACAATTTACAAAAACGAGAATAAGTATCCACGAGGTTACAGATCTGAGGTCTATGATCTTAGTTATGCATAATTTTTGCAATATTTAGAAAATGTATACTTTCTGTGTGTGTGGTCAAATACTATAATTATAATGATGTTGTCACCTAGGAGCCTGCTGGAGGGCATCAAGTACTACGCTGGGGAGCCGCGCATGCTGGGCCGCGCCCTGCTGCGTATGGAGCGGGAGTTCGACAAGCACGTGGCTTACTGCCGCGACGAGCCCGCCGCGCAGCACCTGCTGGCGCACGACCCCGTCGTCAGGAACTACTTCCAGGTCAGACAGCACTGCCAGCACGTGCCTACTGCCGCGACGAGCCCGCCGCGCAGCACCTGCTGGCGCACGACCCCGTCGTCAGGAACTACTTCCAGGTCAGACAGCACTGCCAGCACGTGCCTACTGCCGCGACGAGCCCGCCGCGCAGCACCTGCTGGCGCACGACCCCGTCGTCAGGAACTACTTCCAGGTCAGACAGCACTGCCAGCACGTGCCTACTGCCGCGACGAGCCCGCCGCGCAGCACCTGCTGGCGCACGACCCCGTCGTCAGGAACTACTTCCAGGTCAGACAGCACTGCCAGCACGTGCCTACTGCCGCGACGAGCCCGCCGCGCAGCACCTGCTGGCGCACGACCCCGTCGTCAGGAACTACTTCCAGGTCAGACAGCACTGCCAGCACGTGCCTACTGCCGCGACGAGCCCGCCGCGCAGCACCTGCTGGCGCACGACCCCGTCGTCAGGAACTACTTCCAGGTCAGACAGCACTGCCAGCACGTGCCTACTGCCGCGACGAGCCCGCCGCGCAGCACCTGCTGGCGCACGACCCCGTCGTCAGGAACTACTTCCAGGTCAGACAGCACTGCCAGCACGTGCCTACTGCCGCGACGAGCCCGCCGCGCAGCACCTGCTGGCGCACGACCCCGTCGTCAGGAACTACTTCCAGGTCAGACAGCACTGCCAGCACGTGCCTACTGCCGCGACGAGCCCGCCGCGCAGCACCTGCTGGCGCACGACCCCGTCGTCAGGAACTACTTCCAGGTCAGACAGCACTGCCAGCACGTGCCTACTGCCGCGACGAGCCCGCCGCGCAGCACCTGCTGGCGCACGACCCCGTCGTCAGGAACTACTTCCAGGTCAGACAGCACTGCCAGCACGTGCCTACTGCCGCGACGAGCCGCGCGTCTGGTAGAAGTAGTAGTTCTAGGTTGGACAGGCCCAGCGGCTCTTGCAGCTCAGTTTCTCCGCCGTGGGAAACTTCCAGGTTTGACAGAACGACGCATCTCTCTCGCAGGTTAACGACCGGGCCATCAGAAAATATTTCCAGGCTAGAATGGACTAGGCCCCTCAATGACCTCATCGCCAGGTTTGACAAGACAAGACTTGATACCTCCCTTGTAGGGATTACAGACTTCGATTGATGTTCAACTTAAATCTACTCGTCAATAAATCCGCCCTCAGGAACTAACCCCAGGTCTAACCACACGACTGGCTTGTAAAGGCTTTCGATCCGTCGATGTTCAACTTACACGTGATTGCCAATGACCCCGCCGTCAGGAAATACTTCCAAGTCGACAAAAGTCATTATCATTGCAACAACGGTCACACATTCATACAGTCGATTCATTAATAGATCTATGGAACAGCGCCATCTACCAGAAACAGTCAGAACGCATATGACATTTGATTAGCTGTTAGACGTACTTGCTAATCTTCGCCACAGTTCGTGTACGTTTGTGTAGATGGCGCTAGTAAACGCGTCTACACTTTATAAATATTTTGCAAGATGTCGCTAGTAGGCATGGTTTGAATCTGTGCCATATATTATATAGATCATTAACAGATGGCGTTACAGGTTCTTAATCTGTACACTTTAGTAAAACGAAAATAATTTTTGACACCGATTTTCTTAACATCATGATCCTTAATTTAAAACAATACAATTATTAAACTTTAATTACACATTTTTTGCTTATGATTTAAAATTCTTAATAATCAATAGTTAACAAAAGAATGTGACTTAAATTTAGCTATGTGTGTTATTTATAGATGTTGAAAGATTCTGAATGGAACACAAAAAGTCTATAAACACTAGATCGTTATATCCTAGATTCGGTTTCGTTTCGGATATAGGAACCCGGGCGCCAGCGGGGTTCTCTGCTCCTCTAGGCACGAAGCCAACTACGAGAATAGTTCGCGCGCCGGCCCGTATGATTGCTGTCAATCTGATCGGCGGTACCGGACGATCGCCTTATTCCTAATAACCATATCCATTAACCATGATACGTAATGAGGACGTGAACTGAAAAATATTCTAAGAATGTTACATTTTAACAAGGATTTGAAAGACAGAAAAAATCGTAAAAACCTAGTTTTTTATCTACGGTGTACGGCGTATCGATATATTTTCATTCACACGAAAAATTGTTTGCTATTGATCCTAAATCAAAATATTTTATTCAAAGTTTATTTTATATGACTCTTTTTGGCGTATATGGAGCTGGAGCTTCTGGATTGATCTATTTTAACACGCTTTTATTAGCTTCAGACGTATGTATGTTGGTATGTTAGTATGTTAGTATGTAACGGAATCTTCGAACATGATTTTAACCCCCTTCAAAACGTCGGATTAACTCGAAATTTGGCATACTTATTAAGGACCGATGACAATTCAATATTTTAAACATTAATAATTTTGTACCATTGTCCTTATCAACATCCTCAGGATTAACGATTTTCGAGGCGAGATTGTTCAAGCACCTTCAGCAAAGTTCATCGCAACTTTAGATTTCAAATAATTATTGCTATTTAGTTTCAATAGGCGTAACTTTTATATCGTGATTTTTAGTTTAGAAAATAATAATGTTATTTCCCTATAACTCAAATGTTCTGAAACATATCTATAATGCCCTCTTGTAGAATGATTTTTAGGATTCCGTACTCAAAGGTTAAAACGAAACCCTCTGCGGTCTGTTCGTCTGTCGTTGGGCTTTATCTCTTAAATCGTAATAGATAGACACTTGATTTTTTTACAAACGATGAATAATGGTGGTCGCTATAACGAGAAATACTAAAAATTAATAAATAATTATAGTTCAAAAAACTAAAAAACACGCTTTTATGATAAAATCAACTAAAAAGTAGAAAATAATTTTCAATGTAAGAATCAATTAAGGAACAGTAAATAGTATAATTGTGGAAAAAGTGTGGGGTGCTCCATTTATCAGGTTCGAAAAGCACCCCACACTTTTTCCACAATTATACTATTTACTGTTCCTTAATTGATTCTTACATTGAAAATTATTTTCTACTTTTTAGTTGATTTTATCATAAAAGCGTGTTTTTTAGTTTTTTGAACTATAATTATTGAAGTTTGAGAATACCATACAGACTAAAATTTCAAACTTAAATATAAAAATTTAAAAGATTAACGGAAAACGTTAACTATGTTAACAGATATGTAAGATTCTGACATCTATCTTAGTAAGTTCTGGCATCTTTACTTGTCTTCGTCGTTCCATACTCTATCACAAAGAGTTCTACGATCTTCCACATTTTATATTTTATGAGTTGTGAAGATTTAAGAGAGTATTTAATTAATGACCTACAAAGAGATATTTTCTTCTAAAACAAATCACGGATGTCAGCTGTAGTGAGTCATTGTCCATGTTTTATTATTTTTGGCAACAAAGTAAAGATATTGTTTTCCGTAGCTAATGAGTAGATTTCAGCGAATGCGCAGTTTCCAGTTGTAGATGATATATTATTTAAGTCAAAATCAATAGAAGTCACATAACTTTATCTTTATCTTCATAAGTTTCATCATATATAATTTTATCAATTTATTAATCCGTAACTTATGAAGCCATCCTAGTAGATATCGATAAAAAATTAAATGTATGAGTACCTAACCTAACACTATTTTGTCTCACTTTGGAAATTTGTTACCTCCTCAATAACTTCATTACCGCCTTCGAGATAAAGTATTGTAAGCTACAGAAATCCTTAGGAATTTATTGTTTCCCAGTGTCACCTCAATGTTATTGTTATGTCGGCGCTGTACATTTTCAAGATTTGAAAAACAAGAAAACATTAAATTTTTGTGAAACGTACAACAATTTATTTCTACCGTAAACATCGTCACACTGTAAAAAAACATTCAAAACAACTGTTTTTCATAAGATTGCATTCGTCAAATGTCACAAACATTGCATTCTCACATAAATCAGTGTAATCTAATTTGGCACAGTTTGGTACTGTAGAAGTAGGCAAATTGCGAATATCTTGGTGTCAGCGGAGACAGTTGGCTCGCGAGCTCCAGGCGGGTGACCTAGTAACTCTGCCGTCTGAGGACTGACCTTCCTGACACTTGCGTGTGACGAGAGATGGGGCTGGAGGAAGTTACTGATTGTGTCGTTTACATTATGTAGTAGCATGTTTATGTAAGTCTTCGTAAGCATTGTAAACATCATACGCCCGTAAGTAATAATCAATATCTAAAAAACTGCCTCCCAAATTCCAATTTGGACACATTTTTATGAACAATAAATGTCAAATTTCGTACTTGTTACTAAAGAAACTGTAGAGAAAGCCATAACAGTCTAAAGAGAAATTTAGAATTTGGCTTATGCCAAATAATTAAAGTAATATTATTATTACATTATGTCAGCCGTCTTGTCCTACGTAATTATTAAAATATAACCCGAAGTAGTATTTGCTATAAACTGCCGAAAAAATTAGTGATTCATCTTTATATGTCTACAACCACCAAGCAAATATAATTAATTCTAGAACCTATTTATAATCTTCTGTGCTTTAGATGCCTTCCCCCAAACGTAAAATGCATAATATTTTTTTTGCTTTGTTTGCTGGCCTGTATTATCATTATAGCTCAAAGGAGCATCAAACGCTTTTACAAAACCACTTATGAATCCACAAAGCTATAATATTGAAATTAAAAAGGGATATTTCCAGTTTTTCGTTTTCAAGATTCAAGAAGTTGTTTCGCTTCCCCTTCCTTCCCCATAGCTAAAATGTCCTACCCTTCCCCATAGTGAAAATTTCCTGAATAGAAGTATTAGTAATCCATTTTTGTATTTAATAATGTGTCAGTACCAATTTGGCACTAAAATTTAACGTAGATTACATTATATATCCACTACACATAGGTACAACAAAACAGACAGTATCCCAACAAAGCCGTTCGGGTCAGCCCACCTGCTATGTATAAATTTCGACAGCTGTTTAATAGCAGATCTATTTTTGCCTCCAAACAGTACACTCATTGTTATTTTGCGATTCCCGAAGCAAATGGAGCTGTTTGCACAGAAGTTGGCCATGTTTTATATCTGTATTTTGAGGCTATGTAAGCAAACTGTATTATGATTACCTGATGGTTCAAAATTAATAACGATCTAGCTGGATTTTCAGAATTTGTTTAATAGTGGTAGGTAAGTGAAATGTATGCCAATGTATGTGCTATTTATTTGAGAAATGAAGACAGTTAGACACATATTAATTTTAGTTATATCGTCCGTGTATCTAAGATTTTATGATTTTATGTACCATATACAGTGCACGACGACAGGTGCGTCTTCGTGCACTGTATATGGTACATAAACCACTCGTATATCCTACCCGTTAAAGTATTCGGCAGACATACATTACGGACAGAATCTTCGATTTATTTGTAGAGATTGACAAAGTTTTTCCATATAATCTTTACATGCGCATTCTTTAAATATTTGAATCATCTGAATGACTGTCCCGTCAACTATTCGAGCGTGGTACAGAAATAATGATATGCGGTCCTCGTCTCCGAACCACCTGAGTCAAATCCAGAAATACACTTTAATGCGCTTTCTATTTATTTGTCGTCTATTTCTGTCTTTCAATTATTATTACATCTAATTTCCGTCGGATCGTGGTGCAAGTCGTCTATATTTGACTTCATTGACGTAAGATCTTGATCATTTTAGCAAATTATTGTCCAATGGTATAGATCACCCGCATAATAATAGTGGAGCGCTGACCGCTCCGGAATGTTTTCACGTACTACCTCAAACCAGATTATTATCATAATTATCTATCTGAGAATTATTAGGACTTTTAGATATATCTAGTAAAAAAGCATGACAGAATAGATATTATCTATAAATAATTTAAATAAATAATTAATAGTAACTTTTGAGTTCGCAAGTTCTATAGAAGTTGATATTATTTGGCTGTAGAATATTCACGTGGCAAACCGACGAAAGTTGTGAAGATTATATGTCATTAAACTAGAACCAGAACTCGCCGTTCTAAATAACATAATAGTGTCAACGCAGCTCGCCTCGCCGACCTGAGCAAGGATACCTCAAGGTTTGTTTGGCGACCTTGCCAAGGCGGCCGTGGGCTTCGCAGCCGATAACACGACGTCACCTGAGAAATGGCGTTATCCTAAAAACCGTCGACGCGACCGTTCTATGTTTAGCGGTGGACCGAGCAGGGCCAGGAGCGGACCAGTCGCTTGGAAGCCGCGGCCGCGAACACCTCGCACGCTCCAGCGTTACCGACCCTCGACCACTCGTCCGAGTGAAGTGTGTGACTGTGATTGTGTTCTCGTGACCCCTCACCCCCGTGCCGACCGTCGCCGCGCAGGTAGGAGCCGCCGCCACGTACGACCGTATTCTGTTATGTAATTGGGCGGGCAGTTGCGAAATATCGTGTTTTTCCCAACATTCATTTCCAACGGGTGTAGTGTTTCAAGCAACACGTCTGGTTTATTTTGAGTTGGGCTGCGTGGGTGTTGTTCAGCGGCGTCGTAGCTATCTGACGCCTCGTCGGCAGTGTTGCGGCCGCGTCGGCCGGCTCGGGTGGCCATACAAAAGAACTTCCCGGTGACCTTGACCCAATTACCAAATGTAATTTTGAGGAATACACTACTAATTTTAAACTGATCTAACAGCTGATTTAGCTATTTATAAACAAATATGTTTTAACTGAAGTTGAAATCATGGCACTAATTGACTAATTCCACATTCAAATATAATCATTAAAATATCAACAAAATTTAGTATGATTATAAACATTTAAATAAACAATAAAGTAACAAGTCTTTAAAATAGAATATCTTAAAAAGAAGCTATGATAAGAGTTGACGCATGCATTGAATCACATGAATTCAGAACACAGGAAGTAATGACTTTAAGAAATATCCATCAAATTGAAAACCTTATAAAAAAATAAAGTTGATATTGATTATGTAAAAGATATGATATAACTACAAATAGATGGAATTATGTATACCATTATGTATACCAGTAAAAAGTAATAATGTCTAAACATTTAAGCCCTTTTTAATAGTCATCGCATTTTAATCGACGTTATAATCAGCATTGATGTATATTTTAAGAAACTAAATATATCCCGCAACCCTTACTTAAAGTAAATTGGCTAACACTTTTTAAAAACCTTTTCTACAAAGATCTTTTATCGTGGTCACCACGCTTGGCTGCGCGTGTTGGTGATGGCAGTACTTACACAAATGTTTTAAGCAAGAAAATATTACCCGTTTCCATATTAACAACATATATTTATATATATTTAATAATAAATTTGGTATAAATAAATGTAAAAGTCATGAAACAAATAAGAGTTACATTGAGATAAGCATTTGAAGCGTCGTAAATTAAACAGTAACGTAAATATTGCAACTGAGACCTTTGCCAAGGAAAATGTCCAAAATTACCTGAATTCTGAACAAATAATAATAAACTTGGCTTGAGCAACGACATTTAAATGCTCCAATTGGTCCATGCACTAAATACTGGATTAGGGATACCGAAGATTAATTATTTGACGTTTCAGTTTATACTCTTAACGCAGTATTAGTAGTAGTGAAGTTAGAACTACGCAAAACGCATTCTCTGCCATGGAAGCAAGTTAAACAGTGCCCCCCTTCTGTTATTGACTAAGATCTTAATCAAAAGTTTCCAAGAACTAAATGTTTAAATGACCTATTTAAGTCATTTTATTTGATAAATTGTTTCTTACATAAGGTAAGGTTTCTTTTACGGTAATTATGGAACTCATTCGCAAAATTCAAAAATCATACTCCTATTTACATGTAAAGCTGTGCGTTTTTATAGCCAGTAAGTATTATTAGTAAGTTTTATTATTCTCTTAACTTATGGTTTATGCTCTTTCCAAACCTCATTTTATCGTCTCAAGACACTGACCCCAAGATTTATATTCCACAAAAACGTAATGTTCCCTATATGTTGTTCCAAAGTAGATCGCGTGGAAGTTATTATAGGAACTGCAGTATTGACCAGTTTTACAGCACCTGTTATGAGTTCAATGGTATTGTTATTAATGAGATTAATGCCATTCATTGACTGCTGAATGCATGAATGAGACTTTACTTCATCGATTGGTTCTTAATGTAGGGAATGGAAGAAACAACTTATTTATTTATTTATGAGGTTGAAATAATTTTGATCCCCAAAAAGTTTAAAATAATTATAAAATGTAAATAAAAAGAGCAATAAGTTATTGTTATGGAAACTTCGGTAAGAGTTTAAATTATATAATTAAAATAAAAATAATAATTATAAAATAAATAAAATATCTAATTATTATAAAATGAATAAATATTATAATAAAAATTATAAAATGAAATTAAAACAAGTACGAGAAAATATTTTATAAATTCAAAATTTAGATTATGTGATGAATGCCAGTGGTATTTATTGTAATAGTTTAATCTCGTGATCGTGATTACGAGACCAACTTTGGTGACTATGATTGCCATCATCAACGCTGTAATACTTATATAAGTAAATTAATAATCATTATTCAAAGTAAGCCTTAATATATACAGATTCGAGTATACACGTGGTACAACATTTCATTTAAAACCTCTTCAAACAACGAATCATATATTAGTGTCTTCAGAACCTACGGTAACTTTGTTTATATTACGAGTACCAAAACGCAACTGAAAAAAGCAACTGACTATTCAAACGCGTTATTGACACCATTTTAGAAATCCATTTTAAACACATTATACAATTCCTTCCAACGAATCCAATAGCAAGTTGCGAATGAATGGGTGTTCACATTTCCCACAAATATTTCGTTTCTAACGTCAACAGCCCACGGTCTGGAAGCAATGTGTCAAGGTGCTCTAAATATACCCAGAGGAGCAGTTCTACGTTGTACGCGTTTTGACGCATTTATGAGGGTTTTACGACGGTTCACACTTGAATTGATTGCGACGATTTATGGCGAAATTACTGTGCAAAATATTACTCATGGTGTGGCTTTTATAGTGTTTTAGTCTGGTTCGTTAGTTTAGAAAACAGGGATATTAAAATTATTAAAATATACGGTCATGGACAATAAAAGACATCCTTTAAATACGTACCTTGATAACGTCACAGGTATTAAGTTACAAGATATAAGACTAACTTATTAATTTTCTAACAATAAATAATACCTACGTTAGACACTATTAGAATTAGGTAAGAAATAACCGTAAAGTCAAATATTGCACCTCGGATCGTGTCAGCACTCGTTTAGTAAAACAATGAAGACCTACCTGCTTCAGCTTGGTACGGCAACTGGCACCGTTAGCACTATAAATTACTTCGGACACGTGAAGACCTTTGGCCAAATAGCAATGTCTTCCTGACCCGTTACAGCCCACACCAGACAATAATCTCTGAGACATTGTTACAAGCTCCACATTAGAATACGTTCCCCGCTCCGGTAGAAGTTGTAACCTCAACTGTAACTCATTTGGCCGTTTTAAGATTTATTGCATTTCTAATGTCACCGTGCCAGCGGCGTCCAAACGCCAATTTGAATTAAGAGAACACATCCCTCCGGCGTCACCTAAATCGATTGGCAGGTCGCCAATGTAGAACATGTATCTAACATCGATGACAGAAAGCTTCATGTTACTTTCTGCTCAATTATATCTTACAAATTTATTGCATGTAAGGGATGCCACGCGACCAGTAATGGCATAGTGGTGCGATTTTCGATCTTATATATTTTTGATTGGGTTTTGAAAACTCATTTTTTTACGGTAAAGGAAAAAATGGTCACAGCAATACATACCTCAATGTGGAGAATCCACAATGCCAGACGTGTATGAAAAGACTACTAGCCCGCACTTCACCAGCACAGTCTATAGTCCTCCTTAGCGTCATTTTGTATAATTGTGATTTGAGAACCCTATGGTCACAGCTACTAATGTCGATCTATTGTCGGTGTCTAAAATCATTGTAATTGTCTCCCTAAAGCCATTCTTTGACATAACAAATTGTTTAATCGTAAAGGAATTTAACAAATTACAAAACAATATATAAACAACATTTGGACAAGTAAATGTCTGTGGGAGAATTAATTATGTGTCTATATAACCGCAATTCGTTGCACTGTTGTGAATTTTCTTTTAAATATTTGTACTTGCTTACAGAACTTATCAGTCAAGCTTGGTGACGAAAAAGGACTTTCCGAGCATCTCAAGCTACCCATACAAAGAATCAACGACTACCAACTCCTTTTGAAGGTGAGTCGATGAGGCCATCTTCATTCCACCATATACCATAACATCAAAGTCAAAAGTCAGCAATTACAATATCGTAACTGTCCCAATTTCCAAACCCATCTGTAACTACGATCGTAACTGCAGAACTAAACTAAAGTTTAAATGCAATACACTGGCAACAAATCTGTAATTAGCTCTTGACGTCATGTGCCGACGGAAACGGCTATCAAAATCTAATAGCTTTCGATTCATAGAAGCCTGTATAATAATTCAATCAGAATTGAGTACAGCAATATATAAAATGTGTACTGCTCTGATGAAATTACATATTTTTCTCGAGATAAACATAAATACTTAAAATATGAAATTATTACAATGTTGATAATTTCACTTTAATGATTGTTGAAATAGTTTCAAAAATGCTTTTACGTACTCTCAATATCACGATTACCTTTATAACGACTTAGTGTTAATATTAGTAACTTTCTGTATAGGAACTAGTAAAATACTCCAAACGTCTCGGCGACGAGAGTACAGACCTCCAAAGGGCCCTAGAACTATTTCTGGGCGTCCCAAGTCGCGCCACCGACAACCAGTTCATCGCTAGCATCGAAGGTTACCGCGGGAATATCTACAAGCTCGGCCGCCTGCTCACCCACGACTGGTTCACCGTCGACTACGAGGGCACGAACAAGGAGAGATACGTGTTCCTCTTCAAAGCTAGGATATTAATCTGCAAAGTCAAGAGGGTCTCCGAAGATCGCTCTGTCTTCGTTCTCAAAAATATCATAAAGGTACCATTCTTTTGTGTTTTGTTTTGTGTACTACGCCACTCTTAACAGGTAGACTTTTTTATATCGAATAACGTACAATCATTTTCTTAACAGTTAATGAAGTGAAATGTTTTATCTTTCCAGCTCCCTGACGCTGAAGTTATAGATCATCCGAACACACCAAAATTCGAGCTTCGTCAGAAATCACCCCTATTATCAATCACACTTACAGCTCATCGAGACCACGTAAAAACTACCTGGCTACGAGAAATCGGACAATACGATAGTGACATTGGTATGTAATTTTTTTTGAACAGTCTTAACTTTTTTTAAAGGAAATAATTAGTGCTAATACATTGCTTAATTTTCAGTTGCATTAGCCGAACACGCTGCTGATGATCTACAAGTCCTTCCACCAGAACAACCAGAATATAAATCTCCAGAACCAGAAGAGAAAAAGAAGAAACGAGAGCACGCACAGTTAGAAGTGAGTCAAGAAGTCAAAGAAAAACGATCTCGAGTAGAAGCCGCACAAGCTCAAGAAGTACTTACAAAAGAAGAATCTCGTGCGGTTCAAGCTAAGAGAAAAGCATCGGTTGAAAGTGAAATCGCCAGGAAAGTCTCCAAGCAGGAAGTCACTGAGTTCTCTTCTGTTAGCGAAGTACAAGAAGTAGTAAACTCAACAGTCAGCAGTACTGTCACGAGTGAAGTCACAGCTGATTTAGAAGCTAAATCGTCTGTGATCCAAGTTGAAAGTACAGCTAGCGAAAGCTTGCAAACTGTTCAAGCAGCTTCTGAAAAAGCAGAATCTGTTGCACAATTAACACAAGAAACATCTGTTCAATCATCTCAATCAACATCCGCAAAAGAAATCGTTCAAAGTTTATCTATCGAGCAATCTTCTCAAGAGTCAAGTCAAGTTATTCAGGAAGCCACGTTAATAGAATCTAAATCTGCAAAAACAAAATCTGCAGAACTAAGAGTTGAAGAGGAAAGCCATTCTATAGTACAAGCCACTTCGACCAAAGTATCAGTCGAAGAATCGTCATCTTTTACTGAAACAACTGAGCAGGGTTCCATTGAACAAAGTCAAGGCACTGTTCATAAAGAGACCAGTGAATCAGCTCAACAAACACAAGAGTCGATATCTTATAGCACTCAAACATCTCAAATAACCTCAGTCGAAGAATCGACCAGTGTAAAGGAAACATCGTCAGCTGCAACTGCTGAACAAAACGTACAACAAACATCATCTTTACTAACACAAACATCACAACAAGAAACTACCCAAGCTTCGGAAACATCAGTAACTGAAAACGTTACATCACTTAGTACCGCAGAATCAGTTACTGCACAAACTGTAATATCCAAAGACCACGAAGAAGTAACTGCAAACGTTACTTCTGTTACGAGAAAAGATTCTGTAAAAGGAGAAACAAACGGTCAAACTACAGTCTTAGAAACATCAGCTGAAGAAGTTACTGCAAACGTTTCCACTACAACAATAAACGGTTCTGTAAAAGAAGCAGCAAACGGTCAAACTACACCTGTAAAAACATCACCTGAGAAAGTTACCGCAAACGTTACAACTACAACATTACAAGAATCTGTAAAAGAAGTATCAAGTGGCGAGACTACACTAGTACAAACGTCATTCGAAAACGTTAGTGCAAACGTTACCACTACAACCCTACAAGAATCTGTAAAAGAAATAACAAGCAGTGAAACTACAGTTGTAGAGGCGTCAGCTGAAAACGTTTCTGCAAACGGTACAACTAGAACAACAACAGATTCTGTAAAAGAAACAACACCTGTTCAGACACCAGTTGAAGACGTTGCTGCAAACGGTACCACTACAACAACAGAGGATTCTGTAAAAGAAACAACCCCTGTACCGACACCAGTTGAAGACGTTACAGCAAACGGTACCACAACAACAACAGAGTCTGTAAAAGAAACAACACCTGTACTGACACCAGTTGAAGACGTCACTGCAAACGGTACAACAACAACAAACACAGATTCTGTAAAAGAAACAACACCTGTTCAGACACCAATTGAAGACGTTGCTGCAAACGGCACCACTACAACAACTGAGGTTTCTGTAAAAGAAACAACACCTGTACCAACACCAGTTGAAGACGTTACAACAAACGGTACCACTACAACAACAACAGATTCTGTAAAAGAAACAACCCCTGTATCGACACCAGTTGAAGACGTTACTGCAAACGGTACCACTATAACAACAACAGATTATTTAAAAGACACAACCCCTGTATCGACACCAGCTGAAGACGTTACTACAAACGGTACCACAACAACAACAACAACAGATTATTTAAAGGAAACAACCCCTGTAGCGACACCAGTTGAAGACGTTACTGCAAACGGTACCACAACAACAACAACAACAACAGATTATTTAAAAGAAACAACCCCTATACCGACACCAGTTGAAGACGTTACTGCAAACGGTACTACTACAACAACAAATTCTGTAAAAGAATCAACCCCTGTACCGACACCAGTTGAAGACGTTGCTGCAAACGGTACAACTACAACAACAAATTCTGTAAAAGAATCAACCCCTGTACCGACATCAGTTGAAGACGTTGCTGCAAACGGTACAACTACAACAACAGATTCTGTAAAAGAAACAACACCTGTACCGACCTCAGTTGAACAAGTCTCTGTAAACGGTAAAACTGCAGCTTCGACGGAATATACCGAACAAGCAGCTGAAGTCAGTCAAACTGTAACCGAGGAATCGAAGGAAACAGTTAACGTAGACAGTCAAGCTGTAACCGCGGAGGAAACCGTCGACGAAGAGATGTCGCGATACAGTCGCACTTCGCGGGTGTCGGGAGGTAAGCATATTGTATTTACCTCACTAGATACACTAATTAATAAATATCATATTATTATATATATTGACAAGAAAAGAGGTTTTTATATATCTTGATCATACTGAACTATATTTTATTTATTAAATATTATGTTAAACATAATTTTTATTTGACATTACTGTTATTCTCTATAGAGTACTCCAGTAGCAGTCGCAAGCTATCCAGCGGTGGGCGCTACGAAACATCTTCTTACGACAGCACCGGTGCATCCTCTTACGCTCGCCGTGAAAGCGGCTCTCGCGTAGAAAGTGCCAAGTTTGAAACAAGCGGTTCCATTGAAGGAGGGGCAAGTTCCCGATATGAATCCAAGTATTCCTCTAGCTCCGTCATCGAAGGAGGCTCTAAATATGGAATAGAGTCCAGCTACGAAAGCAAGGAAGGGTCGAAATACGGTATTGAATCGTCCTACGATGCGGCTAGTAAGATCGATAGCATCGCATCGAAATATGGTCTCAACAACAACTTGGAGAGCAAGATCGAAGGTCGCTCGACCACAATGAGTATTGAATCTAGCTACGATGGTAATGACACCACTAGCAAGATTGATAGTATTGCTTCGAAATACCGACGAGACTCCAGGAACGGTCGCTCTACTAGACTTAGCATCGACGCAAATTATGAAGGAAATAATGTGGAAAGCGTTTCTAAAGTGGAGTCGAGCTACGAACGCTCTAAGAATGGGGAATCCGCTGAAAGTAAATACTCTAAGATCATGAACGGCTCCGTTTCTGAAGATATTACATCCAAAACATCGTACGTCAGGTCGGAGTCTGTAGAGGGAAAACCTATATTCACGAAGACGCTTGAAGGCCAAAACATTGAGCGTAAGTACGAACGAGTGCGTAGAGTAGCGAATACATCGTAATAGAAGTAGATACACTTAGCGCTTGTACATACGCTTTTAGTCACTAACTTACACAACACATTTCTTTAACCAGGCTTCGTTGTATATCCTTTGAGGATTTGTACGGTTCCATAAAAGTGTTTCAGGGCAATCGAAATCATCGCATATTCGAAACATTGGCTGAAGTTTTCAACCAAAATCGTTGATAAGACACGTCTAAATTACTGCCACATACGCATACGTACCATCTACGTCTGACACTGGTGATGCCTGACAATCCGCTTAATTCCGTACGGATCCTCTTGTAACGATGCTTTGAATCCCCAGCTGGTGAGAATGCGTACTTCGAATGCCAGCTGCTCGATACCCCGGAGCCGGTGAAGGTCACCTGGCTGAAGGACAATAAGCCGCTTACCGACAAACTCATGGACCGCGTCAACATCATCATGCAAAATGGCTTCCACAAGCTAGAAGTGATGCACTGTAGAGAAGACGACACGGGGACGTACACGGCCAGAGCGGAGAATGTCAAAGGCAACGCCTACTGCACCGCCCAGTTAGTCGTCCACGAGCGTGAGTCATTTTGCACTATTAGTTCACTCATTGAGCAAATTGAACACAAACATATGAGACATTTGTTGATCATAGCATTATATTAATAGTTACAAACATTACAATGGTTCTTACAAATTAATATATGTACTATATTTTAAACAGCAATTCACTCAATTCAATTCAACAATATTAAAAATAATTTGATGTAATTTGGATGCACTCTTCAATTTGCTCAATCCACTTACACAAACTGATCCTTTTTTTCCAGATTTTAATAGATTATATTTTCATTAATTAAGCGTTATACTATTAGTAATGAGCCTGCATGGTCGTTGCAATATCATCATCGATTAAGGCATTGTATCGCGGATAACCGTAGCTCTTCCGTCTACTGTCCAATGTATAATTTTCCTGTATTTTGACACCTAAACACGTACCGTAGTTTTGAAAATCGCATGCCCTAAACGATTATTATATCCGATATGTTCATAGATGTAGACACAATAGAAATTACTTTAGTAAACATGCAAAAACAAAACAATTCATAGTGATTTTTAAACAATATGACGATTTACCCTTAAACTATTTTCTTATAATTAGACACATATAATAACATGAATAATAAACATTATACAAGTATACTCGATAATCAAAACTCAAAATAAAAAAAAATATGTCTATACTCAATATAATAAACTTGTCTCTACATCATTGGACATAAAAAAATCATAACACAAAGTTCTCTTTCAGGCGAGAATTTTGTACATGTATACACACATCCCTTCTCTAATATTTTTTCACCAAATTATAGTGACTCCCGAGGAAAGGAAACAAAAGAACGCACTGAACGCCCCATACTTCCTGGTGGCGCTGAAGGACACGGAGATACTGCTAAACACCTACCTACGCTTCATGGTCAGGGTTAAGGGAGACCCTAATCCTGATGTCAAATTGTAAGTTGATAACACACTAAAACTTGTAAATTAAGTAACTAAAGATGGGAATATTGAGAACAAAATTTTACGACTTGTCTGTAAAAGCCAATATACAATTAATTTGGTTGTAGATAATTGTTACATCTATATTTCTCCTTGGGAATGATTCGATTCGAGCTTGTATTTTTCAGCACACAGATCTGCTTTAAGGCGCCAATTTTGACGTATTCTTTGATGAGGCATATTTATAAAGGACACCATTATGGTTTTTATTTATATTGATTACTCATTGCTAAAAACTTCAACTTATATATAGATCTTGCAAAAATGTCAAGCAAACTTCATCTGATGCTGTTTTAGCGGTTTGGTTTATTACTTGTGATCCAGCGTACACTGTTCAGCTTATTATTTAGCTCAGATTATTATTTTGTAAAATAGAAGTAGCATGTAGCATAGGACGTGTCCACCGTCGCGTCCACCGTCCACCTGATTGTAAATGACTACTGTCGCCTGCATGGACATCTATAACTCCAGATAGGAATAGCTATTTCTACCTGAGGATGCGTCGCTACTCCTGAGGACTAAGCTGGAACGCCTCGTAAAGTGTGCCTCTCTTAGCAAACACTTCAAACCTGAACACAGCATTACTTTGTAAAATCTGAAGGCCCAGAGATCTCAATATGTAGAAGGCATTAAGCGAAGGATTCTCAAAGCTCTGCGCCCCGTTTCCAGCTTCCACAACGGCACGGAGATCGTGTGCTCGTCGGAGAGCGAGCGCGTGTCGATCGTGCGCACGCGCGCGGCGCGCGGCTGCTACGAGCTGGTGATCGCGGACGTGTGCGCCGCCGACGCGGGCCGCTACGCCGCCACCGCCACCAACATCTACGGCGACGTCACCACCGAGGCCACTGTCACTGTCGTTGGTCAGTCATTCATACGTTACTTCTCACTTCTTACATTATTCATACATTAATGTATTCAATAGAACTACGTTTTCGCTAAGTCTGTAAATAAGGGTGCGATACGATAGCTACGGTATTAAATGAAAACGAAAGCTAAAAGCAATGATAGCCTAGTGGTTAAGTAACTCAGCCTCTTAATCGAGGGGTCCGAGGTTCAAATCCCAGGCACGCACCTCTGATTTTTCAAAGTTTTACGTACGTATTAGAAATTAATTATCACTTGCTTAAACGGTGAAGGAAAACATAGAGAGAAAACCTGCGTACCTGAAAAATCTAAAAAAAAGTTTTCAAGGTTTTGTGACGTCTACCATTTCGCACTTGGCCAGAGCCATGGAGTATGGCCTAATCCTCCTCATTCTGAGAGTAGACTCGTGCTCAACAGAAGGACAGGAATGGGTTGATGATGATGATAGCTTAGGCTGGTTTATTATCAAGAGCTCTTCGTTCTTCTGTGTAAACATATCAAACACTACTGTTATAAAATTTAATTCAATAATATTAATAGTAAAGTCTAAATGAAACATTTTGTAATTTACATACGCCTAAAGAATTGCTGCAACATTGCCGCTAAGATATTTAAAATGCCTTTACGTAATAGGCATCTTCGGAATCAACAAGTTCAATGTAATTTTAGCAGAGAATATTTATAGCGCCTCCCGTCATAAACAAACATTGGACGGCATCCAGACGTTGCTAAAAATTTCACTCACAATTATTGTTGTAATGGTTTCTCGTGGTCGTCGCCGCGTCGTGACCTATAAACATACTAATTTATTTAATTAGCTCTGAAATAAGACTATAGTGTACCTTGTTTAAATATGTTCGCCGTGGAACCGTCTAATTGTTAGTTATCGTTGTGTTTTTAGCGTGACAAGATGTTTAAGATGGACAAAGGTATTGTGAAATGCTCAAAATATACTTTCTTAAGATCTAAAACCAGAAAAACGGTTTGGTTTCAAGGAGTTGTGTGATTATTTTTAACTTAAATGAAGCAAACAGGCAATAGTTCGCCCAATATTAAAGAATCTATACTAAAGCTTGTACTCTTATTGAAATAGCCACTAAATTAAAAGTAGTTGATCACAGGTGTTTGCTGCCCCTTAAGTATGAAAAAAACTGCACAAGAATTGGCTTCCCTTAATGGGGCTCTTCAAAAAAGGTGTAAAAAGAGCTCTCTTCCAAAGTCGGCGATGCATTGGCGACTCCTCTGGTGTTGCAAATGTCCATAGGCAACGGTGACTACTTTCCATCAGGTAGCCCGCCTGCCTCATCATTTCAGTATAATTATAAAAAAAAGGGTCAAACCAGAATACAACTGCCAGAACGCTGCAGTTACGAGGGCAAAACATTGAGACTCCAAATATATTACGTCAAAACCAAAGGCATGATCCATAAATGATGAAAGGAATGAAAATCATGATATGTAATAGTACCTAAAATGACCTATATGAAAGGAGAACTTAAAATTTTATTTTTAATCCAGAGGACAAGAATATCTTCTTCGAGCTGCCGCCGGGCGGCGAGGGCCTGCTGGCCAAGGGAGAGAAACCCACCTTCGCGTGGAAGCGTGATGGACAGCCCTTCGACCCCGAAGAGAGGTTTAAGGTAATATGTCACCAAATGTGGAATGTAATTAAGTATGAAATCAATTCTATTGAAGTAAGTATACTTCTATTTCTATTCTCTATATATAGAGCCACTTTAAATACAAAAATACATAAAATCAATGTCAGTTTAAAGGGATTGAATTTTTAAACATAAACTATTTTATCATAATTTACTTTCTGTAAATGTAAATATAACCAGTCGAATAACTGTAAGGTATTTTTAAAAGCTTAAAATAAAATGTTAGAAAATATATTTATGTTTAAGTATGATACATTTAGCGATGACTGTTGCACTATAAATTATATAAATGTTGCGGGCCCGTGCAAGCGCTGGTTAGCCACAAAAAATAGTTCAATCTTTCAGCGCCACCTACTGGTGTTCAAAACTATCTATATTCCAAGCTGTAACAAGCCTTGTAGTGCACAATATTACTTTAAAATCGGTCAAGCAGTTAACAAATTACCGTGTATGAATTATAATTTATATGTTAAAATAAAATACATATTTATATTATTGTCTTAATAACATTTTGTTGATGGTACCAGGTCCTCCTCGGCGATGATGAGGACTCTCTAGCGCTGGTGTTCCAGCACGTGAAGCCGGAAGACGCCGGCCTCTACACCTGCGTCGCTAAGACCAGCACCGGCAACATCTCCTGCTCCGCTGAGCTTACTGTGCAAGGTAATTTCATTTCTATATATTTTAAGTTTTTTATATCATGTTTAATAAGTTAATTTCACACGGTATTAAATGACTTACTAATAGAATTGTGTAGTATTTAACAAATAGACTAATAGAAAATGACAATATTTCACTATAGTCAGGTAAATCCTGAAAATTGCAAACAAATTCTCTTCGCGCCGTTATCATGTTTCATAGCACATATATTATGGATATATCAAATCGTACTTAAGTATCAATTAGTATAATTACATCGCGTAGTACTACAAAATACCAGCTACATTTGTCAAATATTTGAACATTGGCCCGAAGGTACAATCCATAACATTCAGTAGTCACATGTTTACCGGCTATATTTGTCAAACATTGGCCACACATCGGCAAATACGGTCGAACCTGCTACATTTTACCACCATCGTCCCCCAGGCGCAGTACACGAGCTGCACCGCGAGCCGGAGAAGCCGCGGCTGGTGATCGAGCACCGCGAGGCCATCGTGGCGGCGGGCGGCTCCGCCATGCTGGAGCTCAGCTGCAAGGGCTACCCGCGCCCCTCCGTCGTCTTCGAGCACAAGGGCGAGGTCGTGCAGGCCGACGCCAGGCACAAGTGAGTTGCTAGATTTAAATATTTCAAGATTTATTCAACATCATATACCTATATACATATAAACAAACTTAATTTTCATAAAAAGCTGCTATAGTTATGATTTTGGTTAGTAAGCGCAAGACGAAAGTGATGTCTGTCACCGAACGACTTAAGGTGTGAAATTTTGATTGAAGAATTGATCACCGAATGAAGTAAGAATATATTTTGTGTGAATTTGTACGTGATCTGTAATAATTACCATGAAAAATTATAGTCCGTGATAATAGTAACAGAAGTCACATGACACGTTCAAATCTAAATACTTATTAGACGTGTGTATAATATATTTATTTTATACCGATATATGTTTCGCGATACTTATAATAATATAAACTCTTAATATGGCGTAGTGCAGCACGCCAAAACTGTTTGATTGAAATCGACAGTTCATTGCCTCGGCTGTAATTAAATTTGTTATATGAAAATAAAAATAACATTAACATCTTAAAAATAGATAATGTAAAATTTTAATGTACTGATAAATATACTCGTCGAAAACATTGATTTTTCACCAATTACGCTTAGCATGCACTACAGTTAAACGCACGTGAAAACGCAAAAACGCATATGAACACGCACTGCGGCTTAATTTTATTTCAGTATCATCATGGATTTCTGGCGAACAGCATGTGGTGTAGCGTTAGTCTTATCACTCTCCCATCGAGATCAAAAGAAAAACCGAATGCGATTAAACGCAATGCGTGCACTATACTATAATTATGGGACACAAACAAAACGCGCTTGACAAACCTCAACCGAAATGTAACAATTTATATTTTTAAAATTAGTCACTGGAAAAAGTTACTAGTGCGTGCACATGTATAGAAAGCAATGTGTTACATTTTATTGCGGTTACAGAATTGCGGTTAAACGCGTGCGTTTAATCATAGTGCGTGCTAAGCCTAAACGTACACAAACATGATCTAACGTCCGCAGGTTCCTGTACGAGGACGAGGAGAGCATGTCGCTGGTGATCAAGAACGTGTCTGCGGCGGACGCGGGCGAGTACCGCGTGACGGCCGCCAACGAGCTCGGCGAGGACACCACCACGCTGCACCTCGTCGTCAAGGCCGCGCCCAAGATACGCCAGAAGGTCGAGAACCAGAGCTGCATGGTGAGGATACGGCTGTGTACATGATTATATGTGTGGTTAGGGTGTAAAGGTTGAAAGTTGACGACAAATAAACGAACAAATTTATGAGTTTCATGAGTGTTGACTATATGGTTAGACAAATAGACAAACATAATAAATTGGTTTCATGGACTGTTCTCTGTGTAGCTGCATTTTATTCACGCTACGTTTACGTATGTACGGGTACGGTAGTACATACACATGTATATGTGTGTGTATTTATACAAGAAGTTCGTGCTCACAAAAGTGGCGTAAAAAGGCTCACAAAATTATCATCAGCTAGTATATTAAGTATCTAAAAGACATTGCAATTAATAACATTTTAAATAATAATACATTACAGATTTCACTTCAATTTTAATTACTTAATTCGACAAAAATACAATTCAAAATGGCAGAATGTAATCAATCTAAAATTACTACTTGTGTCTTTATGTTTTCTCCCTAAATATAGAACAATTGAAAGACAAATAGATTTTTTTTAAGTAGAACCCTCGTTGAAACTAGACACATATTACATTGGCTGATTAATAAATAAGTATGAGTGTTACGTTCACAGGTCGGTGACACTCACACAGTGACGATCGAGATCGAGGGCGCGCCCACGCCCGAGGTGTCCTTCTACAAGGACGGCGTGGAGATCAAGTCCTCCGAGAGGATCACCATCGTCAAGGAGACGGAGGAGATCTACAAGATCACCATCAAGGACGCCAAGCTCACCGACACCGGCTCTTACTCCGTTGTGGCTAAGTGAGTATACATTATATTTATTGATTTTATGACAGAAATGGACAGCTTTTCTCGAGTTTACCAACAAGTATAACGTTGCGTTAAACGTATAACCCTAAAATAAATTATTCTAATTATATCGAATTTTAGGTATACAGGGTGAATTTTTAAAACGGGCCTTCAGGGCCAAATCGGAAACTATAAGGATTAGCGAAAAATGCTGAAAGGAGTTACGAGGCCGATTTTGATAAAAACTAAAACTGCATCATTAGTTTTTTAAAATATTTCTTTCCTTAGCCGGGAATCGAACGAGTTCATTTTGAAAAAAATGACACCGCTTTATTATTTCACTATCTGATAGTGTCGCTTATAAGGATCAAATTTTGGGAAGTAATGTTATGTGACAAATTAAAGGAAAAGGAAAATTTTGAAGAAAATACGTATTTTTCCATACATTGGCATACTAATTCTTAAGGATTATACATAACAAATGATTTATGTATAATTCTTTAGAAACAGACATAAGTCATACCATTGAAGAATTTGTTGGTTAATCAACTAATTATTCGATGTTATTACTATGACATACGGCTTAGTATGAGAAAGTAATACTTTGGCAAATAAGTTACCGCCGTTTTTGGGATTTATTTTTTAATGAAAATAGATAACTGATTAAATAGTAAATTTTTATTGTTTATTGTTTTTCAACTTCGTTTCAACGTTAAATATGATTTTCTATATCTCTTTTTTTAGTAATCACTCGAATTTGACTCTAAAAAGTAATTCTCGCAAATTGTCAACTTTTCATCTGTATTAAACGAAACTCCGCCCATAGCAAGTAAATCTATTTTAATGGTCCTAAAAATAACCTTAGCTAAGTCGGACATAAAAATATGAATTATTGGGAAACAAAACGTCCATTTGGAATGATTAGAAACATTGAGCCAAAAAAAATGTTAATACACGAAATGTTTAAATTGATGAATGGCGGGAACTTAACTGCCAGATTAATATGAAAAAATATGTATTTTCTTAAAATTGAGGCTTTTCCTTTAGTTTGTCATTTATCATTACTTTCCAGATTTTGATTCTTATAAGCAACACTATCAGATAGTGGAATAATATAGAGGGTACATTTTTTTTTTCAAAATGAACTCGTTCGATTCCCGACTAGGGAAAAAGTTATTTTAAAAAAGTAATGATGCAGTTTTAGTTTTTATCAAAATCGGCCTCGTAACTCCTTTCAGCATTTTTCGCTAATCCTTATAGTTTCGGATTTGGCCCTGAAGGCCCGTTTTAAAAATTCACCCTGTATATTTAATTGGAAATATTAATGTTAAGTAATGAATGCAAATTCAAAGAACGATACAGCAAAATTAAAGGGCAGAATTCTTGCTCATTCCTTACCCATTTTAAATCAAGTCTAATTGTAAATCGGTTAACAATAAATGAAATAGTATAAGCTTATCCATTTCATTCAGATGAACAAATTAAAATAAGTGATTTAAATCATCACTGAAATGATTTATTAATAATTTAAAAGCAATACATTTATTTGTACGTATTTTAATAAGCATATATTTACTCTCCGCAGGAACGAGGTGAACCAATGCTCGGACTTCTGGCAGTGGCACGTGGCCTCCGCGCCCAAGCTGCTCAAGAAGCTGGGCGGCGCGCGCGACTGCCGCGAGAACGACACCGTCACCTTCCAGATCGAGACCGAGGCCGAGCCCGCCGCTACCGTCAAGTGGTAACTATCTCGTTATTCAATATTGATTTTATAATATAGGAGTTGTACACGAGCATGCAGTCCGCCTGATGGTAAGTGGTTACTGCCCCCCATGGACATCTGTAGTCAAATCCAGATAAAATAAGATTCCTGATGATCTGAAGTCGGCCACAGATGCGCCGCTATCTTTGAGGATAGGTAGGAGGAAGTCTTCCTTACCACACTTCAAACCAGAAAAATCAGCGGTGAACTAAGATGTTATTAGGTATAAGTAGGTCAAAGATATAACAGTATATAACATCGTGCCACATTTATTTCTATTATGTGCTTTAAATATTAACACACTACATATCTTTGATCGAAAGATGAAAATATTTTTCAATCTCAATTCAGTATCAACGCATGTGGTGATAAGTTGTATTACATCCTTACTTATAACTGTTTTTTATGTCAGACCTACTTGTTGCAACTTGTATATATGGTACCTTTGAAGCATTAAAAATAATATACCTAAGAGTATGAAGTGATAAGTGTATGTTGTATTTAGGTACAAGGACAAGGTGGAGCTGAGCGAGTCGTCGACTGTGAAGATGACGTCATCGGGCGCGGTGCACGCGCTCGTGCTCAGCGCCGCCGCGCGCGCGCACTCCGGGGAGTACTCCTGTGAAGTAAGGCACATATTCATTCAGTTGGTAGAAACATGCACGTTTTATAATATAGGTAGCAGGCGAACATATAGTCTATCTAATGGTAAATGGCGAGGGGCTCCTGCCCTTTAATTAACCCCAGATAAAACTAGATATTAGAAATTAATTATCACTTGCTAAACGGTGAACGAAAACATCGTGAGGAAACCTGCATACCTGAGAGATTTATAAAAAAAATCTCAAAGGTATGTGAAGTCTAATCTTTCTCATTATGAGAGGAGACCCGTGCCCAGCAGTGGGACAGTAACGAGTTGTTGATGATGATGATGATAATGATGATGATAAAAACTAGATAGAATATAATCACAATTGTCGGCTACAAATTCGCTGCTACTCCTGAGAAATAAGCTGGAACGCCACAAAAAAATATGTCTCCTTTACCACAACCTTCAAACTAGAACACAGCGATGTTTTGTCCTGCTATTATTACGTGGTGTGGCAGTGATGCCGCAGGAGTTGCACCACAAAGGGTTCTACCGCTCTGCTGTGTTCTGCTTTAAAGGGTGTGGTAAGGGACACATACTTATTCGAGGTGTTTCAGATTGTCTTCTGAAGTAGCGGCTCATTTGTGGGCAACCTCAGGTAGGAATCTAATCATATCTGGGGTTGATTACAGATATTCATATGCAGAAGTAGCCACTTACCATCAGAGCGACTGGATGCTCGTCTACTACTCCTACGTCATAAAAAAATGCTTGTCCGCTACTTGTAGGCTCATTATTCCTGAAAGACTATTTTATATAATAAAAGATTCAATAACAACTCCATTCTTTATTATCCTTGACAAGTCTATGACATCTTATTTTTTAAGCAATATACTCGTAATACCCTTATTTCTTTTTAGATAATTTCCCGATTGATTGCTACTCACCAACAATTAAATAGACTCTTATTAACACAAAATAATTTAAAAAGTATTGTAATGGAAACAATACCCTACATTCTTTTATATTATAAAAAATTGCTGTGCAGTTTCACCCGTGTTAAAAAGAAATCTAACTATATATATAACATAAAATATAAGTAGCCTAAGTTACTTCTTATTACATTAGCTACCTGCCAATAAAAGTCCCGTCAAAATCGATTTAGTCATTTCAGATATTAGCCAGAACAATCAGACAGACAGACAAAAATTGTAAAAAATGTTATTTTGGTGTATGTACCGTATATATACCGTATATGCGTGTAGTAAAAAGCGGTAATTTCAATATTGAATCAAATCAAATCATTTTTTTTTTAATTCAAAATAGGTTCTTTACAGAGCACTTTTTGAAAGTCAATACAACTACCACCACTTCACAAGATGTTTCGTTATGGAGAAGAAGCGGCAAAATAAAACTCCATAACACACATCTTTTTTTAAAAAAATAAATGTTTCATACAATGGCTCTTAACCTAGTGGTACATGTGGAGCTGGGGCTAGTTCAGACCGCACCGTTTTATCAGTCAAATAATCACTCAGCTTATAGTACGTTTGTTTAATGACAAGTTTAAACTTTTTTTCTGTGAGATTCAAGATGTGGTCGGGTATTTCATTGTAGTAGCGAATAAAAACAGACTAACCAATTTTATTTATATGTGTAGATAAACAAACGTGTTGTATTTCAGATCCGCAACGTGCACGGTGCTGTGAGCGACTCGTGCGCGCTGAACGTGCGGTGCGCGCCGCTGTTCTCGCAGCGCCTGCGCGACACCGTGGCCAGCGAGGGCGACGTCAACGTCGAGTTCACTGTTGACGTCGACGCATACCCCGAGCCCAGCGTCAAGTGGTACGTCATACGGCATGCTGTATTGTTACTTTCATGCAACGTTTACATACAGTCTAGCATGGAATTGTGCGCCATACTTTATTGTTATGTTAGTAATACTTGCGTTCAATCCGCAAACTAACTGACCGAATAATGGCGAGTATGTAAACGACACATACAAATGCAGAAACGTAATACTTTCGCTCACGCTAAAGAAACTGACACCGCATCTAAGGACGGAGAGAATATATACATATACACCTATTTGTGAGTATTTGTCAACATCTTTGTGAATAATTTTCGAAACAAGTCCCGGTTAATCATAAACCCTTTTCGTTCAGTATGCGGCGGATATAGCGGTCAAAAGCTTAAGGTGCATAAAAGCATTGAACGTTATCTAAAAAATAACTGTTCAGTTAGAAATCCATATAATTTTCAATGTCACTAATAATATCTGTTTCCTGCCCCCAGGTACCTGGGTGACGTGGAGATCACGGAGAAGAAGTCGATCTATACGCGCGTGGACAACGGCAGCTCGCACAAGCTCATCCTGAAGGAGGTGACGGCCGAGCTGTCCGGGCAGTACAGCTGCAAGGTGTCCAACGAGCTGGGCGAGGACAGCTGCCAGGCCACATTCACCGTTAACAGTACGTAGTTATAACTGTAACGATATTATGGAGCTTAATACATTTGTAACTCCGAACACTCAAATATGTAAGTCAGACAAACATTGAAGAGATTAGACTTACCATAGACCAAGAATCGAAGAAATTCAAAGAGTATCAAAGTGCGCCAAATGCTATAAGATATTAAAAATCTTACAAAATTACAAAAATCGTCATCTTTTTCAGGAAAGCCCCGTATCACCAAGAGCCTCGTGGACATGACGGTAGACGCTGGTCAGACCCTGAAGCTGGAGGTTGAGGTGGAAGGCTGCCCTGAGCCCAAGGTCAAGTGGTACAAAGACGGCAAGGAGGTGACCACAGACGCACGGATCAAAATAGAAAGAGACACACAAAGGTTAGATCATTTAATATTTGATAATATTCTTAAAAGTCAGTACGAGTGAGTCTGGAATGAATCATGTTTTAATGTTTGTGGGAACATAGAAATCATCGTGACATCGCAAGTGTCGCAAATATAATTTTTTCCCACTACCCTTTCTTAACGAATATCGAAACATTATGACATCATGATGTAACACTGAGCACTGGGGGGGGGCGGCCTTATACCACTATACCTCCTGCATGATAGATGAAGAATCTGAAAAAGCTCATTAGGTATCGTTCATATTTATAAATTTCTGTGATGGTTAAAATTATCCATTCTTTACACTTACATTAAATGGTTGTCCAATATGAAGAATATATTGCGGTGTTGCAGATTGGAGAATTACCACTTAACGGTAACTCTTGTGAAGGAGGAGGATGGCGGCGACTACGAGGTGAGGGCTGAGAACGAGATGGGCAGCGTGTCCTCCAAGAGCACCGTCACAGTGCACAGTAAGTATTGGGGATGACGTTACATAAAGGGAAGGAGAAATATATATTGTAAGAGGGAGAGAGAGAGAGAAAGAGAGAAGAAGAGAGAGTGCAAAGTTGATTGAAGTTAAACAAGTAACTATATGATTCAGACTGAGAGGGTATCTTTGGTAGACAACAAAAAAATAATTTCTAACGTAAAGGGAAAGACGTCCAGAGTAAGAGGTAGTAAAATTGATTCAAGTAAAAAAATGTTACTTATAAATAATTTTGATTCAGAATGAAAGTATTTTTAGCAGACAATAAAGATGTCTAATAACGAATAAGTTTATTAAGACCGCAAAACAACTTTAGATGGATACGGATGACAAACTAGAGTCTGGAGTACAGGATACAAACTAGTCCACTTAAGTGCCTTAACCAATATGTCCGACATCAAGACTTTAGTTTTAATAAAATATTTCTATACAGTATTCATGGATTGAGTTAATAATTTTGGTAGATATGACTACATAGAACTGGTTGGATAAAATAGTATCAAATGAGTAATTCTTAAAAGGCTTGTAGTATTTACACAATTTTAGTCAATTTAGTGTAAACTAGCGTCGCTGTAGCGTCACGGATCCAGGTCACTCACACCCTCAACACTTAAACACACTACACAATTGGTAAAGTATGCAAACCCCACCACACTGTAATTCACCAGTGAATTGGCCACGCTGGGAGTTCCCATAGGTACAGTAGTAGATCCGTAGACTTGACCAGTAGATGACTGCACTGCACGTTTTAGTTTTTTGTGATGTCCCCTATATGGACGTTCAGTAGAATTAGTCCTTAGACCCAAAGCATTCAATGGACAAGAATGCTCTGTGTGCACCCACATTACTGCACCGTTTCCACTCTGTCCTCATCCGACATTTGTGACGTGATTAATATCTCTTAATTAATTAATTAATTAATCTATCTTCACCCATTTCAATAAACCATTTTGTTATCATGTTTTCATTGTGTTTAATAGCAAGGGAAGTTCATTCGCGGTTCACAAAGGAAGCGATAGTCGACAACGAAATCGAAGAAGAGTTCAAGGCAAAGAAAAAACAAGTCGAAGAGGCAGTGGACACGGGGGAGAAAAAATCTGCAAAGAAAGATAAGACGAAAGCTGAAGTAGTGGAGGAAAAGTCAGTTGATGAAACTGAAGGTGCTAAAGCTAAGAAATCTAAACCAGAAGACATCGAACAACCAATACCAACTAAAGCTAAGAAGTCACTGACGGAACCGGAACAGGCTGAAGAGAAATCATTCTGGGATGACATTGCAGAAGATGATGCTAAACCTAAGAAACCTAAAGTAAATGAAATAGATGACTCAGCGGCTAAGGCAAAGAAATCAGTAACTGAACCAGAAACCTCTGAAACGAAGTCTATTTGGGATGAAACTCCCGATGAACAAAACAAAAAACCAATCGTTGAGGAAATAGTAGGACAGAAGTCCATTGTAGAAGTTTCTGACAGTAGGAAAGATAAGAAAAGTACAGTTGAAGAAGTTGAACCACCAACACCCACTAAAGCTAAGAAATCAGTGACCGAACCTGAAATCATTGAAGAAAAATCATTCTGGGATGATGTCAATGAAGACGATGTTAAACCTAAAAAACCAACGGTTAAAGAACCAGAGGCAACCACGAAAAAAGGTAGAAAGTCCATTACTGAACCAGAAACAATTGAAGAAAAATCTATATGGGATGATAATAAGGATGAACAAAAACAGAAACCTGGTGAAAAAGATGTCAAAACAGAAAAGCAAAAGGGAGCTAAGGGGGCCACTGAACCAGACACTGCTGAAGAAGTACCTATTGACGTGGAAATAAAGTCTCCAAAACGCAAATCCATTAAAAAAGAGTCCATCAAAGAAGAACCACTAAGTGCTGAAACTGAAGGTATACAGTTAACCGCTTCTCGCTTCTCTTCAAATCAGCAAACAGCTTTTAGGTTGCGATACACTCACTACTTCACGCATAGTTTTGCATGCTTTTAACTCGTGTTTTTAACCTACCAAGTGTGATTTGTTGTTTAGGCCGAGTTTTCGAAACAGTAACCACATTCAAGAAAGGCGACGACGGTTCCATCATTGTGTCTAAAGTCAGCAGCACTCGGTCTCACGGCGCTATCATAACAGGTCAGTACCAAGCTTACCTCCTACTCTTCCCGAATCTTAACTTCATTATTCATTGTTTATCTAACTTTCATTCGAACTCGCTTTCTCTGTAGAAAAAATATATTTTGAACTTTATAACGCAGATAATCCATCGCATGTCTAATTAGATCTGAAATAGATAATGTCAAAAGTCAACATAATACTATTTTAACTGGTAGGTCCAGCCGAAACGCGCACTTTACACAAAATGACGTCAACCGCCGTGTATTGCGATGACGATGACGAATCCGACAGAAAGATCATACAACCGAATAAACCACATACGACGTCGTTAGAAGTAGAAGAAATAGCCAGTCACAGCTACTTTCTTACCGATTTGGGCTTTTACACGATACCTGATCACATAAGACGGGGCACATATGGCATTATCGAGGAACCACAGACTGATTCAGAAGCAGAAACTAGTTCGAGATACGGCAAGCAGTTCGGAAATAGAACTATGTCGATCAAATCTCTATCGGAAGATGAAATGAGCTGGCATAATGACTCTCTTTCTCGTGAGATATCCATCGAAGACCTTTCAAAGTCTATTTTCGAGATAGACGACACTAGAAAGGTTTTCAGTAAAGACTCGTACGTGCGTCAATCTTCATTTAAGGAAGATTACTTCACGGACGAGGGTGACGAGGAATCCGTCATACTGAAAGAAAAATCTGAGAAAGTGTTCGAGAATGACATCACAGAGAAGCTCATTCATATATCAAAAGAATTTGACGAGAATGTATTTAGGAAAGTAGAGAATAAGATAGATGATATTAAAAATCGTATTTTAGAGGAGTTAGTTCTTGGGCCTAGTAAGAATTTCGATAACATTACAAAGAATACAGCAGAGACGACAGTCGAAAGGAAAAGAAAACCGAACTTGCTTAGCGTGGAGGAGGAGGCCGGCGGAGACATAGAGGAACTGTTGAGACGAAGCCAGAGACAGAGGAGCATATTAGACGATATCCTAAATCAAGAAGATGAAAAAGGTAATTCAAGTCAATAAAATATTATTCGAAAGGGAAACATAAATTGATGCGCGCGGCTGACTTGGTTCATTTAGTAACGCTACGCAGTGTTTGCCGGGTTAACGTTCATTGTTGCTTTTAAACTTAGTAAAATTGCTGCTGTCGATGTTTAACTGAGATCTGATATTTCCTCTTTTCCAAATTTCAGTATTCATAGATTCAAAGAAAGTAAATATCAGATCGATTCAACGTATTCAGCATATCGCCATTTGAATTGTACTAATGTCTATCGTATGTCTGTTTTAGCACGCATGCGTAATAACATTCCCTTCTGGCATACTAATACTTGGATCCCGCTGCGCCAGCGGTGGTGAGAGCGGCGTAGCCCTCACAACGACGTCATCAAGGTAAATTTTATATTAGTGCACTTGCAGGCATGGCAAAATGCTTCTAAATGTTTGGTAGTGACCCCTATCCCCTGATACTCGACGCTAACGGTACGTATCCACGACGCCACACATATACCCGCCTTAGTCACACACACAACGTCGTAAGTATATTCAAGGTGTTTAATTTCTACAATAACGTGCTGTATATATCGCAATATTTAAGGAAACTTAAGGAATGTACATATCGATGATGTTTTGATATTAATAGAGCAGCTGCAAAAATATGCTTTGGAAACACGTGGTTTATGAATATTTTCTCTAATGGATGTGTAAATATTTGGCTTTTCTTCTTCTTCTAAATTATTATTGTTTTCGATGTCTTTACAATTAAACATTATTGGGCTTTATATTCTAAATTATTATTTTTATATGAACCTCCAATTTCGTATCAATACAAATATTAAATTTAAAAAATCTTAAATGTCTAAATTAGAATGCTCTTCTTTTCTTGTTTCAATGTTTCAACCAATCAAATACGATATCATGGTATTAATTTCTGCATCTCCTATCGCTATTCTATCAGTTTATATCGTATATACCTCATGTCTGTCTTCTTTATCAAAATCGCTGGAATTTCTTCCTAAATCCCCACCACTATAATTTCCTAACACATTCGCTTGAACCTTGCAGCACCCCCCTCACTCAAGGAGAGCACCATGAAGGACGGCAAGGTGTTCGAGTCCCTCCCCATGGTATACACAGTGGAAGCGTCTGGCACCCCCAAGCCGACGGTGAAGTGGCTGCACGACGGCAAGGAAGTGGCCTCCAACGCGAGGGTCCACCTGGTTAACGAGGGTGATGTGTACAAGCTGGTCATCGATAAAGTGGAACTGGGCGACGCTGGCAAATGGCAGTGCGAAATTAGCAACAATCTCGGCAAGAATGTGCAGCAGGCTCAATTATCTGTTACTCGTAAGTTTTTTTAATCAAAAATTTAAAGCTAATATTTATTGTTTAACTTTTATCTAAAGTCAGGAGACACCATAGATAAGTCGAAAAATTATCGAACCTTAAGGACAGCAACAGAAGCTTTATTATCTTTGTAAAATAATAAATAATCTATTCGACTTTTGCCTACTAATTTGTTTAACATTAGTAGGAAAAAAATTGGATAGATTGATTTTTATAAATAATAAATGTATGTTGTATGTAAATGCACACTTTATGTTGTGAGATACACAATCTTAATCCTTTGGTCACCTCACTCACCTTCAAAGGTTTGAGAGTGTTTTTCTTCTACCTTCGAGTGCGAATGCGGAACAGCTGTTTTGTTTTGTGGCTAAGAAGCTGTTCCTTCTAAGTTCCTTCAAGCTAACCTAACAGTTGCAATGCTTGTCTCCAGCGGTGGCGGAGCTCCGTAAGCCGATCTTCACGAGCCCCCTGGAAGCCCAGCGCGTGATGCAGCGCGAGCCGGTGACGCTGCGCGCGGTGTGCACGGCGGACCCGCTGCCGCACGTGGCCTGGCTGCTCAACGGCAACGAGCTGGTGCCCGGCGCCTCCTTCACCACCAGCGCGGACTCCAAGGAGCTCGACCATGGCATCAAGGAGTGCACCTTCACTCTGCATATACCCACTGGTTAGTATATTATATCTGTTAAGTAGATAATGAAAGATATTACGATTGCTTTTAAATTTCTCAAAATTTGTTACATTTTTTCTAAAACTTTATTTCTATAATCAGTTTTAAATGTTTTATGTTAACATGCAGATTTTAATATATGACTATTAATTATTTTAGCAACATGAACAAGAGCCACACTTTTAATTAAAAAAAATGTGTGTGCAATACTTGCAGTACCGCCTGGCCGACTTTACAGTGTCGAATTTTATCTGTCGGTTTTTCCCGAAACGCTCCAAATTGTGTAAACTTAAAAAATATTGTAACTTTATGCAAAATTGCAAAATAAAATATAGCTTTAATTTCATAGTTGTCAATTCATAATCAATATTACGTAAAAAAATTATCAATCACGTACGTCTATCGATGTATGTCATGTATACCAAATGACACAAAACACGTGAACAGCCATTACCACAGACAATATGCACAGGTCGTCACACCGACACGGGCGAGTACACGATCCAGGCGAAGAACGAGTACGGCGTGGGCGAGAGCTCCGCGCGCCTCGACATCCTGCTGCGGCCCGAGCTCGAGCCGCTCAAGGACGTCAACGCGCAGCCCTTCGAGGAAACCACCTTCATCACCAAAATGATCGCCAACCCCATCGCTGAAGTTAAATGGTTAGTTTACATCTTTCATACTATAAATCCACATAAGCGTCTCCTTGGTTGCAGAGATACCAAAACTAGTACAAAATCACTCGGATCCAGATCAGATAGGTGGTATAGTATCTAGAGCCTTCTGCCCGCCTAATCCACATCCATGTACTTCCTCAATTCTGTTACCATCATACAAAATTCGTTTATCTTAGATTTAAACGATACATAGTTTGCCATATCGGTAACATTATGTTCTGAGACTGGCATATATTATGATTATACTATGAACTTCCAAGTAAGTAGACCGATTTTCTTTTTCCATTAGTGTACGTTTTAGTTTGTGAAGCTTTTTTATCGGACTACCTTCTTTTATTTTATTGTTATATTCAAAGAACAATTGCATTGAGCTTCACATTTCACTGTGTTTGTGTAGGAGCAAGGACGGCATAGTGATCCAACCATCTAAAAAGATCGATATCGTGGAGGACCGCGACAACGATCTGTTCAAGCTGGTGGTGCGCAACATCGGCGTGGACGACGCGGGCGTGTACACCGTGACCGCTAGCAACGAGATCGGCGAGACCGCCCAGCAGGCTCGCCTCAGCGTGCATAGTATGTAACACGCTCTTTATGCGGGGTTAGATAAAAAACTAAGGGTTAGGGTAAATAGTTCAGAGGTGTCAAGAGATGGCGCCACGTGTACTCTAAATCACGCTATCGAAGTTTTTTAAAGATATTGCTCTGAAAATTTTGAAATTAAGTTAGCCTTGCATAAAATATCCTTTTGCTAAATATGTATTAATGGATAGAAGTCCGATAATAATGTTTATTGTTTGACTAATAAACACAGTACAGAGACAGCTGCCGACTATAGCTGAAAGATTCATAATCATATCATTATATCATTGATCATAAAATAGATCAAACTAAAAACGTCCTACCTCTTTATCAGCCGGCACGCCAGTATTCACGAAGCCGCTGCAGAAGGAGACGGTGAAGGACTACGACGACGTGACGCTGAAGGTGCGCTGCGACGGCGTGCCCAAGCCCGAGGTGCACTGGTACAAGGACGGTGAAGAGATCCTCGATGACGACCGCCACAAGGTCACCACCGAGGTCGGCGGCCAGGTCGACAGCGAGCTCGAGATCAAGAACTTCAATGCTAGTGATGCTGGCAAGGTGAGAGGAAATAAATTATAAGAAATAGTAATCTGTTAAACATTAGGCATTCGTCTTTTAAATGGTATTTTTTTGTAACGTCTCTTTGTAAAGATAATTCGAAAATACAAATAGCATTTACTAATAAAGTAAACCAATCATGACTTAAATTTTGAAAAACAACTTTAGTGTAACAAACATTGTTAATACATTTTTTTTTATTTTAGAATAAACAATTAAGTATACATTATGTCTTATTCGTCGGTGAACTTTAGTTCAACGTGTTTGATAGATAAATAAAATTGCTACGTAACATTTCACAGTACAAAGTGCGTGCGGTGAGCTTAGCGGGCGAGGCGGTGTGTGAAGCGCCCATCTCGCTGGGGCAGTCGGCCCCAGGCTTCGCGCACAAGCTGCCGCGCCAGCGCGACGTGGACGAGGGCGAGCGCCTCGAGCTGAAGGCCAAGCTTGATGGCAGCCCCCTACCCACCGCCACATGGTTAGAAAACATTTACGTTTATTTTGTTTGATAGTTTAAACCAAATCCACTGAATATGACTTTAACCTACCTACCGATAGTTGATGAAGAAGAGTCTTAAGGTAAACCATGTCCTTAATAAGCCGAAATAAGCAACATTTACATATCCCTTTACATACAGAGGCTTTGTTATAGTGAGACTCAAATTATTGTACTATGTGACTGTTCGACACACTATTCTGTATAACTTTATGGTATCCTACCATCTAGCCAATGATACATGATGAAATATTCTCCTCTTAAAAATAACATTAACGGATTTATATGCTTCCTTACATTGATTTGTATTACATATCACCTTCATAAAATAGTTCATTCTATTTTGTAGTATTTTGTATTAATGTAACCCCTCACTCCAGGTACAAGGACGGCGCGCCACTCTCGCCGTCGGACGAGCACGTGCAGCAGGTGTCACTACCTGACGGCACAGTGAAGCTGTGCATCGAGAGCGTGACGCCGGCCGACTGCGGCGCATACAAGCTCGTCATCTCAAACCCCAACGGCGAGCACTCCGCGCTCTGCGCGGTTGCTGTTAACCGTATGTACCTACTCTATATTAAATGTCTTTGTTGTTTTTTTATTGCTGGAGTTAAGTAGTCGACTTAAGCCGTATGATGAGCGTTACATGATATAGTCCGCGTAAAACTCCTAGTCCGCTCTGAATATAGAATTGAATCGCGGTGCCATAACAAATTGTATGACTACACCTGCTCGTAACAACTTCAGAGCGGACTAGAAGATTGGCGCGGACTATAATAAATTAATTTTAATTAAACATCACATAATTTAAGTACATAATTTTAAATACAACATTTCTACCGAATAACTTAATAACATTTCTACCGAATTACTTCACTTTACTTTTATGTCTATTAAGATATACTGTAATAAAAAGACAAAACAAAAAATAAATAAAAACGCTTTTATAATAAGATGAAAACTACATATTTATCAATATTATTTTTTCCACAGCAACACCAAGGAAGCCATCGTTCAGCCAGGAGTTGGAGGACACTAAGGCGGTAGTAGGACAGCCATTGAAGCTGGAGGCTAAGGTCATGGCGTTCCCAGCGCCTGAAATTAAATGGTTTAAAGATGGTGAGTGAATCATAATTTTAATCTTTTGTATAGTACCGTTAAAGGAAATTATTTGAGTGAAAAGCCGAATTTAAAAAGGACTACCTAACTTAACTTACATTAACTGTCTCAGAATGAAAACGAGTTCAATTAATTCGCACAGATTGCCAATGTTAAGTGAATTTATTATATCTTTGTGAAATGAAATGAAATGAAATATGTTTGTGAAACTTATAGAGAAATTCAGGCATATAGATTATAGATTTTCTTAGAATGTTTTACTTCCTCGCTTTAATAAATTATGAAAAAGTCTAAAACTTCTATAAATCCATTCGGCATACATAAGTATATGACTGCATACCCTGGATACCAGTTTGGGACGTGGAAATCTTCTATCTATCAGTGATGAGTTAAAAATGTAAGAAAACTCATCAGGTCTGCCGATCCGTCCGTCGCAAGCGATCAACTTCATCAACCAGCCGGGCGGCGTGATCGGGCTGAGCATCGACAGCTGCAAGCCGGAGGACGCGGGCGTGTACTCGCTCACCGTCACCAACAAGCTGGGCGAGGTCGAATCCAAGGCCAAGGTCGAGGTCGGCCAGAAGGAGCGCAAGCCCGGATTCGTTTCTGAACTACAACCCACTAAGGTCATTGAAGGGTTCCCCGTGAAGCTGGAGGTTAAGGTGCTCGGACACCCACAACCCACTGTCAAATGGTAAGTTGAAACCAAGGAATTTTGAGAATTATTATTTTTACATGATGATATAACGCATTAAGTTTTGAAATGTAATTCTGAAAGATATTCAGGTTTTTTTTCTTAAGAAATCATAATTTCTTGAAAGTAGAATTCCTAATGGCTTAACAGAATATTTAAAGCTTCGAATAATTTGGCGTCAATGCCATTACACACATTTCTGTATCCAGAGTATTTAAGTAAATTGTAGGTTATAGCGATATTCACTTACACATATCATACGTTCTAATTTGTTCCTTAGTCTCTTAAATAATGTGGCACGTCTATCTTACTTTTAACGTAAAAGATTAACGCCTGTTCCATTTTTGGCCGGTAATGAATAACCGCTTAACATAAGTTCAGCTATGCGTATAATTCTCACGGATCCCGTTAACTACACTTTTAGGACGCACAACGGCAAGGAGATCGTGCCGGACGGCGAGCGCGTCCGTGTCGTGTCGCAGCCGGACGGCTCACACGCGCTGCTGCTCAGCCGCGCCACGGCGGCGGACGGCGGCATCTACGCCGTCAAGGCGGTCAACGACAAGGGGGAGAGCTCCTGCCAGGCTGAGCTTACTATTGCCAGTGAGTATTAAGATAAATAATATTAGCGTTTTAACTGAATTGAATGACATTTCAGTTAAAACATTCATTCACCAATGAATTTTTATAAAATATTGTGCTTTCAGATAACCTAAATTTTGATGATAAATAAACACGTGACATGCACTTGTGATTTTTATGTATATTCATTTATATTGTATATATATTTATCAGTATCATTAATTATTACTTTCCATCATTTATAATTGTAATTAATTAAAATCTTATTCACCCACCAGGCCGCGCCGACGACTCGTTACCCCAGGAGCGGCCGCGGCTGATCCACGGTCTGCGCGACATCACGGCGGAGGAGGGCCAGTCGCTGTCGCTGGGCGCGCCCTTCGTGGGCAACCCCGTGCCGGAGGTCACCTGGACCAAAGACGGGAAGACGCTCAAGCCCACCGAGAAGCTGCTGCTCAGCTGCGACGGCAAGAGGGTCAGTATTCGATATAACGTTTATTTAATACTTTTGAATATATATGAAGGAACATTTGTCCCTAATTAGTGTCCTTGGTAACATATAAAGACATAAAGTTAAGTCAGTCGGTAGAGTAATAAGCACGGTTGCTTGTATGGTCTGGTATAATCTGATATAATATAATAATAATTCCTAACTAGCTTGGACAAGCATTGTGAAAGGCTAGACAATAAGGCCAATAATATTTGTTAGTCAAGTTTTATTTAGATCTTTAACAAGGAGACATGTTAGGCTAGGTAATAATGACTAGAAAAAGCTTCCACTTGTCTGACGTTAAATTTTTTAAATGTTTTATGAAATATACAGGTGGGTCTGGAGATCAACCCTGTGGAGCTGTCGGACGCTGGCGTGTACGGCGTGCAGTTGGTTAATCCGCTGGGAGAAGACTCCTCGGAGGGCAAGGTCACCGTACGCAAGGTCTACCAGCCGCCTACCTTCAGCCAGAAATTCACTGACTTACAACAGGTAAGAATAGTAATGATAGTCGAAGACTATTTTATGTTACAAAATGGATATGGATTATGGATATGATTTTGTTATTATTATGGACCTTAAGGATGATAATCATTGAAATGTGGAAAGTTTTATATGATATATTTTGAACACTGTTTCTTATAAATAGAAAAAATGTCGTTTAAAATAAGTTAAAATCTTATATCGTGAGTGACATATTAATAACAAGTAGAACAAGATTAATCAAAACAATAAAATCTATATTAATTTTATTTTTCAGGTAATAAGTAAATAAAACAATAATGAGGGCCTTGACCATTTTAAAAAAAAAAAATAATGCAAATATTTCTTGTATCTTTCAATCGAATTCTTCAACGGAATACTATACATGTGGGTGTACCCTCCTCAGCTGCCTACATTCGACGCGAAGTTCCCCGCGAGGGTGTACGGCATCCCTACCCCGGAGATCACGTGGCACAAGGACGGGCGGCGGCTGCAGCCGTCGGACAAGTTCCACATGAAGCGCGACGGCGACGCCTGCTGCCTGTACGTGCGCGACCTGCAGCCCGAGGACGCCGGCCGGTACCGCTGCGTGGCCAGCAACCGCGAGGGCGAGGCCGACTGTGAGGCCGTGCTCGAGGTCGTTGATAAGATGTGAGTTGGTCTGTAATGTACTTGAGAGGAGTTTAGTTATCCTGTAGAGTCCGCGCCAAACTGCTAGTCCATTCCGTATATAGAAACAAGTAGAAACGAGTCACGTCGCAATAGTAAATTATAGATATTAGCGGGTCCAAGACAGCGCGCGGCCTCCCCGGCACATCCCCTGCTGCACGCTCTCGTCCACGAGTACATAGCTGCGTTAGTGTGCCTTTATATTGCGGAGTATTATATGCTTACTAAACCTGAGCGCAACAACTTCAGAACGGACTAGAAGTTTGGCGCGGACTTTACCAAATTACACCTTCTCATGTGATTGAATTATATAAGTGATACATATATAAGTTTCTCCCACTAATAACATCGATTATAATAGTTATAGTCTACTAAATATTGATATTATGTTAATTGACATGGGTCGTCTTGTAAACTGTGAACCTGTATTTTCAACTTCAAATTATACTTTTTCCATACCGTAGTTATCATAAGACTAGTAAGAATAACCAAAAAAAACTACTAATCCAGGACATGGAAAAAGATTTTCATCTAGTACAGAATCAATCACAATGATACAAAATTATCCTCCGACCGTTTCCAGATTCCGCAAGCAGAAGGTGGAGCCGCCGTCGTTCCTGAAGAAGATCGGCGACATGGAGGTGATCCGCGGCATGAGCGCCAAGTTCACCGCCTGCGCGACCGGCTCGCCCGAGCCCGACGTCGAATGGTACGCCCACACGTTACGTACTTTGCCATTGTCATTAATGGCAAATGGCACCTTACATTACATACTTACAATCTTACATTATAGATTACAACTGATGTCTTGTTATCCTAAATGTCCATATAAATTTCGAAACAAATAGTAAATGATATAAATGAACTGATTTCAAGCTGTTTCGAGACTGGAAAGACATGCGTTCGGTTTTTAATGGTTATTTATGAATTCTATGTTTTTTGTGTTTAAATCTTATATCACACTTTATAATCCTGTTTCTCTTCAACTTGAGAGTATGTAAACATTGGTTTAACATTCTTTAAAAAATATATGTAGATAGACAATGACTTAGAAACAAAATACAAAATAAGTAAAGTTAGTTATTCTAATATCACAGGCACGATTACAAATTTTATTAATTTGTATTCGTACGATTCTGCCGAGTTTACCAGCGCAGTTGTCTTAGGCCTAAACCCCTCTCGCTTCAGCTTCGCTGCATAACAGTAATTTGTTGCCGTACACGAATATTAACTCCCGCCCAGGTTCCGCAACGACGAAAAGCTGTTCCCGTGCGAGCGCATCCGCATGGACAAGGAGACAACAGGGCTGCTGCGGCTCACCATCAGCGGCGTGGACCCCAGCGACGTGGGCACCTACCGCTGCCGCATCTACAACCCGCACGGCGAGGACTCCTGCACCGCTCAGCTGTCCTATGACAGTAAGCAACTACTTTTATGTGACTCGATTTATTCTGGGCTAGGATGCCACACAGCATACAAATTCTTACTAGATGACGTTGTTTCAATACAGTATGTTAATATATTTTAAAGGATTTTAAGTTAAGAAAATCCTTCTCACGTTCTTTACGTTAATTCTGATTTTTTTGAATAATAATAAAATAAATAAAATTCCCACGGGACAACTGTAATCAACCCTAGATAAGATTATGTGCCAACCTGAATTCGGCTGCAGATAAAGAGGATAAACTAAGGATTAAGTTGGAAAGCCAACAAGTATGTCTACTTTACTATCTTCTTACTACTCCTTCTTCAAACAACACCACAGCAGCGCTTGACACTGCTGTTATTAAGTAGAAATAGGTGTGACGGTAATGCCGCTGGAGTAAAAGCACACAAAATTCTTCTACCTATGGATAGAAAATAGATCTGATACTTATACCAAGAGCCATAATAGTTTGAGAAACATGACATTTAAACAATTGTACAATATGCTATTATGCTAGGATAAAATAGAGTTGTATGCTTATTTTATTAAGGCAACCGTAATAAAAAATATAACCTTCCAGCTTTGGAGCCTCACACGAGCAAGCGCCCCCTGGCGGACCAGTACTCGGACTTCGACAAGATGAAGAAGACGGGCGTGCCGATGCCGCTGTCCGACAAGCCCATCATCTCGCGCATGGCCGACCGACACCTCACGCTGTCCTGGCGGCCCTCCATCCCGCACGGACCACGCTTCCCTGTTACATATCAGGTAAATAATTTGGTTAACGTAGCATGAAAAGTTACTTTAAGCACTAATTTTTTTTTCCAAAAAAACTTCATAAGATTAGGGTGTCCAACGTTATGAGGATTATTGGAGATTTAAAGAGAAACGTTATTAGTAATTAATATTATACAACCAATTTTTTTGGCTTTTTCCATTCATTATTCGTTCATTATATTCGTATCACACCTTAAAAATGGATTAGTGGTCATAGATTTTCTTTACAAAGGAAAGTTAAGTCGTAGTCATAACTTTTAATTGTTTGTATTTGATCGCGATTAATTAAAAAAATTGAAGAACAATGTCCATCTGTTAAACTTAATATGAAGTACGTTCAACCGTAATCGTGATAAAAATAAACACTCCAATTACTTAAATTCGGCTTCTAGTAAAAGTGATTTAATGTTTATATACGTGCAGGTGGAGATGTGCGAAGTGCCGGACGGCGACTGGTTCACGGCGCGCACGGGGCTGCGCTCGTGCGCCTGCGACATCCGCAACCTCGAGCCCTTCCGCGACTACAAGTTCCGCGTGCGCGTCGAGAACAAGTACGGCGTCAGCGACCCCTCGCCGCACGCCGTCACGCACCGCGCGCGCCTCGAGCCCGAGCCGCCCAAGTTCGTGCCCTACCTCGCGCCCGGCATCGACTTCCGCCCCGACACCTCGCCCTACTTCCCGCGCGACTTCGACATCGAGCGCCCGCCGCACGACGGCTACGCGCAGGCGCCGCGCTTCCTGCGCCAGGAGCACGACCGCCAGTACGGCGTCAAGGGCCACAACGCGAACCTCTTCTGGTTCGTCTACGGGTACCCGAAGCCCAAGATGACGTACTTCTTCAACGACGAGCCCATCGAGATCGGCGGACGGTACGACTGGAGCTACACCAGGAACGGACAGGCTACGCTGTTTATCAATAAGTAAGTGATTTTTTATGTAATGTAGAAGTAGCAGATAAAGATATGCAGTCCACTTGATGGTAAGTGGCTACTGCCGCCCATGGACATCTATAATCAACGCCAGATAGGATTAGATATTTCTACCTGAGGTCAGCCACAGATGCGCCGCTAACTACGCTGAAGACTAAGTTGGAACGCCTCGGGAAGTTACTTAAAAAATACATTATTATTATAGTTATTGATGATCGTTATATTCTACTCCTATAAAAAGGCTTTTAAATGACACTCTACAACCCTTTTCCAGGATGTTGGAACGTGATGCCGGTTGGTACGAGGCGGTAGCGACTAACGAGCACGGGCAGGCGCGGCAGCGGGTGCGGCTGGAGCTGGCGGAGTACCCGACGTTCATCCGGCGGCCGGAGGAGGCGGTGGTGCTGCAGCGGCACACGACGCGGCTGGAGGCGCGCGTCACCGGCGTGCCCTACCCCGACATCAAGTGGTACAAGGACTGGCAGCCCATCGCGCCCAGCTCCCGGATCAAGGTGAGCTCCGACCTCCGTCCGGCGACCGGAGGAGGCCGTGGTACTGTAGCGACAGATGTTAATAGCAAAAAAAAATGATTTTATTTTTAATTATTTATGTATGGGCCGATTCTCCCAAATTCATCACGAGACTACACTTCTAAATCACGCTGTCGACAATTTTTCAACATGCGAACTTTCTGTCGGAACCAAGACGCTTCCCGGGCACGATCACCTAGCCCGGCGAGAGATCTCTCTTTACCAAAATCGATTCAAAAATAAATGTAAATTCATGGATACACAGATGCAGTTCATCGAGCCGGACACGGTGATCCTGGTGATCCAGGACGCGATCCTGAAGGACGAGGGGCTGTACTCGGTGTCGGCGCGCAACGTGGCCGGCTCCGTCAGCTCCTCCGCCATGCTCTACGTCGAGGAGAGCGAACACGAATACTCCTCAAGGTATCACTCTCTTATACAATAATGCGATCTTCACATCTATGACAAATGAATCCGGTAAATAAATAAATAAATACTGTTGCCATAGTTTTGAAGATGGTAGAACCCTTTGCGTTTCGACTCTGATGACTCCTCCGCCACACCTATTTCTGCTGAATAACAGCAGTGTTAAGCGCTTGAAGGGTGTGGTAAAGGATACATACTTTTCCGAGGTATTCCAGCTTAGTTTTCAGGGGTAGCGGCGCATCTGTGGGCCACCTCAGGTAGGAATATCCTATGTGGGGTTCATTACAGATTACAGATGTTCATGGACGGCAGTAGCCACTTACCGTCATATAGACTGCATGCTACTCTTATATCATAAAAAAGTTTAAAACAACGTGTTTATTTCCAGGATCCGCGAGCACCCGCCGCGCATCAAGCCGAGCACGAAGCCGTTCGGGGACTTCTACGACCTCGGCGACGAGCTCGGCCGCGGCGTGCAGGGCGTCGTCTACCACGCCGCAGAGAGGCTCACTGGTCACTACTATTTGTATTATTGTTTTTTTTTTATAATATAGGCATAAGATATAAAATCCATAAAAGACCTTTCCTATGCGGTTAATTGCGCATGTGTACCTTTAAAATTAAATTAAAACAAGACGAGGCCTTTTAAGATTAATATAAAGTTCTATATCTATTTATTTCAAAATAGATATTTACATCAAGAATTAACAATCGTGTACATATTAACTTGAAGTAACACGCTGGGAATGACGGAACTTAATTTAATAATATCGTTCGTTCACATGCGGTCGCGATCACCTGTATCTATCACCTATTCAATTCCAACCTCATCACCAGGTCGCAACTACGCCGCGAAGATAATGCACGGCCACTCAGCGCTGAAGCCGTTCATGAAGAACGAGCTGGACATCATGAACCAGCTGAACGACCGGCACCTGATCCGTCTGGCCGCCGCGCACGAGCACGAGCACACGCTGGCGCTGCTCACAGAGCTGGCGGCGGGCGGGGCGCTGGTCCGCGACCGGTTGTTGAGAGCACCTGCATATACTGAGCGGGAAGTTGCTGGGTACATCCGGCAACTGCTGAGGGGACTAAAGTACATGCACGATAACAGCATCGCACATCTTGGTTTGACGGTTAGTAACTTGCTTTAGATAATTTTGCTGGTCCTTCTTAGTGTCCCACGGTACATGCGGCATTAACTCCGGATATGAAGGATATACAGAAGAACAGCATCGAGCACCTGATCTCAGTAAGTGCAATCATTAGATCCATGTATGCAGCAAAACGCTGGCGCTGCTCACCGAGCTAGCGGCGGGCGGTGCGCTCGTGCGCGACCGCTTGTTGAGAGGACCTGCCTATACCGAGCGGGAGATCGCTGGGTATATCCGGCAGCTGTTGAGAGGACTGAAGTACATGCATGACAATAGTATCGCGCAACTTGGTCTCACGGTGAGTCTGAACCTTCGATCATTTCATACCTTTCAATATGCTATAATCGCTGTACGTTGAGATAAATGGGAGGTCAACAGATATATCCACCAGCTTCTCTGCGATCTAAAGCAGATGTTTACTGTGTTCATTAGCCACAGTAAAAAATGATAAATATTATTTTTGAAATAAGTCTAAAGGTGGTAGAATCCTTTGTGGTTCGACTCCGGCGGCACCATCGCCACACCTATTTCTGCCTAATAACATCAGTGTTAAGCGCTGCTGTGTTCCGTTTTGAAGGGTGTGGTAAGGGAGACATACTTTTCCGAGGCATTCCAGCTTAGCCCTCAGGGCTAGCAGCGCATCTGTGACCTCAGGTAGGTATATCTAATCCTATCTGGGGTTGATTACAGATGTCCATGGGCGGCAGTAGCCACTTACCATCAGGTGGACTGCATGCTCGTCTGCTACTCCTATATTATAAAAAAAAAAGTCGCCCAGTTTTTTAACGTTCATAAGTTAATAAAGGTCACACTTTATTTCAAAGCCAATAATTTTCTTTATAAAATGTTTATGCCAAATTATCAGATCGGCGAGCTGCTGCTGTCGCACGCCGGCAGCGACGAGCTGAAGATCTGCGACTTCGGTCTATCACGACGCATCATGCTGAACAAGCACGCCGCGCTCGACTACGGCATGCCGGAGTTCGTGGCGCCCGAGGTGGCCAACGGCGAGGGCGTGGCCTTCCCCGCAGACTGCTGGAGCGTCGGCATCATCACCTACATCCTGCTCAGCGGCCGCTCACCCTTTCGCGGAGCTAACGACATGGAAACGTTAATCAGAGTGCGTGAAGGCAAATGGGAGTGGCACGATGAGGAGTGGTGGTCGCGTTTGAGCCGCGAGTCGCGCGACTTCATCTCGCGGCTGCTGGTGGTGGACTGGCGCGAGCGCATGGACGTCAACGCCGCGCTCGCGCACCCCTGGCTCACCCTCGCCGACAAAATCTACAAGGACGAGTACATGATCACCACGGACAGACTGAGGAACTACTACAATTTATATCGGTGAGTTGAAAATTAATAGTTACAACCTCTGCCGCCATTCTGATTCTTAGATAATCGTAGATAATCCTAGTCTAAACTTATAGCTAAATACATTTTTTAGAGTTTTTTATGAAATTGTACAAATATTTAAACTAGAGAATCATTATAAAAAAACCCCAAGTACTTAAAAATATACTCTATGTCATTTCCAAAATTTAAACGAATCCCATGTTAACTTATATGTTTAAATCCGTCAAGCCCTTTGTAGTGTGGAGCTTTCACAGAGATGAGACTCTGATAAAAATATGTATAACAATTGAAAATAAAGCTACTTCAAATTAATTTCTATTTTTAAAGTATTTTAATGCCAAAATGATAAAGAAAACAGTGATAATTACATATAAAATGATGTCCCCCGCAGCGACTGGACGAGCAACGCGTCGTGCCGCACGTGGTTCCGGCGCCGCCCGCTCAGCGGCGCCTTCACGCACCCCTCCAAGATGGTGTACCCGCCCGGGGAGATATACACACCGGAAGGTATAAACAGCTGTGTACATATTCACATACATTACTTTCACTGTGCGACGCTCAAATTTAGCTATACATAAACAAATAGATTTTGTGCAATTTTTCAACCTGATATCGGCATTCGGCATTGACCAAACTGACTACCGATACCAAGATTCTTTTGTTTTTTGTTTATAATTCCGGATATGTATGTAGTCATCTTCTCTTTGTATGTATGTTATCCATGCATCACTTATGATACCAGGTAATGTAATTATTAACAAAATTATATAAATACTTGTAACATTATTTTATTATTAGTATGTAACATTATTTCCCCAGGTACTCCCGACCGGGAGCCGCACGACCGCTCGCCGGGCGCGTGGGACCTGAAGTTCCAGCAGTGGGACCACCCCGACTGGGAGGTCTCCGCCAAATCCGAGAGCCAGTTAGTAGCATTTCATTTATTTCCCTATTCTATTTCTCTATTTCCTAATATTTACTTCTTTTAAAGTCTATCTTGTACGCAGGGAACCCAAAATACTTGCGTGATCTATTAGGATTTTTAAGATGTCTTCACCTGATGCTAAGAGCATCGTCAATTATCGTCAAAAGTAATGGAATCCAAAGGAATTAATTATCACTTACTGAAATGGTAAGGAATATTATGAGTAAATCTTGCATTACACTGCATAATACACACTTGACCAGCGCGGTGGGTTTTAGCCTAAGCCCATTTCAATCTAAGAAGAGACCTGTGCCAAACAATGAGACAGTATTACCCTGGCTACAGACTCACGCCGAGCACACCCGAGAAGCGCTCGCCCGTTCTCCGATCGGTATCGGTTTTTTTGCCTGCTTCAAAAGGTTTCTCAGGCGAGAAAAGAGAACGGCAACATATTGTTCTTGTTCTTGTATGTTGTTGTGTAGGTAGAGCCGATGCAATGTCGTCCGTTCTGGATACCGGTCGAGAATGTGAATGAGAAGGTCGCATGAGTATAGATGCCCTCTCGATTCTCGCGCAATTTTTCGCGAGACTTCTCGCTTGAGTCTGTAGCCGGCTTAAGGTTGACGATAAATTTAATATAATCAAATTGCCTCTTCTTCGTTCCGTTTAAAGCAATATACTACTAATATTGTTTGTTACTTGTTCCCGGCAGCTACCAGAACGGTCCGGACACGTACCTGCTGCAGCTGCGCGACGTGCAGTTCCCGGTGCGGCTGCGCGAGTACATGAAGGTGGCCTGCTCGCGCTCGCCCGCCTTCTGCGTCTCGCTGCACGACTCCTACGACCCGCGGGTGAGCCACACGCACACACACACACACACACACACACACACACACACGACCATACGCGAAGATATGCCTACACACACATATACACGCACGAAGACATGCACGTAGCCGTACATGCGCACTAGCGAAATCATGCGCACTCTTGTTTGCTGATAGCTCTGTTTTCGTTACACGGAACTTATTAACAGTTATTTCTGAGTGGTGACTGCCATGACAATGGCGTATACTACATAGCATGATGCAATATTTACATTCAAATTTAAAATGAATATATTTTGTTATGATTTGTATTGATATTCTGCACTATCGTGCACTTTAATTTACGGATACAATCAAACAATATTTTCCAAAAATAAATTATTTCGACTGTATCAATTTATCATATTTTAAACCTTTTTTATCACTATCAATCTCTTATTTCAGGCACCCATAGTGCGCGAAAGACGTCGCTTCACGGACATAATGGACGAGGAGATCGACGACGAGCGTCGCGAGAGGATCAACAACTACGGCACCGAGAGCTACACCATCCGCCGCCTGCGCCACGAGCTCGGCACCCGCCTCGACAGCTACGCGGAGGCCCAGGCCTTCATGGAGTCCAAGAAGGACGGACAACTGCCCTTCTTCAGGGAGAAACCACAAGCTCTCCCGGTGCAGGAAGGAGAAAACGCCCAGCTGTCCTGCTACGCCGTTGGCGACCCCAAGCCGACCATCCAGTGGTTCAAGAACGACATGGTCATCGCTGAAGGACAACGCATCAAAATCGTTGAGGACGAGGATGGCAGATCGACCCTTAAGTTCGAACCCGCCATGCACCATGATATCGGATTTTACAAGGTCGTTGCACGAAACAAGGTTGGACAGACTGTAGCTCGAACTAGGATCATGGAAGCCACGAGCCCCGACGCGCCCGACAGCCCCACCGCGACAGACGTATCGGACAGCGAAGTACTACTCAGGTGGAAGCAACCCAAATACGACGGCAACTCCCCCGTGCTCTGCTACAGTCTACAGTATAAACAGGGCGACAGCGTCGAATGGATCACGGTGGCCGACAACATTGACCATGAGTTCTTCGTAGTACGAAACCTTCAACCGCAAACCAGCTATCAATTCAGATTGTCTTCCCGGAATAGAATCGGATGGAGCGATAAAGGAATCCCGACCAACTTGGTAAAAACGAAGGAAGCCGGCGTACCCAGGATCGAAGTGACGAAAGCCATGAAACACTTACAAGCGATTACGGAATCCGGCCAAGAGATCGTTTTAGACGAGGAGAGGCCCAAACTGAACTACTCCATGGAAGAGAGCCCGCTCGAGTGGGACGGCACATACAACTACGGCGAGCGGTACAGCTTCGTCTCCGAGTTATGGCGCGGCAAGTTCTCGATCATCGTGAAGGGTATCGACAAGTCGACCGACAGCGTAGTCGTTGCGAAAGTCTTAGAATGTCGACCAGAAACCGAGGTCCAGGTGCAGAGGGAATACGAATGCTTGCGACGACTCAGGCACGAGAGGATATCGAATCTAATGGCCGCTTATCAGACACTAGGATCGCCGGTAGCGACGTTGATCCTCGAGAAACTGCAGGGCGCTGACATTCTGACGTACCTGTCTTCGCGGCACGACTACACGGAGCAGATGGTGGCGACCATCGTGACGCAGATCCTGGACGGGCTGCAGTACCTGCACTGGCGCGGCTACTGCCACCTGGACCTGCAGCCCGACAACGTGGTGATGGCCACGGTGCGCTCCATACAGGTCAAACTCACGGACTTCGGCTCCGCGCACAAGGTCACAAAGCTCGGTACTATTGTGCCGCAAGTTGGTGATTTGGAATACAAAGGTAAGATTTTTTAATTGTAATAATACTTCTAACTTAATATTATGGCTCTTTTTCAAAACAATTGAGATGATTTGGAACAAGATCCGCCTGTATGTGAAAATAGAATATAAAATATGAGAAAGCAGAATTTTAACTGATTTACAAATAGAAGGTTTTCAATTTTTAGGTTAGGTAATTATACTGGGTTTCACCCAGCTAACTGTAGTTTGACCACGTTAAACGTTGCTTAACTTTGTTGTCAGTACCTTGGATCTATACAAGCAGAACATTTTTATTTTTCATATGTATGTAATCCATGAACAACGACATAATTTTTATATCATAGATGAATTTACTTTTAATCGTTCCTAATATTTCAGTAGACCACGCTGACTAAATCATAGAATACTACTCTGCATGTCTTCATAAAACCATTTTTCCAAGACAATTTTCAAAACGGTCTAAAACTATCTTTCCTCCCAGCCCCCGAGGTGGTGAACGACGAGCCAGCATTCCCGCAGACGGACATCTGGTCGCTGGGCGTGCTGGCCTACATCATGCTGTCCGGCGTGTCGCCCTTCCGCGGCGCCGACGACACGGAGACCAAGCAGAACATCTCCTTTGTCAGATATAGATTCGAACACCTTTACAAGGAAATCACGCAGGTATGACCTTGGAATTTTTAAATGAATGACGTAAGTGTCGGGACCTCTTGAAGATAACCAGCAGCATTTTTATCGATTTAAAAATGCAGAAACCTTGGCATTTCATTTTTTTTTCCTCTAAGTAATAAATCATTAACCTAATTATTAGATAATCCGCCAATTGACACTCACTAATAGATGTCAGGAATGCATTCTATGAGTGGACAAACTATAATGAATTCAGATTACAGTTTTACAATAAGGACTACAAACCTACTCAAAACAGTTGATACGTAAACTGCGTATATTTTCCAGCTCAGTTTCACATAAAATTGTACTACTTTCCACTCATATCTTACCTTCTGCAGGAGGCGACACGGTTCCTGATGTTCCTGTTCAAGAAGGTGCCTCTTAAGCGGCCGTCAGCGGAGGAGTGCTACGAGCACCGTTGGCTGACCCAATCAGACTTCATGAACAAGAAGCGGGAGCGCGCAGTCTTTCTCGGCACCCGCCTCAAGGTAACGATATGACAACCTATTTTGTTAGAATAAAATTGTGTTCTACATCGCAAAATAAATTTTGAAAATGGTAGAATCAGACGTCATTCAATTTTGGTACTTTGAAAGTTGAATGGAAGCGTTGGATTTCATCGCGTTTAACTTAAGTTTAAAGAAATTGTAAGACATGTGCAACGAGAAATTTTCAATGTCTGAGAGAATTTCATACTTCATTACAAGACGTCGATGGGCCGCAATAAAAATTCAATTTTAGTAGCAAGTTTCTTGCTACAAATAAAAAATATACTAGTACCCGACATTATATTTTGAGCCCATAGAAATTGATACACTTATATATTGTCCTTTGCTTGTAACATTATATTGATCTTTCCTGAAACATGAACCTTCGTGTCCCGGTCCCAGGAGTTCTCAGACGAGTACCACGAGAAGAAGGCGCGCGAGGCGTCGCAGGCGGACAGCGCGGCCGAGGTGTTCGGGCCCGCCACGCCGCGCATGATCGCGCGCTCCAACAGCATCCAGGACGAGCTGCTCACCAGCTTCTCCAGCCGCTGACCCCGCCCCCGCCCCCAGCTGCCCAACCACCAGGACTCGAAGCCGACCTCCCCAGTTGAACTTGACTCGGACTCTTGCCTACTCAAACACGATTACACGAACATGAACACACTTCTCAAATGAAGCTAACTTTATAAAATAATAACAATTTTGAAATTCAAATGAGGGTAAAATTATTTACGAACTTCCAAAATATCTGTTTAGACAGTACATGGAATCCCTGTGCTTATTATACAAATGATAAATTAAACATATATGTTAAAAACCTAATAGAAAAATATGTTAACAAAAATTGAGGGTAGCTGTGAATATTGTCGGTTTATTTAAACGCCAAAGGCTTGTAAATATTTTTAAATTATGAACTTTTAGGCTCATGGATCAACTTGAATTAGACTTAAAAGTAATGCGAGAAGGTTAATTTCTTGAATGAGGGAATTTAGTGATACGTAGGAAATCATTGCATTAAATTATTGAAATAATTAAAAGCCTCACCATTAATTATATCAAATCATTTTTTTACGATTTTATTTATGACAACTAATTTATTTTATAAATAGTTACTACAATGGACAATTGATTCATAAATCCATTATGAACACTTAAACATCGGTTTTACACTAATACATCTTCATTTTTACACTGTGTAACTTTATGTAAGATTTACACTTCACATTACACTAATTACACTGTAAAAAACATAAATCACTGTCACGAAATCTAGTCAAGAGGGAAAAGTTACGAAAACTTAAAGTTTTTTTATTAAATATTAATTTAAGTTATTGTATTTATTTGTATACAAAATTTTTACTATTTATTGTTTATTAATCAGTACTGCTTCAGTATTAGTGAAGTAAATAAATAGCATTGAATTGCTGTTCACTTGTTTTATTTTTTTATGATATTTTCCCCACTAATTCTTTATTTTCAATACCCTTAAAGAAAATCCCAATAGTGTTTGCTTTGAACCAGGAATCGAACCTAAGTTCCTTTTGCTGGGGTCACTGGTATGACAAATATAAAATAAAACAATATTACAAATAGTGCTAGATATATTACAGAAACTAGACATAATATTATTATGGTATATGGTATGTTGTAACATATTCATGATAGTTCAAAACCTGTAACATCCTCCATCACTGGAATACTCTTCATTAATATATAATTTCATACTACATGTAACAATATACTTTAAAACATGATTAAGTAAATTAATGTAACATTGAATATAAATTATTTAGTGTAATTGTGTTTAAAATATGAACTATTCCTGGTTATATTTGTACAATGTTAAAAGCGTTTTTAAAACACACATGTGATGGAGCAAATTGATATGAATTTACAAGTAACATAATAATTTCTTCAATTCAGCAAGATAATTTATTCAATTTAGAAAATGTACAAAACATGGTCTATACAAGTAAATAATAATCACACATTTTAAAGCTTAAAAAGTGAAGTGTGTCATTAAAAATACGTTTTAAAATGTATATTATGTATGTACTGTGAGTAAATGTAATATATACAGTAAGTTTCATTTACAGTATATCTAAATGTAAAAGCATTTGGCATTTTATCATAATAATTTTCCGATTGCATAAATGGCTTTGTCCCTTATACTTCTTGGTTTTGTTATTGTTCCCTAGAATATGTATTTCATTTGAAACATTTTATTATTCACAATTATACAAATCGCTTAATACAATTCATTATTATTTTACAGGTTATTTAGAGAGTTATCATCTAAAATAATATTATACTGGTTAAAAAAAAATAACATAAGAATTACTTATAGATGAATTTCAGTGTGCACAGCATTTCTAAACTATCATGAGTGTTTTATTAATCTTTTGTTTACATGGTCAGCACATTTTGTATAGTGTGTTTGTGTAAATTTAGCAGCATTTTGCAGCAAATAATAAAGAATTGTCTAGAAAAATGTACAGATAATTTACAGATACTTAATTTATACTTATGGCTCTCCATACATTTCTGTTTGCTGTGTAAATTGCACTGGAAATAGGAATCACAGATAAATAATAAAATGACTAAATCATACACATAATACCAGATAAAGACATAAAGATCTTAATTACTTAAATAGGAAAAAATGGCATACAAAAAATACACCAACACACATACAACATAATAACTATTCAATATATCACTGTATCAGAGTATTCATAACATTGCCTAGTCGAGACTTTAGGAGATTTAAACATTTTCTACAGCGGGACTATTGTTGTTCCAGTCTCATCTCTTGCCCTTGGCAATGTATTCCTGCACTTTCGCCTGGAATTCTGTCTTGTTCTGGTTATACATTTCTGCTGCTTCAATGTTTAGTGGGTCATCGAAATTTAAGAGATCCTGTGAATAAGACACAATTGGAGTAAACAAAATGTTGACAGTTAATGTGACTTATGAATTTGTAGGAAATAAAACAATTGACTTGTGACACTCAGAACTTTGAGAATCATAATGTGGAACTGTGGGAATAGAAAGTGTAGATGTTTATCAACTTCTTTTAAAGAGAGTGTTACTTTGAATATAAAAAACAATACTCTTCATTGTTACTTGTTCTACTTAGATATTTATATTCAATTACAGATTCCAGAAAACAGACAATCAGCATATATTAAATCTGAAAACATGTAATTATTTTTATAAAAGGTTCCTGACTTATCTTAATCTATTTTAAATAAATAAAGTTAGGAAGGTATAGAAAATGCCAAACTGCTAGTCCGCTATGAAGTAGTTGCGAGCAGGTGTAGTCATACAATTTGCTATGGAGACGTGATTCATTTCTTCAGAGCGTACTAGCAGTTTTACGTGGACTATAAATACTTACTGTAAATAGTGAATTTAAGCCCCACACAATATCCTTTAATCTCCTGGTGGGTGCCCAGCCATGCTCATCTATAGAGGTTTGTCGAAGCAGTGATAAACAGATGTCTCCATCCACATTTATATTCGGATGCCATAGCCTTGTCATACATTTCACTTTTGGAGGCTGAAATAAGCATAATTTTACACAATTTATATAACTGAATATTCAGAACTTATGGAAAACACATATTTAAATAGACTATTCTAATGTTAACATGACTCTGTTGGGTTATAAAATAAATAAATGAACATATGGTGGCTCATTGTCATTACAAAATTATGCAACATTTTACAGAAAAGGAAGAATGGAAAATAATGACTCATTTTAACCTTTTGAAACAAAATCAGCCGGTTTCTGACATTATAGTGTTATTAATTGTTGTATTTATTTTTACAAGATTGTTTTAAACTGAAATAATATTATTGAATTTACTGGTCAATCTTTTGACAAGATTTGACTAATAATTGAATGTAAAATAATTGTGTTATCTAGAAAAAGCTTAATGATTCTCGCTGTGGAGTCTCAGATCACAGCCCAACTTTGAACCTGTATTACTAATTATATTTAAACACATATCCTTAAGTTATGAGCTATACTTACAGCCATATTATAGTCTTCAGTGACGACTACACTAAACTTGAACTTGCCTCCCTGCCAGTAGCCTTCGTCAGGCTTCACCGTCAGCGTGAACTCGCTCAGTACGTTCGGGTCGTCGAAGTTGACCGAGCACGTCGCGGGAAGATTCTCATTCAGCTCCTGCACTTCTTTCACAAGCAACTTGTCCCTCACAGATATTCGTTTCACCGACTCTATAGTAACACCATTATTGGCCTCCGTTTGTTCCTTTTTTATTTTTCTATTAAGCGTGATCATTATTCTAACTAATTATATTTGAGATCAGAATTCAAGTCACAACATTTATTACAGCTAAGGCAAAGCTTTCTAGGCTTTTCTTCGGGAAAACGATATTCTCCTCAAATTTTGGCCTATTTATCAAAGCCGTCAGTGTCAAAACCATACGTCGTTGTCAGTTGTCATATCTATGGTTGTCATTGTAAACAATATTGTACTGCATAGAGTACTTACAATAATTATTAATACTGACTACCTATTTGTATACTAAATTAGATACGCAAAATTTTACACATATTTCATTGACAAAAACACTTGAAAAATTAGGCATATTTATAATTTTGAGTTTTTGACCAATAGCACGCACAGACTCCACAATATGGATTTGACAAATTGACATAGACTTAGACACTACAAATAAAATGACCCAAGAGTCATGTCAAAGCAGTCAAATGACATGAGCATGACATTTAATAATTTTCTGAAGTTGTGGTGGTGTATTCTAAAAAGAAAAGAGTTGTAAATTTATAAATTTATTTTAGTTACGTTTACTTTTTCATTAGGAAATTCTTTGAAAGTATGGCAGAGATATCATGGCCTTGGCAGTATAATTTCCCGCCTTTCTTTACGTAAGTAGATCAATAAAATTATTCGAAAACATTAAAACCCTTTTTATCCTTGTTATTATTTCAATGGATTTCCACACGGAGAAATGGAATTATATCAACGAAGGGAACGTCCACATCGTCCTGCAAATAACTAACACGGACTACGTGCTCCGCCTTGTGAAGGAAGAGGAAAAACCAGTGAATTTACAAGTTACACAAAATGCGGTTCAGTTCGTGAATTTTGTAATGGTACCTCTTATCTGCGACATCGGTCTGTATCAAGAAGAAATTATTGAAATTTCCACTAAAAGTTTACTCTACTTATCTGCAGAGTTGCCTAAATTTCGTCCAGAGCACAGACAGATTAAGTCTACTCTGAGTAAATTTGCAATTAAAGCTCCCAACTTGACATTGATTAGTCAAAACAGTGTTAACTACTGCTTAGAAATCAAACCTAAAGAAGGCTTTAGGTCTGCAAGCTTCAGTAGCCTCCCGAAATGTTATTATTGCTTGAAGCAATTTTTGAAATTACAAGATAAACAAATAAATGTGGTCAGCAACTACTGTCCTCTTGACTTATTTTCTGGGGACAGAAAAAGAATGAAAACTGCATTACTAAGCTTACTTAACAACCCACAAAATAACTTTAAGATGTTCAAAAATGGAGAAATGATATATAATGAAAAATCTAACATACTCAAACTTGACAACATAGTCAATACAATGAATATGTTTTCTTCAACAAATCTCTTTTTGGATTTTGTGATTGATATATTATTGAGCAACGGACAAAAAGAAACTATCTTGAGTGAATCAGAGGCACCATTGGTAAAATCTAAAAGCATAGAATGTATTGAGAACAGTAAATTAGAAAGAAACACATTTCTTTATAAGCTTTTAAACTTGCAAAAGTTGTCAGAAAACTTAACACTTGATATTGAAAATATAAAAGACTCGGGTTTGAGTTATGTATCAACAATATTGGAAGAATTGAAGTCAAAAGAACTACAACTAGGCCGTGAGATTGACTGGAAGGAGTTTCTTGAGAATACTAAACCTTTACACTTAGCTCTTATATCTGCTGTCGCTAAAGATTGCTCCATTATGATTAGTTTTACCGTTGAATCAATAGATGGGTTCCCATACATTAAAGTGGGTGGTAACAAAATATCATACAGAATCTTGGTAACAGATTTAGAACCAAAACCAGTAACAACTTTGATAAAAAGAAAGAATACTGAGAAAAAATTGATTGAACTTTATCAAAAATGTATTGTTTCAAGTGAGAGTCCATAGTAAGTATTTTAGAAAAATACATAATTATATAAAATGTATTTTGGGATGTTTTTGTTACTTTATTAGTAGTGAAGGCTATATTTCGAACCAAAACTAATTTCTTAACTTGCTTGTAAGATATAAGGTACAAAGTAGAGGTGCGCAAAATATATCACTAAAGTGAAAAGAGAGAGATATATCTTTTGAACTCAGTGATATATATCACTCTTTTAGCTCACTAGGTCACTTAAGCTCAGTAGCTCTGTAAAGATATAAGCGACATTTTATATCAGTAGTTCAGAGAATCAGATCAAAATGTTTTGACAACATTTTTGATTCCTATAATTAATACAAAACTGGCAAGAAATTATATATGAATATCACAGCCAACACTATTTGTATATCCCTGTTTTCATATTCTTAGCAAAGAAAAAAGATTTTAATTTAGTGTTTAATACGTAATGCATTTGACTCAAATCAGACTCTCTCAGTCAGTCGCCCATTCGACTCATCACTCGCGAGCGAGTGACTCCGAATGAGTGACGAGTGTGACGCGGATATAAAGATATAATTCAAAATCGTCGGAGTTGATGAGTGATTAGCTCTTTGGTGAAGATATATATCTTTTATATCACTCACTCGCGAGCTACTCAAGTCTAGTACAAAGTGCAATTTGCTATATAAAGTAAACTTTCTTTTATCAGTAACTTACATTGTGCGTAATTAATTAATTGTGTAGGAGTTAAAACATAATAGTGTAGTCCAAGCTTGTGTGCTTAAAGTCGCGAATACGTTGAAGGTGGTAGAACCCTTTGTGGTTCGACTCCAGCGGCACCATCACCACACCTATTTCTACCTAATAATAGCGGTGCTAGGCGCTGCTGTGTTCCGGTTTGAAGGGTGTGGTAAGGGAGATAGACTTTTCCGAGGCGTTCCAGCTTAGTCCTCAGGGGTTGCGGCGCATCTGTGGCCGACCTCAGGTAGGAATATCTAATCCTATCTGAGGTTGATTACAGATGTCCATGGGCGGCAGTAGCCACTTACCATCAGGTGGACTGCATGCTCGTTTGCTACTCTTATATTATATATAAAAAAAAGCAATAATATTTAATATAAGATATTTATTAAAATTGAAAAATATGTTAATTAAGATAATAATTAAAATAATTAAAATTAGTTAATATGTTAAGATAATGTTATCTTTACCTTGTTTTAGAATTCAGCCACACTCGGAGACCAGAACAAAACAACTAGAAGCATGGCAGCAACTTATAGCAGAATACATGAAGGCCACCAAACAATCAACTATAGACATAAGAGAGTCACAGAATAGCCCACTATTTAATAATGCTTCGATAAATAGGAAATTGTCACAAGAGGCCATTCTAACAGTACTGGAAGACATGGCTAGGACGGGCAGAGCAGCACCTATAGATAAGAGTAAAAATGTTTGGGAAGTATACTGGCACTCGCTGGATGAATGGGGCAATATGGTGTACAGTTGGGCTTGCAGCAATGGCATGAATAATTCTGTATGCACACTCTTTGAGTTAATAGAAGGCGAAAATACTGTAGGAGAAGGTTTGTATAAAATATTTTTTATAGATCAATTAATGTGATACATCAGTCAAATATATATAATGTTATTGAATGTAATCAAAGTACTTTGAGATGAGTATGCAATCACTCATTCTCAGGACAAAAACAATGTATAATTTCGATTTATGCCTGAGTGGATATCAAACCTGGGACTCTTTGCATGACAGATCTGCATTGCGACTGCTGCACAGCGCAAGTAGTTATTTTCGGTTTGTAAAAATATATGTCTCAATTAATATTTCTATTGCAGAATTCCACGGATTAGATATGAATGTTCTAATAAAAGCTCTCAAGTCACTGGAAATAAAAGGCAAATGTGAACTGATTCAATTTGACGACAACCAAGGCGTGAAGTTCTTCTGAAGTCGCAACCAAGCTCGCTTATCACTGTTATTGTAAGTATACCTTCGACATAGAGACACAGAATGCATTTTGTTAAGTTGTAATTATACATATTTTGTAATGTTGAAATATATTGCTTAAATTTTCATGGAATTTTATTTGTCTTTTTCGTCAAATTTGATATTACTTCATCAATAATATGTTCTATTTCATGTTAAATGCAAGAAAAACATTTTCAAGTTAAATTGTACACTTTTCGTTAATTGTGTTCCAATGAATATTCCATTTAAAGTTCTTGATTTTGCATGGATGTAAATTTTTGTCTGCCGCCCCAGTTAAAGAATAAAAACACAATATAATTTCAAAGTTTTTAATTATCAATCAATAAGTGTAAAATTGTACAATTTCAAAATTGATCACCTTTACATTAGACTATACATAATATACAAATTGCATTGGTATAGTGTATACATTTATAAAGGAGCTAGGTAAATACTGTTCTAGTCATTTAATGGGGTTTTTCAAATTACTATTAATTCCCTTAAAAACGCTACTTCCTTTTTGAGAGGATATGATGATTGTAATAATATTCCATCTCATTCTTTTACACGTTCAATCCTACAGATATATATGTTTGTCTCTTTCTACGTTACGCCTCAACTTTTCGTGTTACACTTGATTTTACTCCTCATAAAATTTCCGTACCGGGCCTTATAACTCAAATCGTTTCTTAAGGAGTAAACTCCAATAATTATTAAAGAATTATTATAGAAAAAAATATCATACATTACAATATAAAATTTCAATAAATACAATATAACAAATTCCAATTAAAATAAATTATAAAATTATATAACAGACAAATAAAAACAGTAGTTTCTTAAAGAATATGTGCTTATTATGCCTAAGTAGAAGAATACTATCTCTTTGATAACACCCTCATGACTAAACAAAGATTGACTTTTTTTCAATATTCGTGTAGTTTATGATTGATTCAATTATCTTATGCCACCCACAACTATACCTTTCCAACACCAGTAATAAACAAGTTTGTTTGTGCAATTAATAGCTGCTATCTGCCAGTTACACAACCCTAGAAACCTATCCAAACCATTAACGATTACCTTGGAACCATTATTGTAGTTGTGTTATAAATCAATTTAACTATGATTTTTAATAATCTCGATAATTGCAGAGAAGGATTAAAATTCAACTTATAACTTACATAGTATTCCCGAAGAAATCGATAAATTAATCCACAACCCCATGGGAGCCATCCCATGATAAATGAGGGTTGATGGAATTGATTAGTATGAGATTTATTTTTATGCGCTTAGAAACAACATTAAATACCTACACTTACTTTTAAAATAGAAGAACTATCTTAAGTGTCACTATCACTAAATAAACAATCAGTCTTCAACCAAAATAGACTAAATTACAGCCAAGAGAAGTAACCAAATAATCCTTAGATATCTGAGACAAATGACATAGATATCTAAGACTTTTCTGGTATGTAATAAGTCAAGTAGATCTGTATAAGGCATCGCCGACGAATATATTATTAATAACGATGTCCGTGTATTATCGTCTGTTCGATTTTAACAAATTTAAGGGATCTTTTTCTGTAATCTTGTTGTCGTCCAACGCGCGACCTTTCCGCATAGTACCTAACATGTTACGGTAACATACTTAAATGCGCGACAAGTAAAACGCCGAGTTTCGAGTTCAACCCCAGTAAATCACTAATTTAAATTTTATCATACACAATGAGATGTTTCTGATTATGGTGAGACTATAAGTGTAGTACATAAAAAAGCACTACTTATTTATCAAATCGGCGATACATGGTGTTTGAAAATTAATACGTAGTTTATTTGGTCACTTCATCTGTGATTACAGCTAAGTAGTGATGTCAAAAATTCAACAAATAACTTAAAAACGCTCTGTACATTACGAATAACTATCAATAGTGAAAACTGAAGTACTTTAACCCTATTAAAATTGTGCCGTTACAAATTGTACTCTATTTTAACACGCTTAATATTCTAGTTAATATATGTATAGGTACATAATACATGTAAATTCAAGAATATTACAAAATTGATTCAGAAAAATGGAATACAAAGTTTTCATTTACAACAACAATGTATTGGAAATATAACAATGCTACCATAATGCTAAGAATAAATTATTCTATGCTTTACATTATGCGTTTACGTTGCAACACTATCTAATTAATACTAGGCAATAAACATTGTAAAGACTACGACATCACAGATGCTTTACAACAAAACAAATATTATTAATAATGCCACAGAATACATATCTCGTAGAAATGGCATGTAGGTTCACTTTCTGAGGGCGAGCCTCTTTAGAAAGTTCTATCGACTAATATTCATTGCAATCTTTTAATTAATGACCAGTCCTTTGCATTATTGTAGAAAATGACTCGAAGCTTGAAGAAGGCGTTAACGTAATGTTTAAACTGTCATAACGGCCGGTCTCAATAATCTAGTATAGTCCGCGCCAAACAGCTAGTCCGCTCTTAAGTTTTTGCGAGCAGGTGTAGTCATACCATTTGCTATGGCGACGCGATTCATTTCTATATTCAGAGCGAAATAGCAGTTTTACACGGACTATACCTACACCCTTCACATTAAATTATTAAGTAACTAGGTACTCTCATAAAATAGTGAATGGGACGAAATAAAGGGCAATTATCCTCAAAAATAACTTGTGGGGGCAATTCTACATGATATTTATTCTGCGACTGTAGGTAATAATACAATGTACTTATGATATCAAATGATATAATGATGATATCAACATTAAATAAAACTATCTAGTCTTTAATTCATGAGGAATTGAACATTGCATGAACACAAATGTTTAAAGGAATGTCGTAGTAGAAAATCTACAATCGTTCACTATATTACACTTACTATCCACAAATTTGGGCGTTTCTGATACAAAAATAAAAAAAATGTGAGATACTAAATTTTTTCTTCAAGTTCAACGTCGCTTCTTCATAAATATTACGGAATTATCTTATAAGACGACTTTCTAGTTACTATACTTAGATGGCATCTGGCGACATTACTCACGTTTTTTTTAGAATACTTAAATAATATATTATTATCCATATGATGTATGAACAATTAAAAAAGAGACGCCCAGACTCAGCAACCGAAATCTAAATTCATCATTTAGACATGTATCTAGCCGAAGATCGAACCCGGAGACCCTTTGCGCGTTAGACCGGTATGGTAACCGCTGCGCCACGCGGGTCGTCACGCCCAGCGGTTTTAATACAAATTGGTACAATACTATACATAGTCGTGCATTTGGTGCAAGTGACGCTGCCATGATGGTCACAAAATGTGATCGATCAGTTATAAAGTCATGGACGACTTTGAAATAACTTGTAATGCCCAAAAGGTAACATTTAAAAAGTCAATTGGAAACATACTTTCCATTTCACGTGGAGCTTGCTGACACGAAAAAAAGTTTTTTGTGGATATGTTTGTTACTCATTAACCCAAGTGCCAATTGAGGCTTGGTATTTCAAAAAACTATTATGTGATTTAGTGCCCATAATTATGTATTTAATCGACACTTTTGCCAACCTTAAATAATAGATACTTGACTTCCAATTTTGTTCTATCCACTGCATGTCTTTTCTGCTTCACTATACATATGTGCTAAACCAATTTTCCTTCAAATATTGACAGTCCACAATACTTGTATGTGGACAGCTTAGCACATAGTGCAACGCTTTGTAAAGAAAACTTCGATCTCCCTACTTGCTACTTTTCAACAAGTACCTGCTAACATAATACACTCGGAATTATTCCCTTACAAATGATCACTGCACTCCAAGGCCGCGTTACAGTACCCATTGCTCATGCCGTTCGTGTTCCCGATGTTCCCGTTGCTGATGGTGTTGAGTGCGCGGGGCTTGTCGCGCAGCACGAGGTCGCGCGCGGGCCGCACCGCGTTGCCCGCCTTGCCGCCCGGCGGCTTGTAGCACCACCACGCCAGGAAGAAGAACAGCAGCGAACACAGCTTGCCCACGAGGGCTAGTGCTAGCATGTACCTGGAGTTGGAAAATAGTGGGATAAATTTAGGATTCATACATTTTAGTAAGATTCTTATATAGTAAAGTGCCTCTTGGCTTAGGATACAATGGATTTTGGAAGCTGCCGCTAGTGACAGAAAGAAGTGAATGTAGAATGTATTTAAGAAGAAGAAAGATCTAATAAACAATTGATTTATTCTGAAGAAAATGTCAATTATGCAGTTCAGGAAAAATGTATTCAAGCAGAACTTAATATTTTTACAAAATGTATTCAAGACGAACGATCGGCTTTTGGTGTCAAGAATCGCAAAAAGTCAAATGTGAAGAACAATACACACTTAATAACATGCTTAATGGGGTCAAAAAAAAGAAGAATACTCTTACACAGTAATCGATCTCTGTAATAAATCAACGGAATAAGGAAGGACCTTCCTCCCTCCTAAGGCAGAAAGCAGAAATAATTTACCTGCTCATGTTAATGTTATCGTAGAGCAAGCAGGCGCCGGTCTGCCCGCAGGTGCTGGACCAGAGCGAGCAGGACAGGTCGATGAGGAAGCCGAACAGCAGCGGCGCGGGGATGGTGCCCAGCAGCCGCACCTTGATCCACTGGATGCCCAGCGCGAACGACCGCTGGTCTTCACGGACACATCTGAGAACATGAATTGACAATAATGGAGATTGGGAAAATATGTTTAGGCTTGAAAATTTTGAAAAATCTTGATTTTCTGGCGTTAATTTTACGTCCAATTTGAAACAGTGAAATTAAATGAACTAGCCTTAATTAGGTTTTCCTGTTGTTTGATAAAAGATTATGTATTAAGTAATGTGACTACATTGTTTTTTAAATTGGCTATACATTGACAAACTTTCAAAATCGTAACTGAGATCTTAAGTCATCATTTACATGACCGTCCAGAAACCGAAACTAAAACCTCTGTTTTACACTTGTATTGAGACCGCAGCCAAATGGGAATCGAATGTATGTAATGTATGTATATAATGGGTATCGATACCTATCAGGTACCTACCTGAGTGTGGCGGAGAGTGCTGGCATGGTGGCGAGGAAGGTGAACAGCATGACGCCGAAGGACAGGCTGACGAACAGCCACAGGTGCGGGCACTGCGACGGGCAGATGCTGTTGATGGCCTCGTACTCCATCGACGTGTTGCTTACTGAAATATTTAATACTATGAATTAAACAATACTATGTCTATGTTTTCGGATAAGTCATCTAGGTATTAGTTCGACTTTCGGTTAGCTCAATATAAGCTTGTTGTTAGTTCCATGCTAAAGTATATGGTATCTAAGTATCAGGTTTATCGTATGTGTTTTGTGTATAAGCATGAATGCGCGTGTGACCTGGATCGGTGTAGACGGGCAGCGAGCGGTTGTGCGTGTGACCTGGGTCGGTGTGGACGGGCAGCGAGTGGTTGCGTATGTGTGTCACCTGTGTCGGTGTAGACGGGCAGCTTGCGGTTGTGTGTGTGAGCGTCACCTGTGTCGGTGTAGACGGGCAGCGTGCGGTTGTGTGTGTGAGCGTCACCTGTGTCGGTGTAGACGGGCAGCGTGCGGTTGTGTGTGTGAGCGTCACCCGTGTCGGTGTAGACGGGCAGCGTGCGGTTGTGTGTGTGAGCGTCACCCGTGTCGGTGTAGACGGGCAGCGTGCGGTTGTGTGAGCGTCACCTGTGTCGGTGTAGACGGGCAGCGTGCGGTTGTGTGAGCGTCACCTGTGTCGGTGTAGACGGGCAGCGTGCGGTTGTGTGTGTGAGCGTCACCTGTGTCGGTGTAGACGGGCAGCGTGCGGTTGTGTGTGTGAGCGTCACCCGTGTCGGTGTAGACGGGCAGCGTGCGGTTGTGTGTGTGAGCGTCACCCGTGTCGGTGTAGACGGGCAGCGTGCGGTTGTGTGAGCGTCACCTGTGTCGGTGTAGACGGGCAGCGTGCGGTTGTGTGAGCGTCACCTGTGTCGGTGTAGACGGGCAGCGTGCGGTTGTGTGAGCGTCACCTGTGTCGGTGTAGACGGGCAGCGTGCGGTTGTGTGTGTGAGCGTCACCTGTGTCGGTGTAGACGGGCAGCGTGCGGTTGTGTGTGTGAGTGTCACCTGTGTCGGTGTAGACGGGCAGCGTGCGGTTGTCGGCGGGCACGCAGGCGCAGTCGGTGTAGAGGCGCGCGCCGGGCAGCGCGGCGGCGCGGCGGCAGGCGGCGTGGCACGGCGAGTAGAACACCGCGCCGGCGCCGCACACCGGCGCGAACGCCGCGCCCGCGCACCCGCAGCCCGCGTTGCACGCCGCCGTCAGCGCGTCCGCACTGTGAACATGTATAGATTGCTTAATGGGGTTAAATCAATAACATTTTTAGGTAATATTGTTAAAATAAATATTAAGATACTCAAAGATGTCGATACTCAAAAGAAAGAAAATCCGTTAATAAACAAGATGGAAAAGGTACATAAAATATGCTAAATAAGTAGGTATTACTTATAATATTACCTATACATAATACCGATTAAATTTGTCAACAGACGCATGCCAAAATTTGAAATAATAAAGATTACCAAAAAAAGTAGTCACAAAATGAAAATTTAATGAAAATACATTTACATTATATAATTAATATTTTAAAATTAATTTTGGAATAAAAACAAACAAAATTTGAAAAGTAAATGAATAAAAAAATGAAAAGAAAAGTCTCTTTATTTGATCCTAAACAAACGTAGTATAATCCGCGCCAAACTGCTAGTCCGTTCTGAAGTTGTTGCGCACAACTACAAGCATATATTCCGTAACAACGTAAGGGCATAATAACGCGACTATGTACCCGTGGGCGAGAGCGGGCAGCGGACGAGTGCCTGGAGGGGTTCCTGAGCTCCCTTCGTCCCGCTAATATCTATAATTTGCTATAATTTGCTATAATTTTCGAAGCAACTTGTTTCTATATTCAGAGCGGACTAGTAGTTTGGCGCGGACTATACCTACGTACGCACAACAATCAAATACGATATTTTTGACCATTTATTTAAACGAATTTACGTAGCCTATAAGACACAAGTATCTCACCCGGGCACAGCGGGCGAGTTATACGGCACGGTGACGCCCGCGAAGGGGTAGTCTTGGCAGGAGAGCACGAAGCTGAAGGTGAAGGCGGCGGCGGCGAGCGTGGCGGCGGCGCACAGCTTGAGGATGCCGCCGCACGCCAGCCGCCAGCGCTTCACCAGCCACCCGCCCAGGAACGTGCCGCCGCCGCCCGCCGGCACCGTTATTATACCTGGGGAACGTGATAATAAAAGATAAATTAGTGACGGTTAAAGTTAGTGTTAGTTAATGAAATTAGCAAGGGTGCAGGGGTCGGAGGTTGAATTTTTATTTTTTCTTAAATGTTTACTGCTGAATTATTACGTGAAATTTCGAGTGGGAGTTGATTTTAGCAAATATTAGGGGTAGTCATATAAACGAGGGGGTTAAATAATTGAAAAAAACTGTTCCCATAGTATGAACACGTTCCCTAATATGGAATAAGCGGGCGAGAAACAAGAAGTGGTCTTCCTTTTAATTAGAAATTGTTACAAACTACGACATAGGTTCAGAAATATATGTAGTTCAACAAAAAAACCAGAGAGAATCGTCGATTCAATCATAAATATACCCATTTATCTATTTGTACTTTATAATAGTCACGGCAGAAAACTTATATCAGCTAACTACTTAAGTAACGTATTTCTGTTAATTTATTTATTTCTTCCCAACAGTCCTTACCTAGTAACAAGGCAGCTTCAGACGCGTTCACAGCAAACTGGTTCTCTATCAGCTTAGGGAGGAACGCAGCAAACCCCGAGATGAGCATTCCCTCGCTGGCTCCAGCTAAGTTCAAAAACATAAACGTTGGGTTTTTGAGCAATGCTGCAGCGGCTCGGGGCAGCTCGTGGAATGCACTGAAGGCTGCTGATTTTGACGCTGCACCTTCATGAGCTTCCGAAACTTTTGATGCGCGAATCTCTTCAGCACCTGAAAGAATGTTTTTTTCTAATTACCTAATTGATAAGTTAAAGGAGAACGTTGGTAGAAATATATATCATTTGCAATACTAGAAGTCTTGGTTGTACTACGGTTATGTACACAACTAATAAAATTACTGTACATTATTGTAAAAAGGGTGTAAATGGCAATAGTTGCCTTTTTCTACCGTGTTTCGCCCATTTTGGGGGTGCTTTCGTAACCTTGGCTACGTAACCACACAAAACTGCGATCTCTTAAGTTTTGAAATAAAACAACTCTTCAGCGTCCGTGCGCTATGGCAACTGTAAATCGCTCCGTGAGTTTACAAAGTAGAGACTAGGATTCAAACGAAGCTTAAATACATTGAAATCAATATAAACTTTTTAAAACATTTAACACCTTTTACACACTCTTAAACGGTTATTTTGTAAAAAATGCTTTTTACTTCCGACATTTCACATAAAAGCTATCGACTAAACATTTCACTTACCAGGAAGTTCGTAGGGGAAGGCCAACAAGGGTATTGCCACTATGAGGCACAGCAGGGCGGATAATATGAAGCCCACCCACCAGGCGCCGATCCACACAGAGCTCAGAGGCGTTATACCCATTCTGAGGACAAGGGATATTAACAATGTTTATGATGCATCTACGCGAAGATTCTGTATTCGAAATATGCAAAATTTAAGTCGGATTTCAAAACAATGTCATAAAAATTTCTGTGTGTTATAATATTCAGAAAGATATATCCGTAAGGTTGTTTGGTATATGCGTTGCGGTTTTGTTCTTAATTAAAGTAAACTATACCTTATAGTAACCTACATGATACCTTTCTTCTAGCCCTAAAGAGTAACAAGGTAAATAATCTACCTTACATGACAGTTCTTTAGTATCTAACGCCTGTTATTAATAATTATTATCCAATATTACTTACGTTAATCCAATATTAGCCTACGATAGATTGACATTTAACAGTTTCTTAAAACTAGACATTGTCAAATATCATAATAAATGACATGTTGTGGATACAAATTGGATAGATTGATTAATAATAACGGATGTAATATTCTAAGGTGTGAGACATGTAACTAAATTATGTAAAACAAAAAAGGAACGTATTAATTGTCGGCTTACAAATATCCTGTTTAAAATTTATCTTTACGGTTTTAATATTTTGTTTCTATAATTTATGTATGTAGGTACATGGTAATTCTATGAATCTAAATGAAGCCCAACTGAGATATTCTCGAAAGTCACGAGCGTTAACGATCACGTCACGGCAGGTTAGTCCTTCGAGCCGGATGACTTCACATCAGGAATGACTCAAATTAATCATTGTTGGTGTCAACGTCCCATCTATTTCTGGTAAGCTAATTTAAATGTTAGGTACTTAGTTCACAAATAAATTTGCGTAGCTTAACCAAAGATCATTTACAAATATGTATTAACTATGAGAACTATATAGGTATGTTATTAGGTTATAACTGTACTAAATGTTATTTATAGATTAATATTAAATTTAAATTATTTATATTGGATACAATAATATAATAAGGTGAGTTTGTTTTTTGACAAAATAAAATATAACTACAAACTTTAATTTGTATAAATTAGTATATTACACTCAATAAGTTTAATTAAATATTCAAACAATCAATTCAAATGATTAACGCATTCTTACCTAACTCCAACAATAAAAGTTATCCTAACATTCGTTTTATAATATTCGGCTTAAAAAAACATTGCAATAGCTGTTAACAGCAAAATTCCGTTCTAAATTCAAGCATCTAATTATCGTTAAAATTTCCCTAAATATATTCTCCTGCATTATCAAAACAAGTGCCAGCATGTTTAGATGATGGGAATAACAAAAGGATTCTAAAATTAAGGGAGTCTCACATAATTGAAATTGTTTTCATATGCAAATGAACATGCAACGTTGCCCGCTGAAAACAGAACAACGTAGCTTGTAAGCTTTTGGCAAAATAAAGTCATAATCAAGAGCTCTGTTTAAGAGTTGCTTAGAAAGGAGTATATTCATATTAGAAGGTCGGTTTTAATACAGTTGTGCCGAGGCAATTAGCGTTTTGCGCTTGGGTACCATTATTTTATAAATTGACAAAAAAAGGAAAAAGCGTACGAAAATATAATATACATACATTAAAATTTAAATGAAGTTAAAAAGAGATAATTTTGGGACAAATCTTTCGTTATGGTCCTCGTTGCTACATAACACACTATACGAAAAAGATTAAGATCAATGATTATGAAATTATGATCAATTAAGATCGATGATGTTATTATTAAAAAGTGAGCACAAAGCAAATATAAATTTCCTGCCTTAGAAACGTTTCTAGGAATACATAACAAAAGCACTTCGTATCAACCACGGTAAAGAACTTCTAGGGAAAATATTAATTTACAAACGAAGCCACAGCAACTGCTCTCCGCGAGTCGATGCCGGCTCCATATTTGTTACCACGCAGTTAATTTAGAAGTGAAACCGTATCAAAGAGATCGTTCAAAAATTCGTTGCACGGAAAATCATATTTCGCTGCGGAAGCCATGAAAGTATAAAATGGTGGAATTAATTTGGCTGAAAAGTTGCCAGAGGAACGTACAATGAGATGAAAGCGTGAGGGCAAGTTGGCTGAATGAAGCCGTGTCGTTGCCGAGCTGGAATATTAAAAAACGTGAACAAGGCAGCACAGATAATAAAGGTGCGCCGGCTGCTAAGCGCGCGAATTTGTTTTGCGTGATTGACGTAACATGCACGAAATAGAATAAGCTGTATTAAAATTTGATACAAATTATTGTATTACAGTGTCACGAATATGACGTGTTTCGAGTTTTTGTAGCTTTTAATCATAGATAAGTAAAGATCACTCACTCCTAACAAGAAAATGTACCCAGTTTTGAGAATTGAAATAGTTGCGTAAAAAAGTTTTTCCACGTCTCCGTGCTAAAATGTCCCTAAAATATTTGAAATAATTATTTATTTCTTATGTAAATTACGCAGTTTTAGTTATTTATTCGTAAATTTTCTCTAATAATGTTTTTATTTGCCAAGAATTAAAAAAAAAAAAATACTAATAAGCCGTTTGTGGCTTCATTCAATTTCAAGGCGGCGAAGTATCTTTACTAATGTATGCTTCTAATGTAAAAGAGCAAAATAAAAATGTACTTAGTAAAAGGCAGTAGGTTAAGTATTATTACAATACGATTGTATGATCGTGCTACCGTAATATGGATATGGATTATTTATTTGAACTATGTAGATCACTTGAGATCTACCCAAGTCGGGGGCATACGCTCTAAGACAGTTGATAAGGCACAATAAGATGTAATAATATTGTTTGAAAGAAAGTAAATGAATAGTATATAAATGAATAGTAGTTCCACCAACGTATTTTAGACATCTAAGTATGATGTTCTTCTTTTGAACAGATGTCGTAAGCCCGTTTTATGTTTAAGAAAAAAACTAATGAAAACTGCTTCACTAATTAACATTATATTGTGCACTGCACTCCACCTGTATAATTAAGGCACGCTCGCAGGACGCATTGTGGGTCAAGTGGCCGACGAGCTGTAGGGCTCTAAGGTTTCGGCCAGGGTCCACTTGGCCCAAATCCTGCCATTTTCAGCTGTTGCGGAATATTTTAGGGCTTATATATATTTTTAGTGTCAAGATTAGTTATTTAGTTTGATAAGATTTCGTTGTATTTCTTTTGATTTATACGGCTGGGCACGAGTCTGTATCCCTAACTGGGAAAGCATACTCCACCAAGCCGTTCCATTGCCATCGCCCATTAAAATCAAAACTATCGCCAAAAATAATACACTATTCCTATTATTAAATATTAAAATAAAATTACTTACGTTTCAGAGTCAACAGTCACAAAGTCTGTGTAGATTTTGAGCATTTGTCCACCAAGCACGTATCCCAACGCTGGTCCCACCACTGCCATCGTATAATATACACCTACAAACAAAAACATTTTGAATTAAAATAATGAAATTTTATAAATAATAATTATTATAAAAATGATAAATATTATAATTAAAAATAGGTACATCGTTTAATATTAAAGTAAATATTCCAGTCCAAGTTATAAATATGTTCTCATGAGGGCTACAACAACGTCCCAAAACAGTAAAAGTGCTTTTCCATATCTTTGAAACGAAAAGTGTAGTATTATACTCCTAATATAAGGTAAAAAACATATTTGACAGTGGTGTTAAGACTTTCTGCCAACTTCCATAATACTATAAAAGAAGAGCAAAGCGAAAGTTACACAATCTTATAAAATCCCTTATACACCACCGAAATAGCAACACAAAAATACCCTCAGCACACGTATCAAAACACGGCAGTGTTAATATTAATAGCGTTCAAGTGTACCAATACGTCCATTACGCTCTCGAAACACCGCGTCATTGTTTGTGGAGGAGCCGGGAGCGGTATCCCATTTCTTATAACCCTTCACGCCGTGTTTTCACAGCTAAAAGCTCCTACGGAAAAAGGAAAGCTTGTTGTTCTCTGTTAGATTTGCTATGGATAATATCGCATGGGGCTTAGCTGTGTTTTTTTTTACATAAAAACTGACATCGCAAAATGGTGTACAATCGAAATGTTAAGTAATGTTAAGTAAAATGCGAAATAATGCGATTTTTTACCATACAAAACAAAAACCACTCATGTTTAAGTAATACACGGCCATGTAGTTCACATGATAGCAAGTCTTTGCCGTAAGTGAATATACGTAATCCACCCCAAATAATATTATTGTCCTGTCTTAGGTGGCCCATAAATGCATTGCTACCCTTTAAGATTATTTGGCAAAAGGAGATCTCCCGCCAGGCTAGGTGATCATGCCCAGGGAGCGGTCTTGCTTCGACAGTCTCAGTTCGGAACTTGTATATATATGTACAAGATGTTTGGAAAACTTTGACAGCGTGATTCAGTATCCATACTCGTAGTGCCATCTCTTGACAAATAGCGGGAAGTCGCCACAATTAAATCGGAAAGCCTCGTGTTTCACTCTTTTACCACACCATTCAGCTCTCCTGCTGGATAGCAGATGTCGTAATCATAGGATTATGATAGATCGACGGTTCCTCTGATGTCGTAAAAATACTTAACAATATAATTTTCATCCCTTGTTTTGATTACAAGGGCAAAACATAGCTTGTCATCTAGAACTACATCGCTTGTACTGGAACAAGGTAGATCTTGACGAGTGTAGAGTCCTGACTCCGAGAGTCGTATCGCTGAAGTCCTCGACGCCCGGCGTCGGACGGCGGCGGGAGTCGGGACGGTAAAGGCGGTTCGATACGCCGCTAATGGACGATACATTTGCCGCTACGCACCTGAGACGCAACTCACGTATGGTATGAGTGACGGTTGCTTAATACATTGACTGTTTTTCCTTCGAGTAAAACCCACTTAAACTAAAAAGCTCTGTAGATCGAATGTCAATAAATTTACAAATAAAATTAAAAAGAGCTTAGCACAAAAAATCACTTAACGTTTAAAATTTTATTTTACAAAGTTATTATTTTTTATACCAAATGATTTGTATTTCCAAATTATTGCGTCTTAAACACTTCTTAAATGATTATGACACTCAAAATCCATAACAAAAAATGTAAATTTTAGTGGAGAACCTCCTTTACTTCTTATACTAGTTATTTACAAGAAGGCGATTTAATTCAATTAACTTACTAGAGTCCGCTTCGAACGGCCTGGGTTCCGCTGCGCATCTGATTTGGAGAAATAGCATACGAGCATAAACTCAAATCATCAAAAGAACCAAAACAAGGTATCCAAAAGAACACCGCTCCATACCAAACAATCAAAAATGCACACAACTGACACGGTCATAGGTTTAATTACCCGCTCAGAACTCCGGCAATCGGAAATGCGTCGCGGTCGCTACTCTATTAATTGCATGTCAGGCTCACTTGCCACTACCTGCCGCTGTGTTGGTATTGTTGCCTTTATAAGCGCTTTGTTAGATTAGTTTAGTTGGTTAGCTAGGAAGTTTCGATAGTTTCAAGTTTTTGTTTATAAGGAGGTAATGTAAGAAAGTATTGTTAATGTTTTTTGATTTCTTTTTTCACCCTAAATAATCAAAATTGCACACATCGCTGACACGATCATAGGTTTAATTACCCGCTCAGAACTCCGGCAATCGGAAATGCGTCGCGGTCGCTACTCTATTAATTGCATGTCAGGCTCACTTGCCACTACCTGCCGCTGTGTTGGTATTGTTGCCTTTATAAGCGCTTTGTTAGATTAGTTTAGACGGTTAGGTAAGTTTCGATACTTTCAAGTTTTTGTTTATAAGGAGGTAGTATAAGAACTGTATTTCAAGGATATTAAACTGCGTTATGAACTTGATATTCCATACAGACGAACATAGAATAATATTTTTTTGGAAGTCAGTAAGAATGGCAATGGAAAACAAACACGCCGAGGTTTTGTACTGCTTCTCCTTGCGCTCGAGTAATTTTTTGTTTTGTTTACCAAAGTTTTAAACTTGAAAATTTTCTTGGGCAATTTTTGTCAAATTTTGACATTTTGATTATACCCGCAATAGACTAATTAATTTTCTTAACTTTAGTAGATTTGGAAATATTATAACGGATACATTTAGTTATCAAACAGTTTATTGACCTATATAGCTTAAACATCACCGTAAAGAAAATGTCACGAGGAAATTTACAAGCCATAAAATAATTATATCAGTATCATAGATATCAGTTACAAATTTACCAGCGTAGTGTGTTCTTATGGGCGTAGTGTTCTCGAGCTCCGTAATAGTACATTAATGGCTAAATGATAGGTAATAGGTACTAGCAAACACAGTTGCATAACTGCACGTGAGTGGAAGTGCAGTTTCGGTATCGGAAACGTGGCGTTGCATCCTATTAATCGCTTGTCAGGCGTGGCACGACGTTCGCCGGTTAGTTGGTGTGCCAATCGATGCTACTTGTAAGTAGGTACCATTGTATTAGAATTAAATGAGTTCGTATTTGTTGCAGTTATGGATTTTAAACAATATACGTTTAGAAATAAGCAAAAAGCAAAGTTAAAGGTCTCGTTAGGAGTCCACGATTGGAATCTCATGTACCTCTACTTTTTGAAAGTTATGTGCGTAATTAAATCTAATTATGTATCCCTTATTTCACTGGTGAAGGAAATAGTTTATGTAGTACCTGAGAGTTTGTGGTTCAATTTTCGTGACAAAACCGCTATACTTATATCTGCCCTACAAAAGTGCTGCTGTTAAATACTGCTATGTTCAGGTTTGTAACGTGTGATCAGGCAGTAATAGTCCGCGCCAAACTGCTAGTCCGCTCTGAAGTTGTTGTGAGCAGGTGTAGTCATACAATTTGTTATGGCGACGCGATTCATTTCTATATTCAGAGCGGACTGGCAGTTTTACGCGGACTATACGATGATGAGAGAGAGAGAAACGTGAGATGAGATAAAATTCTAATTGATTACAGATGTCCACCGCAGCGACCACTTACTATCAGATGGAAATTACGATCATGTGTCACTTTGATTTGAACAAATAAAATACCTATTCGATACAGCAAGATACAGCAAATTTTAAAAGAGAAAAGTTTATATGAGCCATGTAACTTATAACAGTCATTATTATAAAAGCTTTATAACATAACGACTCCGCTATTTACTGCATGGCCGAGTGTTTTCCTATGTTCATCTGAACGACCTGCGGAGATGTGGCCAGTAACCCGAATGGCTATTGCTTTTTATAGTCCGTCTCAGAAAATGCGCTATCGTAGGGTAATTTACCCATGATATGTTGCTTGTTATTTTTTCCGTGATTGTCCGTTGTAATTTGCTTTGAATGGGCGAATGTTCTTGTATATTTCCTTATAAGAAAACGTAAGAATTAAGTAGTCGACAACTAAATCTAGGGGAGCGGTAGCGTGTCAGCCAAGTTCTTAAAAAAATAACTGGCAACACAGTATCGTGTATGATCTACAATGTATATAATAAATATTCATGAGGTTAATAATTACCTAAAGAATACTTTCAGTAACCAGGAAAGGGTTACCGTTGGTGACTTCAACTTAACCAGGCCATTACCGAAGCCTGATTTCACACAATTTTTTTTGTATCCTTAATTGTATCTATTTATTTTGTAAACGTTTTTAATGTGGCACCTTATATTAATCAATAACGCCCATCCTTAGTAATTATTTCCTTCAACTTATCAGTAACACCGGCATAGATTACATATTATGACAAGGAGTTAAAGAACTTACCCAAATAAACAGAGGACATCTTCTTGGAGACGTTCTCATCAATGTAGGTGACGCCGAGCGTGAAGAGCGGCGTGGCGCCCGCGCCGTGCAGCAGCTGCGCCACCACGAAGATCGCCACCGCCCACGCGCCGCCCTCCGCCGGCTTCTCCATGTCGCACACGCTGGACTAGGTCGGACAAGAAACAGTATTTTTTATAATACAGAAGTAAAATGGATATGTTATTTCCTACTATTTTCTAAGCACATAATTAGAATTACCAGGTGTGCGAATTAAATCTATTTTATTTGCATGCAAAAATAACATAGACAGACTAGGTACTTTGTAACTAGAAACGTAAAATACTTTCACTTCCAAAACATTTAGAGTTCACGTGTAAAATCTAAAAACAATGCATCGATGAGGGTGTATTCAATATAAGCGGAAACGCAGACAATTTGAAAACATCAATGACTATTTTTTCCCTTCATTGATTCGTTGAATGTGCGTCTGGAGTCCCCGGCCTTGTGACCGCGGGCCAACAATGCCGGCTGCGACGAATGCTCCTGAATACCCTATTCTAGATTAATCAACCCGAACGCTGATAAACTCGCGTCCAATGTCCATTATGATACATATCTATACATAGATAGAGATAGACTGATAGACCGATAGATACCGAGATGCATGGATATGCTGAATTGGAATCTCCGTTGCAAACGCAATGAATGAATGACGTCTGAATTATTGTGCAGAATCAGACTGAAGTACCATACTGTAATATTTTGTGAATAAGTATAAAATGATAAATTAATGATAGGTTTGAAATGGAAATGGTAAACGAAAAGAGAATAAAGGTAATGAGATTATTTATGTATAGCTCAAGAATATGATATCTATTATCAAATATAATACATATTAGTAAAATAGATGTCCATAGGTTGCATAAATCACTTAAAACTTGAACTGGATACAATCAAGAAAACATCGTCCTCATAAGTGTAAAGTCCGTTGATACGTAACCAGCATGATAGATAAATATATGTACCTATGCCTTAACATTCGGAGTTTTCGAATCCAGTAGACAGCCCTGGTGAAAATAGTAGAATAGTAGGGTAGGTACAACGAACTTACCACATTCCGGTTAGCAGAGCAAAGGTCATCAGGCTCGTCCCCCGCTATCCTGTACGGAGGTACCAGGAAGTGTGGCAGCGCGAACAGCAGCGAGCCAGTGCCCATCAGCAGCACGCCCCAACCCAGCCAGCGTGGCTTCGAGGAACCACTCCTGCCACCGAGGTACGTCACCGGCGCCAGGCAGATGAAGGAAGCCATGTCGTACCTGGGGAAATTAGGCTTGTTACTTTCGGTGTTACAAGAACGGTTAATTAGTCTTTGGATATTTTAAGCCTGCCAGAAAAGAAAGATACCTTCTCTATGCTAAGATTCAAATCAGAATAAAGCTGTTATTTTAAGGCGATAAGTGCTATGGTGGTACCAGAACCCCAGACGAAACCCGAAGTTCTTCAAATTTGTTTCAATCAAACGATAAAGAATGGATTACAATAAATACCTAAAGATAATATTAAGCGTGTATGAATAAATAGTTTATGTCCAAAACCCACCCGCCAGCGATGACGCCAGTTTGCATGGAGCGCAGGCCGAACCTCTTCTCGATGGTGGTGATCACCACGTTGACGAACCCGTTCACCACCATACCTGTCGACAATATACAACATAGATCAATTTATATGATGTTTAAACATAATTTAAATCGGCATAGTTTAAAATATAGGTGGTACCTATACTTCATGAATATCCAAACGAAATTTGAAGCTCATTCAAAGCAATCCGAAAAAATCGCTGCAAAACCTTCCCTTGGAAAGCGGAGGATTGCATTAAAATACAAGTCTGATTTTCACATGACCCATACTTACGTAGGTACATACGTAATTGAAATTAATCATAGTTCATCAGGTCAAGTCAATTATTATAAAAATGAACAGAGACCCGACTGCCTAAAAATATATATAATCCAACGACACCTCATATATAAAAATCCATTAAGCCCTTTGATCTGCAGGGCGCGCTAAAGAATGATACATAATACATACCTACATAAGCTGGAACATTACCCTCCGCATTCCGTTAAACAATAAATTATTGCCTTGCTCAGCTGGTGGACTATGACCATAATAATAATTGTAATCAATTGAAATGGAATGAGTTTAATGATTACCTATAGCTACACAAGCATGTAAATATAGGAAAACAAAACAGCTATTAGCGGACACCACAAATCCGATTCATGAACACGCCCTGTTCTCTAGGGAATATCTGGTAATTGGGTTCTAATCAAACTATTTCGGGGCGTGCAATATAGTATATAGCAAGTACAGTCGGCATGCATTCCGAACTAAATGGAGCAGTCAAACGGTAATCCCTAGCGCCGACGTGGTCATTGCGCTAAGCCCTCTGGGGACCTTAAGTGCAGATAATGAACGCCTTATTGTCAAGCTATTTGCAATCATTATTAATATTAAATTATGGTCATGTTATTACATATTTAATTAAGAATTTATTAGGTTAGAACTATTAGGTATTGTTACATCGTACATGGTACCTAAAACCTACAACATAGACTCATACAGACAAATAATTAGATTTAATAGCTTAAATAACAAGTAATAATTATGCTAAATAAATATTCGGTTATTATGGTCTTTTATTTATAAATTTTATTATTTCCTAAAATCTGTACTTAATATATTATAAGTACAGATAAATAAGAGTACCTACCAAGCAACTAAGGACGTCTCAAATGTTAAAATGTAAAATGAATTATTAATGTCTTGTTCACAAATATCTTCAACTAATTAATTTAAACGTTTAACATTAACTTAGGGTATTCTATTGCTATAAGGCAAAAATAGGTACCGTAGGTATGCACTGTAGCGGTGGTTCCATAGTTGGGTCCACAATTATCACACACTAAGCACCCTTGGGATTTCACGTGTCTATAATGAACACTCTATTGTCTAGCAATTTGGCATCGAGCTGTTTATTAGATATAAGATTCCATCCCCTATTTAGCCCCCTTAGGAGATAAGACGTAGGAATATTATGTATATTGTAGTCCATTCCAACGAATTTGCAAGCAAAGCTACATGATAAAAAGAAACGAAAAAAACGTTAGCTATAGAATTTTCCATGACACCAGGCTAACAAGCTGATCAGGGGCTCAGTGCAAAATGATAAAAATGGCTTTCGCAAGTTGTATGGTGTCGCCGAAGTTGGTCCATAGCTTCCGTTATCGTGTTCGGCTGTATTCATCTGTTACAATGACGTGTTAGGAACTCCTGTTAGAACATGATTTTCAAGTTTTATAATAACCTTCATTCAATTTTTCATTATTCTTATAAGTATAATAGATTTGGGAAAGTATTTCTTCAAACTATAAAATAGGTAGATAACTCCAGACTTTTTTGAGTGCGCAGATTTGGCTTGAGCAAATAATACAGAATAATTAATAGAAAATTAATAATCGATTTCCACTAGAACTATACCGGAAAACATTAATCTATTAATCCGTGACATAGCCATAGTTTTATTTCCTGTAACATTGGTATAAGTTGGGTATTTATGATCTAAATATTTTATATTCTATGAATTAATTAAATTGTACTGTCTCTTACAAATGAGATCAAATTGTTTGTCAAATTTTCGCAATAGTAAAAGTATTGTTGGCGACTTTTTGTTTTGAAAAACATCTTAATCGAGCTTTTTTCGTATTATTATCAGAAAACCAGTTTCAGTTAATATCCACATCATAGTTCACATCACAACCAGTTTCAGTTATTATCCATCACATTGATCTCAAATAAAGTCACAAAGTTAATGTTAAAAAAAAATCAGTTCAATCGGTTGAAGGTAACGAGAATAAAATTCAATTGTAAAACTCACTAACAAGGGAAGTTAAATCTTCTTGGTGGCTATCATATTTAGTTATTAGAAGAAAAACTAAGAATGTGGAGAAGTGGAGAAGAACTTACGCCCGTTAATATGGATTAGCCATCTGTCTAAATCTTGGCTACCAACGATCGAAATCTGACAATTGCTGCCCACTAGAACTGTAAAATTTCCATATTTGATAGGTAAAACGTAGATTGATTGAGGTATATGGATTATTAATAAGCCTGCCATTCCCGAATAAATTGTAGAGTTAACGTACGGTTTAAAAATAGCTCGAGTGTAAATGATTCACTCCGGTCCGTCAGGCAGACGGACTGTCAGCCGAAATAGATGGACGCGACGGTTTTCATTATACCCCACCGAGCCTCGCTTATCGTGGAAATTAAATGATATGATACCGTGCGCCATGACACCCACTTCAATGGATCGACAGTTAATTAAAGTAAATTTAAACCTCCGACCGAAAATAATAATTGGCCAAGTGTGAGTCGAGCTGGCTTACGAAAGGTTCCGTGTTCTTAATTATTTTAAATTATGGCTATTCAGCCGAAACGAAAAGCGTCGAAAATACGGCATTCTCTGCCATACAAGGACCCCTCACCTCCCTTTATTCTTAATACGAAGTCTTTAAAAAAAATCAAATGTATTACGTTCAAGGGAAAAAAGCAAGTACAATAAATTTTGATTGATTATCTCTTAATACTGGACCATCTTCTATCATTTTAGGACATTTTAGAAAAAGCTTTACTCTTTAACCCCATTCTTACTTAAGTGTAAATAAGCTCGCTGTACTGCCCAAACAAAAGAGTCCTTTTAAAAGTATTAGCCAATTAAATATATATAAAACAAATCACGCAGTTTCATCACGTCATGACTCCTACAGTAGGTAATTTTTCGGACTAATTACAGTTGTTACACGAAACACAGGTCCAGATTGATGGTCTGATACCAACTGCGGTCAATGTGCTGTAAAATTGTTTCCGTTCAGTAACGCTCAAGGACAACATTAAATTAATATTAGTGGATACAAATCGGCTCTATAAAATTGCTTTTTATACAAAGTCAACAATTACAATGTGAAATCTAATCTTTCGATGTTTGAATTTTTTATCAAAAATGTTATTTTTTCTATTGCCTAAGTATAAAATACTTATTAGTAGCGAGTATATACGTAAGGCTAAAGCCTACATTCTGAGAACCTACGTGGCATTAGTTGCCGCAACGGCCTTTAATGTAGAGCCTTCGGTTTAAAGTGCAAACTAAACACTGATAGAAAAATATAAAAATATATATTACAATTCACATATAAGCACAGCATCCAAAAAGTATATTCGATTTGAAATTTAATCCAACAAGGTTTTCGTCCGTCAGAAATTTAAGCAAACTTATATTAACCAATTTTTACCTACCAGAGTCTTAAAATTTGACAATTAAGTATTTAGACAAAAATTGTCAAGGCATTAAGGTTGATTATTATTATGTATCGGGCCTTAGTCGACTGGATTTGATCAACCTTTTATTTGCTTCTTTTCTATATAAAATGGAATAACAATATCCCACAATATTTTCTTCTTAGACACGTATCACAGCCATGCTGTTGCATAATTAGTGCGAGCACGTGTGACCGCGGGGTAACCGAAGAAAGCTGTGAACACTATCTTAGTATTTTGTTACGATTCATAAACGAACCAATGCCATAGACATGCGCTAAAAGACAATTATAAGTTACACGTGTAAACGATTGGACATAAATAAAATTGTAGTTCATTTTTAGAGATATTCAAATTTTTAGCTTCATCGTCGGGAAAATAGCACAAATTTTCTGACACTTTTCTAAGTAATTACTTGGATTTAAAGCCAGAGCTATTAAACTTTGTTTATAGTTATAACAGAAGTAACAAACTTTTTGTGTAAAAATATTTTAAACAGTTTCTGATTTAAGAATCTTATAAGTTATGAGAAAAAAATCTTGAATAACTTTCTAAAGTATCCAACAAATGTGGAGCAATTTTTTCTGAAATAAAAATGTAATTTGTCGTTAATTTTAACAGAGTTTCACAGTTTACGTAATTGTTTACGTCCCTGACAAAAGGCCTTTCAATTTGCGCTACCCTATTTGTGCAGATTTAGCTGATCATCGTGATTTACAAAATCCCGTAAATTTGTATGACGGCTAATAAATCATTCTCAGACCTTTGTTTTTAATACTCATGTTTAAAGAAACATTAACATGTTTTCGCAAATATTACGAAATTCTTAAAGTCGTAGATGATTTTGGATTTTTTTGGTTTGGTAGTTATAAATAATTTACATTATTTCAGAATTGTGGGTAGGTACGTTTTTCGAAATGTAGGATGATATATGTAGCGTGCTTCACGGAATTCCAAAAATAAGTAGTGATGATAAAACAAGACGATACACAATACGATATTTTAACATTTTCTTATATCAACAGTAATATTTAGGTATGATACGTATCATATTTCTAGTAAGATTCTAAAGAAATTTGAATTTGCTTTATAATAATTACACTAAAAAACTTGTCTGTAGGTACATTTAAAATTGGAGTTTATTAAATCCAAAATCTAGCTCATAGCGGCTATAATAGCACGAAATAACCTGTCAATAAAAATATTTTTAACTATTATCTTACCTACCATCATGAGAAGTAATTTACTATGCATAGATCTAGATAAGTAGCTGAACTGCTATAAAATTACGAATCGACTAGTGAGAACACTCGATTTGAACACTGGCTTGACGGGTCCCGGTAAATAGAGTTCAGAAAAGTCATAAACAAGTCGTTAACCTTCCCTCGCTTGCGTAAACTGTGCAGAAAGAGTAACGGTTAAGAAACCGCATTCACATAATATTAGCTATTTTTGCCGCCATCTTATTACGTTGAGGCTGTGACGTTGGACTGTTGTTATGCAAAAAGCAACAATTTAATTATTCGTAATAAGTATACCCATACATAGTAGATATAGAAAACAATGTCTTAGATATAACGAGAATAGTTTCACGGTGCAAAAGAAATAGATAAGGAAGAACTTGTGATAATGGCGGTTCGTGAAAAAAAATCTACCTTTGCGTCAAATTTCCAGGTTTTTAAGCAAAAGTACCCGCTGTTTTTTTTTAATTCCAAGCAAAGGCATATTTGAATTAAATTTTAATCAAAATAGATTTAAACGTATTGAAGACTTAATTATTACCTAAAATAAACATATGCGCTTACATACTGTCATAATTATTATTGAAAAAAAACACAAACTTATTACTTAAAAAAGTCATAAGTAGAGAAACACGCGAACTTTATTTTTTTGTATAATATAAAATTCTCGTGACACAATGTTAGTTACCGTACTCCTCGGCTTTACTGATTTTAACCAAATTTTATATGCATATTCAATAGGTCTGAGAATCAGCTACTATCTATTTTTCATGCCCCTAAGTGATAAGGGTGAACCTTAACATTTTTTTATTTATATGGCAACACAACGATTGCCGGGTCAGCTAGTTTATTTGTATAATTGTCGTATTCATCGGTCGTACACTTTTTTATTTAAAATCTTTTTTATTTTCTGCCAACTAGTAACAAGCGGCTTACACAACAACGAATTTATAATCCCTGTAATAAAAAGAACCTATTATTACATCTATATTTCACAGAACGTGCTATATTCCCCCGTTGTGCGGACAATGCCTCAATATGATGCCCGGTCACGTCTGTACTCCGAAATATTTCTATGCACAGCGCGATATGTTCCACTCTCTAATACTGTGATATTTTCCTGTTATCCACTCATATTTTAAGTGTGACCGACAAACATTTTGTCTTTGTACTTTGTGTGTTGGTAGTTATTTGGTAGGCACATAACAACACCCTATTTTTGGAGTACCTAGTTAGTTTACATTGGAGATTCTTTTCACGTCAATATTACTTTATTTGATAATTGTTGAAATATTTTTATTTTTAATAAATTAAGAATAAATGAAAATAAGTATCACCTATCATAGATGTGAAGAATAATATAGTGAAAAATCTATAATAAAAAATCCCTAAATTTCTAAGTCATAAATTCTTCCTTAAACTGAAAATGCCTGATAAGAGGACAGTGTGCAATATTCTTAACGCTTATTTTTGTATTCATAATAATTAAGTATTTAAAAACAAGCTTTAAGTAACACTATTTGTTTCTCAAATACATACAAAGCAACAATGCAAGAATGATTCCAACAGACAGGATTTCACGCAGACCAAATGAATCACGTTCAACAAAAGCAAGCGAAATCTGTATGAATATTTATATATCTAATCTTAGAAAACACATGCTCACATACAGTAAAAAGCACTGTAAAACGTCATTCTTTTCTTTATTTCTTTCTTTGTTTCAAAATTAATTAGCATTATTACATCATTTATTTTTCCGTTCTTTTTTATATTTGAGAGCCCCGGGAAATGAGCTGTTACCAAGATTAACCTGGACAGGCAAATACCAATTATCTTTTAATGAAATACCGTTTCATTTTTGGCGATTAAATTAATCCGTCGATAGATATGAATCCAATCTCGTAATTTGCAGAGGGGCTCGCTTCGCTAATCCTCTTACAACTGTTTTGTTTCAAAATGGACATCGCATTGTGCAAATTAAATTAATCCATTCGCGCATTGTTCTTCGAATCATGTCATTTGCTAATCGGATCGTGGTTTTGCTGATACATTTTCGTACTCATAACTTGTTTTAATAAGGATTACAATTCAAATTGGCAGTATTTGTCTATGTTTATATTTCCCTCTTTCTGCATAATGTGGGCGCAAGATACATAAAAAGCCGGCATTTTAGACTATATCCTAAAAAATAAAAAATAAACCTTTTAATAAAGTTTTCTACACTCATACCTCCCCACGCTAGGAATTTTCGGTGGCGTAGGTACCATGGGCGCACACACAAAGAAGAATACACAGACACCCAGATCCTAAACAAAAATCTATAAAACATAATTTAGATATTTGTCTCACCGGGATTGAACCCGGAACTCACTGATGTCAGACACTGGTGTCGTTATCTCTACATCATGATTACAAATTATAAGAAAGTTACAAAAATATTATATACATTTTAATGCTTGTCATGCAGTTCATGATATACCGATGAGTAAAGAAATGGAGTTTATAATTCAAGCAATTTTAATACGTCAACTATACCAAGCATAAGCCTTAACTTCCAACTTGTAACTATCTTAAAATATATAAATGAAAGAAAGCTTAAAGCTAATGAAACATACACGGCCGAGCGGCTAGATACTGACGATTCTTAACACTAATAGCGACATTAATAAGTCCGCGAGAGCTGAGCCCGGAATCGGCAGTGTCCGTTAGAATCTAAACTAATGTCCACTTAAGTATCTGCCATACCGACAGACAACAGCGAGAAACAAGCTAAAAGTGACTTAAGTTAAAAATGGCACATGTTAGCCAAATACTACTTTAAGAAATCGTTTTAGTTATGATTAATTCAAAATTGGATTAATTATTGTAATGTTTTGCTATACAGTTACGATCAAAAATGTGTTTTAGTATTTAAATTAGCGAATAATATACAGTCCATCTAATTTCAATGATTATTACAACTGTCAGATTCTTCTCGGAATCTTGAATTAATTCCAAAAAGAGTACCAATTGCCATCGATCTAGGAGTTGGTAATTAAACGGGTAAAGTCCGTGTAAAACTTCAGTGCGTACTAGCAGATTAGCGCGGACTATAATCCTCGAAATTTAGAAGGAACGCGCGCTTTAATATAGGGTAGATAAAGTAAGTTAGCTGTTTTTTTCTTAAAACTCTAAAGTATTATTGCTTTTGAACTCAATATAGGGTGACACTTAACCGACAACAATGCTATTAAGTTGTCACTTCCTTCTTAAAAATCAAAAGCTCACTCACTAGCTCACTCACTACTCATATGACGGTGGAACAAGAGCCTTAGAGCTCGGAAAACAATGAAAGTCCGGACGCGGATGGACTGTAGAGATCCACGTTACTAATGTCTCGAATGTATCTCTCAATCCGGCTCATTTGTTTTCATTCAACTAAATGCACTTTTTCACTTTTACGATCGATTGCCTCTACGGCAGCGGGATAAGCCGGGAATTTATCGAGTCGATAGTTTTGCCGTAACCGGTATCATGGTGGAATTTGCTCTTTATTTTAGCTAGAAATCAATGCAGTGAAATGAGTCAATCATTGATTCTAAAGTTATATTTAGTAGATAAAATTGACTGATTATATTAAAATTTTATCTTTTTCTTTGTCAAGAAGAACACAAAAGAATATAAAAAATATAAATTAATATCAAGCCTACATTAACTGGTGAAAAACAAACTGCTAAATCAGTGGGTATACAACAGACGTTTTAAACTAATTATTTTCGAGCGCCCCGGTAATTTAATAATTAGGTAATATGTGTTTATTGTAGTATTTTTCTTCTCTTTGGGTATACTGCTTTGACGCCTTACCAGTTCTCCAATTTTTACAAAACCTTTAACCCCCTTCAAGAAATATTGGATAGGAAAAAATCTCTTTTATCTAGTTTCTGCACTAACGGGACAAAATTGGAGTTGAGATTATAATTAAGTATGTTATACAGGAGTCTCGAGGTAGGTTGATGCACAGTAAAACTTCCCTCTGAAACTAATAACTGATACACTTGTCGAGAAATTGTAGTCAACTGGGAACTAGGACGTATGCGACTGCAACAGCGGCAGACAAACTTCAGCCACGACTCACTACACTTAGTCCTCGTCTACATATACAAATTAAGCTGTTGTTTATAATCATATGTGTATAATGAAACACATCAGATTTGGAGGCACGTATTAGTAGTAAAACAAAGTCTAGGTTTTTTTTTGTCATTGGCTGTTGTACAGTTTTTATCTATGACTTTTATATATTTCCTTTATTAAACTTCCATTCTTCTATTTCCAAATTTAGAAAGTCTAAAAAGTGCAATAGGATATTATAAAATACCACAAAAAAATATCGTCAAGAAAAATTTAAAGATATTGTTTAATTTCTTTTCGAAAACCAACAAAAAATGATCTTAATTAAAAATGATATGTTATAACACTTACTACTTGGTAATAACGAAGTAGTTTAAAATATTACATAACCTTATCTTAAATTACCTTCACACACTTCCAAGAAGTATCCGAACATTCCTAACCACATTTCCACGAGGTATCCTAACTTCCTTAAGCGCAATTTGGATCGCATCCTCAATCAAAGTGCGCTCATTACGTTCTCGAGTGCTAAGTTGATTAACGGCTAATTTGCAGACTATTACATATCGGATCAAATAACATTAATTACTTTAAGTGCTGAAGCGAGCTCCAAGTAATTAGGGTGTAATATGTGTTTAATTGCCTTTTATATGAAAATAGCTATACTATATCGTTTTCTGATAATATTAAAATTGGTGTAAGTTGATCCCTCAAAACAATATTTATTTTAACTACAATAAGGAAATAAGAGTAGCAGGAGGGCTGTTCTATAATTTTGATCAGTTTATAAAGTCGAAAAAAGAATTCGCTGTGAGATAAGAAAGACAAACTTTTATATAAAATTCTCGTGTCACAATGTTAGTTACCGTACTCCTACGAAACGGCTTTACTGATTTTCACCAAATTTTATATGCATATTCAGTAGGTCTGAGAATCGGCTACTATCTATTTTTCATACCCCTAAGTGATAAGGGTTATTCACCCTTAACAATTTTTTATTTATATGGCAACACGATTGCCGGGTCAGCTAGTAAAATATAAATATTAAATTGTATTGTATTATTTAAATGTCAGTGGTGATGTTGGAGTGTAGAAGATAAGGTGAATGTGCGTGAAGAAATGTGACATTAAATACACTACACTTACGTAATTTGTAAGTGATATTCGTCTCGATATATCGAGATTCGATTTCGTACATATTAGCATTATACAAAGAGTCAGAACGTCTTATTTAATACATTACAGAAATACAGAGCGTTTCTGATTCACAATATTAATTGTACGATGCAATCGATTATAGATATTTGGCGTAGTTATAGAAACATGAGGAACCGTCACATAAATTTTATTTGTGTAAAAGAAATGCTCAAAATGAAATATAAGATCGAAATTATTTTTTATTAAGCCGCTTTAATTCATTTTCCTTGTGGAATATTTCTGTAATTTGATTTCACGCCACCTACACAAATCTTAATTAAACGCCCCAAGCTTCCATGTATTATATTACGTAGAAAACAATGCCCCAAATATAATTCTACCGCCGGTAAATAGCGTCGAACATTACTTGCAAAAATATCACACGAAATTGACTTGTTTCACGGTGGGTAGACACTGTCTTGTGTCGATAAGAGGTAAATAATGTCGGGCGGTGTCGGTGTCGGGTGAGTGTGCGGTACACTTGCACTGATTGGGAATTTGTAAAGCTTTTGTGGAGTTTGTTTACGAGCTAATTTTTTTGTAGTTATTTTAAATTTTGACGCGTATTTTCTTTAATAAATATTAATATTAGAATTCATTTCTAATACTCTGTATTGCATTGTTTCTGTTTTTCAATTGAAGTGACAGAAAAAATATCAGTTTACTTGTTGGTAAGTGTTCGACGTTAACTATTAAAATGTAGTCAAAGCCGAATGGAGATATAGTTCTTCCTTACATGCACCACAGACGCATTCCTATCCCCGAGGACTAGGTAAGCATGCTTCGTGTTGTATTTCCCTTACCACAGCCTTCAAATCAGAGCACACTTAGCAGTGCTCTTGTAAAAATTGGTGATGCAAATTGCCAACCCACTTCGATTCACAAAGGGCTCTACCAACATGGTAATTAATATTTTTTATAATTAAATATGTGAAACAAGTCAATAATTTTGATTAAAGAAATAGTTACAATAAAATGTGATAAAATATTAAACGTTAGTAAAAAAATCTAAATATATATTCAAAGTAAATTCTTCAGAAAATTTTATTTGAAAAAAAAAAACAAAACGAGTTCAAAACTTGAACCTAAATAAAACACCAGTGCTAAAGTGCATAACGCAGTAAAAGTTAGTATTAGAAGTCTGCAACAGTACTTCAGATTTCTCCATCACCGAGCGCTTAACAAAATTATGTTAGGCTGAGAGACCGGCAATCGTAGGTTGCCCTCGACACAAAATAACAAAAATATTTCTTATTTACATTCTCATTCTACCTGCTTCAATTTCTACGCGTTCTTAACTACAGACTAAGTACACGCAGAGGATACATTTTTTTTCCATGATTAAGTGGTTATACTAGGTAAATATTTCATACGCAGGTATAATCCAGTTTAGTATTCCAATATAATTGCTAATATATGCTAGTGACGTATTAAATAACTTTATGCATAAATCAAATACTAAAAGTAAGCCTGTAAACTCCTCCTATCATCGAGTTAAGAGTTTAAAAATAACAATGTTTCGAGTTCCTTATCTAAACATTACCTTTTTAAACAATTAAGCTACAGGGATATTTATGTTTTATATTTCGGATTAATTATTGGAAAATATATGAATATTATTTTTTCTACATATTTGTAATTTTAATCATTATTCACCACGCTGCTCTTCTACAATGGTATGTTTTTAAACCCTTAAATGTATGCGCCAATCTCAAGATCTATTTAGTTAGGTAAAGAGAAAATAGTGTCACTATGTATTCAGCTACTTAATCAACATTCGGAAGTTCCAGTGACTGATTGGCAGGCTCATTTGCCTCTGTTTATTTACTCGCTAACTAGAACCCATCGCGATACGGTTCGTTAGGTCACCGCTTACCACTAGCGCCACTTCAGACTCGCAAACTGTAATCAAAATTAAAGTTTTATAACACTTGTTTACGTTCAGTTTATTGAGTGTATGTTAAATTGAAAACAAAATTGTATATTGGATACGAAGTTGAATAATTTAATAATAAAAAATATGAAACTATATAAAAATAAAACATTAATTGAAGTATAAAATATGTATCTTTGCTGAACTTTATTGTTGTGTGAAAATAAGAATATATGAAGTTTTACTTCAATGTTAACTAAATTTTAAAACGAATTAAAGTCAAGATTTTGTTTATTGATTTCTAGGATTCGAAAGAGAGACCTGTTTGATAACTCTAATAAAATGTATCTAAAAATGTAATAAATCAGGTTCCTCTCTATAGGTAGATACCTAATTGTCTCTCTAAAACTTACATCTTTATTATAGTGGGTGGTAATAAGATTTTTTACACAAAATCCTGTACAGCAATAAAACTTTATCGACTTGTGATGAAAGCAATACACCGACTTAATTAAATCGTAAGATAGTTCGCGACACCGTCTCCCAAGTATTTGCCTCTGTTTATTTACGATCCTAACAAGAACTCGTTTACGCAGTTCGTTAGCTCATCGCTAAGCCACTCGTCTCACCACTCTAGACTTGTGGACCGTAATTGAAATTGAACTCAGTTAATACTCGATTTTGATTGAACGATCCAGTTAGGGGAGAAATGGTGAAGTAGGTAATTTTGTTATTTCATTTCTTGTTTCTTAGAATAGTTTAGTTTCTCAGTTTTAAAAACAATTTTAGTAACGTTATTTGTGACTTCACTAAGCTAATAAATAATATTACGTTGTTACAAGCTAATGTAACCATGAATAATTGTATATATTGTAAATTAGAAATAATTTGTACATATTTTAGCTATAATATTTCTTATGTAATAATAAGCCTACTATGTTATATTTCAAAATAAATGAAATTAATTGGAAACCGTTCAATATACAATTACATATTATAAATCCTTATATTATAAAACTACTCAAAATAAATTTCAGATAAAAAAAAATAGCTATAGATTAAAATATAAAGCGTTTAGAACACAATCAAGGATTTTCAGTGAGTAGTAGGGCTTCGGAAGAGCCGTTATTACAGCAACGGCTCTTATGAAGATTCGGCGAAATTGTTGTTTGCTATTAACCTTTTATTAGAACTACTTAGTATGTTTTCTTTTACTACTTAGTATGTTTTATTAATTCAACTTTAATTTAGAATATTCATTTAAATATTGTTTCTTGGTATTTTTATTGCTACTCTACATTACATAAATATCCTCATAAAATGTTTTTTAATCAATAAATAGTCTGAACTTGCCATTCTTATTTTGAAATTACAACTTTGGCAATCTTATTTTGAAATGACAGCTTTGGCAATTCCAGAGATTAATTCATAAGAAATAACGTAAAGTCTATCATGAAATTGATCATTCATAATTATAATAATCCAGTCAATTTCAGCTGAATTTGGACTTTTCACAGCAAAAATTCGATACCCATAGGAATTAATTAAAAATTAAAACCTGCCTTAATCTCGCGTCACACTTAGCCGCAGGTTGGCAACCCCTGACAACGGAACTTTTTCAATTATTTCGAGCAGAGGTGCCAAATTCGTTAACGTGTGTAAATTGACACGGCAAGTTTTGATTAACGACTGAATTATTAAACTTTGTTCCATCTAAGATTAGGTGTCTTATGTCCAGGGGATTAAAAATTAATTTCTTACGGGATTACCGTACCTTCGTTTACTAAGTCTTGCCATTTTATGCACATAATATAGCCCTATCTTGCCCTGGTGTCACATTTTCCGTTGTGGTGGGTAGTTGACCTATAGTTATTTTAAGTGTTTTCCATTTTGTTAGCATAAAAGTGTATATTAATACTAAATGCATATAATATAGGCATTATACACATGCTCTATTTTACTTGCATTACCAATTAAGGGATGTCAAGAAAATAGGTTTTATCGCGTTCCTTTATCTCAAAATGACATTTGAGGTTAATAATTGTAGAGCTTAGAATAGGTAATCTGAAGCAACATTTCACACACCCAAACGTTCTTAAAATACAGCGCTAGGTACCTACTAGAGTCAAAACAAAAAATCAGGACATACGTAGTACGTTCCATAAAGTTACGTATTTGAAAATATTGGGATTCCTTCTAAATATACAGTATACTTTACAGCTATCCATTTACTTTAGAGCACTTATTTTAAAATAATCCACAAAGCTCCGAAGCTCTTCTTTAGGGCAAAGCCGTAAAAGTGTCCAAACTTATTAGACTTTTACAGAGACAGAAAAATAGGGAGGTATTTATTTCTTGCATAAAAAGTTCGAAGCTATAAAGATGTCCGAAGTTAAATGAGGCACCTGTTGTGATGCCAGGCTTAGCGGGCTAGGAATTAAGATTTTTCTTATTGGCTCCTATTTTAATTTAAAAGTAGCTCTTGTTTGCAGCTGCGCGTGAAAATTGCATTTTACTGGTGATGTACTTTTTGAACACTTTTTGTGTGGAAGTTAGCTTACTTGCATATGAGACAATCATGTTAGTACTTTTTTTTTAGGTTTCCCCCTAACCAAAAAAAGGTACCCGGTGCCGTGGGAGCGACGCAGGGTAATGTGGGATTATTACCGCACTAAAACCCCCCCAGTTGCCATCCTCGGCGCTACGTTGAGAGCTCCGAGATGTCCAAAGGAACGCAACCGGAGCCCTCTTAACGCGTTGCCCCGTCTGGCTCCGCCACGGTGAGCGTAGCGTTCGCCACACCGTCTGGTGCGTACAATGGTATGCGACCACAGATACCGCCGTCCTTCCCGGGGTCGCTGGCTGGGCGGTTTGAGCTCCCACTCTTGCCGTCCGCAACCCCGGAAGCCCCCTTTTAGTCACCTCTTACGACAGGCAGGTCATACCGTAGCCCTATTCTGGTCCCGAAACTACAGGGACAATCATGTTAGTACTTAGGAGTGCTACCTATGATCGGCTTCAGAAAGAATCCCTGTTCTCAGTCAGTCATCACTTTTTATCAGGTGGACTGCATACTCTTTTCCCACAATATTATAAACCAGATAATCATAAAAACAATAAACCGACAGCTTAAAAATAAATAAATCAAGCTTAAAATATAGCAAGTATTTGAAGTAGGTACCTATTTTAAGTAACTATAACTATCATAAAACAAACTTTACATAAGAAACGTTAGTTAACCATAATATATGATATTGTTAGATACGTCTAACACGGTGACACCTTTATTAGTTCCCTATCTGTGTTGATCTGTATTTGTTTTAGTATTTGTTCATTAAACACATACACATAGAGATAAGACTTTGGGTGTACAAATGGCAATTCATTGAATAACTAATAATTAGTTCTTTTAAATGTCATTATGGGTTCATACCCAGTACTTATGTACTCAAGATCAATCATGTTTATTCAAAAATATCAATAAAATTCCTTCAATCCAATTTCCTCTTTAATATCTAAAGTTGAACAGACACGTATTTAGGGTTTTAAATATTTTGCTAAATCCTCAAATACATAAGTGAACAGTTAATAACTAAATAAATATACAGTCTGTAAACATTTTCAGTATCCACTGTCGGGTACTAATCCTCTTAATTATAGTCTCCTTACACCTACTAGTATCCTTGCAAATACTCTAGTAAGCTACTCCAGCTTACACAAATATTCTTAATCATGTTATTTATTTCCATTTACACATTTTATATTGTCATTATTCGCTTATATTTTTAAACAGTTTCACACGCTTCAATGTGAATTTTAACATGAAAGTCCATTCCTCACTACGACTAAAATAATCATAGTCGATTTGCTTCAGATTTGTAGAAAGTTTGAATCCACAAAGAGAAGATTTAAATAATTAATTAATTCAAACATTAATAATGTCCTAAACATAATTTCTCAAAAAGGACTGTCGAGTGCGCTCAATAGATTTCGTAACCCCCATAATTATGAGGATCAAAGGCGGGGTAATAAACGACATTTATTGCACTTGTCCCGAGCCGGAAGTCGTCACGATGGATCCCACACTTCCGGTAAAGTATTAATTGAGATGACGACACCGTAACAGGATTTACTGGGAATAAAAGAAATGCAACAAAGGAGTGGATAGAACTGATTTCTGGGAATTTCTGTGAATATATTCAAATTAAAATATTTACTTATTTTAATATAAATGTCGCCAACGTTTTGGAGACTGCTCCAAGGGACAGGAATTTGGATGAAGCTTATTATATTTAATTATTTTATTATAAGTATTTTTTAAAGCCTGTTTTATATATTATTTTAATACTTTTTTATTAGGTTAATGTTGTAAATAATTAAATGTAAATTGCAAATAAAATAAATAAAAAATATTTAATTACTAAAAAAAAATGCAGTTTTTATTGTGTAAAAGAAGCAAAACTGTTTTGGTGGTAAGTAAACACTCGATTCTCGATTTATAATTTTGTAAGTATTTTTTTGTTTCGGTTTAAGGGGTGTGATAAGTTAGAAACATTTACAACCAAAATACTCAAATACCAAGTACTCAAGAGCAGCAACGCGTCCGTGGCTGACTTCAGGTAGTTTAATCGTATTTTGATTTGAATGCAGATCCAGATTTAATTTCATAAAAATGTCTACAGGATCACTTGTTTTCCTTTCTTTGTTTTTCTCTTCTGTGGCTGAATCTAACACAAGCTATATGGTTTTAAAAAACCTCGAAAAAATACTTTCAGGAAGCGTTCTTATATAATCCTTACGGTAAGTAACGCTTCTGTTCTTCATGTAGGATATATTAGTACTATTCAGCATTACAGATATCTACGAACTAAAATATTCACTCACTATCAGGTAGAAAACCTTTCAGACTTCTTAGCATATATAAACTGAACCTCAAACAATTTTTAGTCAGGATATTAAATCCGAATAGTCAAGTCTTCATTTGGCGGTAGAGGACTCCGGATCCTTGAAACTTTAATATTTTTCAGTAAATGTTTAGTCTCCACTTTCCATTCTTTATGAGACTGAATACCAAATTCTTTTCTTATTAGACCTCAACGTTTTGCATGGAATTGTGCATGCAATTCCAACTCTTAACCAGTACACAGTAAGGTCATTTTTCTTTGTGAAAAATCGTCTAGATAGTTCATATATGTTCTTATATGTAGACTATGAATATATCCATTCCTGTAAGAGCGTTTGGATAAAAGGTTGCACCATAATCCTTACATTCAAACACAGGACTTACTAAGCATGCATTATGGCCGTAACACTCCTAAGTTTAGATAGCGAATAATTTCCTTTTAAGACAACGCAAGCGTAATGCAGGCGTTAGACGTTTTCTTAGCATTACTTTCTTTATTGAAATTCTTACGTAGAAATAATTGGTATGCGTAGAAATACGAAGTAGCTAGAAAAATATATTTTTCATTAAAACATGATTTTGGTTTGAAGTTTAATAGATCATACGATAAATTATAATTTAGTCCTCGGGGATAGCCTACGACGTACTTGTGACATCTCACTTGGGACTCCCAGTTTATCTATGACCACTTATTTCCATTAAATAAAGTACTTACTTATCTGCTACTTCATTATCAGTCAACACTCTATTAATTATCAATTAAAATTATATTAATTAACTTTTGTAAGAAAAAGAAGAAACGAATCCTCATTCATTCATTTTATTTTTTATATATTTTTGAAGATATATTACGTACTTATAAACCCGTTAATTTAGTCAAAATACATGGTTTGGATATAACAATTGCTGTATATACCTGGGGGGCTAGCCAAGTTGACATTCTACAGTCGCTTGCGCTGTAGAAACGCTATAGAAACGCTAAAATGTATGAAATTATCAATGATCACGTGATCAAAATAGCGAAGTAGAAAAGTCGTAGCCAAGTAACACGATAGAATAGAACGCTAGCGATTCTACAATGCCCATGTCATTGCTTTTTTCCATACAAATGACAACCTTTGACAACCTATTGACAGAAGCGTATTCTAAGATAAACGTCATAGTGAGCGATCGCGCCGACCCTGTAGAAAACGTAAACGCTAATAAAATGGCGAATTCTGTATCAGCTGTTTGTCACTTCACTACGCGCTATCACTGCATTATAGACATTAATTACTTTTGATCATTTGAAAATGTATACCTATTTTAAATTTGTTGAAATTTGAATATGGCTCTCTATAACTAGTGTATCCTAAAATATTATAGAAATGAATTGCACAGACGTTTTTCTATTTTAAATTAATATGAACATATAATACAATAGATAAGTAGATAGGATAGAACTTAGAGTTGTTCCAGTGCTTAAATAAAAATATTGTCTCAGTTTAACTGTTTTATTGAATCATTATTAAACCTTCTCATAATAAATTTACTTGTAACTAAACAATTTATTTAAATCTTAAAAGAAAAATATAATATTAATATCCGTATCCTTTTTTTCATTATCATCTCCTGTTTCTCTGCAATCTCCCTGTCTAGGCATAAAGCTGGTAGTTATGACGTTTATTTGTTGAGATGGCATGTATGGTATACACCCAGTGACATACCCATTTATAATTATTGCCTCCTCGGAAGCCGCTCCTACGATGGGAGAAGATCCTGAGTAGCTCTCCTTTTGATGAGCTTAAAAGTGCGGGTGGATTTCATAAGCTCACTAGCAAGCCCATTGGGGTGTCCTTATATGACGAGTATATGATTTTAGTTTATTTGTCACTTCCTCTTTCCCTGTTGTCTCTGCGGCATCAGCTATCATGCGAAGCATTTTCAATTGGAAGCGTTGTGTGATGTCCAAGTTTGAGTTGGATGCGGTTCTCCAAAGCTTAGATCCATATGACCATATCGGTTTTAGTATGACTTTGTAGTAGTCATAGATATATTATACTAATAGATTGGCAATCCGAAAGAGTCAGAGCATAGTATACGTGTGTGTTAGAGCGAGATAGACAGGCGAGGCCATTCACGTATAGGCTGTCGGCCCAAGTCAGCCTGACGTTTATAATTGTAAAACTAAATCGCGCTTATTTTTCAATATTATTAATCAAAAACAGTTAAAACAGTGCTTACTAAAAGTGTTTGGCCATGGTTACGTGTGCTGTACCTGGATGTAACTCATCCAAGAAACAAAACCCACAAAAATACTCATTTCACATGTAAGTACTACATTAATTGTTTAGCTGTTTAAAGGCAATATTTTACACTTATTACGAAAGTGTTATATACCAAAAGATAGGAAAAATCTTCGAAATTTATCACATAAACACTAGAAATGCACAGAAATGCAAATAAAAAAATTAATAAATACGTGAATAGTTGCTATTTCTTATCAAATTTTTGGTGTTGCGTATTGACAATATCGATAAAAAAATTATCGATATTTCTAATTCTAAAGTATATAGTTTAAATAGGTTGCGTGCAACTTATATAAAATCTTATCCGGCTTCACCTCTTTTTTTATTGTTGGATTAATATTTTTTGGGCGATTTTATCTATGTAAATTTTGATAAAGTCTTGTTAAACTTATTTTTTTTTTTCATAGCCCAATCTATACTGACATTATAAAGAGGTAAAGTTTGTAATTTTGTTTGTTTGTTTGTAAGGGCTAATTTTCGGAAATACTGAACCGATCATGAATTTTCTTTCACAATCAGAAAATAACACTATTCAGGAGTGCTATAGGCTATATTTTATTACGATTGAACAAAAAGTCACAGGAAAATAAATATATACATCAAGTCAGCGGAAATTGGGAAAGATATGATACTTTACCGGCGTGCGCTGACTAAACTGTTCGGTATAGACGAACATGATGTTCATTAAATATTAATCCTATTGCATCGTTAAAATTCTTTAGGGTATACATTTTCAGAAGTATGGTAGGTTATTTTTTTTAAACGCGGGCAAAGCCGCGGGTGCTGTTAGGATCTTTATTCATGTAGGGTTACCATATTCAAACTACACTATATATCATGTAATATTTTTATAAAATTTGGATTTTATTCTTCATTTCAGATTTCCTAAGAATATAGATGTTCGACAAAAATGGTTGAAAATGGTAGATAGAAAGGAATGGGTTCCTAGTAAAAATTCTACTATATGTAGTTGGACCAAAATTTTGAACCAAAATGTTTTTTTAATCGAGGTTCACAAATAGTAAAGCTATGCTCTGGATCAGTACCTACATTATTTATGCCCGTATGTATTTTTGAAATACATAGGATAACATGTATAGTTATTGGCTACTTACGCGAATGTAGACTTTAAATTCGTTTTAAATGTATACCGGGTGAATCGCTATTTTTATAGCTTCGAATTTGATCATGAAGGCCCATTTGACAAATTTACCCTAATTGTTTTTGTGAATGTTAATAATAATACCTTTTTATTAATTGTTTATTTATTTTATAATAAATATTTATAATAAAATATTTCTTGCAGGTTGTATTAAAACCAATACGTAAAGTATCGTCATATGTTTATAGAAATATATCTCCAGTGCCCTGTACTTCTGCAGGTAATGTTACTGATTTGGACAATTCTCCGAGGAAGAAGAAATTGAAGAAAAGTATAGCAGCGTTTAGAAGACGCTTAAATAGTAAACAATAAATAAAAAATAAAAAATAAAAAAATCTTTTAGTAGTTTTTTTAACTCCCTTACACCTGCCAAAAGATATGAAAACTCCATAAACTGCATCAATTTATAATACAGGTAGCAAGTAACTACTACAATTTGTTTCATAGCTACATAACTGCGCGCATTGATGTTTTTCTTTTTTTTATTTATTGGCGGTCTTCACCAGCATAATTAATCTTTAGCGATTGTATCCTCTTTAAGTCACTGACTGAACAAACTGATAAATAAATTTGTTATTGATATCTTTATTTAATCGATATCGATACATTATTAGCAGTAACACAGGCGATGCATACTTTGGCATTTCACACACACATAAATAATCAGTTTTTAGTCTCGCTTGACGTTTCATATTGCCAATCTACCCTACGTCAGTAGGATAATATATCTATGGTAGTAGTCAAGTTTGTTGCTGAGAGACATTCGTGCCATGAGCCAGTAAATTTTACGAAGTTGGATGTCCAGATATTTTCTTTTGGTCACATCACAAATTACATGCAATCGCTGTTACTGTCATTAGTAATATCGCTATAAACAATAATTTGTATGCTCTTTGTAAACAATCACCAATCACCATAGTTACCGTTCATAGACATTATTAAGTTTAGTTTTTGCAAATAGTTTTAATTAACAAAATACATGTACTATAAAATATGGTATATTTTTTATGTATATTATGATGTTATATTTTAATATTACTATTAAATAATTAATCATTACCATGTAGGTATTTTGGCTGGTGTAGAAACCAGACGATATTGTATTTGACGGTACATTGATATTATTATAAATGTGATCGCTAACCATAGACTTATCGTATATGTAGAATGAAACTTGCTAACGAATAGAATAGAAAACGAATAGAATGCAAAGTTTGTAACATGGCTAGCCCCCCTGTACATTTAGTACCACGGCTGCGAGAATATTAATGTACCCAGAAAACTCCAATTGTACTGTACCAATAAGTACAAAAAGCGTGTGTCACATAATACCACCTCATTATAAGCCAGCGCAATAAATGTAAATTCCCGCGCCCAAACCATAAACAAAAGTTGGGTTCGCTATCCAGAGACAAATAGAAGCTGACCAAAGATAGTATTTTATAAATATGTATGGTTTAGTGCAAGTAAACCCAATTTGTGTCTAGTTTGTCGGTTTGCACGGACGTGCAAGATGTGGAATGAACTTCCTTCTGAGGTATTCCCGGAGCGCCATGACATGGGGCTCTTCAAAAAATGTGTAAAAAGAGCTCTCCTTCAACGCCGGCGATGCATCGGCGATTCCTCTGGTATTGCAAATGTCCATAGGCGACGGTGACTACTTTCCATCAGGTAGCCCGCCTGCCTCATCGTTTAGGTATAATTATTTAAAAAAATGTTAGGGTCTAAGCTAGCTAATACGATAATATAGGTATGATTTAATAGCACATAAGTTGCTACCAAGTTATTATTATTAATTAATTAAGTTATGGTTAATATTGTTGAATTTTGAAGTCATAACAACATAAGTTAAACGCCTTATTTGTTTGTTACCTTACCATAACTAGCACAGAGTACAGTAGAGTTTAACAATGCTGTAATAAATTATTTGGAAATATTGAAATATTTGACGAAATTGTAATTCAATTTCAATAAAACCATACACACACCTCAGCTGAACAAACAATAACAACTGTTTCAATATGTAAATGAAATGTCGGACCGATATTATTAATTTATGTTATTATGTAAAAGTTGTGAAAATTACCAATATTGTATTTTTTCATAACTTTCAGTAGGTATATTTTTGCTGTAAGTAAATACAGGAACAATATAGAACTTTGTCTAAGTATTAATTGAAGTTGAGATGAGATAGATCAATTAGTTCAAATATAATCAAATCTCTATAACTGCTGAAAAATTCGACAAGGCGCTCAGCGGTGCATGTAGTCCTAATTATTTTATTATACTAAATATCTATTTTTGTGTCTGCATATTATATTTTCCAGTGGATAACAGGCTCTAGCAGGCTATCGCGTACCGGCAGCGCAGCGGCGTTTAATTTTATAAGCCCGTGATTTGTAGGGCGGGCGGCGAATTTAATTTTTGCCTTATTGCTTCATTGCTAGGTGTTCGGGCCATATCATTTATTACTGGGTCCCCTAATCCACTTTCCTATGATGGATCTTTTGTCTCTTAATAAAATATAATTGGGAGTTTCAAAGGTATTTTCATTTTAATAAGAGCGTTGTATAATAATGTCCTTTATTTCCTACTGACTGACAAACAAAGCATGTCATTTTGTTTAAAAGGACTTTCCTTATAAGTGAGCATTAAGAAAGGATTTTAGAAAAATCCCCCGTAGGAATTAAATAAATAGGAAATTAATATTTTATAAACTTTTTTAGACATTTAAACAACACTTAATGAAAATGGATAAGAAATAAGCTACTCTTTTAGTAACGAATCTTCAAAGTGACTTTGATAAAATATACACACATACCTATGATGAAATTCTATTTTCCTCATTTATTTTTCTGGTTATTTTCAGGCTTCATTTATATTCCTGGCTAGTTTGAACCTGGAACTCTCTACCTATGTGCTAGACGAATAACCGTTGTGCTACATAATTCGTATACCATGCACAAAATTCATATTTTTGTGCAGGTCCTAAACAAAAACATTGTGGAGCGCGAGTCGCATACACCTGTTGGAACCCATAATTCCTGCCAGCAACTTAACTCAGATTTATGGTGCAACTTTTCGCATATAGAATGGAACTGGATGTGTCATGTGTGTTCATTAAATTTACCATGATGTAATGCCATAAAAGTGACACTGTACAGTAGATACTTGTGTACCCACCTCTTATACTGCCTACATAACCTAGATAGACTGTCTGCTGACCATCGGTAGAGCATAACACGAAATGGGACTTTACTTTGTTTGGGGGTTCACTTCAACCGACCAAACTATCCATCAGTCCATCAGTCTTTTGACCTCAAGATCTTCAATGCTTCTACTGAAAATACTGAACATATACCTCCCTCAATGAACTTTTCGCAATGGGTTCTGGGACCTCTGCATTATATAGTTATCTTGTTTAAGTGGCTACTATTAAGGATGGTCATGGTCATCAATAGTAATACCTCGAAAAAGTGAATCATGAACATAAATGACTACTGTATATCAATTGCCCTTCATGCTCATTTACTAAGTCAATTTAAAAGTCGTAAGAATGATATGTGTTTATGTATCTATTTAATATTTTACATTTTATATAAATAATATCTTTTAAAACATTTATTTAACCCTATAGTTGGCAGCGAATTTTATCCTAAAAAAATGATATTTTTGCTACTTCCCTGCGTTAATTGGGTTACAAGGATATTAGGAAAAATAAAATAAAAAATCTCTGAATTTCAGTTTTCAGAATATAGGATGTGTCTTTAAGTGCACACTGCCAGGTTCACAAGAAAAAAATATGTGTCTTTAAATGCACACCGCCAAGTACTCACTAAACTAAGAAATAATTAAAAAATATAAAAAATATCATACATTTTGAAAATACTAAAGATAAAAGTCTCGGAAGTTATGACATGTCAACAAGTTATGAGATATTTTAGTTGAGTTGAGAGATTAGAAGACCTCCTCCCAAAAAAAGGCAGTTCCCACATAAAGCGACTCGAAACTTTTTGAGTGGCAATAATTTTTGTTTACCGCTATTCCCATGACGAAACAGCAACCAGGAATTGCAAACGAAGATGTCCAGGATCTGTGAAGACAATACTAACGATGGCCTATCACAGTTGTACTCTATAAAGCGACTTGTATGTTTAGACCTTCATCCATGTTTCCGTTAGAATATTGTATTAAATTTGAGCATATGATTAGACTTTATTCCACTTGTTTGAAGGATGTGGTGAGAAGATATACGTTTCTGAGGCATTCCAGCTTAGTCTTCAGGGCTAGTGGCGCATCTATGGCCGACCTCAAGTGGGAATTTGGTCTTATCTGGGATTGATATTGCAGATGTTCTGGAATCATCATTATTGGACATGTTTACATTTTTGGCAGAAGACGCTATTGATTGGACAGGACTTGAGTTCAGGGACATCTTGATGAGACCTAGACATCTGGAATTCATCTTTCTAAGATTTGCTGGATTCTACATCAGATTTAATTACGCAATTTAGACACCAAAGCTAGAATTTTTCGGCCTCCAGTTATCTCAAAAAAATATTGCAAGCTAAGGACTGGGAATTTAGTGGAAACGGGGAAATATAAATTTCAATCATGAATTATAAAAAAAAAAAAACTCTGTCTGAACTTTGTTCACCCTACCCCTACCTTGTGTGCAGAACCTTAGCATATAGTAGCAAAGTTGGCAGTGTGCATTTAAAGACACAATATTGACAAACAGTAATATTGTATGTCGTTGGCAGTGTGCATTTTAATGCACACATAACAAAAGTCATGAATTACTATATATTCAAAACATTATATCTCAAAAAAATATCACCAAAACATTGCATAAAGCTTGCAGAAAGTAAGATTATATAAATTTCGTACATATAACTTAATTTCATTCAGATAACATAAGATACTTGGAGAGCGTTGTGCAGGCGCTGACCGACGGCTCGCTATTGTGTTTACCACTGACAATGTGTGAACGAGACAGATATAGATTTCATTTTCTGACGTAAAGAAACGTTTGCTAAGTCGTTTTGAGTTATTATTAATAAGATTCTATGTAGCATTTTCGAAAAAAAAAATCTGATTTTAATGTGCATTTCAGTGCACACAGTCAAGTATAGGGTTAAGCGCCGTTCTTCTTTACAAAAAATATGTTAGGTATAACAACAGTGTTCTGGTTTGAAGGGTGTGGTAAAGGAGACATACTTTTCTGAGGCGTTACAGCTTAGTCCTCAGGAGTAGCGACGCCTGTGGCCGACCTCAGGTAGGAATATCTAATCCCATCTGAGGTTGATTACAGATGTCCATGGGCAGTAGCCACACACCATCAGGTGGACTGTATGCTCGTCTGCTACTCCCATATTATATAAAAAAAAGAAAAGCCAGAAGTATAAACATAAAATAATGAGACGAATTAACAACACAATCCCTAAAGGATCTTGGTCCAAATTTTGTTATATTTTCGGAACCACATCCAGGACTATATATCCAAGTACACAATGGTTGCACACAGCTAATGGATTTTGAACGCCGGCGTAACAGTACATGGTTAATATAAAAATATTGAGTTTCTCGCCGCCGCCGTAAGCCTTGTAAATGGATGCTGCGTTTTTTGAAACAATGGCTTTAAAACAACTTGCATATTTATGTATTTACAGGAACAGTTACATAGCTACATTAACTATCGACCATAAGGAGAAAGTCAGAAGTATAGGTACCTACTTTTAAATGTCTTTACTTAATTACGCTTATGTGTTTTATTATTATTTAAACATTTATATAAGAACAGATTTATATAGTAAGTACTAGTTACTAGTAAGTGGTCATATAAAACGAATCATAATATATTCAGGCCTCCCAATATGGTATTCTAGGATTTTAGACGTTAATTATTACCAGGATAAATGAAAACATAAAATATCCTGAGGAACCTACATGCCTGAGAGTTTTCGAATATTCCGTATGCTTTCAAAGGTATGGCTAAACTATGGTCTACGTGCTTGTCGTTTGAAAGGCACATCCAAATCTCACAATTACCTACTAAAGTACCAAAAGAATATTGTTAATGCTTGTTCAAATTAACTCATTTAATTTTCTAATAGACCTGAGTATGTGCATTTAATACACCATTAAGCTGGTCTGCTAGTTAAGATAGAAGATATTTTTGTCCCACTTCATTAAACATACGAATATCTTGTAACATTGTTAAATTTGCGTTAATATGAACACAGAGTTTCCAAAATAACTTGAGAATTGCATTTTAAATAGAGTCCCGGCGCGCGACAGGCGGTTCCGCGCGCGTGACGCGTCCCGCGGGAAATTACAAGATACCGCACTTCTCGGAGATGCTCGTATCTCCAGCTTACTGGCTCCAGCTGGTTAAGAGTTAGCTTACCTGGATACTCATTCTTTAATATAATATTATTTACATTCTTTAATCGTCCTGTTAGTTGAATGGATGAAGTAAAACATCAAAATTAAGTAATAATAATTATAAATGCGAATGTGAATTTGTTTGTCTGTTTTCTACACTTTCACGCCGTAACTACATAATCGAAATTGTCAAAAAATTTTGTGCACACGTTGTCACATGACGTCATATATATCTTATCTTATATATCTATCTTATAATATTTAAAAGGACTTTTTATCTTGAAAAAAGAACCGTTCCCGAGGAATAGACAATAACCTCAAACTATGAGCGGAGCCGCGGGTAAAAGCTAGTATTACATAAATAAAAGTGGTGCCGATTCATAAGGTAGAAAATCCTCAAAATGTTTTTGGAAATTCGGAATATTTTTTATGATCATCCGCCTCTACCAAGTCATACCTCTACCTCTATCAACCAAATGTCGCTATAATAATCGACAAAGCCACAAAATGTCTTTCTAATGTGTTCCGGTCGGATGGTTGAAATGCATTTCGTGAGTATCACATTACCAAACATGTAAACATATTGATACTAACAGACTACAAAATATTAAACACCTGCCAGGAAACCAACATCAATATATGTCAGTTTTTAATATTCAATCTATCCATGGTTTTGTCTACCAAAGTTTTGACAATTTGTTTATACTAAAAATTGACAAACTTCGATCTTTTGTAGGTAAAAGTTGATAGATTGTTTTTTAATAATAGGCGTTAATCAATTGAACATGTACATGGACATACGTATGCCCAGCGCTGTATATCATATCTATGCATATGAGATGGTTATACCTATATTTACGTTATAAAAATTCCATTACTTTAGTATATTTTATCCCGTCATACTGCCAATCCCCCACGTTAATCCCGCCATCATTCCACATGCTTTTCACGTTAATGGAAATTGACTTTATTGGCTAGCTACAAATATTTTATTAACATACAAGCATAAAATACACTAAATGACTGTTAAATGTTGCAACTTAGCTATTTTGTAAAAACAAGTCCTTAGCTAGTTAAAAGAAAACAGGAAATAGCAATAGGCCCTATAAGTAGTATTGAATCTTTTAATATTTCGAATTTGGACATCACACATAAATCCTGACTTTTGGTTCCATGGATGTGGCAACGCCTTTGCATCATATCCACGGGAATTTTAACTTAGGGTATTAACATTTATAAAACCAGCCTCTCAATAAAAAGGGACTCCTAACCTAGGTTAAGTAGCCATTAGTTGGGACCTAGAAACGCGCACCCATAAAGTGAAGGAAACCATCATGAGGAACTTACGCACCTGAGAGTTCTTAAAAAATTGCGTACGAATTCTACTAATTCGCACATGTACCTCGCAGTAGACGCCTAAGCCCCTCTGAAAAGAAACCCGTGCCCAGCAGTGGGACAATACTAAGTTGACGAGGAAAGTGTACCAAACAAACAACACCCAACGATTAACTCGAACAAACAAACAAGACGTTAACAAATATTGCATTCGCAATACAATACTCCTTCCCGCACGTTGCCCGGAAGCTTCCATAAAAATTAATAGACTTTCAGACTTAATTATGTTGTGCTTTTAGCCCTTTTTCCTTGTGAAATAGCAACCACAATATACGGCTCAAGTCATAGGCGAAGAACGGTTTTAGCATTCCAGATATGTAAGTAATATCACAAAATATTAGTTTTTATTTTGTGGTAATATTTTGAACTTAGGTTACTGGCGTTAAATTGAAAATGTCATTTTAAGTTTTTACGTTTAGTTTAGTTTTTTGGATAATAGAGGAGACTGATTAGGATTAATATTGATTTCTACATTCACAGCTTTTAAGGTTCTATCTATCATGATAACGTCCAAATACGAAGACCTAAACAGACCAAAAAATAGGAGATCTAAATTCATTATTTTTTTAGCCGTCATGCTATAAACAATTTTAAAAATATGTTCATTGATAAAAAATAGTTTCGAGCGTCACGTAAAATTATATGTCGCTTTGTAAAGGAATTTAATCGACGAGTCACCCGCTTATCGCTTGTGACTTGTGGTATCCTAGTTAATTTAGCGAGCAAATCGCCCTGCAAATCTTGTTAGCTGCCCTCCGAAAGGTTTAGTTTGTTTTTTACAATACTAGTTTTTGTTCCTATTCGCACGCTTATAAAAACAAAAAGATTTTATTTTTACTATTCTACTGGGACTATTAGAACATAATTTCTCATTTTATGTATATTTTGAACAGAAAATACGAACTAATAACTAACTAAATCTGATCACATAGTGTTAAGGTGCATAATTACTGTTTTTTACACCTTTTAGTTTTATGGTCTTATAAATTAACAGGATTGATAAATAAAATTTTACCTCAGATCATATTTTGAAAAATGTATTCACAATATCTTTCAAAATAACTCAAGCCTTTTTGTAAATTGTAAAATTTTTGTTAAAAGAATTTCAACTTAATTAGATAATCCAAGTTGCCTAACTAATGTATTAATGGAAGAAAGATGTTAGTTTCTATGGCGTGATAAAAATGTGGTACGCCATCTTTTACCAAACACAGGAAGGTCACAAAACTTAAATCAAAAGTATGGATAAAGAGACACGCAAGAAATAAATTAAAATGTAATTGACGTCACCACTTACCAACAGCTGCTTACTTTTAGGCACCTTGAGAAAATATAATTACCGAAACTGTTGAGGTCTTATTTCATTGTATGTTAGGTATTATTTATTTTATGTACCTAAATATCAAATGAAATATAACCAATATCCAGTAATATTTATCTTGAAAACATTTTAAAATTTTAAGCATTTATTCACTTCGTAGTAGATATGCCATATACCAGACTTATCATGGCCATTCTGTATAATTAAAAACATATAGTAGTATCTCTTACACTATTACGTCATTTTCCGTGTTTTGAGATAAACAATTAGAATTTTCATCATCACAATATTTTTAGGCATAATCATAGGCGCATAAACAGAAGGACCTCTTGTCAGTACTAAATTTACAAACGCTACCCTACTGTTTTAAATTCCCGCTTAACAAAGCTATAACAACACCTGTGTTCATAGTTATACATTTCTTACAAAACGTGTAAAGCTTGGTTCTTATATCGTGTAGTATACTGTATACTTGCTAGGAACATTCACGTAATATCAGCTCCCGTAATTTCATTATATTATCGCTGGAATTCACATTCTGTTCCGAATTAGCCGTTTGTGAGCTTCGGGGTTTAATAAGCCCGGATTCGGTTCAATAAGAACAAATGATTACGTTCGCTCCCTTATTAACAAACTTGTACAGGTAATTTCTATGAAAAAACGCTACCTAAGACCCCTCTGTTGTAATTTGAACTCACCTTTAGGCGTCATATATGATGAATCATATAAATAAATATAATATAGTAAGACAACTTTAAGAAAACGTAATACATACTTAACAAAGGTTGCTGAGAGTAAACTAAGTACCTACTATACTTACATATATTATACTTACATATATATATATATATATATATATATATATATATATATTATACTTAGTACTACTATTTTTCTGATGATATTAATAATATTATGTTTATCATGTCGTTATTATTTCTACTCCCTAATATTTGACTATAACATTTCCCCACATAAGTATTCCAGGTCGTGAAGCCATGTAGAGTCGAAACAAGTAGACACTCAGACCCAAAAAATCTAAATTATGAATATTTTCAAACAGGAGTGAATCTTACTGAAACATGAATAGTAGTAGTATGTATTTGGCGTTATGATTGGTGAAACAATGGAACTAAATATTGGCTTAGCTGTAGTAGGACAATATAAAATGTTGAATTTTACCTTATAAACACAAATTAGTTACATAGGTAGATTTAGTGCAGATAAAAGTAAGTGTAAATTAGTAGGTAAATGTTAGAAGAGCCGATATGATCACACGAACAATATATAAGATTACTGTATTTATTAATTCTCTAAGATAAGGCGATCACAATTAACTCACATACTAATTACCTTTATTTCTTAATTACATGTTATATTAAACGACTAACAACTAAAGTGGATTTTTAATATATTTTATAGAAGTAGCAAACGAGCGTGCAGTGATGAACAGTTAAAGGTAGAACCCTGTGTGGTACGACTCCGACGGCACCACCGCCACACCAATTTCTGCCTAGAAACAGTACTGTTAAGCGCTGCTGTGTTCTGGTTTGAAGGGTGTGGTAAAGGAGACATACTTTTCCGAGGCATTCCAGCTTTGTCCTATCATCATCAATTACCTATTTATTGTAAATCCTTTATTTCTCCTAATATTTTGTACTAAACTATGGTACAGTAAACTTGCACAATTCTCCGTTTTATTTCTTTTGATTTAAAACCTTAAGACTGTAATGCATATAAACGTCAAACTTGTTGTGATTATACTCGTAGCGTGAAAAAACTGTAAAGTCAAACAACAAGTAATACCACCTTAAATGTCAGACGAGCTATAAGGGTCTCAAACTAAATTAAAAAGTATATACTGAATTGTAAAACATATAAGAGTCTATTTCTCTTTGTAACAAAAATTCGTACACTACCATTAGAAAGTGTGTGTATTTTACTATGGTCTGCAAAATGTGATACAAGTTAAGTCTTCAAATACTATACTGGTATTTTGCTTCAGTACCTTGCTTCGCTTGCCATTTAAAAAACGTCAAAATATTTCTACTTTTTGAGATATTTAAAAAAATTGTCGCAGAAATTTACGACCATCGTATAAATATTAGTATGCAATCAGAATCAATTACTGTTCAATTTAGACCGTTGAGGTGTTACTTGCATATATACGCGTTATGCATGCGACACTAATAACTTAGGCTCCGACCACACTGGGCGAAAGAACGATGCAGTTTTTCAACTTAATTATTGCGTAATAAAAACCAAATTGTATCAACAATTAATTATGAGGTATACATTCTTTAGAGGTTGAATGTTTCGTGGTGCATCTCCGTTGACATCGCCACCACACTTGCTACTGCCTCATAACAACAGTTGTCACGAGCGATCGGGTTTCAATTAGTGAAGGATGGATTTAAAGAAGGCATTCAAAATAATCCTCAAAAATAATAACGTATAGCTAATAGGTGCCTACGACGTCCTATTCTTTTTCTAGTTGATTACAGAAATGGATGACCGTGACTATTTGAAGTGTCATTACGTTTACTTTATAAAAAGGTCATATTAACGTGCACTTAACCAGTGACTTAGACTTAGTGCTATCTTTGTCTTGTACTTGACTCTATCATTTAAAATCTATAGCAGTTGTACCGCTGCATGTGAAAAAGCCTACGTATCGATACGCTGAGTTCCAACGTATATCGAAACGCAAGCGCTACCCGACAGGTGGCGTGCTCGTCGCGAACTACTTACACTACTCGCACTCACTTTATCATGATTTTTTATGTAATCATTCTAATACGCTGCTCTTATTCAACTTTTGCACGCATTTCATTTTCATTTCAATTACACGTTAAAAATGTTGAGTATTTTTCAAGTGATTGTAGTTAGTGGTATAAAAGGCAGTAGTGAATTGTAAATGTTGTGATTGGTATTGTAAGATTTGAAATGAATACTTGTGATATACTGAAAATGATATTGTCCTTGAAAAAATATTTTTATTTACGAGATCAGGAGATTCCAAGATTTTCGATTGGGAGGATGTTGTCCCAGCTGATGGTGAGCTTCATCAAATATTCTAGCTCTGGAATTCATTGGAATACATACAATTTTTAATCGGCGAAAAAATGAAGAAGTATAGTTATACGGCCTCCGAAATTAATGAAAAGATTACCTCTTTTATGTAATAACTTTTATGTGTGATATTCTGCTGCGAATTACAGTTCGTGAGTGAACTTTAGTATATTATAGTGATAGTAATGACGAATTAAAGATCATTGTTTGAATTCATAAATAGATTAACTTGAGATAATTAAATAAAACGACGATGACAATAATGGTGACGATAAATTTAATTAAAGATCATTTAATTTTATAAAATTTATTCATGTTGCAAATAACACTCACCCTGTATAGCCCCAGCCCAGCAGAGCCAGAAGAGCGCCCACTTGGCGGTACGGAAGCGCTGCAGCCACTTCGGCCGCAGCATGCCCCAGCCGCAGCGCAGCGCGCGGGGCTCCGCTGGCCGCCCCTGTGAGTCCAGCTCGGCATCAGGCTCGTGCTGTGGAAATTAAATTTCAATAAGTTTGAAGGGCATGGTAAATGAGATATACTTATCCGAGCCATTCTAGCTTAGTCCTCAGGGGTATCGGCGCATTTGTGGGCAACCTCATGTAAGAATTTAGTCTTATCGATGGTTGATTACAGATGTCTATAAGCGACAGTAGCCACTTAGGTATCATTCAAAGAACTGCGTGCTCTCTACATCTAGATTAGCAAGTCATTAAAGTACTAAAAAATAAAAATATAGATAGATGGAAAATTCACCATGACATTGTAAATTTGATATACCTATTACGAGTACATTAGCTTATAATTTAATGTTGTCTAACGTATGGCGTTACTTTTGTAAATAACTTTGAATTATTTTCCTACAATAAACTCACAAAATAGCAATTTCCCCAAAAAAATACAGATCATGTCAAAAGTACTCAGTTCCTTCTACCCACACTAATTGTAGTGACAATTTCGTCCATAACCTTGTAGGACTATAAATAAAACAGTCGGTAACTACAATTTAAACTCCTTGTCGAATGCGCCCAAAGCTGAACTAAATTAAACAGTACTGCGCCGGAACTAGTAATTTTGTTACAATTTAAATTAAGATTTAATGCTCCAAGTAGGTTTGGTATTGGTTGTCCTTTAGATAGGGTTTTCACACACTGCTCATGTACTTTCGATAGCATGATATTAATATTATGGTGCATTAATAATAACTATTAAACTGCATCGCAATTTAAATGATAGGTATTTCTTGTTATGTTTTCAATAAAAATATGTACAGTTAATCCTATCAATATCAATGAGCATAATCGTTTTGCGGCATTTATTTATAAGCGTAATAATTCATATTCAATTGGAATTTTAGTTATAAACTAATTTAAAGGTCAAATTATATTGACAAAGATGCTAAATAAATCACCGGTGACCTAAACGAAACAGTAAGGATATTCTTTAAAATTACAAATGTAAAGAATAAAGATTTTATGCAATAATAATACAGTCAGTAGATTAGAAGACACAAATTCGGATTAGTTTCTGCGATAATATTAAAAAATAAATATTTATAAAAATAAATAATTAACTTTGAATAAAATATTTCTATTTGATTAAACTTTATTTCACAAAAAGAAATAAAACGTACGTATTATATTTATTGTAAAAAACCGTATTTACATATACTCACATAATAATAATATGCGTATGAGCAAAATTTCCAATTCTTTCAGAGAAATTGGTTATAAAAACTCTATTGAATTAATTTTCAGCCAGGTTACGCTGTTTTGCTTTTGTTAGCATAATTACATATATGGAAATTATATCTCAGAAATATTTGCCTATTTTCCGATGTGGAAATCTTAGCAAAATATATTTTCTTTTTTACTGATCACACAAGAAATTGTGAGAAAGACATTCAAGGCGAGAAAGCCACTTTGCCTACTTTAGCGACACTTTTTGTTGCTGCTTGCTGATTTGTCAGCAAAAAACACTACTTATGAAAAATAAATTATTAATTTATATCGCTGTTTAAAAAATTAGCTTTTGCATGTTCAGACAATATTTCTTTCCTATAATTGTACAAGCGTTTTTGTTCCCTTTTTATCAAAATTTCCCTGGGGAAAATCACTCTGAGTCACAAAGTAGCGTGCTAACTAAACTAGTAACTAGCGTAACTTAGCTAGTTCAACATTATATTAAATTACCCAATTAATAACTGATTAAATGTTGTGAGGTAAGATAACAAAAACATGACAAGAAACCTTTTTATTTTTCTTATTTTTATTTTATGTTTATTTATTGTATTAAGTTGACATCCCTGTTCATGCAAATAAAGTATGACATCGAATGATCTTAAAGTACCTACCAACTAAGTAGGAAGCCATATTGTATCTTCAGTATTAAGGGATAATTAAGATGTGGGTGGGCCTTAACTCAATGCCGGGACACACCGGGGACGGTGGGCGTTCCTGATATAACAAATTGACTCATACCACTTTTTACGAATCGGAGATACGAGTATTTTTCCCTTTTTCGACAGGATACTATTTTTAGTTTGTAAATGAGCAAGAACGTCACTCATTCGAAATAGAGTGGTCTAGTCATCGTATTTAATTCTGAAAAGATTAAAAATTGTCGTACTCGTACAATACGTTGTGTTCTGATACAAAATATTGAAATAAATACAAGTATAACATGAATAATACAAATCTCTAAATCTTATCCGATAGAGTTAAATTATAATATTTTACACTGGCACATTGACATAAGGAAGCTATGGTCAACATTTATATTATTATTCGTATTTATTAACATATTGTTTGTGGGATCCTGAAGACACCTTCGCAACACCTGTTTTAGTCTTAAAGCAGGAAAGTTATGCTATACCGTGTTCTCGTTTTTAGGATGTGGTAAGTGAGAGACTTTATGAGTTGAGCCAATTTATTTCGCAGACGTAGCAACACAACTATGGCCAACACAGGCAGAACCTTCAAACCTATTAACGATTTATTACAAGCATATATAAGCGACAATGAGTTCTTAACATCAGATGAAATACTCAGTTACCATCACTATCCTTAGCAACAGCCACATCACCAAACAAGATACAGCTCGATTCAGTTAGTACACAAAGCACAGGATATCAGTTGAACGTTGTATTGAGCGAGCATTGTGCCTCATTACATTATACCTCTATTATAGACCCATTCAACCCACCCATTCAGTGTGACACGGTTGATGGCAGAGATTTGCTGAAGGCCTGTGAAGTGACCCGCTTCTCCCTTTTGATATTTAAGCTTTGATAGAATTTTAAATCGAGCCCATGTTTGTATAAGTGGCGTGAAATGAAACCAGTCTTCGTAGAGAAAATGTTCCGATTGGTTGCGATAAGGTTTTTTGTTGTTATAATATACGAGTAGCTACTCGTCTGCTAATCATTAATCCTCCTGATGGCATGAGGCTACTGTCGCCCATGGACATTTGTAATCGACCCCAGATAGGATTAGATGTTCCTACACGAGGTCGACCACAGAGTCGCCGCTTCGCCTGATGACTAAGCTGGAATGCATTGGAAAAACAGCAGCGTTTAAGACTATTGTTATGAGGCAGAAATAGGCGTGGCGGTGATGCCGCAGGAGTCAAACCACAAAGTGTTCTACCACCTTCAGATAAGACGTATGAAATAAACATTATTAATGTAGTTAATAAATGGAGAATCTTTTTAGCACAAATAGGTAGTTCTTTCGAAGGAATTGCTGCGAATAAACTACCTACCTTACTTATATTTACCTACATTACTGATACTTAAGGAGACACTCCTACTTAAGGTAATTATTTCACTACACTCTTCAATACAATGAGTATTGAAGGTTAAGATATAGGTATTTAAATATAAGTTGAGATATATTGAAATCTACGTACTAAAATATAAATTATCATTTAAGTTGTAAATGGGAAGAGTTTCCACAATTAAACTACATACAGTTCAACCACCTTCAAAAATTTTACCTCCTTCACAACCAGTTCTTACGTATAAAACTCGTAATTACTTAAGTTGAAGACTCTCAATACGAATTTATTTACTTTTAAATATATACTAGCTGACCCGGCAAACGTTGTGTCACCATATAAATAAAAAAATGTTTAGGAAGAACAACCCTTATCACTTGGTATGAAAAATAGATAGTAGCCGATTCTCAGACCTACTGAATATGCATATAAAATTTGGTGATAATTGGTAAAGCCGTTTCGGAGGAGTACGGTAACTAAATAAATAAATAAATAAACTAACATTGTGACACGAGAATTTTATGTATAAGATAAAATACATTACTTTATGAGACGTCCAAATAAAAACAAGAATGATAATATTTCTCAAACCTGTTTCGAACGACGACTTCAAATTAAAAAATAATTAACTCAGTAACAATATTTTGCTGTAAATCAATTAAGTAAAACGTATTGTAAAAAAAACGTATTTCTGAATCTTATTTGTAAAATCCTTATCGTAATTATCCTTTTCCATACGCCATTTTTATTGTTAAAAAAAATAATACGTGATACAGTGTTTACTCTAAACATTTCTAAGGCACAGTTCAACAGCCAGGGGTATTTTGACCGATAACTTCAAGGTCTATATAAAAATCCTACAAAATAAGGCAATTTACGCTCCAAAAGTCTCTACAATATTTGTCACACAACAAATTTAGTAATCTTTGATCTCGTATATTTACACAGTATGTTTTGCTTTATTTTTCCTCGAAAATTTATTTTTATGGACGGGTTATCTTATTACTCGATATCATATTGTATAAAGGAACGTGTATTTTACCTTAAAGATATTCTGAGAAGTGAATTTTCGAAAAAGTTGATTATACTCGTACAAATAGGTACCATCAGATACTAACATCAGTTGAAGTTTTTACTAACTCATGTATTGATATCATTGAATGATGTGTAATTATGTTATACCACAATAAATGGCCAAGTGTAAGTCTAACTCGTTTACGGAGGGTTCCGTACAACTTAATTTTCGTTTTTAGTCTTAATTATTCTAACAGACCTATATGTAAACGCTATTTTGATATAATGATTCTTTGGATAAACCGAAATAAAGAAAAATATCGGTTTCTTGTACCGTAACCCACATTTAGTAACAAATAATTAATGTATCTTCAAAATTTGGTCAAATGACAAACTTTGACCAAATTGCATAGATTAAAAATTAACTTTTGCGGTAGAAGAACCTCGTTGCAAAACATGAACGTTTTTTTGTTACAGACGGGGATTTTTTTAAACAGTATTTGATAACATTTTGAACAGATCTCCGGCATGTACAATTGTGCACATTCTCACGACGTTTACCTTCGTCTAAAGCGAGTGAATAGATTTCAATGTATTGACGCGCGTGACTTCAAATAAATCTAACGCGCGTGCTTCGAATACGAATCCAGCCCTTAATGGAAGCCCGAAATTCTTACCAATGGGGTATTAGGGTATTCGTTTACAGATAAAAAGTATTGTTAAATTACACTTTTTTTAACATTATTTAGAATTATGTTCTCAACTACACATTGTTACACTGTTGTTATTGTTGTTGTTGTTACACTGGAGTGCCAGTCAATTATATTTTTTTATTTCGTCAATGTTTCACTATACTGCCGCACTACTGCCCTTTTTAGTATAACCTATAACAAAAGTCCAGGTTTGGAGACTTTGAAGGCTATGAAGGCTAATATGGAGACTTTCGAAACTGACGCGGTCCAAATTTAGTCCTCGATTATAGGATAACGTTTGTGATGGATTTAAGGTAAAAGTAAGATCGTATTTGAAGTAAAAAAAAATTTTTAGTAATCCATTAGTTCACCTTCAAGTTGATTCTTGTTCCTGCTACTTATAAAGGTACAGTCCGCGTAAAACTGCTAGTCCGCTCTGAATATAGAAATGACTAGAGTACACCTGCTCCAAACAACTTCAGAGCGGACTAGCAGTTTGGCGGTAACTATACCGTAGGTACCTATTTTCAGGTAAGTGGTGATAGCCTAGTGGTTAAATCTCGACCTCTTAATCAGGGGTCCGCGAAACCAGAAACACGCCTGTCATTTTTCAAAGTTGCATATTTAAAATTTTAAGTATCATATGTCACTACATAATTTTGTAAAACGTGTATAATCAGATAGTAGCCAACACGGCCATCATTAATGCAATAATAACACTACAGTTATGGTTGTATGCAGATAACATGAAATATCGTACATGGTATGTTGATAACGTATTAAATTCTCGAGCACAGCGAAAACAACTACATATTATAATAAACTTTTTTACCTAAAAAATCGTGATAAAACCATAGGCACACATGTTTGAGGCGTTCTCACTTAGTCCTCAGTATGTTGGGGAGATCAGAGATTTCTATGGACGGTAATTGGTGCGCCTATCATAATGTGGATTGCATGGTGTATTACTTGTTGCTACAACTAGTGATTTTTTTTCTATAAGCCTAGTAACAAGCGTCTTTGCAATTTTTAATTCTGACTAGATTTTGAGCGATATGCTAGTTCTCTAGATATGAATTCTACCAACCCGCAACTCTCCTGTATATTGGATTATTTCCCTACTTTTTACATTCTAGTAGGAGGTCCTTGCCCTACTCTTAGACAGTAATTTACCCGTAATAATAATACAAAAGGAGAATGACCCGTAATCAGATCGCCATTATACTAAGTAAATATCGTAAACGGTTTATTAACACAGAGAAAATATCTTCTAGTTTAAGATAACATGCAGACAAAAACAAACAGGTGGAATTAAGAACCGTATTTTAATTATTTTTGAAGTGATCTTCTTTAGCGGCATTGTGCACTTTTTGTGATGGGTAAAAATGTTAAACTCGCGTCAGGACACGTGACCTGATCGAAAATTCGTAAGACGGAGGGAGAGTAGTATATTTAAGTTTTTACTTCTGCCGGCATCCCCGGAGTGAAAGCCGTTGATTTTGTTAAATGAACGATAAAAGGCGTGTTAAACTTAAATTAATAACAAATAATTAATGTAAGGATAATTCTATCTAATTGAATACTGACACACTATTTTCTTTTCCATAAGGACCCATGTAAACAAATATTTTTTTAGAATAGAAATTATTTTATGGTAATGGGCATGGGGAAATTACCCCCATTAGTGTCAAAATACAATGTCAACGAACTTCAGGTCAAAGGCAACCTGAAATATGTATGAATAATATATTTCAATCCACTTACACGCATTTCCTTATACGAGGTGGTATTAGTGGTATTTTTATAAAATGTAGAGTACCCTTTGTGTTTCGACCCCGGCGGCACCTCTGTCACAACAATTTCTGACTTATAATAGCAGCGATAAGCAATTCTGTGTTGCGCTTTGAAAGTTAAGGTAGATACACTGTGCACTAATGACCACTTACCCTCAAGTGTACGTTGATGCTACTTTAATTATATAAAAAATAAATGACCACTTTAAAAAATCTGTTGTAACTTAATAATATAACTTAATAACAAGTTCAAACTTAGGGCCAACTCTACCAGGTGTAGAGTCGACGCAGAAATAGAGTTCTGAGGATTTTTGTGAAATTAGTTTAGCCAAAACGCTACTTTAGGTTACTTATTTATTTCTTAATTATATAAAGTAACCAAAATTTTTTGTCTCGAAATATTATAAATATGTAAGTAGTACTGGCAATTTGGAAAACAAGTTTACCGATAAGAAAAAGTATAAATACCATGTTTAAAATCCGCTTCCAAATCCAAAGACCTTCTTAATTCAAAACATGTCAGGAGCACAGAACATAGAAGAAACAAACTGCGATAGAAAGTTCGTCGTGTTATCGGGAAAAGTTTACGAGAAGGAGCGGCGGTAAGTTGGGTGTGCCGGGCAACCCCACGCGGGAAACTGAGGGCTTGAACATCCCGCAACAGTATATAAACAAACCAGAGCACAGTACACTCACGAATCACAGATGTTCCTGTTGGATTCTAAATTCGAATTTGATAAATGTTTTATTTTTCTTAATACGGTTAACATGCCTTAGATTAAAAGTTATGCAGCCTTAAATTATGATTACAAGAGTAATTCGCCTTAACTATCAATCAGATAATTAACCAACCTTTTTTATAAAAACAAACAAACCCTTAAGTTATTGTCAGTCTAATTCAAAATTAATAATATTACTACGCCAAATGCGTTCGTGAAACTGTTGCAACTTGGATTTAACTTTACCCCCCTTGACATCTAAAAAGTAAAATTGCAGCCTCTAACTTTTGCGCGCTAAACATCAATAATTGTAACATTTTAATAGACTAGCTATTTTTAGCAAATTCTTCTTTACAAAAAAAAACGTTCACTAAAGTACCGTAGCGTATTAAATATTAACTTCATTATCATTCCGTACTAAACCGAAAGTTTTTACTATCAAAACTTTGAAATGAATAGTCTGTTTTTAATCTGTATTCTGTCCAGCACTGCGCACGTGCGGGAACTTGACGTGACTTTAATTTGCTTTTCGAACGAAATTAAAGCGCGCCATATTTATGACTTAAAGGGAAATAGAGGCGGGCCAAGGTAATGGAAGCAGCCAGCATATTGCAGAACTGTATTTACTATTTTCTGAGCTAACTCTTATTAAGAAGTCTACTTGAGGATTTATAATATTTTGAAGTTGGTAAAATCCTTTGTGGTTTGATTTCAAAGACACCTCCGCCACACCTTTTCTGCCTGATAATAGCAGTATTCAAAGCTGTGTTCCGGTTTGAAGAGTGGTGCAAGGAAGACAGAATCATCCGAGATATTCCAACTTAGTCCTCAAGGGTAGCAACGCATCTGTGGCTGCGCCCAGATGGGACTATTCTTTTTACTGGGGTTGATAACAAATGCCCATGGGTGGTAGACGACAGTTTGCTTTGAATATCAGGTGGACTGCCCTCTCGTTTGCTACTTCAATATTATAAAAATATACGTATAAAATCATTATCTGCTCTATGAAGCTCTCTACTCATGTTTATGGCTCCATCAGAGATGTTACTTTCAGCATCCGATCGGCGATATCTAGATCAACGATAAAACCCTTCAGCGCCGGTTGGGACCACTTTTGGAAGCTTGATGCAGCATTCATGCAATCGCTAAAATACAAATCGCCGATGCTAAAGCTATTTTCCTAGCGTCGTAAGTCCTAAATAAATTATGATGTTCTTATTTTGAAATTAGCTTTTCATTTTAAGCCTCTGTCATAATCATAGATATCATTAATGCAGACAACAACAATTAGCTACTCACGTATACCAAACGTTTATATTTTATGTATTCGGTAATTGTAGTTAATATATAATCATTTAAAAAATAAAGCATTTATAATACTTAATAAGTATTTTGTTGTTAAATAAAACACAGTCGCCAAAGACTTTGACATTTGTATGAAGGCCAAAAATTAAATGATAAAGATAATTTATTCTAACAATATTTAGTTAAGTATAATTATATAATTAAAGTAAAATAATATAGTAGGTATCGTATATAATAAATTAATTCTTAATAATATTTTGTTTACACAGTCTTTTTGTTTTGTGTGTTTGTTTATGTACCTTTGTATTAACATTCACGGTTTTTTAAACTCACTGAAATAAATGACTTTTGACTTTTCCGATCAACCCTCTACATTCCTTATGTGGTAGAGATTAAAAAAAAAATACCGGTAGTCGGCGGCCATCTTCCCGCCGCGAACTCCTAAGATCGATTGTCTGGAAGCCATCATCCAGACCTTCGAAGGCTTTGTTCACGCACCCGCCCGCATCCTCCGACATTTTACTGTAACAAAACAATTTTATGTTTATATAAGCTTATAACTCAATTATTAGATTTAGGGGGTCTGCAAAAGGTTTTGTGCCGATTTACTGCAACTCGTCAAGAGATGGCACCACAAGATTCTGAATCACGCTAGCGATGTTTTCTCAACATCGTTAGTATAAAAAGCTCCCAATTAAAACTATCAGAACAGCTCCCTAGTCATGATTACTTAGCCAGGCGTGATATCCCCTTTTGCCAAAATGATGACCCAACATGATCTCTTTAATTAGAATCAATAATTAGAACAGAAATTACATGAGTAATTTCTGTTCTAATTATTTTATAAATGAACCCGGAATTTGATGTTAATTGTTAATTACATAAACTAATTAAATATTAACAAACCTTGTAACATATTTCTTAGGCTCGTATCTAATAAAGATATGTCAGTTACGGTAATAAATTAATGTTTGAACATCTTAACCATTAGTGCAATTAAATCCTAGAGATGATTTTATTGGTATAATAACCAAAGTATGGTTAAGTCGGTCGTAATTATATATAATTATAATCCCGTGATATGAATTTCATATTACGAAGAATAGATCTCATTTTGTGAGGATATATACTCTAACAGTTTTTTTAAAGGTAGTAGAAATAATGGTAATACTGCGGCGGCACAATCGTTACATTTATTTCGGCCTCATATAACTGTTATTAGCTGCTGCTACTGTTCGATTCTATGATGATGCAGTTTCACTTTATCGAGACCTTAAATTCCGTATGCAAGTATTACTTAGATACAAATGTTCCATCTTAACATGTAGGAAGGAAGAATGATATCATTCCCGACTGTCGTCGGCGTTCGTCCGAGTGGGATTTCGCCCGTAGCTTAGCTCTTTTAGTCTGTATTTTCAGCAACATATCTGTAATCGCCTCAATTCGAAACTAGGGGTAATCTGGGTTAGCCCGAATGGGTGGCAACTCCAGGTCGCCTATGAGTCTTATTTGGTAATAATGGTCGTGGTAATCGCACGATATGGCCTACTCTGACTAAAGAAAAAAGGATAGCAAATTAGTTTGCTATACCTCTGCTATACAAAAATGGTTCACAATACAACACAACTACAATATAACAATACAAAGTCATGGGAACTGGCTGCGCGTGCGCATACCCCGCCTTTCTATTTAATGAGTAACGTCACTGCGCGTTGTGTCAATAAGTAAACCTTTCAAAATCGATGCAATTGTATCATCACTACCAGTTCATTGACCGGATTCGTTGCATATGTATACTTATTTTTTTTATTTAATATTATCGTCAAACTGTCTCACTAAATATACATAGATAACCATATACCTTAGACATCATCCACTTAGGTATATGTAATACTTTCCATCAACTTGTCTGCCAGACCAGGGATAGAATCTGGAACTGTCTGCATATCAGACCGATATGATGGATGTTCCGCTACGCGAGTAGTCTCAGTAAAATGGTTGTAAGTGGTCCCTGAACTCCGTATTTTATTAAATTTTGAATTTATTTTTGTTCTGGGTGTTTGTGGACTCATCTTTGTATATAACATTCACGAAAAATCTAAGCTAAGCTCAGAGCTAAGAGTGTAGAGAGCGTCAAATAAATTTATTAATTATTATAACACGTCGATTGAGATCCATCTCCAATAGCTATTTTCAATGTAACCTAAAACTCATTCAGTCAGCATCATATGACGACCAAGACACTGTTCCATACTGTGTACATACTTGCTAGTATGTTAGTATGTCACTTGCTACAGCCGTGGCGAGACAAATCCCAGCAGTTACTGCAGTGACGGTAACGAGGCTTGACGGGCTAACAAGCCAGTAATGACAAAACTGCTTCTACGACATGCGTGTATTCAATTTCCAAGTAATATGTGCCATTTCATCTACTGAAGGTAGCATAGACCATAGCAATGGAGATTCTTAACTTTCAAGTTAGAAAGCTTTATTCTACTTTAAAGAGTTTGGTGTTAGTTTAAAGTATTTCCGTAGTGGTAGTCAGATAATAACAGCAGTGTTAAGCGCTGTTGTGTTGTGGTTTGAAGGGTGTGGTACGAAAGACATACTTTTTTGAGGCGCTACAGCTCAGTCCTCAGGGGTAACGGTGCATCTGTGGCCGACTTCCGGTAGGAATTTGTCTGGAGTTGATTACAGATGTCTATGGGCGGGAATAGCCACCTACCATCAGGTTGACTGTATGCTCGTCTGTTACATATGTACATCTCCTCAAGTCTTACCCTAAAATCTTAGTTAAATAATAGCCTGATGTCTATGTGCAAGTTATATTGTACTAAAATTAGTTTTAACATAATAGCAACCGAACATAAATATTTTTATCGCTAACCCATTAAACTTATCATTTTATCATATCAGGAATTGCAAAACGTTTAATCAAAGTATATAAAAAACGATTGATTATAATATTCTCATTGTCAAGGAAATATTTTTATACCATACAAAGATTAAACAAGCAAACGGTAAGTGTTTGATACGCCTTGTTTCTCCTTTACCACCTCGCTAACCCAAAAACACAGTAGCGTTTGACTCTACTAATATTAGACAGAAATAGATTTGGTGTACCACTGTAGTCAAGCACAAAATTCTTAGTTTCAATCGAGATTTAAAAAGTTTCCTATTATAATTATGGATGATTGTTGCGAATGTGATTTAAGTCGTATGAACGACCTAAGTAATTTGGCAGGTAATTTGTTCTACAGGTACGGTTTTAAGCCCGTTTGAAAATCTCTACTATAACTACGGCTTTAAGCCGGTTTAAAAAAAAATTAGAACAATAAAATTTTTCATGGAATAGCTGCCTTAAATTTCGGACGGATCCGAAACTTCGTGAACGGATACATCAACCTCCTGACCCGAAACGGCTACCTTGGTGGGAGACGGAAGGGCGGCAGAGTAGAACGAATGTTTGTCTGACAATTGTACCGACGCAATTTGTTACGTAGATAAAGGTATTTTTAGAGCCGATTCAAGATCTAGTCGAGTCTGTTTTTAAGTCATTAAGATGTTTGCTAAATGGAGACTGGCGTCTATCTGCACGTGAAATTGACTCCCATAATATTTAGTTATACCACTAAAAGCCTAGTGGTTGAAACTCGGCGTCTCTATCGAGGGCTCCGAGGTGCAAATTCAAGGAACTGACTGACAGCTGTGTTGTTATTCGAAACTAGGACTGCCACCCGTACTATATTATATAGTATCGTACTATATTTTGGTCAATTGTACTATTTATTATAGAAAAACAATATAGGACGAAAAATACTATATTTTTATCGCTAATTCAATTGTCGCGCTTTTTTTGAAATAACCGTGAATGGAACGCATCCTCAGCGCTGTATAGAGAATTTTTGAACGAAACTCATTCATGTACGTACTATAAACCTTAATTGCTCAGATGCCTATAATTATTTTAAAAATAATAGAACCTTGATGGCCAAAGCGAAAAGTAATAATAAATACTCATGGAAACATAAAAATGATTGAAAATAGATGTTTACTATTTTTCTTTCCTGAGTTTCCCAAAAGTACCTACATATTTTTTGGATTTAAATAAAATACTATTTTTCTTCAAAATAAGGTGGCAACCCTATTCGAAACCGTAAAAACGGAAATGTTTATTGTAAAATATTATAAAGCAATTCATTTTACTTACGTAATACAAAATATTTGAAGTGAAATATTGCTATATAGATGGTTTTTGTAATACTTTCATTTTCAATCGTTACCGCCAGACTACCAAAACGCAAAGACGTCTGACTGATTTTTTGGCGCTCTCGAATACTCCAATATCTAATTTTGTTCAAAATATACATTGAGATTTATTCATAGGCAACTAATATGAAATTCAGCAAAAACTCAGGCACGCAGAGATTAATTGTAACGGTGAAGGAAAATATCTAAAACGTAATACGTAGTATTTAAAGTAATATGTATATACGTAATTATATAATTCTAAGCCAACAAAATCATACAATCCACACAGAAATTTAAATTTACACGATTTATTTTGCGTTAGACCATCCCGAGAAAACAATGTTAAGTAAATTATGCAAATGAAATATTATTTTCATTGGAACATACGAACGTTCGGAAACAGCTGTAACCAAACACACGGTCATTCATAATTCATGCTATCTCAAAGTTCATATTCTAATTATTACCATCGGGATGCTCAATCTTTTGTTAAACTCGCTATTTCAAAAGGCAAATTGTCTATGTTTTTTTTATTCGATATGTGTGGTATTGGCGGGTATTGTTCTCATATTGTCCACAGATAAAGCAATTCTGTGACCTACCGCAGATAGTATTGCTGTCATAAGAGAGACAATAATAATCGAAAAGTGGTGGGAAAGTATTTTGCATATTTCATCTCTAACAGTACTAAACGAATTTTCATGATGATTTTACCTAATACTAATATGTAAACACTATAATCTGGTAATAAGATGATACTTTAGCCATACTTTAATATTACGTACAACCTAAGAAATTTAAAGATGTTTTGAAATCACAAATAAACTGTTCAACATATTTTTATAAAAAAAATCAGAATAAAACTATTAATCATCTAACTAGATCAATAACAATTTATGAATACTTCGATCAACAACGACATTGTTTATTGAAGTATTAAAAAGAGAAAAAAAATACGGTTGATTATAAATATCTCAATAGTATAAATATATTTATCTACTTTACTTTTATTACAACAACACAACATAAAGATACCTAGGTACTCCTGAAATATAATTTTTAATTAAGAACCTATTCTACGAATAACATGGCCTTAGTCTTCAAGTTTAATAGTCAATTAAAAAGTTACCTCTTATCACTTGCGAATGTCACTTGCTCATTTTCCAAGTTAATCCGGTTAAATTGTAAGTTGACAAACGAGTTCACACACTATTTATATTCAATTCACTTTTCACGCTTTAAATTTTATTAAATCCACAATAAATGATTTCAACATAACACTTTATAGGTTTGAGAACTTGGCTGTTTACACCACCAAACGTTTGATTTAAGAATCAGAATTTAAAAATACAAGTGACGTTTTAATTATAACAACACAGATTACAAAATCATGTCACATCAGTTACATAATTGGAAAAAGTAAAAGTGACGCGTGCGCTAGATCGTTGTTCGAATTTTGAATCGAGTTTACGCGCGAAACGTGCACCTTTCTACCTGCGCCGCGGTAAACTGGCGCGCGCGCAGGCATTCAGGCAATCGCAGGCAGTGCTGCTGCATGTCGATATCATAGTCTCATCACTAATTTTACATTGAATCCATGTCTAACTGAATAAAAAAAACTACTGATCTTAATAAATAGTACGAGTAGTTCCACTTATTATTATTTGCCTGAATACCAAAAAAAAAATATCGTTGTCCTTGGAAAATATTTATTACTTTTATATTTATTTTTCGTCAATTTTTAATAAAGTTCTTATAACGAGACATTTAACTTCCTTTGCCTATAATGGAAAGAAAAACGTAGCTTAATAAAACCAATCAAACAAGTATCTAAGTTCGTCGCTAACTTTGTCTTAATAATATTTGTCTCATTTAAGTAAAATACAATCAGTTTTGTTACTCGACGAGTCCTTTTCAGCTAATATTTAACAAATTAAAAGTAAAAGGGATTGTACAATGACATCGACAACATCACCCCATCCCTACAAACCGGTCAAGGACCGTATAGCAACCTGTTTGACCGGATGTAGGGTCGCCAACTGCGTAGGGAAATTATGGATTTTTATGCCTCGCTGCTAGATATTGAACTGCATAATTAGCACTTGGGTTGGTAGCCAGCCAAGTATGAAGAACAGTTTATTTTAAACTATGTTTTATTCTTCTTAACATGTAACTTGACTTTATTTAAAAGAACTCACCGGCGTTTTTAGTTTTTTTTGAAAAAAATAATGATAACGGTAACAAATACATAGCTGTAATGAATTTAATACATATTTCATTATAATGCTTTATTGTAAAAGTAATTGTATAATTTTATTTTATAAGTATACTTAATTAAGAAAATTACGAATAAATTACCTAATCATAAAATAAAGTAGGTATAATAAACTAAATAGTTATTCGACATAATTTGAACCATCTATTAGACTCATCTAAGCAACAATAATTTACAGTTATAATATTTACATGAAACACACTATCTTATACACTAATCTTTGACCGCGATTTCGTTTCTTTAAACCAAAGTTTGGGGAGAACTATACTGCTGCAAGTAACTACTGTTAACGTATCAATGATTATAATATAGTTAAACGTAATGTGAATAAATAAAGTCATTTATTGTAATTAAAGTACCAAGTGATTTTATAAATGACTTTTCTATGTTGTTAATGTTTAATTGTGTTATACGATCAAAACAAAGTAAGTTAACGTAAAATTAAGTTTATAACCATATTTGCACGCCGAAATAGTAAAATAAGAGGATTTTTGTATCTTAGGACAGATTTAACCAGAGTTTTGTACCTTATTTGGCAAATAAAGATGTTTTTGATTTTGATTGATTTGTAGTTGTAGGCAATTTAGTACCGGCGTGTTACTTCTTTGCAACGCTGTTTCCCGTTTTGCATAACCTTAATCACCTGTAAATATGTACGTACGTTATGTAACGAAATGTAGTAAATTTGAAATACCTAAATATATAGTTATTCTATTTTAATGACCAAATAAAAATTATCTTTTAAAACCTCATTAGTAAGTGATTCAGTTTGTGGGTACTACCGTTTATAAATGCACGATATAGTATATAATAAATTAGTGTACTTAGATAAGGATTGTAAGGGGAAATTATATTTAGTTGTACGTGATATTTCTAATAACATAAATTTACGTGAAGGTATTTAAAACATGTAATTTTATACCCAGTGATAATAATCGTTGACATAAAGGTTCTTATCTTATGTAGAGATTTATCTATTACATTTACAGTGATTGTAGGTTTAACAGTTAAAATAGGATTAACATGTAGAGTCGTATCTTTATGTATGTAGAATTAAAATCTTTTGAAGGTTGCTTAATCCCTCACGAATACGATCGTTCCCGTTTCGACCCCGGGGGCACGATCGCCACTCCTGTTTTTTTCTGCTATATTGTAGTAGTGTTAAGTGCTACTGAGTTTTGATTTGATGGGTGTAATAAGGGATATATCCTTACACGCAGCGTTCCAACTTAGTCTTCAGGGGCTGCAATGCATCCATGTGTAACCTTAGATACTACTCCAAGCCTCGACTTGACTGCAGATGTCCATGGGGTCCCTCCTCATTATAGTACTCCTATGGTAATCGTAAATTATTTTGCTTGTTACTTATTGGTTAATTGTAATGTATATTTTTAAATGAAGCATTGCGCTTTCAGTATTAAAAAATATTCGTATATATACTCGTACCTTACGTACATTTTTTCAATTCCTTTAAACGTCACCAGTTTTATTTCTCATCCTCATTACACATATCAATCAATCATTTTTAATTGTTCTAGACGAATGCTTTATAACCATTCAAATTATACATTATTTGTACATTTTTCTAGTAATTAAAAGCGACTTACGAAATAATGGATTCAATGCAGGACGGTAATAAAATCAACCATCAATCCGTAACACGCGAATGTTAAAAATACCTAACTTTGTTCTTGTATATAATGTGAAATAATTGTGGTGTAAATAATTAACTTCGAATGTACAGTATACATCATACTGTACAAGTTACTCATTAAAATTTGTTACCTAAATAGGGCTTTCGTATAAAGAAATATGTTTCTCGTTCAAACACAATTTTTCAATGTTTAATTTTTACATTAGCAAATTCAAAGCTACTCTTTTAGATAATAAACATTATAAGTTTAATATCATTCATATTTATCATATCATATCATATCATTTAATCCATATTAAACACAGCTTTTGAAAATTTAATATTGTTAAATTATCTCAATTTTCTTAAGCTCAAAAGTGTACCATTTCAATACCGTAACAAAGCAAATTGAATAGAAACAGGCCTGTGGAATTTAGGCAACATTTCCCTCACGTTTAAACATCATAATCAGAAAGGTCTGCTACAACATACCTATTAATTATATAACCACACTATTAACATTATTACTATTTCACTTCACTATTATTTCATTGCACAACATTAATATCCTGCCCAAACCCCGTAACATGGCTACCCTGACGGAAATGCCGCGGCTGTGACGTATGCCATAGGCTTGCTAAGCCTACTTTATTCTCATCGCAAAAAACATCCAGCCTCCTTTGTGCAGTGGCATGCAGAATTTCACACAAGAACTCTACTTTGTTTGTTGGTATTGTTGAAAGAATGCGCGTGGGTAATAAATTAGCTGAGTACATAGACTGATAAAGTCTCTTAGGTAAACCATTCTATATCCTTCGTTTAAAACACGATTAAACTAAAATACTCGTATTGATGGACGATTGGCAGTTTTTACTCTCTCTACATTCGAGTTCGAGTTTCACTCTACATTCGAAAAACGAGTATCCACTTCACCTGATTATAAATCTTATAGCACTTAGTTGGAGTGCCTCGTATAGTATTTTAGGCTCTACCTTACTACGTTTCAAACCATAACATAACAGTCTTCGTGCTATTTTTACTGTTATAAGGGAGAAAGAGTGACTTGACTTTCGAACCATGAAGACTTCAACTATATTAATCTATATTCAATGTTTCTTCGTTACTCCTATCATCTTTAGAACAGGTTAATAATTTTCAATATGAATCCACGCTACCAGCATCAGTAGCCACTTCATCGACTTATCATTATGTGACAAAGAAATTACTATGTGCTGGAAAACGGTAACTGCAACATAACACACTTCTTAACAAAAAGCGCACAATACGTGATGAACGGACCGCTCTTTCTTAAGGTCGCTTAGCAAAGCGCTTCCGTATTCTACACAGGTGCCAATATGCTAAGACCTGAAAAGAAACCTCATTCATAGGTAAATTTCATACACATACATTTTTTAGAAAAGTACTTTTAAATTAAATTTTTGAAGCCTTTTTATAACCGTAGAAATGGTTTTTACTGCTGGAAATGATACGAGTGTGTATTGAAAGTATTTTTTCAATGCTAGTATTATAAACATATAAATATATAATGGTAGAAAACTTTGTGAAGTGGTACAATCCTTTGTGGTTCGACTCCGGAGACACACCGCCATACCTAACCCAAGTCGAAGCATATATACTGTAAGAGATTCTCTTCTGTTTTACGCCACTGCAAGAGTAGAGTAAAACTGATGAGAAAATACAATTTAACAAAAACATTCAATTTTGCGACATCATCTTAAGGTCTAAAAAACAACTGTTTCTCTCTTTATTATTAAACTAACTTATTATTTTTCCCTAACGACAAATAATCGTAAATTCGCACAACAACTTGTACCAGTACACATAGACCTAATATGGGAGCTATTCTGCCCCAAGTAAGCTGAGAAGATGGGAATCTGGGGCAGTGTCGAGGCTTTTGTTCCGAAATCTAGATACGTCTTAGGCCTCGACCGCGTATACCAAGATGATGCGTCGACCTCATTGTTTTTCTATTACGAGATGGATTTGTAACAGCTTCGATCTATATCTTATATACTGACATAAAAATCTCGTATCACGACGTTTCTACACTTTCTTCACACCAACCTCTAAACACTGTACCTCATTGTGAAATTTTGCTCATATTTGTAACTTGGTCCAATTTGAGATATATAGAATACTTTGGCCCTAATATAGCGGTTCGTACACACTGGATATTACTCGTATATACAAAAAATTAGGCATTCATTCCCTAATACTTCGATTTCCTGTGTCTTGGAAGCTATAAACATTCCACAAAAACAGTATACAAACACCCGGAATGAATTGTAAATACATCATTTATTTTTCTACCTAGCCAGAATTAACTAATTTTTATATGTTCGCTGGAGCGTTCATGTTATTTTTAGAATAACGAGCAAGTTACTAAAATACTAAATAATCGCTAAGACATTTGATATAGTCGCATCAAAGCTAGTCGCAATTACCACATTACTAGGCACTTACTCAAGCAAAAGAAACTAATGGGTGGCAAGCCTTATTTAAATCCTGTTTGAATACAGTAATGTAGAGTCTCTACTACATACATAATAATATTGCTCTGCTCATATTACAGACAAATTAGCTATTGAAATAAAATTAAGGTTGTAATGAAGGTCATCAGGAGCTCTGGCGCAACCTTATTTACAAACAAATTACCTCATAGATACACAATGAATGATCTATTGTATTACTATGATGACACTTTATTGCAAGTGAATTCACGTACTGACTACGGGGTCATGTTCCACTTGACAACTAAGGTCTGACGATTAGTGGTCTACAACTATAGTCGTACTTAATCGTATAGTCGTAAAGCCTAATAACAACAGTGTTAGGCGCTGCTGTGTTCCGGTTTGAAGGGTGTGGTAAGGGAGACAGACTTTTCTGAGGCGTTCCAGCTTAGTCCTCAGGGGTAGCGGCGCATCTGTGGCCGATCTCAGGTAGGAATATCTAATCTTATCTGGGGTTGATTACAAATGTCCATGGGCGGCGGTAGCCACTTACCATCAGGTGGACTGCATGCTCGTCTGCTACTCTTATTATATTATATAAAAAAAACTTAAAGTGTCATAGACTTCTTCCCTAGCATTCTACCGTAAGAATATGCAACTGTCGGACCCTTTCCAATTAAAATAACGATAAAGAAGAACCTCAAACATCTGGAAGGGTATGATAAGAGATGGGTCGATCCAATTATTTCTATGCTCAAGTAAAACGCATAAAATCTACAACTGCATCTCTGAAATACAAAATTTAAAATACTCATATCATCGCACAACGCGATAACCGTTGAATTGTTATTTTAGTTTCATTTAATACATACTACATCCTCTTCAACACTAATTAGCAATAATAGTTACAAAACGTATTAAATTAAAACAATGTAAACCATCAGTAAAAAATATTAAATACGAAACCCTAAAAAACGAAATAGTTATTCAATGGTAGTCGATCTTCAGTGGAACGCCTTAAAACCAGTTGTCATAGCAACGCATTATTGACAAAATCTGACAGTAAATTTTTGAAATACCTTTTACAAAAAATCGCAAAACTGTGAAATGGTTCGCAACTGACCTAAAACATGAAGCTGCTGAAGTTCCACCTGCGGTACCACCCCCCGGGGATCGTGCTGGAGTACTCCCAGAAGGGTGTGGTTAAGAACAAGGACATAGATCTCCTGGATTTAAATAGCAAGTACGTTGTTTTTGCAAAAACATTGCAAAAGTAATTTCATTGTTTTTTATAATAAAATATAGATCGCGTGTTAATTAGTTGGCAAATTGACTATGTGACTCCGGCGGCGCCATCGTCATATCGTATGTCTCCCTAAGAACAAAATTGTTAAGCTCTGATTTATTAGAGTTAGAAGGGTATGGTAAGAGAGACATACTTTTAGAGGCATTCCAGTTTAGTTCTCAGGGATAGCGGTGGATGTGTGGCCGACCTCAGGTAGGAATCTAATCTTATCTGGGTTGATTACAGGCACCAATGGGCGACACTGGCCACTTATTATCGAGTGATTGTATGCTCATCTGCTACTTGTATATTAAAAAAATCAATCGGTGAAACCCCTGTTCTATATGGAGTGGAAAACAAACGTTCAAGGTCAGCAGTGACCACTTACCATCAGGTGGACTGCATACTGCTTTGTCAACAGTGTATCACCGCTTTATAAAGATATTTCTTTCAGTGTCAGAAGCATCGACAAAAAATCCCCATACACACACGTTTTCCATAAAAAATATATCATTTTACTATTCTCACTAAAACGATTTCAATTCAAACCATGTTCTTATCGTGTATGTAATCATATAAATGGTGTAATAGCGTTTGTCTATGAACGACCTATTTAAACTTTATCTTAGAGATTTGTGATACGATCTGGAAATCGTCCGATAATAATCGATTCACCGAATGTCCAAATTCATCTAACTATTACTACGTTTAGGGACATTATATACTTTTCTACTTCGAATTGTTTTTTTTTATATATATAAATGACAAAAGAACAAACAGGTTACCTAATGTGAGCACTGTCGGCCATAAACATTTGTAATGTACTAAGTGTCTCTACCTCACCTCATTCTTCAAAGTAGAGCACAGCAGCAGCACTTACATGTGCTGTACAAATACACGACTTTTTAAATATATTCTTTAATTTAAAAAAGAGCGTTATATTTATAACTATTTTAATTGGGCAGAAAACTATTTCTGATAAGCGGACCATATACCATAGTGCATACGTTTATCGTTTAATATATAATCTAAATACTCCTTCAGAATCAGTCTACGAATATATTTGTATTATCTGTTCCACGAGTGCATTTCCTATATTTTTGCCATTTGGATTTCCGTAGCAGCATCTTGATAACAGTAACATACACTGCAGCCTTCCGAAAGAACTTTGTAATAGCATGTCAGATGTTATCATTTAAACGAAATAGGCAATCTTCGTATTATATTGAAAATTGGTCAAGTGCGAGTGGGGCTACGGAGTAGATGTATCGTAGTTTTTGCAATAAAACTTTTCTTATAATATTGAAGTAGCAAACGAGCTTGCAGTTCATCTGTTGGTTGTTTTCACTGCTGCCAATGCCTATCTGTAACTAATTCCATGTAAAACATGAGTTCTATCTTAAGTCCATTACCAATAGGTATAAGATAGTGGTCCCATATATAAATCAGCCAGCTTATATATAACTCTTCCACCGAAACGCAAAAAGTGCTTTACGCTAGAAACAGATGTGGCGGTCGTGTATTTCCGATCGAACATTACTGCATTTCCGTTCGAACAACACTGGTTCTAACACCTTTCAAATCATCTTTAAATACCATTTAATTTGACAAGGAAATATTCTCCGTCTCATTGAAATTATCTTTTTAAACCCTTTTGCATGAAAGCATTTCATTTTCCACAGTTCAAACATAAAAGAAATCGCCGACCGGCTCTACCAAAAGGAGGTGCTCATCACAGAGGAAGTCCGGGAGCAGCTGGAGCAGTGTCTGGAGACCCTGAAGAGGCGCATCGAGCACGAGGGCCCCACGGGCAAGAGGTTCTACATATACAAGACCCTGCTGACCCACGTGCTGCCTCTCACCAATGTTGCGTTTGATAAAAGTGGAAATAGGTATTTCATACAAGTAAAGTAGGTATTATAGGGTTAGCATAAAAGCACACCTGATTTTGGTGAATGCCAAGCTTGTGTATCTGCTACCAACTCCAAATAATAAGAAGTCAACTACGGTTCGAGTACGCTCGGTGGGTACGGGTTACCTGAATACTAAGCTGGAACTGCTAAAATATAAGTTTAATTTATCCCACTTATGAAAGCAGAAAACAGCATGATGTCAGAACCCTTTGTAGTTCGACTCCGGGGGCACCACTGCCATACCTTTTTCTGCCTAATTACAGCAGTGTTCAGTGCTACTATGTGCTGCTTTGAAAAACTTGGTAAGGAAGACATAAATAACCGAAGCGTTCCAACGTAGTCCTCGGAGCTACGCACCTAAAATGACTTTTATCTTTAATAACTCTACTTTTACTTATCTTAGAATATTCATCTTAATTTACATTTACATTTACAGATGTCTCTCGGGCAGCTACGACAGGACCTGCAAGGTGTGGGATGTAGAGTCGGGCAAGGAGTTGAAGACTCTATCTGGCCACCAAAACGTTGTGTATTCTGTTGGCTTTAACTTTCCTGCTTGGTTAGTATTTAATATTTAATTAACATTTTCACATGTTACATTCGACACATTCACATTTTGACATTTGGTTAACTAACATGGCATAATTAGAAAATGATGAAGAATAAGAATTTATTCTTATGAAACGGTATTGATATTTTGAATTGAAAACTTCTTTAGCTTCGTTGTGCACTTTTTCTAATGGGCTAAAATTGTTACACTCGCGTGAGGACACGTGACCTGATCGCAAATTCTTAAAACGATTTTTAATGTAATATAAATTGTCATATGTGCGATAGCGCAATAAATGAATATTGTATTTTACCCCATAAATATTTGACTTAATCAAAGCAAATCTTGCAAAATTATTCCCTAACCATTCCAAAAATGCACAACGTTAATATTCAAGTTTTCACTTCTGCCGGCACTTCTGGAGTGCAGTCCGTTGATTTTTTTTAATACGCTTTTATTAGCTTCAGACGTATGTATGTTAGTATGTAACGGAATCTTTGAACATGATTTTAACCCCCTTCAAAACGTCGGATTAACTTGAAATTTGGCATACTTATTAAGGACCGATGACAATTCAATATTTTAAACATTCTGCTGCGGTCTGCGTTAAGACCAATAAAGGAATCTACCAGGCGCGCCGATCACCTAACCTAACCTAACCTGACCTGACCTGACCTGACCTGACCTGACCTGACCTGACCTTGACCTGACCTGACCTGACCTGACCTGACCTGACCTGACCTGACCTGACCTGACCTGACCTGACCTGACCTTGACCTGACCTGACCTGACCTGACCTGACCTGACCTGACCTGACCTGACTTGACTTGACCTGACCTGACCTGACCTGACCTCAACTTCGACGCGTCCGTTGTTAATAGCATCATGAAGCGGTGTCTCATCATCCTTATTCATTCAGCACTTCAACATCTGCACCTTCCTTTAACAAGATTTCCACTATTTCATTGTTCCCATTTCTTGCTGCCAAATGTAAAGGCATATATGATTTCAGCTCATCGTCATAGTCACAACTTATATTATTAACTCGAGCTGTAAAATTAATTAAACTACTAACAGTTTTAAAATCTCTGCAGGCAGCAGCAACACAAAGAGAAGAAATTCTAGAATTATTTTTGATATTAACATCATCATGCTGTAATATTAAATCGATGATTGGACGACGTCCTTTTGAAATGGCTAGATGTAAAGCAGTTGACCGTTTTTCTCTTGAGTATTGCCATCAGCGCCTGTTTTTAAAATATGCTCTATCATCCTTTTTCCGTGGTTACTTTTATCCAAGATAGGGTGCTTTTTAAGATATTATCAAAATGATAATCCTTCTACTCAATATCTATCAATAAAATATTTATAACTATTGACACCATGCACCCCACGCTTTTTTTACAATAAAAAATATTTTTATCTTATTTACACTATTCTTAATTCAAATTTTAAAAAAGTTATTTTCTATTTTTAGTTGGATTTTCTATAAAAAGTGTATTTTTTTAGTTTTTTAAACTATTATTTATTTTTCATTTTTTGGTCGAATTTTTTATAAAAGCGTATTTTTAGTTTTTTTTAACTATTATTTATTTATCATAGAAGTCATTCCTTGTAAAATAATCAAAAAAATTACCTTTCAAAAGTAAAAGATAGATATCGCTATGTTGATGTCGAAACAAACAATAATTGAGAGAAATACCTACGCGAACAATAATGTGAACAAACTGTAATTATATTGTTTGTGAGGTCGTAGTTTTTAATTTTAGTAATGTCTAAGTATGTGTATTTCATAATGTTACTTCAAGGTTGAAATATATTCTTACCAACCAATGTAAATAATTGTATTTACATTAGTACCAATGTACTAATGTAAATACCATTATTTACATTATGTATTCATTCTCATCATTATTGCCAAACGCGCCAAAAATTAAAACTTCGAGAAAATGTCTAATTATCTCTATAACGTTATATCAATTATCACGTTTTGTTCTTACAAGTGACCGCGTAATAACGGGTTCCTTCGACAAGTCCGCGAAGATCTGGGAGCCGCAGACCGGGGAGTGCCTGGCCACGCTGTGGGGCCACACGGGTGAGGTGGTCGCGGCACAGTTCAGCGCCAAGGGGGACCATGTGGCCACTGGCTCGATGGACTCCACCGCCAAGCTGTATGATGCTAGCACTGGTAGGACTACATTATTTTTTTAGCGTGAAGCAGTTTTGACTTAGGTACGTACCTATAAGGCGACCGTCTTAGTTCTTATGAGTCAGCACTCTGCGTTTGAACGCCAGACCGAGCAGCCCCGCCTGCTCGCGCTCTAGTGTTTCCTAACCCAGAATTTTCTCTGGCCTTTCGGCCGGTTCTCGCCTACTCGATATTATCGATAGCGGTCCGTGCTTTGTTTATTGCCAATTTATTGGGAATAAACAAAACTCACGTCCCGACGCGTTTGAGTTGGTGGATACCTAACGGTGCCAACGAAACCAGCTAGCGTTGACCCGGTGCGCTTCTCAGACCTCTCGGCCTGAGAGAAACCGGCAGACCCGATCCCACTGCACTTGGGCTATCCCAAGGGTGACGGTAGCAGTTACTTTCCCTTAGGGGTAATTGCATTTCCCTCCCCCTCCCCGTTAGCTCCCTGCCTCGGCAGGGAGGCATCCCTGGTTACCATGGCCTACATGGTAACAGATAGGTTTTTCGAGGCTCTGTCCTCCCTCTTGAGCAAGGAGCTCAACCGCCCCATTGACGCTGTCAAACTCCGCTCCCTTTGCGAGCCCTTAAAGTCCGTAACGGATCCCCTGTCCGTTACCGACTCACCCGCATCCCCTGATGCCACCCCGAGACACGAGATGGACTTTGACGCCATCTCGCTAAAACGCCCCGCCTCCTCCGACGAATCGTCGGAGCACACCCTCATCACCGCCCCCTCCTCCGACGACGACCAGGGTTTCACCCCTGTCAAGTCGAGGAAGACCAAGAAACGACCGGTCAAACGCGTCGCTAAGGCGACAAGTGAGACTTCTTCCGAGGCCTCTATCGAAGCCACCCCAGCCCCAGCGGCCCCCGCTCTGGCCCCCGTGCCAAAAGCCTCCACTCTGGCCCCCGTGCCAAAAGCCTCCACCGAGCCCCAGAGCTCAACCCCCGCGGCTAAGCCCGCCAAGCCAGCCACACGCTGCGAACCGGCACTTGCCAAGTGCAAACCGCCCCCACACATTTTCTTCAGAGATAAGTCGAAATGGTCCGACTTCTCTAAAACCCTAGTGGAAAAACAGATCCACTACACCAAGGCACGTAACCTTCGCGACTCTATTCGCGTTTCATGCCCCACCACCGAGGACTTCAGGAGCCTCATTAGGCTCCTAACTCACCTTCAACTCCCGTACCACACGTACGCTTTAGAAGAGGACCGCAAAATCAAAGCGGTCCTTAGGGGTCTCCCCTACGAGCTTCCCACCGACGAAATCCTAACGGATCTAGTCAACCAAGGGTTCCCCGTGGAAGGTGTACACAAGTTGTACAACCGCAACGGGGTCAAGTACCCTCTAGCCCTGGCCATTCTAGCCAAGACCCCGTCCTCCAAGGACATTTTCAAGGAGAAGGAGCTCACAATCTGTGGCCTTTCTGAGATCGAGGTGGAACCACCTAACAAGCGTGGCTACCCTGCCCAGTGCCACCGCTGCCAGCTCTACGGCCATGCAGCGGCGAACTGCACTGCCCCCCCAAGGTGCGTCAAGTGCCTAGAACCCCACGCCACACGTGAGTGCAAGAGAACTCGTGAAGACGAGTCCCCTCCTGCCTGCGTGCTATGCACCACTTCAGGGCACCCGGCTAACTACCGTGGCTGCCCTAAAGCCCCCCGTCCCGCTCAAAAGAAGGTTGCTAAAAAGCAGCCCTCGAAAGCAGGCCCACCTCCGGTCAATTCGACCAATTTCCCGCGGCTAGGGGCCTCCAAAACCCCAACCGCTCCCATGAGTTGGAGGAAAGTCGCACCCGCGACCGCCCCACCAACCCCGGCCCCTATGGCCACTCCCACTCCCCGTCCCACCCAAGACGCATCGGTAAGGGAACATATCATGTTCCTTAAGGACTGCGTTAAGGGCGTGAACCTCGACGAGATCATACTCGTCTCGCAAAAGATGCGTAACGCCAGCCAGGCGGAGCGCATCGCAATCTACTCTGAACACCTAGCGTTGTTCAAGTCCATTCAATGAGTAACGTTCATACTCAACCCGTTCATCCCGGTCGTCAAAAACCTAAAGGCGTCTCGCTTATCTCCTTCAATGCACGAGGTCTTAAGCCTTGCATTCCCGAACTCAAAGAGTTCGTCCGCAACAGGGATATCGACCTGTTGCTTGTTCAGGAAACTTTCCTCAAGCCCTCCCTTAAAGGCGTAAGTCTCCCCTCTTACGCGCTTGTACGTAATGACAGAGCCGACGACCGTCGTGGCGGAGGCACTGCCATCTACTACAAGAGATCCTTCCATTGCACCCCTCTGGAAACACCCAAGCTCACCAATATGGAAGCCACCATATGCAAATTAGGCATGACAGGACACCCGTCCCTGATCATAGCCTCAATTTACCTCCCCGCCAATAAAGCCCCTCTCCAAAGCGACTTGGAGGCCCTCCTCTCGCTCGGAGACTCTGTCGTACTATTTGGAGATTTCAATTGCAAACATACCGTTTGGAACAGTCGTCTGACTAACACCAACGGTAAGAAACTCTTAACCATTTCCCGCGCACTGGACTTTGATATCTTCTCTCCAACAGCGCCTACCCACTACCCCGATCGGGAAGACCAAGAACCCGACGTGCTGGATTTCGCCCTCCTTAAAGGCGTCGCGCTCAATACAAGAGCGATCGAAACACTGGACGATCTGGGCTCAGACCATCGTCCAGTCTCTCTACAGTTAGGTCCCTATGATCCAACTCCCCATACCTCCTCGAAAACCTTCACTAATTGGGAAGGGTACGAGAAATCTCTCACCTCGGCCATAGAGGCCCCCGATTCACCGTATACTATTCCCCCAGACTACCTTGTTAGCTCGGAGAAAATAGACAGTACGGTGAACTCACTCACCCAGCTAGTTCAGTCTTCGCTTCATGACAACGCGAAGGTGGTAGAGGTCCCGAACCGAAAACTACCTCGCGAGGTCAGGAAGCTAATCCAAACTAAAAACGCAGCCCTCAGATGGGCCGCCAAGTATCCCACCCCTGTCCTTAGGAGGCGCGCTAACGCCCTCCAAAGGAAAGTCAGATCCCGGCTAGCCGAAATGAGGGACTCCAACTGGAACTCTCTCATGGAGGATATCCAACCTTCTCATAAGGCATTCTACAAAGTCGCTAGACGATTTCGTACCGAAGCCTTCTCAAGCACTCCCCCTCTCACGCGTCCCGACGGCAGCATAGCCTTCGAAGACGCTGAGAAGGCCGAATGCTTCGCAGATAGCATCGCTGCGCAGTGCTCCCCCAGCACTCAACCGTGCGACCCTATCCACATTCACAAGGTGGAGGAGGAGGTCCTTAAAAAGATCTCTCTCCCTGTCACCTCTGCTCCCATTAAAATCACTACAGACGAGGTCCGGACCGTCATCCGCGGTTTGAAACCTCGTAAAGCCCCAGGTCCGGATGGTATCTCCAACCTGGCGCTCAAACACTTCCCCGAGCAGGCACTGACCCTTCTGGTCATTATCTTCAATGCCTGCCTCGATCTCAGCTTCTTTCCAACAGCCTGGAAGACAGCAACAGTTATCGGTATTCCCAAGCCTGGGAAACCGAAACATATTCCCTCCAACCACCGCCCCATTAGCCTCCTCAATGCAATGGGCAAGGTTTTCGAACGGGTGATTCTCGTTCACATAAGAGGGCACCTCTTCCCAATAGATGCTCCCCCACTCATCATTCCTCACCAATTTGGCTTTCGCCTCCAGCACTCGTGCCCCCAACAAGTCCACCGCATTGTCGAGTACATCACAAGCGGGTTTTATCCAAGACGTAACAAGACACTAGCAGTCTTCTTCGACGTCGCCAAGGCTTTTGACAAAGTCTGGCATGGAGGACTGGTATACAAGCTATACCATTCTGGTCTTCCTGATCGCCTAGTCCGCATCGTGGCTTCCTACCTTCAGGACAGAACCTTCCGCTACAGACACGAAGGTATCCTCTCTCCCCCACGCCCCGTAACAGCCGGAGTCCCTCAAGGCTCAGTGCTCGCTCCTACATTATTCATATCGTACTCCAACGATATTCCTATCCCCAAAAATGGGGTGCAGCTCTCACTCTTCGCCGATGACACCGCCCTTTACATCCAAGGGCAAAAGGAGTCATCTGTCCTCGCCAAACTCCAACGCTCGGTCAACGAGTTAGGAGATTGGTTTAGGAAATGGCGCATCGAAGTCAATGCGGAGAAAAGCTCCGCAATGCGCTTCGACCACAAACGCAGGCGCTTAAACAACCTGCCCTCCGTCAAATTACTTGGGGCCCCCATTCCATGGAGGCCCACAGTAAAATACCTAGGAGTTACCCTTGACCCGGGCCTCACCTTTAGACCCCACGTCTCTAAGGTCACCCATACCGCCCGCTCTTACATGAGCCGCCTCAACGCCATGATTGGCAGACACAGCAAGTTGTCAGCCAGGAATAAGCGAACGCTGTATAAGGTTTGCATTCGACCGGTGTTAACATACGCCTCCCCAGTCTTCGCTCACGCGAATCCCACCATCCTAGACAAACTCCAGGTCATACAAAATCTCTTTTGCCGTCGGGCACTTAATGCCCCCTGGTATATCAGAAACGCTGACCTACACCGCGACCTGGAGCTCGCTCCAATACAACAAGTCCTCAGACAATTCTCTGAAGCGTTCTTCGACCGCTCAGAAAACCATTCCAACCCCTTAATCAAGGGTGCAGCGGACTATGCTGCCCCTCTTCCTACCCGTTACAATTGCCGTCGGCCAAGAAATATCTTGACCGACGCTCCTAACAAACTCTCCACCGATGTGGAGAATCTTCTGGCCGCCCACAGGGGCGTACAACTCTCCATAGAGAATCGTCTTCCCGACGATTCTAATCTTATTCATGATACGTTGACACCTTCAGTGTCATCTATCCAGCGGTAGCTCTCTAGGGAGCGCCGCTAGCGCCTCTCGCTCCGCAAACGAGAGGTCGCTATCCGATGTCGGCTGTACGGTCCCCTTGGACGAATGCCTTAAAGGAGTTTTTAGTGGGATGGTCCTCCCTTCAGGAGGACCTTTCAGTCAGCCCCACACGACGCAGGCACCGGCCGTCGCGGCCTGTAAGTGCTTGGACGCATTTTTTGCTCCTCCCTCTCCGTAGAGGGTCAGCCCTTTTTCCACCTACATCTGGGCGCCAAAAAAAAAAAAAAAAAAAAAAAATCTTATGAGTCTTATCATCTGTGATCGGCTTAGTAGAACCTGTAATGGAATTGGTCACAAATCTCCATGGCCCATAGTAAACACTAACCATCAGGTAAACTGCAAACTCTTAAAACTTTAAAAACAATCATGAGCAATCGATTCAAAATATACTCGTACTCGTAGCTAAAGATAAAGGTTTGACGGTAGTAAATTTACTGGTCATTTGACTACGGCTACGATATTGTCATATTTGTTTGCCGTATAACAATGGTATAGAGATGATGTTTTTAAAAAAAATCATTACTTTTAAGTATTGAAATTAAAGCTGAGATAAGCTTTAATCGAAAAGTACTTATTCATTAGAATGTATATTATGTTCAACGAGACTCTTGGTCCTGACTGTCTTGACTAAAGTTATACCAGTTATGTAACTGCACTCGATATTACGATTACCTTAAATATCATCCACTCCCAACATACAGCACTACTATAATAATAATATTAAATCGAAAATTTTATGCTTAACTCTGTTCATAGGAGCTGAAATCCATAACTACACAGGCCACACAGCTGAAGTAATCGCCCTCCAATTTGACCCGAACGAAGGTCAAAGCCTTATCACGGGTTCCTTCGATGGCACCATTTCCATGTGGGACACTCGAGTTAAAGAGTGAGTAAACATTTTGTTTTTAGTGTACTGTGTAGAATCCTCGTACTTTGTTTTATAATATAAACAATTTGAACAAATTGCTCAGTAAAAAGGATTAGGCGCTTATATTTGTAGAGCACTTTTGACAACTAATATTTTCTCACAAATTGAGAATTTACAATATTTTATGCAACAAATAATTTAGATATAAAACTTGCCAAGTTGTAAATTTAAAATCTCTGACAAACAAACGTACGTTCGTATAGTTATGATCGTTAAAATGCTATCGAACTTGGCACCTGTTACGATTTGAGCTCTTATCACGCCAACGAAAGTCGTTTGTCGTCGTTGTTGTTAGTTGTTGTCGAACGAAACTTGCTCCAAGGAATGGGAAATAAGTAGTCACTTCCCTATTTTATCATTTGGTATCAATTAAATTAAAGTAAATATTTTATTTACATGAATATCAGCTATACTTAGGTATTAATACAGTTAATAAATAATGATTATTCTACTATTACTTTCTAATAATTATTCTGCTTTTCATTTAATTAGTATTCTTTTAAAAAGTGTAATACTTGCTTTTTTCATATTACCGAGAAACCTTTGCCCCGGGAACCTTATAGAATCTTTGCGACCACTTAGGAGTCATGTAAAGCCCCATACTTTGCTCACACCCTGTCCATAGTCGGGTTTCAGTGTTCGAGGGCCATAGCGGCGAGATATCGAACGTGCAGTACAACTGGGACAGCTCGCTGGTGGGCTCGTCCTCGCTGGACGGCAGCGCGAAGCTGTGGGACGCGCGCAAGACCGCCTGCCTCGCCACCGTCGCTGGACACACTGATGAAGTAAGACAACAGAAATGTTATAAATTCATAGGATATCATGGCCTTTTGGAATAAAACAATACATATAATTGAAGGTGGTAGACCTCTTTATGGTTCGGCTCTGTTGGCACCACCGCCACACCTATATTTATAATAACAACAGTACTAAGCACTGCTGTGTTCTGGTTTGAAGTGTGGTAAGGGAGACATACTTTTCCGAGGCGTTCCAACTTAGTCCTGAAAGGTAGCGGCGTATCAGTGGCCGACCTCAAATAGGAATCTAACCCCATCTGGGGTTGATTACCGATGTCCATGGGTGGCAGTAGCCATTTACCATCAGGCAGACTGCATGCTCGTGTACAACTCCTATATTATAAAAAAGACATATAAGGATCCTAACCTCCTTTTTTTTAAATTTTAAAACATGTATGTTACACCCATAAACAGTTCTGACTTATCATTAGATAAGATTATGTCTAATGCCGACCTATTATAAAAGAATTTTTAAATATCAAAAAATAATATAGGTACTTTTAAAAAAAATAAATCATAAAAAATATAAGTATTTAGATTGTAGATTTTCCTCACAATGTTTTCCTTAACAATAACACTATGAAGGTAATGGTTCGATTACATTGTAATTACTATATCGATAATTTATAGTTATGATGAGTTCACTCTTAAACATTTGTGTACGTCACTTCTACTATCAGTTACATAATTCTTTACATTGTTTAACTCTCTTAAGTTTACTTTTCAGTAAACATTACTTTTCAGTGCTTACGCGCGAACTCTACAATATCTTTTCGCAGTAAAAATAACTTCCGATCACATTCTATACATTTATGTAAAAGTTCTTTCCGGATTACTTTAAAATTAATCCCTGATCGTTCAATCGTTTTTATAATATTGAAATAGCAAACGAGCACACGATGGTAAGTGGCCACTGCCGCCCATGGACGTCTGTAACCTACCCCATATACAATTAGTCCTATTTGGGGTCGGCTACACATACGTTGCTGCTCCTGAGGACAACTTTGGAATGCCTCTACGAAATCCTAGTGGAACACAGCAGCAGAAAGGAGGTGGTGCCTCCGGATTCGAGCCATAAAAGGTTCTACCACCCTGGTTTAAACGCTGTTCCCAGGTACTGGACATCTGCTTCGACTGGGCTGGGCAGCGCATGGCGACGTCCTCCAGCGACTGCTCGGCGCGCATCTACGACGTGCGCTCCGACTTCAAGGAGCTGGCCACCATGAAGGGACATAGGGAGGAAGTCTCCAAGGTAAAAGTCCATTTACAAATTGGACTAAAGTTGACTAAACTGATGTTTGACAATAAAATTCTTGAAGCATCGTGACATTCTATTTGTTCGTGGAACTTAATAACGTCCATATCATAAAATTATGTTCGTATACTATATATCACATTTTTATGTATGTATATTTTTGTGTTATAGGTACGGCTCAGTTTTAGCGAATTCCCTAAGAAATTCTGAACTGATACCTCATTTAGCTACATTTTCAGATGTATCCAAAGGCAGATGATCCCAAACACTATTCTTCTCTGAAAAAAGTTATTGTTAAAGTCCAAATATATTCTTAGTCTAATGGCCATGTTTTTTACGGTAACAACGTTTTGTTTGGCACCTCCAGGTGTGTTTCAGTCCAGCCGGGGGATGTCTCCTCACAGCATCAGCAGACAGAAGCGCAAGAGTATGGAACACTAACACTGGAAATTGTATTCAGGTAAGATGTTTTCATGAAAGAAACTAAATTGCATTAAACGGATTAACAAAAGAAACAGCAATATAGGCATTGCTAAACAGAATAAATCAAGATAGAGTATCTTCCTCGATCTTAACAGCTAAGATCATGTTCCAATTCGGTAATAATGTAAGAAAAAACATTTTAATTAACTGACAATTTCAATATTTAAAGAAATACGAAGATCGGTACTTGATTTAAAGGATTATGTACTAGTGTTATCTAATAGTACTTCAGTCTGAGCATTGTAATGCTCTACATGACCTCTACCTCTACTATTAAAGAGAATCTTTAAAATGTCCCTGAAATGAAGTGAGTACTTATTATCGACAAGATTACACAACCCTTTATATGTATACTACATCAAATCGCATCATAGTGTATACCAGCTGTCATAAATATAAGGCGCGCATCTTATGTCTGCCATGCACACTTCAGTGCACCGGAGAGGTCTATCTGTTTAGGTATGCTGCGAAGGTAAGCTGTGTTTGGGAATAGACCTGTGCAGGCGGCCGGTGCAAGATCAAAAATCATTTTTGTCTTTTAACACCGTACGGTGTGTCATCGTCTTCAACCGATGCCATCGCTACAGATCTAAACACCGTACGGTACACCGGAATGTCCCCATACACGCTACCGACGTACGGTTGACCTGTACAGCCAAACCTGCGCAGGTAAACTGTCCGGTAGACCGTAGCGTGTATGGCTTACATTAGTTAGGATTTTCAACGCATTGACTTCAGGCAGAACTCTTGTTGTACATAGAATTGGTTACAAATGTCCAAAAGTAAACAGTGAACAGTTACAACGTTTGATACTTCAATCGCCTAAAAGACGAGTTTTCAAATAAATTCACCTTATTACACTTACCTTCAGCCAATTTCAATGATCAATGCCGAATCAACGACGACAATTACTCGATGTCGTCAGCGCTGTGCACTGGATGATTAAATTACAGACTAAAATCAATTAAGGAGATTTAGAAGTTTAAGAATTTTCCACCAACTCAAATTATAACTCTTGGATAGTCTTGGGCTAGGTACATCGAGGTTCTAATCCAGATAACTGGATATAGGTTGGATATAGGCTGGATATAGGTTGAAGGTGGTAGAACCCTTTGTGGTTCAACTCCGGCGGCACCACCGCCACACCTATTTCTGCCTAATAACAGCAGTGTTCCGTTTTGAAGGGTGTGGTGTGGATGTGGTAATACTTTTTCGAGGCATTCCAGCTTAGTCCTCAGGGATAGCGGCGCATCTGTGGCCGACCTCAGGTAGGGATATCTAATCCTATCTGGGGTTGATTATAGATGTCCATGGGCGGCAGTAGCCACTTACCATCAGGTGGACTGCATGCTCGTCTGCTACTCCTATATTATAAAAAAAAATATATAGGTATAGTTATGTGGCAAACTGATCTGCCTGTTCTTTAGTTACCAAAGATCCAGTAATGATGCTATCAATAATGTAAGAAGTGGGATTCAAATTCTAGTATTGTAGACCCATAACAGTTTGTCAGCCTCCTAGAGTCGACTAACTGCATATTTCTTGTCCGGCAGGTTTTGTCAGGACATCAGGGCGAGATCTTCTCCTGCGCCTACTCGTATTCCGGCGACGCCATCATCACCGCCTCCAAGGACAACACCTGCAGGATCTGGAGATGATTGGACTGGTGGTTCTGCTGAACCAACCGTAACCTTTTCTACCTCATTTTCATCATTTTTATATAACTAACATGACCCCATGTAGTCCACCTGATAGTTCATGTTAGGCAACTACTGATGTCAATGGATATCTATTGCCAACCGTGGAATGAATATTGATAGTAGGATTAGAATATTCTGGCTCAGTGAAATAGGATGTAGGACATAGGATCCGTGACAATTTAATTTTGAAAATTTTGATAGTACGTAGGAACTGTATTAAGCCAGAGATTCGTCAGTCAGATTCAATTAATTCAGAAGAAGAGATAATGATGGGGATTATGATATGGTGGTACCGCCACAGTCTCTACTTAATGATGGTATACCACTTTGAAATAGCTATTCAAATAGATAATAAAGGCAGATCTAATTACGCATTTCTCCAGTAAATATAAAATTTTATTTATGGCCAAAAAGATTACTGACAATTATACAACAAATGTAAACCGTTAATTTTATGTCCAGTACTTACTTAATGGACACTTGTTTTAATTGGTTATCTCACATGTTAACAGGAAACTATGTAATAAATTGTATTGGAATACTTACAATGAATACCTAAACATATAAAAATAAAAATGTTTAACAAATATAAAAGTTTTATGACTTGTTAATTTTATATAACTTAGAAATGTAATAAAATATATTTCCTGATTCTAATAAGTTTTCATTTATGACCTATGTATCAAAATATTTTTTGACTGACGTTCCTAGCACGGTCATGGTAAGTGAAGGTTCAGTAAGTAGTGTTTAAGGGGTTAAGTCCCCTGTACGTTACTATTATTTATTAATACCTGCAAAACAATTTAACCGATCATTCATAGTTTGTACTGTGTTTGAATGGTCTTGTCAGCGATGATTCAATCAATGTATTGTGCATCGAACTAAACGCTCCAGATCGCCGTAACGCGTCATTACGAATAAGTGCTGACATCCTGCCACTGACAGGGGTCAAATAGTACTGATAAGTACAGAGTACTGACGAGCGGAACTTCGATTTTGTCAACAAATTAAGGTGTGAATCTAAGAATAAAATGGAATTGAGCTATACATATATTTACCGTAAGTTCGATGAACTTTATTTTAATAACATTAACACCGGATCATTAAAGTGATCATGGCCCACGGATATATGGTAACCAACCCCAAATAGGATTATCTTTCCTTTTTCTTTCATACCAAAACACAGCAGCGCTTAACACTACTGTAATTAAGTAAACATATCTATGTTTGCCTAATTACAAGCTAACTAATAAGTCTCCTACTAAGTCTATGCAAACGAATTGAATACAAAAATCGTTCCACTACATTCAAAATCAGAACGGAATAATGGATTGATAGAGAATGAAGAAAAGGACTGCAACCCTTTCAAGTCTCACTGCTGGCAATAATCCTCTCCCACAACTACACTAGGCCTGATGCATTATCCACTAAGCTCCAATGAACCGAATGTTTACAAGACTAATAAAGTATCTTCTAACACTTTCGTTCCTGACTGTACAGCTGACGTAACGGCTAACACTTTGAATTGTTGGTATCTTTTCTCTGCTCATTATCACTTGGAGCTCCAAACAGAGTGGACGTGTTTACCATGTGGAGTTATATTATCGTGTTATTTCTCGGCAGTGTAGTCGCTGAATATAAGTATGAGACTAAGTGGTTTAAGGTGCCGCTGGATCACTTTGGCTATCAAAGGAACGAGACCTTCAACATCAAGTATTTGGTGAACGATGACAATTGGGACAGGGGTGGTGGACCCATCTTCTTCTATACTGGAAATGAGGTGGGTTTTAGAAAGCTATTATTAGCGTCTGTATATTATTATGTACTTGTGTGAATTTTTTTGTGTGTGTAATTTAAATTTCTATTTACTGGCCTTTTGGAAAACAATAGGATATGTTTACCGCCAACTATCACAATCAATGTTCTCAATTTTTTGCCTACCAAATAAATACATTTCAGAATTTTTGCATACTCGAAATTGTCAAGTCTCCAACTTTGGCAGATTGATTAGGATAGATTGAATACTAATAACGGGCGTCAGCAAGGATAACCGTAACCATGATTGCAAATAAGCGTCTCCTCGTTTCGAAGGACGCAGACAGTACCTATACAGTTTCGAATGTTATTGATAGATGATAACCTTTAGGCTGATCGCCCGTTGGCTACTATAGCTTGAGCAACTGGTAGTTTTAGCAAATTAAACGTGGTTAACGCGGCTTTCAAACATTACTTAGTCACTAAGTAGTTGACAGCTTTTGTATTTATCTGTACAGATGCTCAGACAAACAATAGATTTTTTGGAACACAAACATGTCCCATCGGTAGCGGCTTAAGCTATTTGTCAATAGCTTGAACTACATACCTTTGCAACTATCGCTTGAGCGATAGCAGCTAATGTGTGGTCAGTCTTACCTAGCCCTTTAGCCATAAGTATATCGAAACTGTGCCTCCATACCGCCAATCATCTGCCAATATGAAAAATGTTATAGACCTGTGATAGAACAAAATTGAAACAAACGTATTATTATTGACCCATTAACTGTGCCACTACTGAACAATGCCTTGAAGTGAATGAAATGTTGAGATAACAGTTTAAAGCTGTTAATTAATACTATGCAGTTAATTAACTACGTTAGGTAAATTATATTTTCTTAGATAATTACATGACGCTATCGGAATATGATAGGCAAGATCGCTACAAGTTATCTCGAAGAGGTAAATAACCCCTACTTGCAAACAGTCAGAACTTACTGGTAAACAGCTGTCCCCGATCTTATTGTGGAGCATAATTTAATTGAAACACTGATAGCCTAATGATATAAACTGTGGCTTTTCAGGTCGGGATTTATGTGCTCAAATCTCATGTTTGAAGTTGTAAGCGTATTAGAAACTGATTATCGCATTCTTAGAGAGAAACTTATGCGAAGTCCACAAATTTTCACTTGGCCAGCGTGGTTGAGTATGCTCTCATACTACATTGTAAAAGTAGGTGCGTGCCCAGCAGTGGGACAGTAATGAGTTGATCAATCTCTCACTGTCTATATTATATTTGTACGAAATTGTAACAATTACTTAATGACACAAATATTGATTATGCAATATGTAGTACCATAGAGTTAGATTTTTTTCGCTACGCTAAATACTACATTATGCTAATTTATTAGCGCGTAATTTATGTAATCAATTATTTTATGTAAGAGGGCTTCTTATAATTATCTTCTAGAATTAATAACTGTATTATAAGTAAAATCTTGTGTTTATTTTTTTTGTAACAAACTATAAAGTTGTCCAGCTAATGTTAAGGTTCTTAACTTCCTTCGTCTAAATATTTCAGTAACTGTGTTGCTGAAGTTTAAAATAATTTTTCTACTTGAAATCCATCACAGACGTTTACTACCTTAACTCACGAGCACGAAGTAATTGTATAATAATATTAAATTTGAACCCAAACAGAGTAGCGCAAACATTTCAATCATCATTAAATAAATTATTTATGGTATTATTTATATATTGCTTACAATTTACCGTAACATTCTTAGTACTGGAATGTTTATTTTATTGCTACCTATTAACTAGAAATATTTACACAATTCACACTTTTCAGGGCCAGATAGAGTTATTCGCGCAACACACCGGCTTCATGTGGGAAATTGCACCACAATACCGCGCTAAAGTGGTGTTCGCCGAACACAGGTAGGTAGAGATATCGCTAAATTCTGCTAAAATTTATGGTCACAAGGAAGACTGGGATATTTTGTTGCATTATTATTATGGATGCGAGCTATGATAACAATGATAAATAAGTTTCGGCCTGTTAAGTTGGAGGTTCGAGGTCCAAATCACTGATCCAAGCATGGTGAACTATTACCTAAATTCTTCTCATCCTAAGATGTCAACCACCAGTGGGACAGTGATGGGTTGTTGATTACATATTATGAGTGTCTTCGAACAAAAAGTAATAAACTACTTATCTGTTGATGTTCTACTTTACGAATTCGCTAAAACTATTCCTCCGACCATAAAGTTTGGTCCCAAGTAAAATAAACTTAACCTACCAATGGGTACCTGAATAAAGGTACCATTAAAATTATGTGTTCTTTGGAAGGCACGCGAAGCAGTCGTTAACTTATGCTTAGGGCTTGACTAATTCTGATAATAGGTTTAGACATTAACCTAAGTAGTTACCCACACTGAAAAAGTATGTAGCAACTCTAGATACTTTTAATACGAAAATACTGATCAGTATTAAGTAGAATCAACTTAACCTTTAGCTGAAGCAACTCATTACGCATCTTGCACCTACCATAAGTTTCAGGTAACCAACAACGTTTTAAACGTACATTACTATTACATTTTTTTATAATGTAGGAGTAGTAGACTAGCATGCAGTCCAGCTGATGGTAAGTGGCTACTGCCCCCAGGTAGAATTAGATATTCCTACCTGAGGTCGGCCACACATGCTCCGCTACGCATGAGGACTAATGCTGGAACGCCTCGGAAAAGTATGTCTCGCACCACACCCTTCAAACCAGAACACAGCAGCGCCTAACACTGCTGTTAATAGGCAGAAATACGTGTGGCGGTGGTGCCGCCGGAGTCGAATTAGAAAGGGTTCTACGACCTTTACCATATGATTGAAGAATTTTTCAATTCCGCAGATACTATGGTGCGTCCATGCCGTACGGAAACAAGTCTCTGGACAACGAGCACATCGGCTACCTGACGGCTGCGCAGGCGCTGGCTGACTACGCTGACCTGGTCGACTTTCTCCAAGGCGATAGCAATCGACCCAGCTACCCGGTCATCGCCTTTGGAGGTAAACTTACTTAACAGTGACCTTTAAGGACTTAGACTAGAATTTTGAAGGTGGTTCCTTCCAACATTGTTTTTAAGAACAGACTCCTTGATTCCTGGGTTGAAAGAAAGGTCAAAAGTAACTTTCGAACCTATCTGGGATTGATTACAAATGTTCATGGGCGGTAGTAACCACTTATTATAAGGTGGACTGCATGCTCGTCGGCTACTCCTGTATTATAAAAAAAGACAGTCGGCGTCATCGCTATCTTCTATTTAAAGTATTTGGTAAGACTAAATTAAATTTATTAAATGTCCATGGACGGCTTAATAGAAGCCTAGTAATACGAGTACAAACTTCAATATGAGTACAACAGATACTAAGCAAGTAGTCAAATATCGATAGCTACGTAAGCGACTGTCACTTGATATGTAAACTCAGTGCTGTTTCTACGTACTCGTGCATGATATTGAAGTCACGCTTGATCATAATATTATATGGCGCTATGTAGTACATCGATACGATTTATCATGCAGTTAAACTGAAAAAAGTTAGCGTGTTAAAAAATAGAATAATTTCTAGAAATTTTGCGACATGTCTACATCACGTATTGGAGATCCTGTTCATCCGGTGGAGATATTTCGACGATTACATGCATTTTTAGAATATAATTCGCTATGTGTGCCATACTGCATCAGATTATTTCAAAATCGGAAGATTGAACCTATCAATTTCTCGGCAAACATTCCAAATGACTGTTTTCATAATCTTCGACCCGTAGACTATATTTAGACCAAAAGCAAAAAATATATTCTTCCAGGGTCGTATGGTGGCATGCTGGCAGCGTACTTCCGCATCAAGTACCCCCACCTCGTAGCCGGAGCCATCGCGGCGTCAGCGCCTATACACATGTACCCGGGCATGGTGCCCTGCGAGGTGTTCCATAGGATAGTCACCTCCAGTTTCAGAATAGCCAACGACAAATGTGTTGAGAATATCAGGCAGTCGTGGACAGTATTGAGGTACAATATTATCTACTTATAATTCGGAAGTCCATACTGTAATCAGTAATCTGTAATCAGATCAAAGATATATTTATATTAGGACATCAAACATCATTTAATGTCTCAAAAATAATTTTCACTTCCAGAACATTCCTTGGAGCCCAAAATAATAGCGAGTGGCTTCAAAAGAATTGGAATCTATGTGATCCCGTAAAATCACCCTCAGACATCAATAAACTAATGGAGTTCTTGCAATCCATGTATGAGACCCTGGCTATGGTTAACTATCCCTTCTCGTCGGACTTCCTGATGCCGCTGCCGGCCCAGCCCGTCAGATCTGTCTGCCAATATCTCAACCAGACCTTGACTGGTCAGAAACTGATAGAGGTAAATAATTTTCTATCGATTACATAAATAAAATGTATTTTCATTAAAATAATATGGGTTCCACACCACTCAAAATAAAACTAATATGCAACTCATAGACTTTTTAAAATAACAGAATGGATTGTTTTGTTACCCCTAAAAACCTGCCTTTTACATAAAGTCCTATTTTTAGGTTTATTATTGATTGGATTTCAGAAAATACTTGATATGGTAGTCCATTTGCTATCAATTATTATTTCTCATTGGACGTAATTTGTATATTATTTCTGATTTCAGGGCATTGGCAAAGTAGTAGAAACCTTCACTAACTATAATGGCAAGAGCAAATGTGTGGATTACAAGAAAGGTGACGACTATGGCAACCTCGATGCTGAAGGCTGGGGGTATCAGGTCTGTACACAGATTGACCGTACTATAATAAGATTGATGAATGAGTGAGTAATTAATTAAAGTATTTTTAAGTAAGTCAGATCATTTGGGTATGAACTTGTCTCTGGTTTATTGTTACGCGCAAGTCTCTCTTCTGATAGGGAAGGCCAATATCATAATCTAAAATCTTGCTCTTGGGCAGATTGCACTCGATATACTCCACCTCTAATTCTGAAGGTTTAAGACGGCCCAAACATCTACTTATCTACATTACATCTAATTTAACGTTAGTTGCATTAGGGTAATAATAACATTCAGGATCGACTAAAGGACTCTGAATCAAATAGAAAATCATCTCAAAACTTATTCAAATACCACTTATTCAAATTTTTTACGCATTGATTAAACTTTTATTTGATTATTATACAGGCATGCACAGAAATGATAATGCCGATGTGCACGACCGGCAAGCAGGACATGTTCGAGCCGTCCCCGTGGAACTTCACGCAATATGCGGAGGATTGCCACAAGAAGTACAACATGTACCCGCGGGAAAACGCCGCGCGTATCGAATACGGCGGAGAACGGTTACGCGCGGCTTCCAATATTGTTTTCAGCAACGGACTCCTCGATCCCTGGGCTGGAGGTAAGCTCAATATCGTTTATCCCGGCTACGCACTAGCGGTTAACCGTGGGAGTTTTATATGTATTTTGTTTATAATATAGGAGCAGCAGACGAGCATGCCGTCCATCTGATGGTAAGTGGCTACTGCCGCCCATGAACATCTGTAATCAAGCCCAGATAGGATAAGTTATTCCTACCTCAGGTCGGCCACAGATACGCCGCTACCCTTAAGGACTAAGCTGGAACGCCTCGGAAAAGCATGTTTCCCCCACGTCCTTCAAACCAGAACACAGCAGCTCAACGCTGCTGTTATGAGGCAGAAATAGGTGGCGGTGGTGCTGCTGGAGTCGAACCACAAAAGATTCGACCACCTTTAAACCTTTTGTTCGCATTTAATCGCCACAAAATGATAAGGAAATGCAAGCCGCGGTTAGTTGCCTTCGCGGTTAGCCCCCAGTGCATACTTACTGTATGTTCCAGCTCTAAAGATTTTAATTTTTTCCAAAGCAAAGTTTGTCTTTATCATTACTGAGGCGTTCATATCTTACATATTACTTCATTGTATTTTATTAAATGGTAATAAACCCGACGTGAACGGTTCATTGTCATTAGCTGAAGTTTTATTTTAATTGAACCTGATAACAAACCCAGTATCGTTCACCATCTTACATCTCACTTTAAATCTCAATTAGTAATAATCAATCTTATCTGAGCAATACCTATATGAAAGTTCGAATTTTCGCAACCAAAAATAGGGTAACTAATTTCAAGTGCTTGCTATAAATATAGAGAACGTTCTGGGACCAGCATTATATGATATTTTCATTTCCCATTAAAGCAAGTACGGTCAAATAAGCAAATACCTCCGAAAATGGACGAGTTTACTTTCAGGTATCTGTTTCTGTAGTACTTTTCTCTACATAAAATTTATCTCAATATAAATTGCTTGTTCAGGTGGCATCCTCAACAGCATCAGCAACACTCTGACAGCAGTGGTGCTCATCGACACCGCGCATCACCTGGACCTCATGCCCAGCAACCCCCTCGACCCCGCCACCGTGAGGATGGCCAGGGACATCCACAAGCAAAACATAGACAAATGGATCAGGGAATTTAGGGAGTACAACAAGTCTAAGCCGTAATTATACTGAATAAATGTGATAATAAAGTTTTTATACGATTTTACTTAAGAAAGTGTTTTATTTTCCTATTGAATATTAAGGATGCTAATGACATTTCGAAATGTTATGATAACTCATGGTGCTCGGAACTTAAAGGGTACAAAACATGTAATTCTATCCGGTAGACAGAACCTGAGATAGGCTTTCAATCATATACCTATAGCATTACAGATGCCTTGACTATCGCCTGTTATTAAAACTGAATCTTAAAAAATTTATTTACCGATGATCGAAATTCGACAATTTTTAGTATGAACTAATTTTCAAATGTAGACCTTTGCTAGGCTCTATTTGGATAGATTGATTATTAATGACGTCCTTATATTTTCAAGAAAATGAATTGAATTAAATATATGTCCTACTAATGGATAAAGGTTCCGACTCGCACTGAGAAAGGTCTGGGGCGTTACCACATGCTCCAATGTTTGGAAATAAATTGTGTTTATCTTTTAATGCAACATAATACTTTACGAGTACAGAAGAATAGACGCAAATACGATTATTTAAACTTAATTGGGTGCATTCTGTACTTGACATCTGTATGTAAATACTCGTTCGTTCTCCGCGCAGGATCGAGTTTTTTGTGATAGTCAAAACCGCAGGAAAGTCTCACTTCATCTATGAAAAATATGTTCCGTAAATAACAAATATATACACGGGTCTCTTCGTGGTGATGTCCGTGCACGAAAAAGACAGTTGTTTGGCGAAATATTCGCCAATAATAAAGCTTAACACTTGCGTTCATACCTGTACATCAGCTGACATGACGGTTCACACTTTTAATTATTGGTGCCTCTACTGCTCTTCATTATGACTTCCAGCTCCTAAGAGGGTGGACGTGACCATGTGGTATATTATCGTGTTATTTCTCAGTAGTGCAGTCGCGGAATATAAGTATGAGACTAAGTGGTTCAAGGTTCCGCTGGATCACTTTGGGTATCAAAGGAACGAGACTTTCCACATCAAGTATTTGGTGAACGATGACTACTGGCTCCGGGATGGACCCATCTTCTTCTATACTGGAAATGAGGTAAGTTTTTGACGTATATTGTTAGTATGTATGTGTGTAGTTAATCATCAGTGCAAATAAATAAAAGTGAAGATGGAGACAGTTTTAAAATCACCCACATATTATGAATTCAAAATTAAAAATATTTTCCTTCTTACATTTTATAACTTTAAATATTGCTACTTACCTGAAGTATACGAAAATTCTTTTTTTAGTTACTGACTTTGAAGTTTTGCAGGTACATCTGACATATCTTGAGACTGCTGAACCGTAATTTCTGATCAAAGCTCTTAGAAATCTTAAACTCTATTTCTCCTGCTCTTTGGAGATGCAGTTCTTTCATGATAGAAACATTGCTCCGGAAAACTCTCCATGGAATTCTTAGCACCCGTTGCCAACCCCGCATATACTTGTAACGCATCCGCTCTCGGTCTATCTGCATCTTTCAGTGTCTATGAATCCTAGTCGTTGAGGAATATTGAAGGTGGTATAACCGGCTGTGGTTCGACTCTGGCGGCACCATCGCCTCACCTATTTCTGCCTAACAACAGCAGTGTAAAGCGCCGCTGTGTTCTGGTTTGAAGGGCCACACCTTGAGGAGACATAGTTTTTCGAGGCATTCCAGCTTAGTTCTTAGCGATAGCGGCGCATCTGTAGCCGACCTCAGGTAGGAATATATAATCCTATCAGGGGTTGATGACAAATGCCCATGGGCGGCAGTAGCCATTTGCCTTCAGGTGGACTGCATGCGATCGTTTTCAAAGGTAAAGATAAAAACTTGTGTCGTCGGCGATAGGCAGTGGCATCCTAATGCCGTCATACCATCGAAATAAAGCCTCATACATCCAATATGTTCGCTATAGATGTTGTAAAACATGGAGAACGCTTGTATAACCAGAGCCCATAAGAACTTACTCCTTATTTACTTCTGAATGTTTCGATTATAATATATAATATATAAGCTGATATCCTTATCAGCTTATCAACTTTAACTGTTCTAAGGCCAAACTCGTAAGATTTCTCATCAACAGGAGCATTTAAGATGAATTACAATTTCGTCTGTCTATCAAGTTTTGTAGACCAACCAAAAACCTTATTATTTTAAACTTAGATTATTATGACAGGAAGACAGTTAGTGATATGCTATTGAATTATGATACTCAAGTTAACTTCACTACAAGTTATCTCGAGAGGTTAATAACCTTCACTTGAAAACAATTTTACTCATTATTGTGAAGTTTAAGTTTATTAAATGTTAACGCTATGACGCGTACTTATAGGTGATGAAATATAGAGGCGGTAGCTAAAGGTGGTAGACCTCTCTGTGGTTCGACTCTACGCCACCACCGCCACTTCTATTTCTACCTAATAACTCCTATTTCTGCCTGATAGCACCAGTATTAAACTCTGCTGTGTTGTGGTTTGAAGGGTGTGGTAAGGGATATATCCATTTTCGATGCATTCCAACTTTGTTCTTAGGAGTAACGGCGCATCTGTGGTCGACATCAGGTAGAAATCTAATCTTATCTGGGGTTGATTATACATGGGCTGCTGCAGCCACATACCATCAGGTGGACTGCATGCTCGACTGCTGCTCTAATATAATAAAAAAATGCTACAACAATCTCAAACATAATGGTGGGTAGAGATTTTCATGCCTCGACGATAGCTTCTTTGTCCAAGCAGATTCTCAGATGATTGAATAAGCTTTTAAATAACATGTTATTTAAAAGCTTATAATAAAATGAAAACACAAAAAATATAAAAGCTCCATCTGGTTTAGTGGCTATCGTGGTTATCGCTACGAAGCGCGCAATGCCCCGCGTCATCGTCGCACGTGTGTCCCCGATTCAGGCTGCAACTCAACGATGTAGTTTTTTAATTAAATTATCTCATTATTATATTATCATTCCATACCGATACTTGCAATGTACGAGTATTGTTAAGTTTATTTTATTCCAAGATTTTATATAACTTGCCCTGTTAGTTCGTATGTACCTATGTGACGGGCTAATCTAGCAACTAATGTTTAAAGCAGTTAACCCTAACCCATCGAACTTAAATTTTACGTTAACGTGGTTTATTGAGAATGGATTAGCTTAATCTTACATATAAAATTCTCGTGTCACAATGTTAGTTACCGTACTCCTCCGAAACGGCTTTACCGATTTTCATCAAATTTTATATGCATATTCTGTAGGTCTGAGAATCGGCTGCCATCTATTTTTTTATACCCCCTAAGTGATAAGGGTTGTTCACCATAACATTTTTTTATTTATATGGCAACACAACTTGCTACCTAGTGTCAGTCTAAATCCATTATGGCGGACGCCCCAGGATAGCGGACCAATCGTTATTTTTATTCACCCCCAATAAACAAATATTCACAGAATTCACACATTTCAGGGTCAAATAGAGTTATTCGCAAAACACACCGGCTTCATATGGGAAATTGCAGCTCAATACCGCGCTAGAGTGGTGTTCGCCGAACACAGGTAGATAGAAATATCGCTTAAATTAATTAAAGAAAAACATCACCCGTCTACCGTCACCGAAGTCTACCAATCGGCACTCAGGCAGCGCGTTGGATTTAACCCCTCACACTCCTAGAGGAAACTCGTGCCTATCAATGGTAAGGTAATGGATTCCCGAAGACGATTGTATGCCGACATAATAAAAAGTCTACTTAGCCTTCATTTCTACGACTTACTTAAAATTCCTGCTTAGAAAGAGTCCTTTCCTGTACTCCAATCCTACTTTCTTCTAAAGGACCACGATCAGCTATGACTTAACAAACAACGTTTAAATCACACATGTCCATTCTCTGGTAGAAAAAAAACATATTCTTCATTCCACAGATACTATGGTGAGTCGATGCCATTCGGAAACAAGTCTCTGGACAACGAGCACATCGGTTACCTGACGGCTGCGCAGGCGCTGGCTGACTACGCCGATCTGGCTGACTATTTTCAAGGCAACAGCATACGACCCCATTACCCGGTCATTGCCTTTGGTGGTAAGGTTTCTGCACTATAATATTATCGGGTTGTAATCGCTTTTGAAGAATGTACTAAGACGGAAACCTTACAAGGTACATTCCAACATAGAGACTTCGGAGATCTTTGATTGGGTTCAGAAATTTACTGGACAATTTAGAGTTGGCATGCACAAAAAAGCCTAATACTTCACCCTTTATTTAAAGTACAACAGGGATTCAACAGTAGTCAATCGCTATAGTAGCGAACGTAGCGAAACGGATCAAAAAGCACCAAATTCGTTACAGGAATTCCAGGAACGCACTCAGTACTTTAAACTACACGAAAGTTTTCAGCATGTTTTTCCCCTATATTTCGTCATCGTTGTACTACATTACATTATATACTTATGATATTTATGTAAAATCTGTGCTGTTTCTATGTACTCATGAGGAATATTGAAGTCATGTTTAATTATAATTATGATAGATGGTTCCGATATCTTCATTGTGCACTTTAAACTGGTACTTAGATTTCGCGAGTATGTGGTTATGCACATATCAAAAAATAAAAAAAAAAAACAGAATTTTATAGACATTTGCTACATCGTGTAGGTGTTCTACCTTATTTAAGATATACTATGCAACTGGTAAAATAATTACAGGGATCACTCCAAAATTTCTCAAAAGATCTTCAGGTTGAATCTCACCCCTGACCAGCAATCACTTAATCAATCATCTTGGACACATAGAAATTTAGATGAAAAATTAAAAAGGCATTCTCAGGTTCATACGGTGGTATGCTGGCGGCGTACTTCCGCATCAAGTATCCTCACCTCGTAGCCGGAGCCATCGCAGCGTCAGCGCCTATACACATGTTCCCCGGCATGGTGCCCTGCGAGGTGATGCACAGGATTATCACCTCCAGCTTCCAGACAGCCAGCGACAAATGCGTGGAGAACATCAGACACTCGTGGGTTGTATTGAGGTACATTTCAATCCACTTACAGTAGCACCCCTACTATTCTGAGTAGCAGTGGATTTTGAATATGAGACCCTTCAGGGAAATATCAAAAAGATCAATTGAAATACCTGATCCTTTTCTCGGATTTGGGAAAGTACCTATATGAAATATATTCGTTCGTTAGTGCTCTTAAAATATATTTCATTGATTGGATTGATTGATTGCTTTAGATTTTTTTTATTTTGTAAATAAAAGTTGCACTTTGCAAAACTACTTCCTATTATTATTATATAGTAAGCTGTTACAAGTGACGTAAAGTGAGTTGTCCAATTTACACTTTTAGAACGTTCCTCAAAGCCCAAAATAACAGCGAGTGGCTACAAAAGAAATGGAATCTATGCGATCCCATCAACTCATCGTCAGACATCAATGCACTAGTATGGTACTTGCGGTCCATATACGACACACTCGCCCTGGTCAACTACCCTTACCCGTCGGACTTCCTGATCCCGCTGCCGGCCCACCCTGTCAGGACTGTCTGCCAACATCTCAACCAGACCTTGACTGGACGGAAACTAATAGAGGTAAAATATTTTTACTGTATCAAATGAGCAGCCAACAATGGTTTAAAAATTGGGTCCTTATGTCGCCTACATAAATGTTATACTACCCCTGAAGTACTTATATTAAGATGCCTCATTTTAAATATTTAGGACTCCATTATATATTATGGGACTATTTTCAAATAAATTCACGGAGATGACTGCAACTGACATGGTCTGCTCAACACAAATCAGGGTTGTTCTTAAATGTGTGCGTATAGCGACGTCGTTCCCAAGAATGTAAGAAAATGTAGCATATTGGTACATTTTATACTTCGGTAGTATAATCATAGCTTCGGATTGTTTTCAGGCTATCGGGAAAGTAGTAGAAACCACCATTAATTATGTCGACAAGAGCAAATGTGTGAACTACAAGGATGGCTACGTCCATGGCAACCTTGACTCTGCAGGCTGGGGGTACCAGGTCCGTAAAAGAATATAAAAATACTAAGAATTTAATTGAGTGAACTTAAATTTAAATAAGCCAGTCGATTTGCCTTGTAGACCAGGGTCGATAATTTTTGAAACCAAATAAAATTACAATAGAATGAAACCCATTGGAAAAGGAGGGAAATATGATCAAAATGAAAGGAAAAACAAATTACGGTCGATCCGAGTTCGGGAAGTGGGAGGGGGTGAGTTTTTAAGGGTAAAAAATGGTTTATCTTGATTTCCGGCTAAACTACACGTCCTATGCGAAAAAGTTCAATGGCAAAGTTGTAGGTAATAAAAAGATCTACAACTTTTGTATTTGCAATTTTTTCACATAACCTCAAAATTTGGGTGAAAAATTCAAAAAACCAAGTTTTTGGTTTTTTATTTATATCTTATTCAAAAATTTTTTTTTTTTTTACGAAATTTGGTGAAAACTTACCTTATTATGTCCCAAATACACTGTAATTTATTTGATTAAAAATATTTATTTTTTCGCCTTATTTTCACTTAATACCAAAAAAGCACCCTAATTTTCAATCGAAAATTCTGACGTCAAAATATCAGCTTTTTTCAAAAAGTTTGGGGGCTTTTTGTTCGTTGAAATATCTACTTTCTGATGGTGTAAAAAAATATACATTACTATAGGAAATGTTCTCAGAAAATGCAAAAAATTGAAAAAAACCCAATTGTATTTATTGTCGATTCTCTTCTTGCTAGACTCCACTAAACGATTCAAAGCTGATTTTTTTATTTCATACACTTGCTTGTCATCTGACTTATTGCAGATTATACAAACAGATCCATCCATACTGATAATCTGAAAAGACAAAATTAAATTAATAATGCCTTCAAAGTTTTATCATGAGTATAACTAAATTTGTTTGTATAAAATAAACGAAATTACTATTTTTTATTCTTGTACTAAAATATCATTCAATTTTAATTTTTTAGGTTATGTTATGTTAAACATATTATTTATGAAAGAAAATATTACTATTTTTATTTTAAAGTTGATTAATATAGATTAAAATACAGATTGTATTTACCTTGCTATGTAGATTCCAAACGATTTTTTGAATAAAGTAAATTTCTCACAATTCACTTAGAGTAACTGAGCCTGCACGTGTATTTTTAAAAACGATGTTGTACACTGCTCTGTATCTCGAATACTGGCTAACGGTTTTTACAGCTGCTACGAAATAGCAGGTATGTAGTAAGGCCCAGACCCTCCTAGGTCCGTCCCCACTTCTCTATGAAATAACTTACAATGGGCTAAAATTTACCGAAGGTCACTCAGGTATATAAATTATCTTAAATCTTAAAACAGCAGTAAATAGACATCTACAAATATTATTCAAATAAGATTCTACAACTTTTTCAAAATATTGTAGATGTCTTATTAAATATTAACTTTATTAACTTATTTGTTTGTTAATTATTGAAGTATATTTTAATTTGCAACTTTTTCATTTATCAATAAAACATGAAATCTTACGTTTTTTGAGTAATTAAAGTGTAAATTTTAATAAATACCTCAAAATTGTACATAATGATATAAAAAAAAATTTCGAATTTGGGTTTTTTTCAATTTTTTGCATTTTCTGAGAACATTTCCTATAGTAATGTATATTTTTTTACACCATCAGAAAGTAGATATTTCAACGAACAAAAAGCCCCCAAACTTTTTGAAAAAAGCTGATATTTTGACGTCAGAATTTTCGATTGAAAATTAGGATGCTTTTTTGATATTAAGTGAAAATAAGGCGAAAAAATAAATATTTTTAATCAAATAAATTACAGTGTATTTGGGACATAATAAGGTAAGTTTTCACCAAATTTCGTATAAAAAAATTTTTTTTTGAAAAAGATATAAATAAAAAACCAAGAACTTGGTTTTTTGAAATTTTCACCCAAATTTTGAGGTTATGTGAAAAAATTGCAAATACAAAAGTTGTAGATCTTTTTATTACCTACAACTTTGCTATTGAACTTTTTCGCATAGGACGTGTAGATTAGCCAGGAAATCAAGATAAACCATTTTTTACCCTTAAAAACTCACCCCCTCCCACTTCCCGAACTCGGATCGACCGTAATTTATTTTTCCTTTCATTTTGATCATATTCCCCTCCTTTTCCAATGGGTTTCATTCTATTGTAATTTTTTTTCATTTTTTACCATTTTTAAAGGCTTCGGCACTGGTCTATTGTAGTTGAACAAGAATTTGCTAGTTCAGGGGTTGCTACAATGAAAATCTAATGTTTGTATAGGACGGGTTGAATACAAAATAATTGCAAACTTTAATGCCGAAGGTTGACAAGGCTCAAGACTCAAGACATTCGACTCAGCGTAAGTTGCAACAGATTATATGTAACATTCAAGATCGACTTACGTAGTTTATTATTTGATACATAGAAATATTAATTTAAAGTCACTACTTACCAAAATCCAAATTTTCTACACGGATTTAATCTTAGATTCGAACATTCAGATCTGCACAGAAATGGTGATGCCGATGTGCACGACAGGCAAGGACGACATGTTCGAGCCGTTCCGGTGGAACTTCACGTGGTACAGGGATGTGTGCCACAAGAAGTACAACGTGTACCCGCGGGAAAACGCCGCGCGCGTTCTGTACGGCGGGGGGCTGCTACGGTCGGCTTCCAATATTGTTTTTAGCAACGGACTCCTCGATCCCTGGGCTGGAGGTAAGCTCAACAATAACTTTTCTCCCCGAATTGAATAAAACCGTAGTATCACATATCGTTACATAGGTAACGAAATAATCTATACCTAGATACGAGTGCAGTTCAATAACCGGAAAGTTCCGAACCAACAAATTTGCGTTTTTGATAGTATTCATTACCTTTTCTCACATCAACTATAGAAATATGCATTGTGAAAATTCAAAGAATCTACCTATTACAATTCAATAGATAAACAGAAAAACTCCGAAGTATTCTCATTTATTATCATTTTCTTTTCCATACCTGAAGCCCCTTTTTATATTTGTAACTTTACTTTTGTTGCTGTAGCGGCTATAGTTATAGGTAGGTACATGCTCTCTAAAAATCATGTATCTATTCGGTTCAAAAGATAAACCGTGAAAAAGGGGGAAAATACTATTTTTTGTATATGTCTAACAAAACAAGAACTGACAGGCAGCGGGCTTAGTAATGGGGTCTTGTTAGTTATTCGGGTATATTAATGTAAATCTGTTTCTACAGGTGGCATCCTCACCAACATAAGCAGCACAGTGGTAGCGGTGGTGCTCAGCGACACCGCTCACCACCTGGACCTGATGCCCAGCAACCCAGTCGACCCTCCCTCCGTGAAAATGGCCAGAGAAATCCACAAGCAAAACATAGACAGATGGATCAAGGAGTTCAGAGAATATAAATTCTCCAATCTGTAATCAATATGTATAATATGTTCCATAATGTTGTATATTGTCATATTAACACCAAAAAAATCATTTGATAATAAAGTTTTTGTATACGATTTTATGAGATTTTTTTTACTAATTATACCGTTTAAGTTTCTAAAAGAGTACAATAAACTTACATTAGAAATCCAATTTATATTTTTTAAAGTATAAGTAAATCACGAAATCAAGGAATGAAAGTTTATTAAGTAATCAGTTTTACCTAATTGTTTATTGGAATATAAAACTTAAGAATGGCGGGAACCAAATTGCCTACTTATACCACAGAATAATAAGTACTTACTTATACTAAGTAAAACTATTCCACATAATATGTTAATGTTGATCAACTACGGCTTAATAAACAAATGTACCTACGTAAAAATGTACTTTCTTGAAAATTATTCTCCTCATCTAGTTTATCATATACAATTGCTCTCTAGAATTGGATCCTCAAAAGCGACATTATCCGATGGTGAAACAGATGCTTATATACGATCAGGGGGGTTACTACCATCTCTTAAAACAATATTATTTTAATCATACTTTTACTTTTCTTGCAAGAAATTTTACTTTTTAAGCAAAATATGACAATTTCAGTTGGTTTTATACAATGGATAAGCGAAAAATTAATAAGGGCTTAAGTTTGTTCAACTGTGTATGACGGAATATTTTACTGTTTTAAGGAGGAAATAAAACTTTCCTGAACTATGATGGTTTTTAAAAGATGGTGGCAGGCTTACTGCTATTGTTGATCGAAGACGCTTATAGACGCTTTCTGCACTTATAGCTCAGCACTAGCATTCCTTGTCTCATGCGTACCACGAGGTTCACGAACACATAAATATGGATGCAAAAAAATAATAATCCAGAACAGATATCTAATTCCAATCCCTTTTCGTGTCAAACCGGTATGGTGTCCGCTCCGCCACACAGGTCATCGAAATTTGCATTACACAAAGAGTTGCCCAATTTACTGTAAATTACCACTTCCCGAAACTCCCCTTATCGAAACAGAATATTATAATTATAAGTAAATATTTATTTATTCCAAATTGCATACGGCTAATATTTTTTTTAAATGCAAATTAAAGCTATTTTTTCTAAACATTTTAAAATAAAATTTATTTAAATAATGATATAAGAATACTCAGCTAAATTGGCATCGGCGAACACTTTTGTTCGTAACTGTACTACTGTCGTACCGATTAAAACTTTGAATTATTGGTGTATTTTCTGTGCTCATCATTATTCCTGCCAACTCCAAAGAGAGTGGACGTGGCCATGTGGTATATTATCGTGTTATGTCTCAGTAGTGTAGGCGCAGAATATAAGTATGAGACTAAGTGGTTCAATGTTCCACTGGATCACTTCAGCTACCAAAGGAACGAGACCTTCAACATCAAGTATTTAGTGAATGATGACCACTGGGACAGAGGTGGTGGCCCCATCTTCTTCTACGCTGGAAATGAGGTTGGTTTTTGAACTCCACTGATGTTGTTGTATATGGATGTGTATGAAACTATGTATTATTGTGTGGTTAATCTTATCACTAGTGCACAAATTTAGTAAAATTGAAGATAAAAGTTTCAAATCATACTGAAATTGTAAATTCAAAATTAAAATTATCTGTTAATAATAATTTATCACTTATTTATGTTAGAAATATATTCATTTGTATAGTATTATTTTTATTAATTATTTTGTGTTATTTCCATTGTTATTTTTACAATAATGAGTTCCTATTTATTCAGTGACTGGTTGGTACGATTGTATCAGTTACCATAAAAAAGAAAAAAAAACGGTCTTGACGTTTGAGTTGTATTTTGAACGGGAATAAGAAAAGTTGTATATTGGTTCAAGAAAAATTTTTATTACGCCACTAATTTCATAATTCCTTAATTACAATATTTAGAAATGTTAATGTAAAATTTAGTATAATAAGTAACTAAAAGTAATATTCTGTTTATAAAAGCAAATTGTAATAGTATGTAAGATAAGGAAGAGCGGGGCATCCTGGCACAGGTATTATATTTACTTAAAAGGATGCTCCAACACCAACTTATAAGTATGTACACAATTTGTTAACGTAATAAAGTATTTTGATTTTTTTGAATATCCTTTCGTAATCATATCAATCGAGGAGTTGTCTAACGTGTGTTATTTAAAAATAATCAGTTAATTTTACTTTTGTCTCTCTTACATATCCCTTACATATGCTTCATACATTTGGGCCCTCTGCACGTGAATGTCATGGTTTCTTAAAAAGCTACTTTCTTATTATACTTACACGTGTGTGCTATTGTTTTGAAACAATGCAAGGATTATACATGCACTTGATAACACTTAAATATTGCATATTTTTCTGAGAAGATAAAGGAAAACTAAGTTTAAAAATAACGTAGCGCTAAATGTTTCCTTATAGCAAGGTATACCATCGAATAACTTCTTGGACTTGTTATTTATTTTTATTTTCGTAGTTGACTGTTTTTATGAATTGATTCTTGCTTTGGACAAGAATAATTGAATATGGAAATCAATTCTAATGGTAGCATAATAAGGTCCTTATTATGCAACATAGGTTATCCTTATTATAACGATAAAGAAATGAAAACATTAAAGAAATCCTCATCTGTTAAAAATATTTGATGGTTACAAACAGTCTGACAGATTTACTTTAAATATGATTTACTTTAAGGAATCAAAGTTAAGAATACGTCCGGTTAAACCAGCTTTTAAACAAAAACAACTATATAAAATCCGTTCGGACGATGTCTTAATCATACACAGATAGATGTAGGTGTGTACCTATAACTTAACTTATGATACCACTCGTTTAGCGTCAGAGTATAAAAATGCTATATTATAGTCAGCGTGAAACTGCTAGACCGTTCTGAATATAGAAATGAATCGCGTTGCCATAGTAAATTGTATGACTTCTCCTGCTCACAACAACTACAGAGCGGACTAGCTGTTTGGCGCGGACTATACTAGTCTCATTCACCAAAATTACCTGAAACAGGAGTTCTAGAATGAACTACAAAATCTCACTACAGTAATGTCACAGTTTCCATATTTCTACTGTGGTAATATTATGTTGTGTTTAAACTTTTTATTGAAGTAATAGCTACAATATTTTAGGTAACAAGACTCAGTTCTCGATGCAAATGAAAAATAAGGAACTAGTTTGAAGGTCTCCCAAAAATCCATAGCATCAAGCAGTATATTTAACATAACGGTGTCTTTATTGTTTTTATTACAACAACAACAACATATTCTTTATTTGTACACCAAATATAAGCAACATATAAAAACAACTTATTACTACCTACCAATTATGTATATTTATGGAATTCATATATTTCAGGGCCAAATAGAGTTATTCGCGCAACACACCGGCTTCATGTGGGAAATTGCACCTCAATATCACGCTAAAGTGGTGTTCGCCGAACACAGGTAGGTCTTCAGCCAAATTAGCAGTCCAAGGTTACATTTTTAGCAAGCCCGAGCTTGAAAGACTGTTGACCATTTTTCTGACTTAAAAGATGAAAAAGTAATAATTGACCATAAAGATGCAGACATAGTTAAATAGCTAACCCAACACTAAAATGTAGCACGGAATCTATGACATTAGCAAAAGTTCCTGCTATTGAAGAGTCCTCTTCTGCACGACCTATTAATTGCTTATAGATCCATGGACTGTATTAACCTTACAAACTATGTCGTTACTAGGCTAAGAGTCTTGTCCCTGTAGTCCCGGGACTAGAATAGGGCTACGGTATCCCCTGCCTGTCGTAAGAGGCGACTAAAAGGGGGCCTCCGGGATTGCGGGCGGCAAGATTGGGAGGTCCAGCCGTCCGGTAAGCAACTCCGGGAAGGAGGGCGGTGTGTGTGGTCGCATACCGTCGTAAACACCAGACGGTGTGGCGAGTCCAGGAGCTCACCTGGGTGGAGCCCGAAGGGGCAACGCGTTCAGAGGACTCCGGTTGCGTAGGAGATCCCGGAGTCCTCTTGGCAACGTAGAGGACGGCCACCGGGGGGGTTTTAGTGCGGTAAAAATCCCACATAACCCTGTGTCGCTCCCACGGCACCGGGTACCTTTTGAAGGTTTCCCCCTCGTAAACAAAAAAAAAAGCTAAGAGTCTAACACACAATGACTCCTTTGCGTGTTAAACTTTTATACAACACATATTTTAGTATATAATAGAAATCCACAAAATCTTTATTTCGTAGGTACTATGGTGCTTCCATGCCGTTTGGAAATAAGTCTTTGGAAAAGGAGTACATCGGCTACCTGACGTCAGCACAGGCGCTGGCTGACTACGCTGATCTAGTCGACGATCTCCAAGGCAACAACATCCGGCCCTGTTATCCCGTCATTGCCTTCGGTGGTAAGATTCTCTAACATATCGTGGGATTTTTAAACATATTTCCTTCAGTTAGACTCTGTTGATACTACCAGTATAATTAGGCTAATGTTGTATTCGCTTGTTGAATGGCGTAAGACAGCAAACGTTCTAAAAGTAAACTTCAAATAACTATAATGATCTTCAGCAAGTTTTCAATCTAATTTAGAGGTCGTATTTTCATGATCGGTTCATTAATTTACTGTGGAGGCCTAGCAGCCTATTGCAGAAACGCATATGCAAAATCTATGTATACTGGTTTCGTACATCTAGTGTTATACTTCGAGGATCACTTTATTTATATTGAATGATATTACTATCTGCACAAGGCGTCTTCAAGATGAGTATGACCACTGAAAATCATTAAATTAACTATTGCCTTGGACTCATAGAAGTTTAGACAAAACAGAACTTCTTCCAGGATCATACGGTGGTATACTGGCAGCGTACTTCCGCATCAAGTACCCCCACCTCGTAGCCGGAGCCATTGCGGCATCAGCGCCTATGCGCGTGGACACCGGCTCAGTGCCCTGTGGGGTGTACCACAGGACCGTCACCTCCAGCTTCAGAATAGCTAACGACAAATGTGTGGAGAACATCAGGCATTCCTGGACTGTGTTAAGGTACAATTTGTTTCGTTAACATAGAGGTGACCAATACTCTTACCAGTGTAATACGCAGTGGATTTTGGACTTGAGCTCCAGACCTACTACACCCTTCTCAAAAATAAATTGCATGAGATACCTATCTGGTTCTCCGTGTCATTTTGGGTAGAGATTTCGGTATTAACTACATATATCTGTAACAATTTTATTTTAGGACTGATTGATTGATGATTGACGCTATTTATTTATATAAATAAATAGCGTCAATATAATATAATCTTAGATCACGGATTGATTAAAAAGTATAATGTATAAAATGAAATCAATATTAATGTCAAATTTACACTTTTAGAACGTTCCTTAAATCCCAAAATAATACCGAGTGGCTGCATAAGGAATGGAACCTATGTGACCCCATTAAAACAAAAGCTGACGTCACTAGACTAATATACTTATTGCGGTCCATGTACTACACCCTGGCTATGGTCAACTACCCCTACCCCTCGGACTTCCTGATGCCGCTGCCGGGCCAGCCCGTCAGATATGTCTGTCAGTATCTCAACCACACCTTGACTGATCTGGAACTAATTGAGGTAAGGTATTTTTTATTGTTAAACGGTTTTATTTAAATTCATTTTGTGGTAACAGCTAGTAATTAAAATTTTACCCCCCCTTTCTGTTGACCGATTGAGCTGAAATTTGGCACATATCGGTCTATTCTGTATTGCTGTGAATATACGATAACCGCTGGCACAAGATGGCGGATTACACATTATTTTCTCAAACCCAATTTGGGTAATAAATTAAAGAGCTTAACTAGTACACTATGACGGTAAGGAATAAAAAAAACATAATAAAAGTTTCGCCAAGCAAAGATCAGAACTTAACAATTTCTAACATCTTTAAAGTATTTGTCAAAAGTCGATCTTTGGTAGGTAAAACATTGAATAGATTAAATATTAATAATAATGGACGATATCATCAAATTTCGATGTGATAGGCGGTATCTATCATCATAGTAGTTTTAGCTAGGTTTTCTTCGCTTATTGTTTGTGTATTAATTCTGTTTTCAGGGCCTTGGTAAAGTAGTAGATACCACCGCTAACTATACCGGCAAGACCAAATGTGTGGACTACAAGAAAGGCTCCTTCTATGGAAACCTCGATGCTACAGCCTGGAAGTACCAGGTATGTTATCACTGTTATCAGAATACAAAACCTAAGAATTTATATACTATATTTATATTTAAATAAGCCTCTCGAGTTGTTTATGACTTGCTTGGAGCCTATTGCTGGTTGCGCACTTGCCTCTACACCCGGAAAGGCCAACATCATAATTCAGAAGTTGTCTACGGTGGATTGAATACGAAATAGTACTTAACCATCTCCAATGTCGAAGGTTTGACAAAGCCTAAATCAATCATTAAAGGTGTTTGATTTAGGCTTTGTCAAACCTTTGGGCGCAGTTTAGCGTTATACTTACTTTAAGGCAAAGAAACATTTAATTAAGATACCAATTATTCAAAGACATTAAATAGCTCAGATCTTCGATGTTTCTAAGAATCTTTGATTTGATCGTTCAGGTGTGCACTGAAATGACGATACCGATGTGCACGACGGGCAAGGAGGACATGTTCGAGCCGTACGCGTGGAACTACACGAGGCACGCGGAGAATTGCCACAAGAAGTATAACGTGTATCCGCACAAGAACGCTGCGCGCATCGAATACGGCGGAGAGCGACTTCGCGCGGCTTCTAACATTGTTTTTAGCAACGGACTCCTCGATCCATGGGTTGGAGGTAAGCTCAACAGTAACTTTATCCTATCTGGGGTTGACGATGACTGAAGACTAATTTCCATGGGCGGCAGTAGCCACTTATCATCAGGTGGACTGCAGGTATATTATAATGAATGTGTTTTCTACGCCGCTCTCGATCATTTATTCTTAGCATATACAGATCTGTGTATTATCATCACAACTTAGTGCTCATGAACTGGTGTTCAATGTTTCAAAGATTTTTGAAGAAGTAAACAATTTCACAAACTGTATATTCATATGATCTGCAGTAGTAGTAAGTATTGTCGTAGTCGTTTACGCCAGCCCCTGGACACGGAGAAAAAGTCTTTCATCTATACTTTAATCATATCAAGATATTTTTTCCGTCACAAAATCAGATAATTTGTATAAAAAAACTATAGATGTAATAAAATAATTCAAGTCTACATTAAATATCAAGTTCGTTACACCAACCTAAAGGCAACGCTGATCACTTTCTTGCTCCACCTTCCTTAATATACTTTAATTTATTTGTACAGGTGGCATCCTAACCAACATAAGCAGCACAGTGGTAGCAGTGGTACTCATCGACACCGCACACCACCTGGACCTCATGCCCAGCAACCCCCTCGACCCTCCCTCCGTGAAGATGGCTAGAGAAATCCATAAACAAAACATAGACAGGTGGATCAAGGAATTTAGGGAATACAAAAACTCCAAGCCGTAATTTAAATATACTTCGTAATATAAATCTAGTGTATAAATAAGGAATCATAGACAAATTACGTGAAAATTAATAAATAAGCAATTATAATAAAGTTTTTTGTACGATTTTAAGGCTTTTTTTATTTTCGAATTATCGAGAAAGATTTTAGGTCATGGTAATTTCAGCGCAAGAGTGAAAGTATTTTGAACAAACGCCTATTTAAGAGCACTCTTGCCATAAAATTGGAACTTACTTTGATGGAACTTTTGACCTTTAACTCATCATGTCTGAAGATGTTGTGGTAATGACTGCCCAAACTACAGTAGTTAAACATTTAGTGCATACAAATACCTATATAATACACACACAACTCCACAACCCTGATGATGCACGGCCTTTTTTACGTTTTCATATCCATTTATATTCACTAAAGTCAATAAAATTATATAAATTATATTATAGATATCAATATAGTATCAGTAAAAAGCATAAAATATTAGTTTTAATAAAAATTACCACTCTGTCCCTACAAGAAGTGTCATAGAAGGTTTTTTTTTAACATACATATAGGCTTGCGTTTGGCTGCAACGTTACCTGTTGTAAAGTGAGATGCAGCCTTGAATAAAACACGCTTGCCTAGAAGTAACCTATTCACTCTCGACTTGAACAATCCCAAATCGTATGCATCGGGAAACAACGAAGTTAGCAGTACTTTAGAGATCCGCGAACACTTTTGTCCTTAACTGTACACCCATTGTAACAGTTAACACTGGATTGTTGGGACCTTTTCCTACCCATTGCCACTTTCAACTCCGGAGGGAGTGGACGTGTTTACCATGTGGTATATTATCGTGTTATTTCTCAGTGGAGTAGTCGCGGAACATAAATATGAGACTAAGTGGTTCAAAGTTCCGCTTGATCACTTCGGCTATCAAAGGAACGAGACCTTCAACATCAAGTATCTGGTGAACGATGACAACTGGGACAGGGAAAGTGGACCCATCTTCTTTTATACTGGACATGAGGTGCGTTATGGAATCATATTGATCTACAAACAATGTCATTTGTGTGTGATTGGAAACTTTTCTTGCTTACATATGTAGTGGAATCTTATCGTAAATTCATAAATTAATAAAATGGAAGATAGAAGTTATTTTCAAATCATCCGCAAATTGTGAATTCAAAATTAAAAACATAGTATTATTAAAAAAAGAGAAACCACGCTTTTATTTAGGTATATGTAATCAAACTAAAAAGTAATACCTAATTGTTGCAATCTATAGCGCAGTACGTGTGCGTATTACAAATTAATAATCTGCTTAAAACGGTAAAGGAAAACCTTGTGTCCAGAAAACCTGCATACCTGAGTAATCTAAAAGAAAGTATTCTGTGCCGTGCCCAGCAATGGGACAGTAGTGGGTTGATAATAGAGCAGTAACTTTGCAATGAACTTTCTCTTAGCCGCTCGAACACCGCCTAGAATATCGTTATTACCTACTGATGATCCTGATAAGGACATTGGGACAAAATTATAAAAATCGTGTTTTGTGAATGGAAATGTCATAAATAAAAATTCAGATTTCTCGTTTGGATTTTACAGAGTCTATCAGAAACATATACTTTTTGCTACTTTCTAACATGGTGCATAATTCATGGTAATACCATTGATTACCGTACTCGTCTTACCTAGAAAGGTCAATGTCAAGCAAGTATCTTTCTTCCCCATCGGTTTCCAGCCCTCCGTGCGGTGGACCGGTTATTTGCTATTTCAGATTGTTAATGACGAGAGCTATAGGTACGCATAGTTCTTATACGAATATCATTTCTATTTCTATCACATAGGGGTTCTTTATAATTTAGGAGTACCTAACAGACGAACATGCAGTCCACCTGATGGTAAGTGGCTACTGTCGCCCATGGACATTTGAAATCAATCACATATAGAATTAGATATTCGTACCTGAGGTTGGCCACAGTTGCGCCGCTATCCCTAAGACCTAAGCTGGAACGCCTCGAAAAAGTGTGTCCCCCTTACAATGTTATTAGGCAGAAATAGGCGCAACGGTGATGCCGCCGGAATCGAACCACAAAGGTTTCTATCAGCTCCATAAAATTAATAAAACACAAACTTTATTGATAAGGTTGTTAGTATTGGAATTTTAGTTTTATTCCTGCTTATAATTTAAGTTGACTTGTTCGTTCATTTGTAGGCATGTTAGAACTGAATTTTAGTCCAGTTATAGAAATGTGTAGTGGTTGGGATAAGAATGGATTATTTTAATGGCGTCATTATAAATCTAATTGTAGACGACCCAAGATGGCAGGCAATTTACGAACCCTCTGATATTGGTATTAATATGGTCAAGCAAGAGGCTTAAAAAGAGAAAAACGATAAAAGGTGTGTTTTCAAAATAAATGTATATTAAAAATGGAAATAATTACAACACATTTCAGGGTCAAATAGAGTTATTCGCAAGAGACGCTGGCTTCATGTGGGAAATTGCATCTCAATTCCGCGCCAAACTAGTGTTCGCCGAACACAGGTATAAACATAAATAACAGGTATAAATTTAAACATAAATGTCCCTAAACTTATGGAAATAAAACATGAGGAAACTGGGATTTCTTAAAAATAAACTTCTCAAGGAGATGTGAAGTCTACCATTTTTTTCTTTTTGAGGGGGAAACCTTCAAAAGGTAATCGACGACGTGGGAGCGACGCCGGGTCGCACTAAAACCTCCCCGGTGACCGTCCTCATACACACACAACCGAAGTACTTTTGAGAAACTCTGCACTTCAGTTTTAAAAGCGCCTGTAAAGTCTATGGACTGTTTTGAATTAAAGAAAAAAACTACATTTACATTACACATGACCATTCTAAGGTAGAAGAAAAAGAAATTCCTCATTTCGCAGATACTATGGTGCATCCATGCCGTTCGGAAATAAGTCTTTGGATAATGAGTACATCGGCTACCTGACAGTTGCGCAGGCGCTGGCTGACTACGCCGATCTGGTCGACTACCTCCAAGGCCACAGCAGCCGGCCCTCTTACCCAGTCATTACTTTTGGTGGTGAGGTTTCTTTCTTATGATAATATCGGGTTCTTATAAATGGAGACTAAGTAAGACTAGCATACTTATCATGAAAGTTTCCTTTCTTCAGAAATAGCCTGTACAATTTATATTTGGTATTTTCGATCTTAGTAGGCAAATTTGTTTCGATCTGTGGTAGGTAATATTTGAATCTATTGAATTTCAATAAAGAGTGCTGAACAGGTCCATCTGGTAGAATATTTCCAGGGTCAATTTGTTTATTTTGAGAACGATATTTGCTATAAGTACCACATCGCTCCAAAAGAATACCATATCGCTCCAAAATTTGTCAAAAGAACATCGTCACTCATTCCTTCAAAAAATTTCATTGGTTCAAAAATCAGAAATTCTTCCAGGGTCATACGGTGGTATACTGGCAGCGTACTTCCGCATGAAGTATCCCCATATCGTAACCGGAGCCATCGCGGCGTCAGCGCCAATGCTCGTGCATGCTGGTCTAGTGCCCTGCGAGGTGTTCAATAGAATCGTCACCTCCAGCTTCCGGATAGCCAGCGACAAGTGTGTGGAGAACATCAGGCATTCGTGGAATGTGTTAAGGTACAATTAGATCCTCTTAATATAGGAATACTCATATCAGTCTAACATATAGTGGATTTTGCATTTGAGTCCCAATCATAGAAACGCATGTTAGACGAATAAAATTGATGAAGCTGATCAGATTCTCCGAATTTAGTGTAGAGACTTTTTTATTTTTCATAACATAAATAATTTGAATATGGTAATGAATGTCATAGTGTATAACATACTTACAGTATAAAAAAGCAAATCAATGTTAATGTGGCTTTTACACTTCTAGAACGTTCCTCAAAACCCAAAATAACAGCGAGTGGCTAGAAAAGAAATGGAAACTATGCGACCCCATCAAATCACAGTCAGACATCAGTAAACTAATGTGGTTTTTGCGGTCCATGTATGATATCTTAGCTATGGTCAACTACCCCTACCCGACGAAGTTCCTGATGCCGCTGCCGGCCAACCCCGTCAGATATGTTTGCCAATATCTCAACGAGACTTTGACTGAAATGAAACTAATTGAGGTAAAGTACTTTTTATAACTTGGCTGTGGAGGGTCAATTCCTGCTTCCTACTCACCAGATGACTTGTTTGGTACGCAATACACATCCTTAGTTTTATATTGATAATTCATTGATATGTATTCTGTACTACCTGTTGCCGTACAGCCGACACAAAAAGACGGATCACATATTTTTTAAACCATCCCTAATATGGACGCTTGGCTGGTAGAATACAAATTTACTATGACTATTACAAATATAACCACTATAACCAATGGAAAATAATAGGTCAAGACACACAGTAGCATGTCAGACAAGTTCAAAGTCTAAGAACGGGTGACACAGCACTGTTTTCAGCACTCTAGGACATTGATCAGATTAAAATGTAATTCGGGGGCGCGTCGAAATCTAAATATATATAACTCAAAGGTGACTGACTGACGTAGTGATCTATCAACGCACAGCCCAAACCACCGGATGGATCGGGCTGAAATTTGGCATGCAGGTAGATGTTATGACGTAGGCATCCGCTGAGAAAGGATTTTGATCAATTCTACCCCCAAGCGTATAAAATAGGGGATGAAAATATTACTTAGTAACGCGAGCGAAGACGCTGGCAAAAGCTCGTTTTATATAAAAACTCATAATATCAACAATTATAATTCTCATAATATCAACAATTATAATAATACAACTAACAGTTACAGAAAAAATCTACCAAACGTACCTTTGTATATGACTTTGCGTCTAAGATGTAGCTATATATACCTACTGTGTGTTATTTCTGTTTTCAGGGCATCAGCAAAGTAGTAGAAGCCTCCACTAATTACACCGACAAGAGCAAATGCGTGGACTATAAGAAAGGCCACTTCTATGGCAACCGCAATGCTATAGCTTGGAAGTACCAGGTCTGTTTACAAATAACTTATATTTCAATAAGCCAGTCTTGGTTTTAAATTGCTTGTGACCTTTTGCTCGGCCACTGGTTGAAAAAAGAAACGAAAGAAATAGTAGCCAACTTTAATGTATAAGAATTGGAAAGGGTCGGAACTGAACACCTTCACCTTCGACGCAATTTTCCGTTAATTTCTGATCATATTACTTCGCCCTCGCCACTCATCCAAATTCACATGATAACTCAGACCCTCAACGATTTTACACGGATTTAATCATTGATTTCATCTTTTAGGTCTGTACAGAACTGATGATACCAATGTGCACGAACGGCAAGGAGGACATGTTCGAGCCGAATTCATGGAACTTCACGCGGCACGCAGAGACATGCCACAAACGGTACAACGTGTATCCGCAGAAAAACGCCGCGAGCATCCAATACGGCGGGGGACGACTACGCGCGGCTTCCAACATTGTTTTTAGCAACGGACTTCTCGATCCGTGGGCTGGAGGTAAGATCGCCAATAACGAGATCCATTCCGATACTTGATGGCATATGCAAATCTTTTATCATAAAAGAGATCAAATATTTTGCAGTCGTTACGCCAGCTCCTGTACACGGCGAAAATATGTTCTACTAGCAGAACCCGCGGCTTCGCCCGCGTAAAAAAAGTATGATATGACATACAAATAACTGTAATCGTAAATTTGTACCTTTAACGATAAAGTGGCATTAATATTTAATTAATAAAAGCTTTTTTTTTTGTCACTGTGTACCTAAATTGGTCAAGCTTTCTTCAGAAACATACACTAAAACTCTAATTAGTGGACTGTAATGAAACTTTATTTAAAATATAAGGTTCATGTAGGATACAATATTTATGATTTACACTATTCCATAGGAACCGTCCATCTATGGGGCCTTACATACAGTGGTTCTTTCCAGGATCTCTGACTGGGCGATTAGAGCCCTCATTCTTACCACCCGCAACTCCAGAAGTCCCCCTTTAATCTCGTACGACAGGCAGGGGATACTGTAGCCCTGTTCTAGCTCAAACTTTTAATCCAAGATCTATGTATCTATCGCATCACCATCACTAATCCACGCATAACCACAACCATACCCCATGGCAGGACAAAATGTTGGCACACAGTGTGTCCAAAGTAGTTGCGACGTATCTAATCAGTATACCAAAAAAATTTTTTAACAAAAAATACAACCGACTTCTATGTCACTACAAAGTAAAAAATAATTGAAATAAATGTTGGTTTAGTACATATTTCTGAAGTCGGCGCTCAATATATTTCATAGGATAACGATGTAAACAGCGTGTCTAATATGAGCGCTTAGTTTTATATTGTCTTATATGTTCCAACCTAACCTAACTAAATAGTCAATGATGAACTGGCTTTGCAATTTCATAAGAACCTACACCAAATATCTTCAAACACAACTCAATTATTCCCATCGGTTGAGGAGTTACATATTTTGTCTCCGAGCCACATTATCAGACCCTTAAATAGTCAATGATAAACTGGTTTTGCAATTTCATTAGAACCTACACCAAAAATCTTCAAACAAAACTCAATTATACCCATCGGTTGAGGAGTTACATATTTTGTCTCCAGAACCCGCTCTGATTCTCATCATATTTAAATGGGACCAACTTGTAGCAATTAAACACACACGAAATTAAATGCATTAAAATAGGTTCATAAACGGCGAAGTTATGGCTGTTATATTTACATGGGTGGAAGAGTTCTCCTCATTTTCTCCAGAACCCATCGATGGATCCTAACCATATTTAAATGGGACCAACTTCCAGCTCGTCTCTATACAATAAAAAAAGAACTATTAAAATCGGTCCACTAACGGCGGAGTAATTCGTGTACATACATAAAAAAAAGATACCGACCGAATTGATAACCACCTCCTTTTTGAAGTCGGTTAAATATAGGCCAATTTGAATAAACTTACGCATTATCATATATAAAATTTGCAGCCGTCCACGTGGTCGTGAATTTGTCGGAATAGACGTTATCTGAAATTTCACGTTTCTAAGTTCGAACCTAAAAGATTCCCGTATACATACATATAACACTAACTTTATCTCCTTAGTAGAATTTCAAAAACATCCTCTGTACATATGCATCAATAAATACTTTATCAGCAAATTTCTGGAAGCTAATATTCAACACCAGCGGTCGGCAACCCGACACCCACAGGTGGTGTGTGGCCCGCGACTTTCCCTTGTGGCCCGCGGATCTGTGCGTTACTAATAATAGTGCGTTACTAAAAGTGCAAGTCAAACCCGCACCTGGAGGGTTCAGTACAACCAACATTTTCATTTTTTTTAAATTCTAGTATTTAATATTGCAGCAACCATTAAAGTACACACATTGCGAAAATTTGAACTGTCTCCCTCTAACGGTTCAAAAGTTAGTTGGAAAAAATAACGAATAGCAGTTTGTTATATGGGGTCCCCTTTTTGTTTTCAACTTTTTTTTTATTTTTAGTATTTGTTGTTACAGCAGCCTTTATAAATGCAACGTCTGTAAACATTTCACATGTCTATCTATTACGGTTCCAGAGATAGAGCCCTGTGACACATGGACAGACGGACAGACAGCGAAGTCTTAGTAATAGGGTTCCGTTTTTATCCTTTAGGTACGGAACCCTAAAAAACCGCTGTTCTCCACTTCAGCACGCGCAATACATTGCCATGTTAAAAATATATGTTACTACGGCCCGTGGAATTTCGCCCTCCACTAAACTTCTCTGCTCTCTGTTCTTTTTCCAGACACGCCAAAGGAAGTAACTTCAATAACGGTTTTTAAAGAAACTTTCTTTACTTATAGCACCCTAATGGGGTTGATTGTTGAGTTGCTAAAAATGCTGAAACAGATGTGTAAACAGAAAGGCATTATGCATACACCCTTTTATAGCCGTCTTAAGGGTTGATCTAAAAAAAACAGTGACTCGGATGCTTCATTAAGTCCAATGATAGTTTTTCAAAGTGGTTGCTTCCAAATTCACGGATTATAAAATATAGTAAGTTCCAACCCCTATTTAACGACCTCAAGGGTTGATTTGGTGTGTGAAAATGGAAAAATAGTGATATATTATTTACAATCAGAAAGCCAAATAACAATTTTCATAGACTTTGCTTAAAAAGATGCGGACTTCTAAAAGAAGTTTCCACCCCTATTTTACCTTCTTAAGGGTAGATTTTCCATAAAAGGTGTTAAATAAGCTCTATTATTTCGAACCAGAACGCTAAGTGCTGTTTTTACAATCCTTGTTTTCAAATGAACGGATTTTAAAATAAAGTTCTATTCCCTATTAATCGAACTTAAGCGTTGATTTTCCAAAAACGGTAAAATAGATGTTCTATTATTTACAATCAGAAAGCTGAATACTAATTTTCATAGACTTTGTTTCAAAATCTGCGAACTTCCCAACAAACTTTCAACCCCTATTTTACCCTCTTAAGGGTAGATTTTCCATAAATGGTGTTAAAAAAGTTCTATTATTTCCAACAGGAAAGCCAAATGCAAATTTTTATAGACCTTGCTTCCGAATTAACGGAGTTTGAAATAAAATTCCAACCCCCATTTAACGACCTTAAGGGTTGATTTTCCAAAAACAATGAAATAGGTGATTAATTATTTTCTATCGAAAACCCAAATACCGATTTTTATACAGTTTACGTCAAAACTGGGGGACTCTCATACAAACCTACAACCCGTGTTTAACCCAAATAAGGGTTGATTTTCCACAAACGATAGAATTAAAGTTCCACTATATCTTACCAGTGAGGCAATGGCTAACTTTCATAGTGCTGGCTTTCAAATCCGAAATTTTTAAAATAAGCTGTCAACCCTTATTTTACCAACTTAAGGGTTGATTTTCCAAAAATGGTGAAATAGGTGTTTAATTATTTTCTATCAGAAACCCAAATACCGATTTTCGTACAGTTTACATCAAAACTGGGGGACTTTCATACAAACTAACAACCCTTATTTAACCCATATAAGGGTTGATTTTTCCAAAAACGCTAGAATTAAAGTTCCATTATATCTAATCAGTAAGGCAATGACTAACTTTTGTAGTGCTGACTTTCAAATTGGCAAATTCTAAAATAAACTGTCAACCCTTATTTTACCAACTTAAGGGTTGATTTTCCAAAAACGATGAAATAGGTGTTTAATTATTATCTACCAAAAAGCTAAATACAGATTTTCAAATAGATTAGATCAAAACTGGGGGATTTTCATACAAACTTACAACCCTTATTTAACCCACATAAGGGTTGATTTTCCATAAACCGTAGAATTAAAGTTCCACTATACCTAACCAGTAGAGCAATGGCTAACTTTCTTAGTTCTGGCTTTCAAATTGTCAAATTTTATAATAAGCTGTCAACCCTTATTTTACCAACTTAAGGGTTGATTTTCCAAAAATGGTGAAATAGGTATTTAATTATTTTTAATTTAAACCCCAAATACCGATTTTCATAGAGTTTACATCAAAACTGGGGAAATTCCATACAAACTTACAACCCTTATTTAACCCACATAGGGGTTGATTATCCAAAAACGGCAGAACTAAAGTTCTATTATATCTAACCAGTAAAGCAATGGCTAACTTTTATAGTGCTGGCTTTCAAAATGGCAAAATTTAAAATAAGCTGTCAACCCCCATTTAACCACCTTTAGGGTTGATTTTGAAAAAACCCTTAGATTAGATTTTTATTACTTTAAATCAGAAAGCTAAATACCAATTTTCATCCAGTTTGCTTTAAAACTGACGGACTTTCACATTAACTTTCAACCCCCATTTAACCCCCTTAATGGTGGAATATCAAAAAATCCGTTCTTAGTGCGCATCTACATTATAAAGTGAAGCTATATTCCAAATTTCATGATTGTAGCTTTAGTAGTTTCGGCAAAACCTTGATTAATACGTTTTGAACGTGAGTATCTTTTCGCTTTTATATATATAGATTTACACATTCTTCATCATCAAGTAAAGATATTTTCTTTCTTCACTAAATCAGATAATAATGCGTAACGAAAATATTTGTATATGTAATGTGAAATAATCATATAAATGAATCGGATAAACAATGTTGTAAAATTTTAGTAATCACTTGCTCGCAGCTACCCCTCCTTCTCGCTGCTCTAAGATAAAAAGGGTATCTTAATGTATATCTATTTGTACAGGTGGCATCTTAACCAACATAAGCAGCACAGTGATAGCAGTTGTTCTCAGCGACACCGCTCATCACCTGGACCTGTTCAGTAGCAACCCGCTCGACCCTGCCTCTGTGAAAACGGCCAGAGAAATCCACAAACAAAATATAGACAAATGGATCAAGGAATTCAAGGAGTACAAAAACTCCAAGCCGTAGTTATAAACAATATATTATTTTTTATTAAACTTGCATAAATATTATTATAAAAAAATATATTTTTTAAGAATAAATAATATAGATAAAATACGTAAAAAAATATAAAAAGAAGTATAATAATAAAGTTTTTTCCACAATTTTAAGATGGCTTTTATTTTCCAATTATCTTGAAAGGTGCTTAATCTGGAAACTTATATGCATTACGTCATGATTAAACAGGTCATGGTGCTTTCAGAGTAAGAGTACAAGAATTTTGAGCAAACTATTTTGCACATTTCCCATAAAATTCCCTAAATACCAATGTATAATGTATGTATGTATATGAAACATATACCTACTAGTATTTTGAACACAGACCCGTATGTAAGGATTTTGAACATTATTAAAGTCCGACAAGCTTTTATATGTATGAATTTTGTAAGGGTGTTTAGCAAAGTTTCGTTAACCACTTTACTGCTATGATCATTAACGGTGAATGAGCTAGTCATCTTGACCGGCAGAACATCACCTCTATTAATAAATATTTGAATAATTAAATAAACTTTTGAAAATCATTTTAACAGAAATATTTTCAATCCAACTCTTATGTCTTTGTAAATATTTCAAGCTCTTATAAAATTAACTTAATCTCGCTTATTAAGGATTGCCTTTCATGCTTTAAATCTATCTAACACGGCGGAGTTACAAAACAATAACGATTTGATTTAAAGTGCAATTAAGTAATATATTATGTACAAGTTTGTAAATTGTAATGTTTTTGGCTGTATAGTGTTTATTATCCGCGTAAAACAAAAATGTCTATGACTGTTAATTTTTGACGGTGATACTGATGATCGATGACATTTGACAATTTCATATAAATGTTTTAAGGTTATGTGACAGTCACAGAACTTGTTGACAAAATAAAATATGAATGTAAATAAAATACAACATAAATATTTATTATAATACTTAAATAAACATCCTAAAATGGAGGCAGTCTGTAAATACTGTAACGAGGTGGAGAATAAGCAAGAGAAACCAGGTCTAACTTGCTTGTCGTGTAAAAGTTTAGTGCATCTAACATGTTTGAAGCGGCAAGGAACGCCGGGTGACTTTACCGGCGATGTTTTCTTCGACTTCGCGTGCGTTGACTGCTCGGCAAACGGCGAGGAATGCTTCGTACGGAATAAAATGCCATGGTATACGTCTATCACCAACTTTTTTTTTATAAACCAGCTATAAAAATAATTATAAGTAAACTCCTCAAACTGATCTGTGGAACAGGTATGCTCTTTACCTGCCACTTACAACAACCAGTTCTTAGAAGTATGATATATAAAGGTTGCAGACTATGATCATAAAATAACCATAAAATATATCTTCAGCACAAACAAAATATTTTTTTACACTAAATAATAAAAATAATTTACAAATTAGGTATTGAACGAAAGCCATTCATCATCATGTGAACCCATACAGTAAACACTATGAAATCGGAATCTTTAATCATATATTTTTATTCCAGGGTGAATGTCCTCCTGCTAACATTACACCACCTCCACACCCAGTCGCTGGGGATCAGCCACCAAGGGTTCTTCCACTACAAAACTCACATCGGATCCTTTATTGATCGTAACTGGCAACTGCTATTTGGAAATCAAGTGTAAGTAACATCAAATTATTATTAATTCTTAATTCATTTGGTTCATTTATTATTAATTCATTTGTTTTAACAGCTGTGGAAATAAAAACTCAAATTTTATCGCAAATACCCAAAATATATTCTAGATATTATCAAGTATCTGAATGTTTTACAGCTGTTTTAGGCATCTATAAAAATTATAATGCATAGTCACCCATAGGTTGTCTGCATTAATGTCCAAACTCTACAATACTTTAAGCAATTTTCACCATAGGACAATGTAATCCAAAGGACAAGGTTTAGGTGTATTTATTTATTTATTTTTATTTATTTAGAGTGTACATACATTAAATTTTGTATTGATTAATATTACCTATCAGATTGATGCAACAGGCTGATAGATATTAGCTCACTATGACAAAGAAAATTTAGATATATATTGGTGCTTGCTTAACAACATTGATTAAAATTTAAAAGAGTGATTTGAAAAAAAATTGATGGATTTAAAGTATGACTGTTAAAATCATTTCAATTGTAAGTTGTTTCTTTCAATTCATATTTCAACTTTAAATTGGTCTTTTGCAAAGTTTATGCAAGTTTGCTTAGTAAGGTAAGGTCGCCTTTCAAGTATAAATATGTCATCCCTTTTATCAGTGCAAAGCCAGGATTGCTAGTGTCATTTAATTATTGTAATTGTTATGAGTAGTTTATTAGGCAACATGCCTAAGTTTTCTTAGACAACAAACCACGTGGTATCAGGTAGACTGCATGCTGTTTGCGGCTTTAATAATACTAACAAAACTAGCAAATAATCTAAACAAAGCTTGGAAGTCGGCCTCGAAGCACAGCATTAATAACACTAGAAATAGATTCTAGTGACCCCACAGTTGAACTACAAAGGATTGCACCTTTAAATAGAATATAATGTTACTGTCACACTATCTTATAAGCTATAACCTATAGGTTGTGAGGTCTTTCTCCGAGGGGTTTCCTCAATAAAACAATCAACTATAAGTTCTGTCAAACTCAATACATTATTTGAAGCGCACTACACCACCAATAATGCTTTCAACACTCACAGCCTATACTAGAATTCCCTGTATTGTGGGTGCTATGGACACAAATACACCCAGAACCAGAACAGATATCTAAATTCATTTAAATTCATTTAGATATCTATCTGACTCAGGCATCAAACCCAGAAACTTCTGCACAGTATGCTGACCGCTCTGCCATGCTGGTCGTAAAACATCAAAAAAGTTCCCAATAGGCGTATGAAGTCTATTACGAGTAATTCGCGCTTTGCCAACACATTGTACCTATACCTGTAGGTACCCCTCTCATTCTGAAAGGACACCTGTGCCCATCAGTGGGACTAATAATGTGCTGAAAGTGACACGCTTCGCAACATTTATGCTATTACTCAGTCCCAATAACATTAATTTGTGCATCCATTAAAAATTATATCAATTATTTATTACTATGTTATTGAAGCTCGCATTGTGAGTACCATTTAATATTGATATGCCAACGTGACCCGATAAAGGCTTTCTGCAAATGTTTATACACAATATAATAACTTATTAACCGTTATTGGCCTACATCATTATCATTAAATTTAAATGGACATTTGTACAAATGCAACACAATCATAAATTTTAATTTTTTTTATTGATACCATCTAAGGCTGACAGCTCACTAGCAACTATTAGGGCTAGGTGATCATGCAGCGGAGCGGCCGTGTACTCCAACAGTCTCAGTTCGGAGTTTGTATATATACGAGATGTTCAGGAAACTTTGAGAGCGTGATTCAGAAACGTGTAGCGCCATCTCTTGACAAGTCGCAGGAAGTCACCACACCTGAGTAATTAGTTGCGGCTAACACCTACTCCGTAGGCTAACTACTGATAAATTGCTTAAGCTGCTATGAGCACCCGAACACCAATAAATGGAGATCCTTATCCTCCAAAACTACTTAGCTTAAAGTTTGAAAATACACAAAGAATGAAGTTGTTGATTTAGTTAATCTCTTTAGGGAAATATATGAGAAGTCTTAAATTACTTCGATAAATAGCTCTTTGTTATGCTTTTGTATTTGAAGCGTAAAGTAAGTACCTATGTTTATCTACTATAATATAATATTTTGGAATAAATTTTATTTGTTGTACTTTTATAACTTGGCTGGGCTGGGTCCACCACTCCTCTGCTATCGCTTTATATCTTCAACTGGACTTGGACCGTCAAATGGCAAATCAGTAACGACGCCACACGATAATAATGCGCAGTACGCTCTATTGTACGATAGGCAATCTCTTGCAAGCTTTTATTGAATATTGTAATAATATTTTGTACTTATGATGTATGACTCGCAATTAACCGATCTTTAAGTTATTTACTACTCCAAGGAGACTAATAAGCTCTTATAACGTTAAAATTAATAATTATCATGTAAATAAAACTACAAACAACGCCCAAAAGTTTTGTGTAAAGTCACCTTCTAATGTTTTAACTGAAATAGCTCTCATCTACTCTACTGCAGGTAACCCGATAATAAATCGTCGTCAACTCATTACCGCCCCAATACCGAGCACGGGTTTTCTCTCAGATTGAGAGGGCTTTTGGCCATAGTCCACCGCGCTGACCAAGTGCGATTTGGTAGAGTTCACACATCATTGAGAACTTTTCTTTTTAAAGAAATTAAGTCTTGATGAAATTTTCCGTCTCGGATATAGCAAAGTGATAATTAATTTCGAATACTCACATAACTTTTGAAAATTAAGAGGAGCTAGGTTTTGAACCTTGACCGCCTCTTTTGAGACCCCGAGTTTCAACGACTACGCTATCACTGCATCTTTCGATGAAACATACCTTCTACAAATCTGCATTGCATTACTGAAATTTTCAAAAACGCACGACACGGCTACCAATCGTGTAAATATTACTTTGTAATAACAAAGATATGTAATTTTACATTGATAAGAAATATATTAGAATAAATAAAATAAATGTGTTTTTTGGCTCTCACTCATTGCAGTAAACAGAAGAAAAACTGGATGGGGACTATAGCAGGTACTCTGTCAGTGTACCGCTGGCTGCTGTTCCGCTCGGGCTCCATTGTGCTGGGGGAAGCAGGCTGGTGGAAGCTGCAGCATAAGTTCTCCCCAGCACTTGCCGCTCACATAAGTATGTGCATATATCTATTATTTTGTTCTGAATACTTTCAAACATAAAGCAAACGAGCATGCAATCCACCTGTCATCAACACTACATTTTTTTATAATATAGGAGTAGCAGATGAGCACGCAGTCCATCTGATGGTAAGTGGCTACTGCCGCCCATGCCCACATCTGTAATCAACCCCAGATAGGATTAGATATTCCTATCTGAGGTCGATGACAAAAGCCCCGCTACCCTTGAGAACTAAGCTAGAACGCGTCGGAAAAGTATGTCTCCCTTATCACACCCTTTAAATCAGAACACAGCAGCGCAGCAGGCAAAAAGGTGTGGCGGTGGTGCCGACGGAGTTGAACCAAAAGGGTTCTATTACTTTCAACATAAGATAAGGCCTGCCTGAAGTCGGCCACACATACGTTGCTACCCCTGGGAGGTTACTACCATCTTTGTCCCTGTAGTTCCGGGCAGTGGCGTAGCTACCTAGGGGCTAGGCGGGGCAGTGCCCCGGGGCCCTCAAACTCAGGGGGCCCTCGAACCCTTACCAGAAATCTCGATCGAACGGAACTTTTGGAAATTTCTCCCATTTTCAAAATAAATATGAAATGTTGCAACCCCACTTTAAACATGACAACTCAGTTGAAAGTAATTTAAAAGTTATGCCTAGGGAATTCCCCTAAATTCTTTCTGTACTAGTACTTAGTTTTACCTCAACTAACTCAAGCATGGACTGTTCACCAATCATGCAAGGAAATAATGAGCAAATATGGAGTGGTAGAATGCGACCTAACGGAAGTATTCTGCCGTGGGGCCCCGGCGTTGTAAAATAGGGTCTCCCCCTCTCTTTCCGTGGGTGCCGTAAGAACCGGCTAAGGGCGTATCCCTTATTGCAGACCACCTATGCACAAATGTGAATAGTTTGCAGACATATGTTTTTTTGTGTTTATTTGTTAGTATATTGCGGTTTGGTAGACATATACGAGTATATATATAAATCAATAAATGTATTGATCGGCATGTTAATGCGCAATCGTATCAAATCGGGGTGCGCCGACACATGGACCCTTAATTTATTTAAGTAAGTAATGTTATGTGTCAAATTAAAGGAAAAGGAAAATTTTGAAGAAAATACGTATTTTTTCATACATTTGCATACTAATCCTTAAGGATTATACATAAATACATATGTCATAACATGGAAGAATTTTTGGTTAATCAACTAATTCTTCGATGTTATGACATATATGTTTGTCACTTGCGAAAATAAAACGGACACATTAGCGTCATAGGATCGTATCCAATCGTGGTCCTATGACGCTTATGACGCTATGACGATTTGCCTATTTTAAGAACAAATGTCCCTACAGTGAAACATTTTTGATTTATGTGGAAACGTTATACTTTTGCGGAAACTAAAGATAGGAAAAAATGTAAATAAAATAGTTATTTAGTCAGTTAGGCCCGACCTTTATATGATAAATCCTTGACGATCCTACTTCGTTTTATTAGCCAAACCTACATCCAGTATTAATTGTAATTTATGTTGTTACTGTTTAATATTTTTATTACCTGCCCTGCACTGCACGAAAAAGGGCTTAAATAGCTTAGCATTTATAAAGTATTTGCATATTTCATATTTTTGTTTGATAAAACCTAATCAGTTTCCATAGCAGTGGGGCCCCATTTTTTTATTTGCCCCAGGGCCCTTGGTTACCTAGCTACGCCACTGGTTCCGGGACTAGAATAGGGCTACGGTATCCCCTGCCTGTCGTAGGAGGCGACTAAAAGGGGGCTTCCGGGGTTGCGGGCGGCAAGACTGGGAGCTCGAACCGTCCAGCAAGCGACCCCGGGAAGGACGGCGGTATGTGTGGTCGCATACCGTCGTAAGCACTACATGGTGTGGCAGGAGCGAAAACTGCTCCCCCAGGGTAGAGCCCGTTGGGCATCGCGCTTGGAGGGCTCCGGTTGTGTTCCGTTGGAGATCCCGGAGTTCTCCAACAAGCGTTGAGGACGGCCTCCGGGGGGTTTTAGTGCGGTAAAAATCCCACATAACCCGGCGTCGCTCCTACGTCGTCGGGTACCTTTTGAAGGTTTCCCCCTCGAGAAAAAAAGAAAAAAAAGGAATAAACAAATTACTCATTCTTTTACATCACTCAGCAGAATAAAACAATACTGTTTTAAGGAGGTCCTACGAAACAAGATAATGTTGATGCAATATTGAAATAAAACTTTCCTGAATTATGATGGTTTTTTAAAGATGGCGGTAGGCCCCCAGAGGACAAAAGTATAACGCCTCAGGTAATTACGTCCTGCTTACACACTCTTGAAACTGGTAGTACTTATTGAGTTTTATTTAAGTCTAGTAGTACTCGGAGCTTCGCCCGCGTTTAAAAAAAAACATGTTATATACTTAACTGAAAATTTGTACCTTCATTGGAATGACAGTGGCGGCATCTGTCAAAAATTGGTCGTTCCAACTCAGAAACCTTCGTGAGCTCATGCACAACTTATTCATGCATAGTTTACGATTCTATAAAGGACATACAGGCAAACATTCATTTTTATACATATAGAAGATATTACATAAATTATTTTGTTGCAGTAACTGAAACAGCCAAGGATAAGCCTAAGGGTCGGCCGCGCGGACCACCTGGTTTGGACAGAACATTGTTTTACTACAAAATTAGAAAACTAGGTAAGCAAATTTCAGTTGATAATAACTGAATGAATAATTTAACTCTTTTAAAAAAGATGTATTGTAACGGATGTGACGTCAGACAGCATGCCCAGCCAATCAGAGCCATGCTAGTCATATGGACGATCCCCCACCGGCCAGCCATTGCCAAAATTCGTTATTTTTTATTTATGGTGATTTTTATTACCCCCTGCGCCCCGAATTTTGCATGCTATTACGAATGTGATTAAAAATCCAATGAACCGTTCTATATTTTCTTGTTCTATATTTGTTTCTATCCACATTTTATGCTATAATTGTTACCTGCACTTTTGACCTGCATTTTTATAATTATTAGATTTATCAAAAATCTATTTCCCTTAGAGATATTTTATAAACTAATGATGCATTTCTAGTTTTTATTCAACTCGAACTCTTCCAGAATTTTTCACTAATTATAATAGATTTGGATATGGGCCTGAAGACCCATTAAAAAAATCAACCCTGTATATTATTGCAAATATTTCAGGTTACATGGATTATGTAGTAGTGGAGAACGATGCCCCACCAGCTGAGCCCGTGACGAAGAAAGCCAGGCTGCTTTCCGAAACGCAAGAAGCAGGTTCCTCTGAGAACGAGCACGGGCAGCTTGCGACAGATATCGAACCCAGGTAACTATAATATCATCATCAACCCATTATTGTCCCACTGCTGGGAGACACGGGTCTCCTCTCTGATTGAGAAGGATAAGGACATAGTCCACCGCGCTGGTCAAGTGCGTATTGGTAAAATGCACGTAACTTTGAAGCAACGGAGGCTCGCTACGGGGGGTCCTGAGGGGTCTCCAAATGTCGAGAAGTTCCTTGCAGACATTTATAAAAGCTTATATAATTAGATCAACTTCTTACATTTGGAGCCTCCGCCCTGAGTGTTTAACCGGCCACTTGGGAGGAATCTAATTTTATCTAGGATTCATTATAAATGCATGCTTCTTTACTATTTCAATATCATATTAAAATAAAGTGTGTTACAGAAGTGAACCGGAGAGCATGATACTGGACGAGTCGTACGCGTGTCTAGCGGCCAAGGACGCGTACCCTGACGTGGACAGCTTCTTCTCCAGCTACGACTTCCCCTTCCACTCCGGAGTGTCAGTGAGTATTTGTTTGTTGGGACATGTAATAGCATCTTTTCTACCTATTTAGGATTAAACTCGAAAACGCTGGCAAGTATCACGGCGTCCGTTTTTGACGTCACTTATCGACATTGCAAATGGAAAGTTCAATGGCAATGGAATGTGATGGGAATAAGCGTGTGCAGCATGACGTCATCCGCTCGAATTAACTTTTCAGACAACATGGCCGAGGGGAATATTTTATATTTTTATTTTATTGAAAATATAATTGATTCTAAAGTTCAAATTAAAATTTGGTCATTTCTTGAATCAGTTTTTTTTTATTTTCAATCACATTTTTTTAAACCATTCATAATTTGGTTCTTTTATACTATCATCATGTTTATTCTTACAGACAGAGCACAACGACTCGTCAAGCGAGCAGACGACAGCCACGGGCGTCCCAGCGGACGACTCGGACTCCCGCAGCTCGCACACGCTGCCGGAGCCGCCGGAGCCGCCGCCGGACGCGGACGGCAAGTGCCCCGTGTATGACGTGAAGGTGCGGGACGTGCCCGCGAAGGCGAAGAAAACTGACGCTGTGAGTGGGTTTGGTTTTTAATAAGAAGTTTTATGATTGGCGTATCGATGCTTGCAGTCCACTGATGGTAAGTGACCGTCCATATACATCTGTTATCTACCTCAGATGAGATAGTCCTACGAGATAGATGTACGAAAACTCTTGAGCAAGTTGGCACGCCTCAGATAACTATGTCTCTCTTCAAAGTAGAATACAAAAGAAAGAAAGACTAAAACTGATTTTTAGTTGAAAACAGATTTAAAGAAAATTGCAGAAATATATGTTTATTTACTTACATCATCATATCGTTATTGTTTGACTTACGAAGGTGCACACATTAAAAATATAATTTGAATTTCATATTAGTTTTATAATATGCTAACTTAATCTATGTAAATAAAAAAAACAATGTGAGCCGTCACGGGACGCCTGGCAGATGTGAAACATCGACATTATTTTGTAAAAGTAATATGCAGAAAAGAACATATTGTGATAGGAACTAAATATGTCATAATGATAAAATAAAATATTACGATTTTATTACACCGTACACACTACTGCATATAGACTGTATATATATACCATCGTATAGCGTGCACGGCATGCGTCGCCACGCCAGAAATCGGTTTTACGTGCGGCTATAGATGTTTCACATCAAAAATCACGTAAGCATTGAAAAAATACTCCCACATTACAGGTAGTGAGACGCGAATCTCAATTCTCAACGCAACTCAACTCCGTCGACTTGCCGTGGGTGGTGAAGGAGATCAAAGCGCCCAAGGACATAGTGGAGCTGACTGAGTACGAGGAGATACAGCTGCTGAAGCAAGTGGACAACCTGGTGACGAAGATGCGGGACCCGGACAAGAAGGCGTACCTCTGTCGATTGCGGGCGAAACTTGCGCTGCGCAGGCTTAAACGGCACAAACACTTGCCGATATTCGATCTGGACAAGTGAGTGAACAACATTATTTTTATGATTATATTGCCGATACCGCACGAGCCTCTTCAGATTCATCACGAAAATATTGGCGACTCGTGGATGTGAGGGCAAGGAGATAAATTGTTAAGCTGAAAAGAAACAGTATGAACTCACACTTTATCGTTATTGTATAATTATCACTTTACAATTAAAACACTCTACGACATTACACCGAGCACGTGAAACGCGTGCGCATCGGTCGGAAGCTACGATCGAACTGCCAGTAAAACTAGCCGCCCCTCCAATGCTCGGCGTGACTTCATAATGGTTCGATATTCATTAAGAAAGGGTAGTGAGAGAAAATCTCTTTTGCGACACTAGCGATGTCACGATGATTTCTATCCTACCTAGTAAAAATATGAATTGAAATGGTATGTTCGTTTCAGAACAGTGAAAGTATTGGGTGGGTACGTGATGGAGATGCCCAAGGTGGTGGCTAGCGTGGAGAGAGTGCTCGACAGGTTCCAGAGATCCGTAAGTTTACTATATAAATAGTATCATAAATTTGTATAATAATAATACATAGATCTAAACTAATCAGGGTGAAGTTTTCAAATAAGCCTTCAGTGCCAAATCTGAAACTATAAAAAGCTTGTAAAAACTAGTTAAAAATGCTGGAAGGAGTTTTAAGGCCGATTTATTTATAAACTAAACTAAACTTAAACTATGTGAATTTTTTTTAATGTATTAAATAAATTAAATTTCCCTAGCCGGTAATCGAATGAGTTCATTTTGAAAAAAAAAACCTGTATTATTCCATCATCGGATAGTGTCGCTTATAAGCATGTAATTCTGGGAAGTACTGGTATATAATTAACTAAAGGAAAAGGCTAATTTTGAAGAAAATACATACACTTAAGCTTTTTAATCTCGTATAGTCCGCGTAAAACTGATGGTCCGCTCTGAATATAGAAATGAATCGTGTCGCCATAGTAAATTGTATGACTACACGTGCTCGCAACAACTGCAGAGCGGACTAGCAGTTTGGCGCGGACTAACTTTAGAATTTGACAATACAGTATTAGGTGAATAAATTACCGTAAATGGGCATGTTAACTCCTCCTCCAGTACCTGCTAGACAGCCTCTCGGGCACGATCCCAGAGGTGAGCAGTGGCACGGTTCTGCTGTCGCACATGGAGCCTACGCCCTTGCGGTCGCCGTACTCCGGGGCAGTACTGAAGCCTTACATCCGCCGGGACTTTGACACACAGCCGCTCTGGCTGCAGCTCATGGATGAGCTGCTCAGGAAGACTAACAGGTAAACGGTGATAGTCGCATGGAATGATGTTAGTAGTACTCTTTGTCGTATGAGTTCAGAGTTACCACTGCCATACTTATTTCTTCTACATATTTTGTATAGTATGATTCGCATTAAAACTGAAAGTGCTTTCCACCAGAGATATCCGAGGTAGCTAAGATATGGATGTGCGTAAAATCAATAATAGAATAAATTGAGTTTGATTGAACATTTTTTTTAAATGATAATCGAACCGGTATTATGTCACCCGACATTTGCAGGGTATACACCCTTCTAAAATGCAAACAACTGCTTACTTAGAAATAGGTCTAACGGTGATATTGTCCCGGTTTATTTATGCGTGTGGTACCACATTTTAAATCCATAATTGTTTTTATTACTTTTAATTTTTATATCATATACTTGTTGTTTCTTGCCAGACACATAAAAGACTACGAGCCGCCGCCCCGCGCGTCCCTAGACTTCTCGTACGTGCGGCCGCAACACATCCCCGCTCTCAACAACCTCTGCGCACAGTTCTTCTGGCCGGGGATCGATTGTGAGTTATCAAAGACTATTTGTGGTTTAAGTGTGAAGCTAAAAGCCTTCAGGCTTTTAGCTGGCTTAGGCTTTTGACAGCAGTGTTTAACTGTCCAATCGAATGACAAAGTTAACTACATATCTGCAGATGCAATTTTGTGACATCACATCTCACATTTGTAATTTATAATTAGGGAGGTTAGGAGCAAACAAATAGAATATTTAAATGGGCGGATTATTTTACATATCGATTTATTAAAAAAAAATACTATTTGTCGCCACTAAATAGTTTTACACACACATTCAACACAGATTTACACAGAAACATACACAATCCCCACGCACGATCATATACCTACATCCCGCAGGCACACGCCCGCATGCATCTGGACACACGACTAGGACTGGACTGAGCTCCGTCCTAAAGCTCGCTCCACATTCTGGCATTCTTTTAGAATGTGGACCAGATTCGTATCGGCTTTACACTCCCGTTTCTCGTGATTTTCTCGTGTTCTTGCGAGAATGTGGAGCGGGCTTTAGATCTGAAGCGCTACAATATACGAATAACGAATACATCATACATCCATGTTGTGTGCGGCAGTGACGGAGGCGCTGCAGCAGCCGGAGCACAGCTGCGTGGTGTCGTACGGGCGGCTGGCGGTGGGCTGCGCGTTCCTGACGGCGGGCGCGCGCGACGCGTACGTGTCGTTCGTGCTGGCGAGGCCCGCCTGGCGCCGCGCGAGGCTCGCCTCCTTCATGCTGTACCACCTGCTGCAGGTGTGTGGTGACGAGGCGCTGCAGCAGCCGGAGCACAGCTGCGTGGTGTCGTACGGGCGGCTGGCGGTGGGCTGCGCGTTCCTGACGGCGGGCGCGCGCGACGCGTACGTGTCGTTCGTGCTGGCGAGGCCCGCCTGGCGCCGCGCGAGGCTCGCCTCCTTCATGCTGTACCACCTGCTGCAGGTGTGTGGTGACGAGGCGCTGCAGCAGCCGGAGCACAGCTGCGTGGTGTCGTACGGGCGGCTGGCGGTGGGCTGCGCGTTCCTGACGGCGGGCGCGCGCGACGCGTACGTGTCGTTCGTGCTGGCGAGGCCCGCCTGGCGCCGCGCGAGGCTCGCCTCCTTCATGCTGTACCACCTGCTGAAGGTGTGTCGTACGGACAACTGTACTCAACCTCCGACAAGAACGTGAAGTTGTTGCCAAACTCGAATAACAAAGGGATGTACCTCCTTCTCAAGGCGACTCTATTTCGGAGTGCCGTAAGTCCAAAGTCAAAAGTGCCAAAGTCCTCCTAAATCTGCTATTTTCCCTTCTCATAAAACGTCATTTATTTATTTATTTATTTATTTATTCGGGACTACCAACATAAGATACAGCAGTGACTATCATATACAGTACAATCATATCTATTATCTTATTGGGTAACTGTTCTTACTATGACAGGTAATCACAACATGCGTTGAATGTATATAGGTACATACTTAAAATTACTATTAAACTATTAAACTATGTAGCTATAACTAATAACATTAAAATAAAAATCATGGATGGAGTCATGTGTGGTGTAGAGCTGAGCCGAATATTATATAAGTTAGTGTTAGAGTAGTATTAAGTTAGTAACAATAAAGACGTCAACCTATAAACACGCCTCTTCAATACCATACGAGCCTGCTCCTTCATTACATGGCGACCCTGCCAGTCCGGTGCGCGTGTGGCGCTGCCACGTTGCACGCGCACCGGGAGGCGTTGAAAAATAAAAAGACAGAAGAAAGAATATATAAAGAAATTAATAGAAAAAAAAAACAATAAGAAGATGAAGACGGAATATGTTAAATATCAATAAAGAAGATTAATAAAGAAAATGTACAAGAACGACACACAGTAGAATGGTAAATTATTCAAACAGTAAGAAGAAAATACGGATATGGAAACATCAGAAATATAGAAAACACCTACGAAGAATAATAAATGAATATGTGAGAAAAGCAACACTACTCTTCAAAGAAATGGTCTATACTCTACATGAAAAATGTTCGAAAGAAGACAATGACATCATCGGTCAGCCAGTCTCCGGTACGTCTTAAAAATTTGACACCTGCTGAATAACGAAGAAGGACGTCGAAATCATCGTCTCCTCGCGATAAGAAAAATTGCCGCACGCCCAGCCATGGTCATCGCAGCCCAGCAGCCCTTGACTGACCAGCGGACTCCTACCCTTGCCAGCGCGATATTATTTATACGGTAAAAAAACAAGTATAATTTTGTATATTTGTAATTTCTTTCTGACATGTTTTAGTATGAAATAACCGTATTGCAGCATTTCAAAATGCCCTTTTTGTCGTATTATAAATGTTATCCATATTACTTATTATCATAAAGATTTGTTTTTATTGTAAAATTTTACGTCTTAACAAGTTTTTATTATTATTATTCTATGTAGCAATTACTCGTAAATTAAATCTAAATATTTCGATAAAGTAATTTAAATTCATTTTTATAAAAACTTGGTGTAATGAGTAAGTAATTTTGAATTATTGTTTTGTTTTCAAAGGTTTCGCATTGTATTAAGTAAAGTTAACGGCCACTAAGTTTTCGAAGTATCATTTAAAGTTAATAGTATAAGTAAATACAGGTAGCAACAGTAGTTTAAAGTTCTTTGTTGTAATTATGCTGATTACTAAAAACGTGTCGTGACTCCCGTTACACATCCTTTTAGGAATGGAATGTGTAAGATTCGGATTGCAATGCAATGCCGATACAGTTCTAATTACAAGCGCATTTGTAGGTAACCATTGTCGCTATGCAAAGTTTATGAATGTAAAAGTACTTGAGATCTTTTATAAAGTTGAAATTCATAACTTTTGTAATTTAATTTATGGCTTGGAAGTAGTTTTCGATTGTGGAATGTAACATAAATATGATTATGAATTTAATTGAACTAAAATAATATGATTACTTTATAAGTAAGTCAAAATATAGGCTTATGAAAGGAATGTACGATTGGTAATTATGTATGGATTTCTTCCGTAAGTTAGTATTTTTAGTAATGATTGGGATTGATCCCCCGAGAGTTAAAAAAATATCTAACGTACTGATGAAATATCGTGTGTTGAAAAGGATTTTATGATTGGTGAATAGGACTTAAAGAATAATATAATGACATCTTTGAAATGTCTTAATGTATAAAAAAGAAAGGAGATAGAACATTATAATTGATAATTATGTTGTGTAAATCTTAAACCATAATCTTGATCATACCGTACGCGAGTCGTCTGTGTGAAAGAAAAGGATTAGTGGATTTATGAAAGAATTGAAGAATGATAATAAGCAGTGAAGATACTATTTATGCCCAATTACTTGATCATGTAGTTACGCGAGCCGTATACGTGAAAGAAATGGGTAGGGAAATAGGAAGAGTTAAAGGAATATAAAAGGAAGAAATTATGTAAAATGTTATAAAACATAAATAAATGTTAGAAATGATATAAAGATAATGGGAAAAAGATTATGTGCTTAAGGAAGCTTAAACAAGAGTCATATTGTTTTAAATGGACTTGTAAGATTTAAAAAAAAAACGAGGTAATAACTTTTTATAAGTTATAATATTTTTATACTGACTTGACTTGATATTACAGCTGTATGTAAAACTCGGATGAGACTATTGAGGCCTACCTAGATTAATTTTTATATGAGTACCTATTGAGGGAATGGAATATATTCACGGATATGACTAAACAATGAGCGGATTTGACTTCTTTTTGTTGTAATTGTAAGTCTATCATAAGGTTATACCAGTATTTTATGTTTTACTTTGTTCTCTTTTTAAATGATTATATTACGTGTTAGAATTACTATTATTATGATTAAGAAGGCCTGTTCTACACCAGCTTCAATATAATTTTAACTGTTTTTTTTTTCTTAATTTGTGTAATTTGTAGTAGTTGTTTAAAAAAAAATCAAATTACTAAATTTTTTTTTTTTCGAATGCCCCAGGAGGTGTGGTGTAGAGCTGAGCCTTATGTTATATAAGTTAGTGTTAGAGTAGTATTAAGTTAGTAACAATAAAGACGTCAACCTATAAACACGCCTCTTCAATACCATACGAGCCTGCTCCTTCATTACACATGGATCAACTTAAGTATTTGATTTTGAGGGAGCTGGAGTCCATTGACCTCCCCCTGCCATAGTCTGTCACATTTCATAAACATATTTTTTATGAAATATGTCATCGAAAGAAGAACGCAGCATGAATTACAAAGCTATTGTGTTATTCATATTAACCCTAATTAATGATAAATATAATATTTGTATGCTATATATAACAAGATTATCCTTTTACAGACGTGTCCTGATAAAGATGTAACACTGCATGTGTCACCAACCAATCCTGCAATATTTTTGTACCAGAAGTTTGGATTCAAAGTGAGTATTTACTATAGAAGTTTCCATTTATAACCCTGTGACAGATTCTTATTTAGCCAAAACTTTTGTCTCTTAAAAATGACTGTGGAATAATTTAAATTTAAATGATATATGTATAACTATAGTTTAATGCAGTGGAGTATATTGAAAAAATGTAAACAGAATCATATATTCAAAAATGTTTATTATACATTACCCAAGTCCCAAAACTTGAGTTAATTATTTAACATTCTTACAGCATAGTTAACTAGTTTAAATCATTGTGAACATTTCGTTTTAAAAGGCACTATATACAAATAGAATTGACTTGAATTGAAACTCCCAAATCATTTGGGCTCTATAAGAATCACTTTAAAACTATTAAAATATCAGTACATAATTTATATACAGTTTTATATTATATAGATACATAACATTAGAGCACAATTTTACAACAGTTTATATTAAATAGATAAACAAAAAATATTTGTGTTACTCTTAAGAATTTAGTATTGGTAGCCCATACTGCTTGAGCAACAATTATTGTTCAAACTGTTTGTTGTGAGATGCTTGAACTACTAAGCAGTCACTTAAATCTACTGCCGCTTGAACATCTAATTTTTTGTTTGAATGAACAATGAGCAGTACATTATTTTATGCTTTCCTTCTAAGTATCTTACAACATCATGTCTGTATAAATACATAAGCTACTATAATACCCGGCATGAGTCGTGAGCACAGGTGGGCAGTAGTGGGGGTAAGCTCGCCCATGTACACTTTTGGCACGAATGAACATGAACCGAATGACACGCGAGCCTCCAATAGACGATGTGCATTGACTGAGGAACCAATCGCGTGCAGCTCGGCACCCCGCCCCGCCCCCATGGCTTCTTCATTCCGCCAAAGAGACCGAAACATTAACTACTGCGCAGCTGTCAGTTGTGCTCACGACTCATGCCGGTCACTATAAATAGTTGTGAAGCAGTTCGCCAGAAGTTTTGACAATCATTGCATGAAGCCACAATCCCACTGATTGTGCTAACCAAGCCTTTGTTAAGTCTAATGTAAATTTTTATTTTATTCATCTTTAATATTAATATAATAGATGATTACAACTATTTACATCTTCAGTTAAACTAAAACCAAGCTGAAAGATTTACAATATAATTAGAAACACATACATCATAATGTAACTGATAAAATTATTTACAAACATCACTTTTGTATAAAACCTTCAGATATAAGATAATCATAAATCTTTCTAGTCTTGTTGACGTCAATTTTCAGGAGTCTTCTAGCATCCAACAAGCGCAGAAACCCTAATTTATTGTTTTCTGTTATCAATAAGTCTTTGATTGACATGTAATTTTGGGGTAGCAATCTCAGATGTGAACAGAGGGTCTTCTCGCTGTCAGACAGAAAATGATAGCCCGGCAGCTCAGATATATCTAAAGGCACTGATTTCCTGATCTTTTTAAACTCTCCATCTTTAGGAAATTGTTGCTTAATGACAATGGGGGACTGGTCATCAAATTGTTTTGACATGATCGATGAAGCATACTTTTGCTCTTTCAACATCAGTTCATGTTCTCTTTTCAAATGTTTGTACAATCTAGCTGTGTGTAGTGTTTTTATTCCTTTTTTTCTATACTCACACAGAGAAAATAGCCGTTGTATGAGCTCCTCCTCTAAACTTAATGATTCCATGAAAGCATCAAATTGCATTCCTGTCATGAACTGCATGAACGGTAGTAACCTCTCTGGTTTGTGCCATGGTGATGAAGGTTTAGCGAACATATCAAATTTCTTCATCCAAGATATCAATTTATTTAACATGATCAGACCATGGTTCCGGAGTATTTTATAACGCCGCCGCCTCTCCCGAAGTCTTGTGTTTAGTGCATTGACCAAACTCACTTTCAAGTAGTCCATGCACTCATCTTCCTCATCATCAGAGTAACTATCCTCTATGTTGAATATGCTCTCCGCATTGTAGTCATAACTCAGTTCAAACTCTGACCGATGAGCATTATACCCAGCCAGTTGCTTCTCGCCGTTATTATTCCTGGGTGGATTCATACTTGGGTTCAAATTGAACAAGTAAGGTATTATCGGTTTTGGGAATAGTGATTGTTCAGTTTCAGGAAGTAATTTCAACTCGTTACACTGCACATTTTCGATATAATACTTTCTGTAGTGTTCCTGACATTCTAGTTTTGATCTCGTATGGACACTTTTCGCTATTTCCTCCCAATTACCGTACCCGTACGAAGATAGAGAAGTGAGTAACTTACATTCTTCTTTCGCGGACCAATTGCAATTATCAAACAGAGGAAAATCGTTACGTCTTACAGCGTAACTGTGAGAGTTCTTGTGGTCTTTCACCTCGCGGCCGGTGGCGAAACATGCGGTACACAAACTCACATCACATTCTACGCACTCGATGTACGGCTCGTGGGCCGCCTCCCCGCACGCGTCACACTTCGATAGAAGTATATCGTTGTTCATGTTTTCCAGGTGGAGGAGCTGGTCCAAGACTTCTACGAGAAGTACTACGACATAGACCACAAGGGCTGCCGGCACGCACTGTTTCTTAGACTAGTCAGATGACAATAAACACTAAGATAATAAATGCTGTTTTATTCCTTAATTTACGTACTGTGTTATATTAACGGGCGAGGAGTTAATGCTCTCACATCTCATAAAAAACGATAAACTTTAATTAAATACCACGAACAAACGTCACAAAACAACGCTCCTTCGTTTGACCGGTTTGACAGAATAACATTTCATTTCACAGCTTATAGGTTAGGTTGATTTTAGTTATATGAGGTAGTCAGTGTTGACAGATTCAGAGCTTAAACTACAATTAAGTAAAAATAGGGTCTATATAATCATTGTTATTGTAATATTACTATTTAATAAACAATTCATCAACTGAAGTGCCTGTCAAAAAATATAAAAGTAATCCATCTTATTTTTCATTTGCTCTGTCTCATCTATTGTAAAAAAATCGTTTTACCTCATTATTTTCAAATATACTGAGTAAGTACCTCACTTTTTCAATATCAAAAAATATTAAAAATTTTATTGTACAATAAATTTTCTTTACCAAGATCATGGCAGAATATCTTATACTGGTAATACTGTACAGAAGAGAAAGAGGAAGTAAAAAGAGAAAACAATAGCGTTACCTAGGGTTGTTAAAAAATACTCTATAAAATGAATGATCCTTCTATTCAGGAATTATTCAGCAATATGAAATTATTTCATACAATTTAATAAGTCACAATATTTTTTCTTGTATGAAAACAGTTTTTCATACAAGAAAAAATATCAAATACAGTTACTTGATTATTTTATTGTACTGACTAACCAAATAAAGTGTCGAAATCAATAAAGATTAAATTATTTTATGACTTTTCTTACAACTGAGTTTCTACGTTATAGGTAACGAAGTATCAATTAACAATGATTATTGAATATATCAATAAGTAATGAATTCAACTCAATTCATTAAATTAACAATTAATACGCATTAGGTAACTAGTTTTCCATGCGGTAATTTAAGTTTCTTATCAACCTATTTACCTACATCACCTATTTAGATTTAGAAATCCGCTTCGAAATTCGAATATGAACCAGGTTGGTTGCAGATTGGAATCTTGCTTTTCAATTTCTTTTATTAATATTTATAGATCGACTGCATTGCGGTACTCTACAACTTTGTTCTCACTTGGATTTATAAGATCGTATATGTATATTTAAATTAAATACCTACACATTATAATCCACATCATAATAATTAATGTTACACATGTCAGATGTTCGTACGGAAAAATTCAATAAGCAAGCATGAAGCATCCCTAGAAAGTATGTATATACTGTTTTTAATTACGAAACGTAACAATGATTATGACAAAACCCCAAATACTATGGGGTCAAATTTTTAATCATCTTTTTTTTGATTGGCTGTTTATGTAAAGCGCGTATACTATTGGTTGTCGTATACAAATTCTGAATGTGCCATTGTACAACGTGTATAGAAAACAAACTCTTTGCACGCGACGTCAGACGTGAACTCATTATACACTGGTATTTGAACAACTAAAATTATATTTATCTCTGTTTAACACGCTATATCTGACGCCATCTGGTATGTTTTATCTCATTCTCGCCACGAGTGAAGGTCCCAGAATGTTCTAGACGTTTTAATGTATATATTTTCGCGCGACGACAGCGCTACGTTTCATTCATTTGTGAAGTAGATAGTGTGAAGTTGTGAGTCGTGTTGTGTGTGAATATTTTCAATTTTCTGCTGGTTGCTTGTGATTTACTGAATAGATACTCTAGTTTCAAGTAAGTGTAATTTCTTTACTATTGCTTTTAAGTGATTCTAGTGAAAAAAGTCGAGAAATTGTAAAAACAATCCGAAGCTTCTAGATGTACAGTAGGATTGCGCGGAAGATCGGTCTACGTCTCCAAAAATGGTGTCAGACGTGTAGAGGCTAACAGGAATTATTTCTTTGTTGTAGGTTAAAACATCAAAATGGGGAAGGATTATTACAAAATACTGGGAATCGCAAAGGGAGCGTCGGACGACGAAATCAAGAAGGCGTATCGTAAATTAGCTTTGAAGTACCATCCGGACAAGAACAAGGCCCCCGGAGCGGAGGAGAGATTCAAGGAGGTGGCCGAGGCGTACGAGGTGCTGTCCGACAAGAAGAAGAGGGAGATTTACGATGCGCACGGCGAGGAAGGCTTGAAGGGTGGAATGGGAGGCCAGAACGGACCTGGTGGCGGCCAGTCCTTCTCGTACACGTTCCACGGTGATCCGAGAGCAACGTTTGCCCAGTTCTTCGGCTCTGCCAGTCCGTTCCAGGCGTTTTTCGATCTGAACGGCGGCGCTGGCGGCGGCACCACAATGTTCTTCGACAGAGACATGGACGTTGACATGGATCCATTTGCGAACATGGGCATGGGGACGGCGCGGCCCGGCGGCCCCGGGGGCGCCTTCCGCAGCCACAGCTTCAACTTCCACGGCTCGCCGAGCAGGAAGGAGAAGACCCAAGACCCGCCCATCGAACACGATCTGTACGTGTCGCTCGAGGACATCTCCCGTGGCTGCGTTAAGAAGATGAAGATCTCACGCCGCGTGATGCAGCCCGATGGCACGTCGAAGAAGGAGGACAAGGTGCTGACGATCCACGTGAAGCCTGGGTGGAAGGCGGGCACCAAGATTACGTTTCAGAAAGAAGGGGACCAAGGCAGGAATAAGATCCCGGCCGACATTGTGTTCATCATTAGAGACAAGCCAAACCCACTATTTAAAAGAGAAGGAAGTGACATCAGATACACTGCCAAGGTCTCACTTAAACAGGTAAGAAGCTGCTCTTTCTTTATGTAATTTTGTATGTTGTTTATATTTTTTAACAATAAAATGAATTCAAAGGCTCATTAATATCCAACCATATGCTATTATTAACATGTGTTTAAGGATATGAACTATATAACAAATGGACTTCTTATAGCAAACAATGTGATAAATTTATATACCTACTCAATCATTGTCCTTACTTGTAATGTTTAGCAATTCACATGAGGGGAAGTTTGCAAAATTCATCACGCACATCCATTAAAACTAAACAGTGATGACTCAGGTTGCATACATAAATACTTGATAATCCAAATCCTGAGTCTTGTTTGCCTTGTCCTGCATACATTCTTACCAGTTATCTAACCAATGTTTCTTTTTTGTTTCAGGCTCTCTGCGGAACCATCATTGAAGTGCCAACCATGTCTGGAGACAAGTTAACGGTGAATCTGCAGGGAGAGGTAGTCAAGCCACACACGGTGAAACGGTTTCCTGGTTACGGGCTACCGTTCCCCAAGGAGCCGACAAGAAAAGGTGATCTACTAGTCGCCTTCGACATCAAATTTCCGGATCGGTTAAGTTCAGGCGTCAAGGAAATACTGATGGACACTTTACCCAATTAGTCAAGACTGTTAGTCATCTTATAGGACTGCTAGTTTATAAAACGTAGGTTTTCAGACTGCAGTTAATGCATGCTCAAACCTGTGAGCTGGTCAACCAGGTTTTTGATTATAGGATATTTCGCCTATGTAAATAGCGTCCGCGTTTCCGATTAGGGAAGCTAGTGCTTAGTTTCCTCACTCGTAAGTGATATACGAGTATTTCGTTCGATCGCGCGACTTCGACGGCTGCGCTGTGATGGTTGCGATCGCTTGAAGTAGAAGGTAACATCGGCACGTGTATTCGAAGTAGGTCATTCGCGTGCTTAGCCGGCGCGGCTTATTTGAAAGTATAATAGTGTTAAGATGGTTGTTTGAGAAATGCCAGTTGAAGCATTGAAGTCTGATCTGAAATGATCGCAGCCTCCGTATGCGTTCCCGCGATGCATACTATGTTAGCCAATGTGTATTGTGTGTATGAGTGAACTTTGTACGTTATAGTACAAGGAACTAGAGAGTTTGATTCTAGGTCGAGTGTGCGTATGTTCTTATTTAATTTGTTAAGTTGTAAATATTTTATACTTATGTAAATACGTGACTTTAAAGCAACAATTGTAAGTTTTAGGTTTCCGAACAATATTCCTCAGTACAATTTCAATAGTATCCACTGAAATTGTTCAGTGTTTCCATTATGTTGTCCGGAAACATGATCTAACAATTGCATTAAAATTTTGAAGTACAATTTTGTTATTGGCTTAATAACACAATTGGATTTCAAAAGTAAATTATTTTTGACTCTTTAACTGTAATGTATGTAGTGATTATATCGAAAAGCGACACCTTTAAACTTATTACTTATAATTGCTGTTACAAGAATGACTAATAAACAATATGACAAAAACACTGCATTTTTTTCAATCAACATCCATAAGCCCTTAGCAAATTTAGGTAATTTTTTTAAATCGGTAGTTATTTTTGATGAACAAATATTTACACTACAGCTAATTAACACAGATTAAAGTATTATATGTAAATTATGATTGAATTTTAGTATTTTTAAATTATGTAACACACACATTTTGTACATAAAAAAAATATTACATGTTACATACAGATTGCTTTCATTTAAAAAAAAAATGTGTCACACCAAAAAATCCCTTGAAAATTCAAGATTACAAAATTTAAGCTTTATCCGTAGCATATTTGATCGTGGGGTATTGTGGTATTATTTTAATGTGGACTAGAATAACCGCGAGGGACATAATAATATATCGGCGGGAGTGTAAACAGCTGTATGTATGTGAGCGTCATAGCAGTTGGCACGGTGCTTGCGAACCTTGGCTGAGGCTGGAGGCGCACGGCCACGGAAACCGCGATTCTGATAAGAGGCAAACATTTAAGTTTGTTTTGGTATTCTAATTATGTTTACTGTTTTTGTTAAAGGTCATTGTATAAGTAGGTAACAACGTTGAGTAGGTACTGAGAGTTCTGAATATAGTTTACTTGATGAGTGGTTTAAGTAATCGAGTAGTTAAAATTTACTGAATGTCAAGTCACATCAAGTCTTTATAAATTATTACGTCAACGTAAGGTCGAATATTTTGTTTGTAGGTATTGTTATGTACCTACATAATCACAAATATTGGGCCTATAGGGCCACTAAAGGAGAGTTCATTGACTGTAATAAGTCTAACAATACCAAAGATCTTTTACTTACTTATATATAACGTTAAACGTAGTTCACTTATCTGACTTTTAACAAGTACGCACTTTAACCTGAGATATTTTTTGCGACAATATTTATATGTGGAAATGTGGATCATTGATCCAGGCATTGTTATGTTATTGACGCAATTATAAAGAGGAAAACAATAACAAACAATGTACGTCAAATGCGCAATTTTATGGTTTTAAAAACTTGTAATTAGTCCGCTTACGCTTGTTTCGTTTTGGCACTATGGCCATACGATAGTCGCCTGGTGGCGCGCGCAGCACGTCACTCGTAAAAATACCCGGCGCCCGCCCCCGCGCTGGAGCGAGGAATAGCTCCGATAACCTGATAACTCTGATGAATTCATCACTAATGTAATTAAGATTGATCCGGTTGATGAATACACTGAACCCCTAAACATTATCAGTACTCTATGCTACTGGGTGCCTACTGCCTAGCTCCCATCGACGCTAAGTAGACATTTCTTTGTTGTCTCGTCACCTGCCAATGTAGATAACTCCCAATTTCAATAGACTTTATTGAAACAGTGGCCCTTATATTATATTATATAGTTATATTACGTATAGTTTGTTGGAACGTCTATTGTTATTGCCGATATGTTGTTTTATATGAACGGGTATGGTAAAGCCCAGATGTATACCAGCCTGAAAATCAATAGATGAACTATAAGCGGTACAGACCGCTGGCTATGCTATGAGGTATATTGTAGATAACAACACATTATATAGATATATTTCTACTGTGTGGCGTATTACGCATGCGTAGTAGGGACCCTGACTTCCTATGCGCTAATATACACTACTTTTCATAAAACACTGTACGAGTAGGTATTCATAAAGTTAATTGCTTATATGATTGGAACTATAGGTACGGTTCCACCCGCGCAATGCTACAGGACATTATATAAATTAGATGTTATGTTAGGGAAGGTTGGACTACTTACCTAACATCTAATTGTTAGTGTCCCCTTTATTGACTGGTACCTGGTAAGAAGATACATAATAAGATCCTGTGGGTAGACTCACTATAAAATAACGTGATGCTTATGACAAACGACCACAAAATTAAAAAAGAAACTATGTATAAATCAGGGTACAGCCGTCAGGTTCAATACTTTCGTCAAGTACTTACTCACTTATTTGTTCTGAGCTAAGTACTCTGCCCTCATAAGTGTGCCTTGATTTTAAAAATAAATAAAAAATCTACAATAAAACTGTATTTACTATATTGGTACTTTCAGTGCACTGGAAAATAAATTTCAATAAAATCTTAATAATCACAAGAAACTTAAAGCCGCGTAGAAATTCCACCAGTTTAGACCAATATTTACAGCGTTAGAGATAAAATAATAAATAAACAATATTAATTATTTACTATATTCATTAAACTTACATTTTAGAAAAATATTTAACACAGAACAAGAGAAGTATGGCATTGCATCATTCACGAAACATGGAAATATTAAAAGACGGAGTTTGAAAAGGGGGGAACAATTATTCACTTGATACGAGATCGATCCAGGATAGATTGCTTCGTTTTATCATTGTCATCAGCATCATAATCAATCAATTACTGTCCACCTGAACTCCATATTTAACCAGTTTTTTTTCATCTTAAAACAGCTGATTTCACATAAGGGAAGATGATGGATATTGGATATACCTATGCGTGTCTGTAACGGAACCAAAAGTAAAATATATACTTTTGGTTCCGTTACAGACACGCATGCCTATATCTAAACTAAAGATTTGGCGAAATTGATAAGCCGCATGCCGTATTTTAATATCATATTACAAAATTAAGTAGCTCCAGCAGTGTTATGATTTTAAAAAGAAACAGGGCAGTTAGAAATATACCTTTAAGTAGTTGTATTATTATATACCAACGTCAATGTTAGACTAAAAAGGCGGTCGAATTTTTAAGCGTCCGTTCGGCCAACGACCCCTGCTATGAGGACGGGAGGTGCATAACACATTTTTGCACCCGGACAAATAGTTCCCGACCGTCTCGACGGCTATATTTAGATAACGACCTACCTATAGATATTACTTGATTAATGACTGAATTGACAGACTGCTTTGTAAATAGATTTATGGTGCCAAAGGAGAAAACATTTTGCATCTTTTTTCACACACATGTACAACTCTATAATAATAGAAAGCTAATATTAGTACTTGTACCGTTTTTATTTAATAGCTTCTAATCTAGACGTTACAAATACTTACAGAATAAATAAATGAACAAAAAATAAATAGCAGTCTTTCTTTGAGTAAACAAAACAAAAAAAATATATACAAACCATTGTTGGGTGTAGGTACTTACCTATTTTTAATACAACAAATGGAAACAACGCTCTGATAAGAATTTATAATTATTTCTGGTATGTAGATGCCAAAAGTATGGTATGTATATATGTAATGTATGTTTTTAGGTATTGCTTCTATAATATTTGAAACATGGATTTGAATGCACTTGCAAACCGCTGTTTTAGGATTAGACAAAAACGAGACGAACGATTATTATTAACAACTAAAACTATCTGTAATCGGATTCACCGTTGAATATTTTCAAGTCTTCAAACTATAAATCATAGCCAAGTGCATCGCACGCTAGCTTCGATCTTACCTACATTTAAAAAAAAATGTGAGCCGTCACGGGACGCCTGGCAGATGTGAAATATCGACATTATTTTTTTTGTAAAAGTAATATGCAGAAAAGAACATGTTGTGATAGGAACTAAATATGTCATAATGATAAAATAAAATATTACGATTTTTTTCCAGATAACGATGACTATTTATTGAATAAACATTTATTTTCATTAAATACAAAAATTTACGAATTTATTTCAAATCGTGACAACTTAATTCGTTTAATCAGTGACTTCGGTAATAGTCATTGCGCGTGGCGACGCGTCGCCACACCGTACACACTACTGCATATAGACTTTATATATATACCATCGTATAGCGTGGCGACGCCACGGCATGCGTCGCCACGCCAGAATTCGGTTTTACGTGCGGCTATAGATGTTTCACATCAAAAATCAATAGTCAACGAGTGCATTGACTGTGTTGTTGTACAATATACCGTTCAATATTCTATGGAAATGATAACAGTCGCCATCTGTTTCAATTTTCCTGGATTTATTGTTGAGAAAAGTGTCTCGGTGATGGCTCATTATTGTATAAAAATAAACCGAGGTTGCATTTTGTTGAATATCACGCTGTGGTAGGTAATCCTGCAGACTTCTTGGCAACACGTATTACAACCTTAGGGTTAAAATAAATTTTGTTCACGGAAGTCCCGTTTATACCCGTGTTTTATGAAAGTGCTTGTCGTAGCTCTTTACTTAACATGCAATTTATACGCCGCTTCGGTTATAAACATAGGCATTACATAGTTATTTACATTTATTTTTACATACAAATATGTATTTCTAATGAATATAAAAAAAAATATATTTGAATTTAAACAGTAAGTACCTAATGTATGAACCATCAACACTTAAGTTTTATCATAAAATCTTATAAAAACATATAAGTAGGGACATAATATTTAATATTTTTAACCAAAACATTTTGTAAGTGAATGCCACAATTTGAACCACCTGTAAAAAGTTTCAAACCAAATTTTTTATAGCAATATCTCACTTGCTCCATTTCAACCCATGTTCAGTCTAACAAAAGGTTTAGTTACGTAACTTCTGGTCTTAGTGTCCGTATTATATACAGTGTAATAGCACCGTCTAGAGCACTCCTGTTCCGGTTTACGTTCTACATAAGAGCATAAAATGAATAAACTAACAACCAAAGCAGCTGCTAAAGAACAATCTCGACGCTCACGTGTAAAGCTATTTATTTTTAAGCACTCAAGGAAACCTCTATTACGGTGTACTAAGGTTTTTATTAGCATGTATAGTTAACAGTTTACGTAGAGCATGCAACTCCGCACACCGAAGAACCAAACGTCGAGTTCATTCGAGAATTACCGCCGATCGTCGCATCGCATCGCTAGAACCGCTTTTGCAACAAAACTGGTTTCTACCACAGAATATAATACGCATTTATTCCTGTGTTTCCAGCTCTTTATGTTTAAACACCCCTTATATTTTTTGTTTAATTTTTATAGTGGGCAGTCATTATGGGTAGAGATATTTTTTTCTTGTGGTCATCAACTTTGTTACAAATATAACATTTATTATTTTATAACAGATACAAAAAAAACGTATTTATCGAAGTAAACATTTTATATGTTTTTTATGACGTAGCTCATAAATCATTATTATGTCCATTGCACTAAGCAGACATTATGTTCGAAGGACAGCGGGTGTGACCCGGTCCTGTCAGCCTTGCAGTTGATATTCTTGCACTGACGCCACTAGCTTACCTTCTATGTCTTGTTTGGTAAATAGGGCAACGCGCTCAAGTTTCATCGTATAACTGTCTATAGATCAAGTAACTAGCAGTCGTTAAGTACGGTATTTAAGTAGGTAAGGTATCTTACTTAATGAGAATACAAGTGAAATATTTAAAATCTTATATCTATTTTTGTAAGATTAGTAAGTATTTTTACAAAAAAAAATATATTATTTTTATGGGCTACTAAATGATCACAATATTTCAATGGTTCATTATAGATTATCTTTCATATATTCATTTCCACTGATATACGGGTTAATATCTATTGAATAAGCTTAATTTATTGTAACTAACAACTCCTCATTGCAAATGCTTCTGCATTTCTTATAATAATAATATTGCTTACAAATTCACTCTTTAGATGTTTCCAGAAGTTTAAATTAAATCTCCCACAAAACGGGGTAAAGTTGTAACTCAACTGTAACTCAATGTGCGGAAGATGAGTTTATATTGGGGACACGTGCTCCCCCGCGTCACGTGTCGATAGAAGGTGACACGTGACCGGCGCCACGCGGCGTTCGCTCGCCAAGCCGTGACCTTATCGTATAACACATATATTTGTAATACACTTTTCAATCAGCTAGTACACATTGCAAGAAGAACGTATAAAATTTGGGTGGATTATACTAATTAGAAGGCAATATAAGGCAATCCATTCAATGCTATTTTCTGAGCTCTGGCTCAATCTGCTATATTTGTGTCATTCGTAGCCGTCGAATTATGACATCCGTCAGTCCGGAAACGTTTTGTGCACGTAAAACAGTTTTACATTTACAAAAAGAAAATGCGTATGTATTATATGATATTGAATGTATAAAACTTCAGGGTATTTTGGCTATTTTTATTTAAAAACTAGCTAACACAACATAACATAACATTTAATGAAAACCTTGATAACAACAAGAAATGTGAGTTTGTCATGGAATTAAAATGGATATTTGAAAATATAATATACTTAGGTACTAATTTATTCATAGAATTCTATATTTTTTTCTCCCAATGATTGCATCCCAATGATTGATGAGTGTTAAGTAATATGATTTTAAATTCCTTTTATGGCATGTCCTTATTTGAAGAAAGATATTAAGTAAGTATAGCATAAAGATAGGCTATAAGATTTATTGATCGGTTGTAACGATCTTATCGGTAGTAACACTGGTAATTTAATTGCCTTAAATTAGGAATGTCTCGTAAACTTTCTATTTTTTTAACTTCATAGGAATTAAAATGAAAAATTTACGATCGTTAACAAATTATTATTTCAATATCTTAAAATGATTACAAAAAATTACAAGATATTTTTGTTTATAAAAGTTAAATAGCAAACGAGTATGCAGGCGATCTATAGAGTAAATAATACCTACTGTTCTTCCACTGTATTCAGGGTCTATTAATCTAATTTAAGTTGTAGGTTCCCGAGGTAAGCCTTCAATGTGCTGCTATCCTTGAGGACTATGTTGGAACGCCTCGTGTAAGTGTCTTTCCCTTATTAGACTCTACAAACCAGAACGAGCGCTACATTGTTGTTACAAAACAAAAATAAGTGCAACGATGGTGCATCCTGAGTCGAACCACAAAAGAATCTATCATCTATGTTTGAACAGTCTCATTCCGTATATAAAATCATTGTTTTACATAATCCTGTTACAATATACCTAACGTACACAACGATAAGTTATCTGTACAAAGAAATCGAATTTGTTATCCTACGATATTTATATAGTCACACGCGTTTGTTTTATAATTCATAATCACCTATGATTTCTACATTGTCAACATAGTGAGTGTGCAGAAAGTTCTAGACGCCTCTTTGTTATTGTTTACTATCGGTGGCATTGTTCTGGGGAGACTATCGTTATCGCTAGACCCCAGGTACTGGAAAACTGTATAAAGTGAGTTTGTTTCGTACGCTGTGAGTTCCGTAACAATACCGATATTTACCTGTTTGTTGCTGATGTAGATGTATCCCTATTTTGGATAACAATCTTTATTGAACCCAGTACTTCTTGTGTAAATAAAGAGTCTTATAATTTGATTAAGTTCTTTTTGCTTTGCGTTTTTTTTTCAAATCAGTTTGTTACTAGAACAATCACCGTAAACGTCAAAAACAACTCCAATTTTAGCATTATTATCCATAAGAATATTTCGCAAACATAGAAACCATAAGTAGAGTCCGCATAGATGACGTCTGTGCACGCGCATATCACACACACCAATTACGTGAAATCTAGACATGTGCAGTATCTTCGTGACATATAGAGGTTTCTTACCTTTCCGACGTGTCATTAGCTTATCAAACTGCCCGCCATATTCGCCAAGGCTCTCCATTACGTCAGCAGCCTCTGATATGCTCCATCATACCTAGTAAGGTGTACACTTGCACAAGTAAGGTGCTTTAGTTAACTACATAATTATTTAATTAGTTCGAAAGGATTAAAGGGTACAGTTCAAGTAATTATATGGGAAGTACGCACGTGGAAGAGATTGAAAGACGCAAGTCTTGTTACATTTTGATTCCAAATAGGGCTTTTTGAGGTGTAACTACAGCGGCGCTACCGCTAGACCTATTTCTGGGTCATTGTAATCATAGACTTACAATTTTTTCGCTACGCTATAGTGTAAGTACGGTTTAATAGTTGCGCAAAGCGATTCAACTTATTCTTCATTTAAAAAGGGGAAATAAACTTAATCCTAGCAAAAAAACATATTACTTAGCAATTAAGGTAATTTTAAATAAAGGCTAGCCTGTTGGTAAATTTCAAATCAACAGATTTAACATGGTATATCTAACATTATGAAAAACTGAGTGTGTTAAAATAATTTGTGATGTATCTATAAACTATAAAATCAGAGGCGCTTTAGTATACTAAATTAAACGTGGTGCGTGGGAGGTCGGAATTTGAATCAAGCCTCTACATTATATGACTTTTTCATCAACTTGAGGTAGCAACGAGCATGCATTCCATGTTATAGAGGTCACTGCCACCTATCGCCTTCGGTAACCAACTCCGAATAGAATTGGTGTTCTACGGTTATGACGGTTGCCAATGCCATTCTACTCCTGTGGACTGATTTACAATGGTTCTTGTTACTTAGCCTTTAAGCCAACCTTTAGCCTTTTGAAGGTGGTAGAACCCTTTGTGGTTCGACTCCGGCGGCACCACCGCCATACCTATTTCTGCCTAATAACAGCAGTTTTAGGCGCTGCTGTGTTCCATTTTGAAGGGTGTGGTAAGGGAGACAGACTTTTCCAAGGCGTTCCAGCTTAGTCCTCAGGGGTAGCGGCGCATCTGTGGCCGACCTCAGGTAGGAATATCAAATCCTATCTGGGGTTGATTACAGATGTCCATGGGCGGTAGTAGCCACATATCATCAGGTGGACTGCATGCTCGTCTGCTACTCCTATATTATAAAAAAAGCCAGGAGACAGTTATAAAGCACAAAATATTATAGAGATGGTGTTACCGCAGTTGAACCATGAAATTTCTTTTTATTAAATTGAAGTAGTAAACTAGTGTGGTTAGTAAGTGGTAAGTGGAAGCTGCCACCCATGGATATCTGTAACCAAATCCACGTAGAACTGGGGAACCAGAAACCGGCCACAGATGTATTGTCAGTTTCACTTCCGAGAACTGAGATATAGTCACCTCATCATTCATGTAAGTCGGTCGGCATTCAACCTTTTTGCCGAAAGGTAGAGTTGCTTCCAAATGATGTGGCGGTGGTATCTCTCTGGTCAAACCTTATTTGTTCTACACCTCTACCTTTCAAAATTATATCTATTACTGCTTATTCCTGTAAGCTCGGGTGGCACATTTGTTATTGTAATTGAGTTTCTTATGAACGCTTATTTGACAGCGGCTGTGTTGGCGTGCGTTAGGAGTGCTATGATATGGCCGTAGATAAAATAATCAATCAGATACCTAATGTAAAGCTTTACTTTCTAGTCAAATAATATTATAAAGCTAACTATAATATTTAAACGCATCAATCTGGTTACCAAATTGATGTTGAAGAACTTTAAATTATAAGTATAGAAATTAATATAAAACAGAAGATTTTAAGCTATGTAATACTACGTTGTTTACATGACACTGTTTTTAAACATAGACGAAACCGCAAGGTGCAGCTAGTCAATATTAAAAAGATTTCATTTAAAGCTGAGCACAGGAATACAATGCTTTTTCAAGTCTTTCAGCTTGTCCAATCAGCCAATTCTCTGAAGTCTCTGCTCCACATACTGCGGCGAGCTCACATATTAATACGTGGGAAAAATCAATACCGTTTATCATTGACCTAGATACAAGTGAAACTTGGGTCTAGAACACAATTCCCGGAATACATTTCCGAAGAGAAATACGAGTAGGTATACACTATGAAAGTTCGTAGATTCCCAATAGCATACCAGATTACACAACAACAGTTCCTAGGCAATTTCGGAAATAGGCAAGTTAGAAAATTTTATAGGTCAAAACTGAAATTTTAATCCTATTATTTATTTTCTACAGAGCAGCTCCGTCTACGGCTATGACATAATCCAGTGCACATTACTCGTCGCCAACGCTAATCACAGAAATGGCGGACTCGTTTACCCACCCAGCACCGTCAATGCCAAGGCGCTTTGATATTTTATTTTTTTACTACAAATCCGCCCGCGTGTGGTCTATCCAAATATCTTTTAATCAACATGCAAGAAAGGAATGAACGAAAGAAAGACGTGTGTGTATAAGAAATTAAATTGTCTTAAAGGTTTCCTTGCGCAAGTAGGTTGCATGAGCGTTCTGATAAAAAGAAAACCGAAATTTCTGTGAAGCTACTCGTAATTCGCACTTGATCAGTGTGGCGGACTTTAGTCCAAACCAAGAAGAGTTTGGTTCTGAGAAGGGACTTGTGCCCAGAGGTGGGATTGTAATGATAACGACGATTAATATTTACATACAGACACAAATATAATAATAAGTCAAAATATAAGAAATAATATGACGAGAAACGGCCTTGATATATCTGAGATAAGACGATAAGATTAGGCTAACCTTCCGTCCTCCTCCATACCACAGTGAAAATATGGAATTTAAATCTAGGTATTTTTTTCAAAGGAGCACAAGGTTGTTTTATATAGAAACTAACTACATAAAAAAAATGCTTCTCTAGCCAGGTATCCCGGGTTAAGAAAATAGTCATTAGGTTCAATGGTTACGTTCAAAATACGTACATAAATTTTTTCACCACTTATTGAATATCACCAATTTTTATATAGGGATATAGTAATGAGAGTATTTTCCAAAAATCTATGCAGTTCACCAGTCAAATTCTAAATCTTGTTTTTATACATTCCCACAGAGAATAAGAGGAAAATACGTGATATAAGGATGTGGCGTGGCAGCGAGAAGGTTTGATTGACGGGGAAAACTCGCGGTGCGTTTTCTTCCGTTTCTATGCGCGAATGTGGATTGTTTTTGTTTGAGTTCCTATTTACTGATGCGGACTAAGTAGCTGTTTTTGTTTTTTTTTTTGTTTTCTTGCACGCGTAGGACATAAACGACTGTTGCCATTTTCAAAATTTAGAACGTAGTAAGGTAGAACTCCTATCTTAATCCGAGTAAGTAATTTATATATTGGTTGGATAGTAAGTGACCACTTCATCAGGAGTACTGTTTTACTATTTGCTACTGTTACTACATAAAGAAATATTTATCGCCGTTTTATCGCTTGTGTATGGGCGTTATGAGCGTTATGACTAGGTTGACAACCATTTTACGATAGCCAGGACGTCCTATTCGTAGAGCTTTTGAGGATTTGTTTCGCGAAAGATGCCTACGACTGGAGCGAAATCGCAACAGTAATTTATCGTTTGCTTTTTATCGCTTTGACGGGTCCCTACGAGTAGACAAAAGTGGGCAGATGGAAGAGTCTGTCTCTTCAAATGAGTTAATATTCGCACGTGCAAATACATGGACGCGTCATGGGTAGTGGATGCGTAATAAATTTAAATATTTGAACAAATTTTCACAATATAAATATGTTATGTATTTTAAGATTTATAAGTGACTTTATTTATGTTTTAATTTTTTGTTCGTTTTATTTTAAATTTATATCTTGTATTTGCCATAACAATATTTCTTAGAAAATGAGAGCTTTTTCCCCATAAACTTCGTCGTCGACATTTTGATGGCTCCTAACGAGTTGTGCTCCATGTGAATAAATGTAATATCTGGTTAGCAGACGCCAAAATAATACATATCATACTAATCTATACTTACAAACTTTCACTTCTCTTTTCCTTGTGAATTCCCGAAATTGCGCTTCAAGGTTGGCGAGCCTAGCTATGACATAATTGAATGCACATTGCTATGCGCGCCAACGTGTCAATCAGCGGTGCTGTGCCAGACTCGTTATATCTGCGCGTTCAATGCCAAGGCGCCCGGTGCTGGCTCTGTATGGGACGTTATCAGGTTTCATTGTACGGATCATGTAAGCGTTAAAAGTCAACCTTATGTATTGTTTGTTGTGAAAAAAATGGAATTGAATAATGATTTCTACATGTTTGATTTACTTTGCAAGTGATTTCACAAGGAAGTCAATTGATTCTATGGTATTGAGTATTGGAAAGCCAGTTATTGATTGAAAGTTTTAGTATTAAAAAGCCCACCTGCATAATGATAAGCTTCAAGGAGCTTTTTTCGATACTCAATAGTTTACTGAAGCCATGAATTCATGAATTTAAACCAATTACATACATATAGATCTTAGTTGTAACACTTGTAACTGCTGTGTATTTAAAAGCTAAGTATCTATCGACTTATTAAAATATTTAGATATTTATTTATTTCCTAGATATTTATTGATTTTTTTCTATAAATAGAGGACAGACAGGATAAGTTTCGAGTGGTTTATATTCTGGAAGATTATAAAAAATGTCTTCTTTTGATGCACCGTGCTGGGAGACAGGTTTTGAAGCGTAGATGCATAGAAAACATGACTTCTTGAAGGATGTCGAAGGAAGCAACTTCAATTATTTCCAGCAGCTAAACAGCAGATCTCCATGCAAAGAGATTTATCTACTGCACAGCGGATTAACGTGACCTGCGTAGTCAGGGCCGGATTTAAGGGAGGGCAACCGGGGCGGCAGCCCTAGGGCCGCCACAAAAGAGGGGCCCCCACAATAAAGACGTCGGATTTTTTTAAATTACGACTAGTAAACACTAGTAAGAAAAACATATCTTTTCCTTTGATATTTTTTTCGCTATTTTACCTTTATCTACAGTACTTTGTACAAACCTGAATACTAGAAGAATCTACCTGCGTTTTACAATAAAATATTTATTGAAAAACTCAACTGAAAAAATTGTTCATTTTATCCGGAAAATAGTTTGGGGCCAGGGGGCCTCCACTCCACTCCACTCCTTTGTTGCCCCAAGGCCTCTAGACCTCTAAATCCGGCCCTGTGCGTAGCATGGATGCACGCGTGAATCTTAGCCACTATCAGATTACCATCAGACTCCTGACCACGTGCAACGTTACTTAACATTGTTTTGTAATACGATCTACACAAACAGCTAGAATATACACGTTTTAAGTATTATAAATTATTCTAAAAGCTCACATCAAATTAGCATATAAATATCGTTCGGTTTGTATTGTTACCAACTGAGACTTGTGCCTACCTAGATAGGCTAGATTACCTCATTACACTGCTATTCCCGTTGTAGTTTCGGGGCCGAATTAATTTACCGTATTTCGCTATTACAATGAAAACATGAATACATACTGAAGACGACGTATTCCTACACCTAAATAACGTTTCTTAGTACCGGGATATAGTGTCCAATTTTGATAGTTACAGCGTGGAGATGGTCCATTTTGGTATATGCTGATTATATCACAAGTCCTGATTTCAAGGTCCAGGATACGCCAACAAACGTGACGTCAGTTAGACTTCACATCCATCCAACAACTGTGCAGCTGCCAGGAGACACGTGACCCGTATCGCACCAAAACTTAGGTTTATAATCGCCTGTTTCTTATAATTTAAGTGTATTCTTCAAGTCCGTAGGTCCGAAGCAGCAAGGCCAACACCTTCCTACGGCTATCCAAATAACAATGCGATATTATGAGTCATATATGGAATCGCCCGAGGACTTGTTTATTTTTTAATAAAAACGCCGTTTTTATTTTATTTTTTAATTTCATACAGACGATAAAGTTGAATAGGAAATGTCATTTATTGTGTAAAAATAAAAATACAATTATAATTATCCGTATTTTTTCGTAAAGCTGTTTTATTTAGAAATACTAGTACTTTGATGGGTACATTATATGGAACATAATACTATGCCAGCGAGGTTTATATTGAAAATAACAAACATACGTGTTTTATACATAAGTACAATTAATTCAACATATTTACACACATACATTTTCACACACACGTAGGTAAATACCACATAATTATAATAATGTATGTGCTTGGAAATTGCATAGGAATATCATAACCGTGTTACCCGTTTTTCTATTGTGAAGTTTACAACTATTTATAATAAAATTGTCACTGCAATAAATAAATTACACACACAGTTATGCATTACTAACTTCAATTAAAAATAATAATATAACTTTTACTTAAATGTATAGAAGCAGGTAACTAAGTAGTATATTGTAGGTACTATGTAGATATACCTAAATAGGTAACTATTTTTCATAACTTAAGATCTATTTTACAGATGTAATACCAGAAGTACATTACTATACCTAAATCAAATTGCTTATAGTACTTTAGCTTCTCCTTGCTATTTTAGTACCGTGATATTTTAGTGACTATATTCATACTCACATCACAAATTTAATGTCACAAAATTAATGTCAAACTCACAAACCGAGCTTCATAGAATACCTTGTATTGTTATTTGTGACCGAGTTTCAAATAAGTCATATTGGCTTTATTTTTAATGCTGTTGGGGAATCTGTATAATGATTATGTCAACAATAGTTATTTAATATTTTAGTTTTTTTTTCGCAAAGTTTTGTAATCTGAATGTTAACGTCAACATAGAGGAGGGGATTTTGATGACATTAGAGTTAGTTTCGGTAGTTAGGAATGTATTACACCAATGCCCTGTAGTCTCCTGGAAACCTTATAAATATATTATGATTTAGATTTACACTGTAAACAAATTTGAACAATTTAAAGTCACTCGTTCAATTCACTAAAAGTCATCTATATTACTTTATACGAAAAATGTCTCCTTTGGTGTATTTTTGGGTGTTGTGGTGGTAGCCCAGTGGCTGAAATCAGGCTGTGGAAGTTCCTCGCAGTCCACCAGCGGGTTGGTGGCGCTCAGGGCCTCCATCACCTTCGGCTGGGCTTGGTCCAGTAGCTTCTCGTTGGCGCAGATAACTCCTGCTAGAGTCGTCTTACGGATTTCCATTAGTTGTTCTGGGAATAAGATGGTCAAATACAAAACCATGCATTCAAGCAACATTGAAATATTATATTTATCATACTAGATGTGTGTGTGCCGGGGATGAAGAGGGTGGCTTGCCCCGGGGGGCACGTGTTGGGAGGTGGCAAATCGCGCTTTCGTATTATGTAATGTGTACTTTTATAGCTCTGAATCACTATTTGCGTCCGTATGTTTGGAGACGGCAAAATTTGAAATAAGGTTTTTTCCGGAATTGGGTGTTTTCCTCCTATAGAATTTCCGCCACTGTATGATTTGTTTTAATTTTGTCCTCATAAGTGATAAACCTATCTGTGATTCACTCCGGGAATCCTGATCTAGAGTTAGTTATAAATGTTTAAGGTTTGTAGAGACCTCATACAACAAGGCGATTGCATGGCTGTATGCCTATTCTATTACACAAATATATAAAGGATACCTTATAATACATGAAATCTTGAAAGAATACTCTCATGCAACAACAGAAATGTAGACTTACCTAAAGTAAAGGCAACAGTTTCATCCCCTGTCTCGTACCAGAAGCGGTCGGCAACCTTGAGCCGCATGAACTGGTCCGCTATGAGGCAGGTGAGGGTGGGGCCCAGCAACCGGCCCTTGGGCTCCTCGGCCACCGCCCCCGTGTATAGGTCGATGTCGTTTACACTCCTAAAACAAATACGTTTTTTAATTAATATTAAAATAACGCTTCTGGGGCTATAAAATAGTAAATTACAGTAACACCTCGGACTTACACGATTGGTGGGACCGAATGATAACTGCGTAAGTCGAATTCGCGTAAGTCGGGGTATGCATGTACATACGATCGTATGGTATGATTTCAAATGTGTTGACAAATACAAATGTTTACATGAATAATCTTGCTTATTTTGTTAGTAAGCTTATTTTTTTATAATCGGGAATTGCGGGACACTCAAACCATAGAAGAATCGACGAGATTTGAAAATCGCGTAACTCCGAATTCGCGTAAGTCGGGGTAGCGTAAGTCGGGGTATTACTGTATATCATATCGTATCTATAAATCTATAATTTTCCAATATTGTCATAAAGTATCGGTCCAGCGTAACCTTTTTCGTTACAAAAATCGTTTCATCATCTTCATCATCAATCGTTTGGGCCTATTGTACTCACGAGTATATGTCAGAGATTCTGGTAAGCGACATATCGTTGAATATTTCTTTTAGGTCTTCGAAGTTCGCTGGTCTGGAGAGTCCACAATGTTCTCTCCAGGCCGGGTACGATGGCAGACCGTGGTCCCTCCCTCGTTGGATGTTGAGGGAGACCAGGTCCAGGCCACAGGGACCTGATTTCGTAGGTACAGCAGTTGTGTTTGCGGTCGAAATGTTGGCGTTTGCCACTGGTCGTTCGAATAGGTGGTTGCTAAGCTGAAACAAAATATATAAATTATTATTTGGTTACTGTGCGCTGAAGATTGTGCGTAATGACGTGGAGTTGAAAGAGATTTTTTTCTTACGCGTTTTAAAATATATGATTGATGTGTTTTCGTGAAAGCAACTTCACTTCTTAGAGGTCATTCAAGTATTACGTTAGCTTTAAAGGGGACTGGAGGTATCTTAGATTCGCTAACCGGTAGGGTCTTTTGGTGATTACGTAACCTATATTTATCTATTGCTTCGTAGTTAATAGTTATGTAGTTTTTAATTCCATTATAAAGTTAAGGATAGGGGAAGAGTTTTGCTACCTTTACAAGGGGGAGAGTGGGAGGAGATTAGAATTACCAACATTTCGTACTATAGGTATATGTAACGGAACTCACTATTATCTAATAAATATTGGAGTTTCACTTTCTCTAACATGGAGGAGGATAAAATCACTAAAGTGTTGCATACGTAACGTAGGATCTGATAAATATCGCAGTTGCCCACCTCGAAGGTAACGTGCGGGTCGACAGCGTGCACGGGCGTGTGCAGCGCGGAGCGCACGGCGCGCGGCGCGCCCGCCTCGCTGTACAGCGCGTACGGGTTGAACAGCATCTCGTGCAGCTGCGTGTAGCTCACCGTGCCCGTGCGCAGGTCCACGTTCTGCATCATGCCCTGGAACATTGACATTTTGATATATAATACGTGGTATAAATGGTACAGTCGGACCGGGGAATTATCAAAGTCTATTTTTTGACCGAAGCAGCTCTTGCGTTTTATTGGAAGAGTGTGGAACCTTAGTAATCAGCTAGAACCTTTCTGTTCTAAATGAAGTTGGTCACAGATGTCTACGAGCAGCAGTGACCATATAATGTCAGATGGAATGCTTGTTTGCTACTTTAATCTTATTAAAACACCCTCAGCCCATTACATCTATGCCCTCAGCTCTATTCGTTGTACTTATAGCAGTAAAGTAAATTTGCTCACATCTAAATTTGCGACATCATACCCTATGAAAATAAAGTACAAATATGATGTTTCCAAACAAAAAAATATTTTTTAACAATCTTAACCTAAGGTTAATCGTTAGGGTTAAGAAGTTTCTGGATAATCTTAAGATACTTACGGGCAATAACGTGTGTGCGAATCGGAAGGCAGCTGCGGCGAAGTGATTAGCGATGGAAGGGTCCACCGTGGGGTCGTACACGTTGGAGTAGCCGTCCGTTTGTAGTGTTAGGTTCAACGCCCACATCACGTCATGACCTGATCAAAATATCACGCTTTTATCAATTACAGTATTTTACTCATCAGCTACTCTGTTAATCTATATCTAAATCATTTTTCCAAATCCATGTTATTTTGTACCCTTGGAAAGTGCTCCAAACATTTCGTTCAAAGCTTCGATCTTTCGGATATTTTATTTAGACAGGAGTAAACAGCAGAAATGCCTGCTTTCAATTATTCTAATACTGCGTTTCCCAACCTGTGGTCCGCGGACCCCTGGGGGTCCGCGAGTATATGTAAGGGGGTCCACGGTGTCATCTCCGAACCATACATAAATTGCTCATTAAATCCAAAACAGTCGCTAAACGAAAAATCTGCAAACCCAGTTTTATTAGAAAAACATGCTGTAAGCACACGGTATTTTAAAAAATTAAAAAAGATGCATCCAATGATGTATAACAGTATTATTAATCTAAAAAAAAAACCAAGAACAAAATACATAAATCGGTCTTTCAAATTATGTTTTGGCGGGGATTGTGTTTTTTTTTTTTGCTCTTCATTTTATTGAGGGGGTCCGTGAAAAATGTGCTTGATTTCCTAAGGGTCCGTGGACTGAAAAAGGTTGGGAAACGCTGTTCTAATATATAGGTACGCCCACACAAAGGTTTTTATGGACACTTGATCGTTATTAATGAAGTGTGGTTTACTCAAAACTTACCTAAAACAGCGGGCAGGAACTCAGCATACGTGATATGCTGCATTTGCGCGCCGACGATTCTCCTGGCCTCTTGGAAGATGACCTCGTCCGTCCAGTCAGAGTTGAGCTTCCTCAGCATGGCAGCCAGTCTGTTGTGCTGTCGCGCCCAGATCAGGTGCATGGTCGTGAGGTGGAGGTTCTCGTTTGCTCGCTCATCACCTAGAAATATCGGACATGTAATAAGTAGTAACGAGAACAAATTATTTTGTACTGTATATCACTTTGTTGGTTCTACAATGAAGGAAGAAAATGGTTCTCTTTTCATGTCTCATTGCTGAGCAGTCTGAAGTATAATTTTATCAGGCTACTATTTCAAAATTGTTAGGATTTTATGTTTCTTTTTTATCTAGCTGTTTTTAAAGTTTGATTTTTTTTATTAATGTTATTAATATTAATGTATGTATGTACGTAATAGTTAACAGAGTAACGGAATCTTTGAACCCGATTTCTATCCACTTTGAACGTTCACTTTAATTCAAAATTTTGAAGAATTATCAAAAAACGATGACAATACACGATTTTAATAATTTCGTACCATTGTCCTTATCAACATCCTCAGGATTAACGATTTTAGAGGGGAGATTGTTCAAGCGCCTTAGAGAAAGTTCATCGCAAGTCACTAGATTGCAAATAATTATTGCTTTTTAGTTTCAATAATGCGTTACTGTTATAGCGTGATTTTTAGTTTAGAAAATAATAATGTTATTTTGTGAATTAATGTTATCTAAACAAAAATACCCACCAGATTCAAAACAATATCGTCCTTTAGCATTCATCTCTTCAGTGTTACAACCATCATCGGGGTCAGTGGACGGTGGTAGCAGTTCCCATCCCGCGATCCTCAGCATCCTCAACTCGCCGTCCACGCCACGCCTCAGCTGCAAAGACTTGGTATCTTCAAAGCCGTATACTGTTGACCCGTCCAGGAATGCTGTAGCTTGGTTTAGCTGTTCCCTTGGACCTGTAATGTCAAAAATAATTTATCAGCATCAACAACTTAGGGATTAACCAGGCTCTGTACAAGTTATAGAACTCTCAGTGAATCTACAAGAGAGTGTCGACCAGGATATTACTGACCAGGAAAAAGTTTTGAATCAATCATAAAACTCAAATTGCAATATGTGTAATGTAAATGACTACAAAGAAAATTACCGCATGACGTAATACCAGCTCCGCAATAATTAATTATTTATACAGACTTTAATGTACTCGTAATTGTACTTATTTTTATTTTAAGAAATGTAACTTATGCACCACTTACTACGAAGTTTCCCTTTAGAATACCTTATGACATTAGCCTTTCGCTTTTCGCTTATCGCATTTAAGTGAACAGTAAAGAACATCGTGAACTCTACGTTTCTGAGAATTCTCTAAAAATATTAAAGGTTTACTGTGTACCAACCTGCACTTGGTCAGCGTATTGTACCTACTATAGCCCAAACCCTAGGCTTAGGTTCAGCAATAGGATAAAAGTGAGGCTTTGATGTACTTGTAATGAAATTACCTTATTGTATACGTACAGTGACCTACCTATAAATTATTGTCAGTTAGATACTATATGATGCTCGTATGTTTCCCATCCTACAACCCGTATCTCAGAACTCAGTAATTCAGCAGGTCTATCTTGCTTTATCTATTTATCTTTATTTATACATATTTATCTTTTTTAAGTAATGAATTTTACCGAAGTAGCATGTAGGTGCGGGGGCTGATCGCACGAACTCCATGCAAGTGAGGTTGTAGGTCTGGTAGAAGGGATCCTCGGGGTCCAGTTTCACCGGGAAGCACTCCGGGTGCTCAGGCTGGTCCGCGTCACAACACAGCAGGGCACTGTTGTTCTCGCCTGTAAATCAAAAGGGAATCTGAATGAATAAATGATTTTTGGAGGAAGAATGTCAGGTGGGAACTTGAATATGTATTTGAAGTATTGGATAAGTAAGGGTATGTGAAGTTTATTTAAGTATCTGTTTACCTCAAAAACGGACATATTTCATTCACATTGTTTACACATTGACCGCTTACCGAAAGATTTTTTGATATTAAAAGATTTGCAGGCGATTTTATTTAGGTACCTACTTAAGGTTGTTGACCCCTGTTTAGAAACCCTGTTATAATATTGGAGGTAGTTACGAATGTCTATGGGCGGTAGTTGACAATTAAACTTCACGTTCATTTTCTAATTTATCATTCATTCATCTTATAAAAGAAAAAATAAAAATGTATATACCTCCCCATCCTGACTTAGACTAGACAATCCTTAGTCATTTTGAGAGCAAAGTAGTCAGATAGATATTAAAACTAATAGTTACCCTTGTTGAGCGCGGTTGCAGTGATGTCGTGGTCGATGAACTGTCCCCAGACGGCCAGCATGACGGTGAAGACGGTGTCGTGCGCGTAGCTCGGCCGGTGCACCGTCACGCTCACGTCGCGCGCGCTGGGCAACGCGGACCCATCCGCGGCCAGGCGCGGCGAACTTATACCTGGAAACATAAGAGAGATTTTTTTTGATCGAGCATAGAAGTAGTTATTGAAGAAAGTAATAAGCGTATCAGAAGCTGCCTGTAGTCTGCTTGTTGTCACTTGTGGTCTCGTTCCGTAATGCATTCCTCATTTTATGCTAAGATTCTGATAGACGCTACCGTGTAATCACAATATTCCCATAATTGTATGGGGGTTTGTGAGGGTAACACTTTAAGAGTGTCAAAACGGTATGATAGGTACTCGTAATCATAGCGCCATAAGAATAAAACAACGCATAATACACATCTAGATAACACCATAAGCAGGCTGTGTGCAGCAAATAACATACACACCATCGCCATAATCCGGTGGTAGCACCCTCCTGAATGGAGTGTTGGAAACACCCCACCGGAGCGAGTTGTTCAAATTGTTGCAGCTTCCGTCTTGAGTCCTGTACTTGGATGGCACGCAGGGGGCGGGGGCGGTAGTGCAGTAGAGGGGCTCGGGGAAGGAACCCTCTGTAGAAGGGCCGATGCCAACCCCTCCTGAGCGTTGAGATGCATCTGTGCTGGAGATAATAAATCACCTTAAGTTTTTGTTTATTCATAGGCAAACTAGAGTGCAGACCTGATGGTATTCTTACCATACTATACTGCCGCCCATGTGCATCTGTAATCGACTTGATAGGATTAGATCTATACCTGAAGTCGTCCACAGATGCGTTACTACCCTTGAGGAACCTTATTCAAAACACAGCAACGCTTAACACTACTGTTATTAGGCAGAAAGTGGTGTAATGGCGATACCTCCGGAGTTTAAACTCTAAGGGATCTATTACCTTCAAGAGATCAAAGTAATTCAATACAGAGACATACCGAGCATTTGTACGAAGTGTCTAAGGACAGCAGTGACCACTAAACATCAAGTAGGACCATAAGGATATGTTAGCAAGATGAAATAAAGATGTGATCACAAATATTTACATATTTTTATTAAATTACAATATTACGTAAATACCATTTTTTATAGTAATCTCAAAAAGTACCTACTATATTTTTTATGACACTGTCATTTGATAAACATTTCCGTGTGTTCGTATTATTTTGCCGTACATTTTTTGCAGGCGCTTTTTTATATAAAAAAATGGTGGCGTGACTTAACTATACCTAAACTTGTAAATCAATTCATTATGGTAATCATGATTTTTTGTAATCATTTATTACTATCTGAAGATTATTCTTAGTTTTATTTCAAGTGGGTATGTACTTACCGCGGATTTATTAATTATCGTTAGGTATTTAGCTACCTCCGCTTTCCTTACGCGGATATAAGGGAGGAATGGTGTTAGGGGATTCAGACCCTCCAGGACACCTTTTAAGTCCTTTTCAAACAGTATTACTGTTTTTGTTTTTCACCAATCTTGAACCTGCTGCATTTGAACCCCTTCCCTCCTTAACAAAAGCTGGTAGCTACGCCCATGATATTATCAATGTCATATATCGAATTGCTTAAGGTTTGAGCCTACTTAAACATATCATTGTAGAAAATGATTAACTTATCTAGCAGTGTATAGTTTTTGACCGAATTTGGTTGGTTTCGGCACTATTCGGTAATCGTGAGGGTGTGTTTATCGAAATCCGATTAAGTATTAATCGTCTGTGGCTTATTGTCGGTGCCGGGCGGTGAGGTGAAACGGAGTTACGAAGCCAAACTCGAGCGGATAGTGTGTCGCGGTCGCTAGATTGGGTTACATGATAGACGTGTGACGTAATTGCTGGCCCTTACCTATGGTTGCAGCTTGACTAATAATGTTTGACTGACACCTATCGTTATTAACAACCAATGTATCAAATTTTGATCAAAGATCGATATTAGTCCATTTCTAGTTCGTAGGAATGATCAAATGTCGATCTGTAACAGGAAAACATTGCTATTGATAAAAAACGGGCGTATAAGTCAACCAATCTAATATTCTGTTGACATGTCGGTCGATTTTGCAAACACTACAGGAGATATCTTTACAAGATAACATAGAATATAGAAAGCTACAGAAAGTCCTAATTTCTAGGTGTAATGCATTAGGTCTATGCATTAGTACATTCATTCTTTAACCCTTAGAAGTATTTTACATTTCCTGGGCAAAAGTTTCGCTATAATAACCACTAACACAAGGCCGAAGCTTTAGCTTGGATTAATTAAACGTGCGAGTATAGCCAAACGCAATCAAAAAGGTTCGGTAAATTTTTGTCCAAAACCGAAAATTTTACTTTGGCCGAAACTTGTTCGAAAAGACAACTTGCTCGAACATCTATCGGTACAAATCTAATACCCTTTTTATAAAGTGTTCGTCTGCTACATGTTGCGACATAATAAATCGTCGGTGTCGACACAACTACCTACACCTAATTTATGACCATACTTGTATCACATTTGGGGCACACGAATTCTCATGGGTATTTGATTGCCCTTTAAATTTGTTCAAAGGCTCTTTGAAAAAAAAACTTAAAATGAAGTCATGCTTACTTCCTATTCGTGACGCAGATTCTGTATATTTTTGTATTTTAATTTAAAACTAATTTGATTTGATATTTTATATTAATTTAAAGATAAAGATTGTAGGTACCTACGCTTACAGATGAAGTAAATTGATTATGTAATAGAATAAAATGAATGTTAATTGATTAACATCAACAGGTAAATCAAATAAATTAGGGGAGGAGCTTAATCTTGGTACTTACGTAGGCGTTATCAAAATATTTGCCATTCTTGATACAAAAGATCGACGAAAAAGCTCTCCCTCTAGATAATCTTTTGAAATAACTCAAAACAAAAAAGACCCCTACTTTTGAAATGATTTTTATTATTCCAAGTGAACATTAACCTCATAGTTAGTAAGAGTCCGAGACCTAAATTCGAGACCTAGGTAGTCAATTAGTTAATCGTCTGAAACGCAGTATCTACACGATGATCTGAATAGTAGAAGGGCTATTGGACATTGGCTCATTGATCAAGTAATTTTGAATATTTATGGTGAATGTGTTTTTAGTCATTTATGTACTTAATAATAAGTTACGTAATGATTATGAGAATTATTGTTTATTCGTAATTTTTTTTTTTTTTTTTTTTTTTTTTTTTTTTTATAATATGAGAGTAGCAGACGAGCATGCAGTCCACCTGATGGTAAGTGGCTACTGCCGCCCATGGACATCTGTAATCAACCCCAGATAGGATTAGATATTCCTACCTGAGGTCGGCCACAGATGCGCCGCTACCCCTGAGGACTAAGCTGGAACGCCTCGGAAAAGTCTATCTCCCTTACCACACCCTTCAAACCGGAACACAGCAGCGCCTAACACTGCTGTTATTACGTAGAAATAGGTGTGGCGGTGGTGCCGCCGGAGTCGAACCACAAAGGGTTCTACCAGAATTCTATTAAGAGTTCCAATTTTGTATGTCTATTAGGAAATAAACATCTAAGGTGTGATTTGAATGATTGAAGCAACGAAATCGCATGCAGTTGAACAGGCAGGCGGGTGAACAGGCAAGTGGTCACTGCCGTCCATGGATATCTGTTACCAATCACAGAAGCGTAGCCACTGCTGAGGATGTTCGCCTTATAGATAAGTCAGCTGGCAACCACACCCTTCGTCTGAAACGCAAGATCTCCTTCTACTGGTTCTATCATCTTTCTAACTTTCTGCTCCTGCCTTATTTATTGTAGTGCTTCTGCAGTTTTGTTTGTCAAAAGGCCTGTATAGATAGCTTAATCTTCAACATCATTGAGTGGTAGTTTCCACCATCAAATAACAGGCAAGAAATAAAAATTAATCTGTTGGTCGAATGCCAGAAAAAAATTATAAAGTACTTTCTGTAACATCAACAAATCTGTTTTTTTAGATTTATTGAATGAAAAAACTAATAAATCCACGGGTTATAAAGCATAGTAATTTATTTAAAGTGAAATAAAAAATCGTGTAACAGGCATATAACAATAAAAAGCGTTTAGATCTAAATTTGTATTTCATCGTGTGAAGATAAAGGCGACAGAATATTACTACTTACTTATTTTTGGTTTGACTAAGTTATTTACCCATTTAACAGTGCCTTGGTGGCTTCCTCAGTCGCAAATGCAGTCTCAGCCATCGGCTTGACCTTCGGGGAGGTAGCGGCTGCCCTCTGGGCTCTCCTGGCTGGAGAATCCTTGTCCAGCGGCTTCCGGAGACTCTCCAGGTCTTGGCGAGCCTTTAGCGCTTCCTTGCCTTGCAGCACAGCTGACGATATGGCTTCCTTCGTTGGGGACGAAGATACAAACGCTGGGGGTGGTCGACCTTTGCAAGGGATCAAGACTAAATTAAATAGCTCTCCAAAGATCATGATTATATCTACTATCTATTGTATACGATAAAGTAAGTTTTATAATAATATTTTTTTTGTACTTAATAAACTTTTAGACATTTATACATCACGATTATTACCCCAAGTTAATTCTTACCTTCCAAAGGCCATTTGAGTTGTGTCAATGGCAGCAGTTCTTTAGACATGGTGAGGTTCCCGGGAGCAGGAGGTGGATTAGCTGGTGGTGCGGTGGCCGGTGGTGGGGTGGCCGGTGGTGCGGTAGCCGGTGGTACAGTGGCTGGTGGTGCGGCAGTCGGCGGTGCGGTGGCCGGTGGCGGAGTGGTCGGTGGGACAGTAGTCGTGGTGTTTTCGAAATCAATGTCCACTAAATTGTAGGATATGGTCAGCAGCAAGGTCACCGAGAGTAGCACACTGTTCGAAAAAAAAAAGTTGAGAAGTTTTTTGTTATAATAACTATATCTTACTAGTATATATTTATGACTCATTATAGTTTAGTTATGAACAGATATCATTAATTAGTTCGGGCGCTGGATGTAAAATATGAGGATTGCACTTCGTCAACTGATATTATTTCAGATACCGGGATAGGTGAAGTAAATAAAAGCTTGTAAAATAAGCAACTATTGGGTGTAAGTGCCTTACTTCTAAACTGAAAAAAATATACATAATCTTTCAATCCTTATTTTACTCCTTTAACGGTGGAATTTTTAAAATCTCTGTGTTAGTTATCTCTGACTTTTACTGTACAGAATCGATCTCCAAAGTATACGTAACAATTTTAGTCTTGCTTAGGCTATCTTAGATGTTTTCAACGTTTAAGCAAGTGATAATTAATTTCTAATACGCACATAACTTCACAAAATTAGACTACATTATGAACAAGTAATTTACTAGTTCGTAACCGGTTTTAGTCACGTGATAATTAAGCATACTTTAAATGTAGGAACATTATATGATTTCATAAATACGTAGGTCCCTAAACTTTTTGTCTCGTAAACCACTTGTCATGTTTTTTGATTTTGAGACGAAATTGAAATGTGCTTTTTACTAACTTTTAGATCGTCGTCGATTTCAATAGCCACTTTGGGTATTACTAAGGGTTACTACTAATGTGGGTATTACAATAGCTACTTTGGGTAGATTTAACAGATTGTCCTCTTTGTTGTGCAATCTTGGTCAGCGCGGTCGACTATGGCGTAATCCTTCTTATTCTGAGAGGAAACCCGTGCCCAGCTATGGGCTTACGACGATGATGAAAATAAAAAAGAAACGTTTTTCTATGCTCAACTACATAAGTTGTAGTGAAATAAAAAATGCACTGGAGGACATCTGTAACTAACTCCATAAATCGAATAGGAAACCAGTATTACTCTCGACTCTCTCGAGGACTAGGATGATCCTTCGTAAGTAGAAGTTTCATACGAAATAAGTCCGCCGTCTATTATGTTCAAGTTACTATATTTTTTGTTTTAAAGATGTAACTTACATGAGGATGACGCAGATGGTGCATTGGAAGTTGCGCAGACGCTTCTGGTAGTTCCTGGTAAGACTGCTCTCGAACATGTAGGTGGGCTGCACCAGCGGAGTCCGCTCTGTACTCTGCGCTCGCTGCATTGTCATCTGTAGCAAGGGTATTATTGTCTCATTATCATAATGGATTGCCATTACAGTCCAACTTTGTGGTCCAACTGAGTATGAAAGTACAATATTTCATCTTAAAATCAGAGCCCTTCTTTTAGTCAATGAAATGAAATGAAATATATTTATTTCTGTACCCTACGATGGCACTTACAAATCGTCAGTTACAATATTTTTTCAATCAAAATTAGAGGAGAGTAAAAAGAAAGGAGGAGAAAAGGAGACAGTTGTTTTCTACTTAGACTTTTTATACTTAAATACTGACCATCGCGTAGTCCACATGTAAATTGTCCCTGTTGCCTATTGGCATATAATGTAATGACCCCAAAATATATAGGATTAGAGTCATTTGCGTTGCTATTCTGAAGAACTAATTTCGAACGCTTCTTTCTTATATGTGTCACTTTCTTACATTCCCTTCACTTAAGATTGTTACTTAGATAATTTAGATAATTGTTATAATAAGGTAGATTCATTTCGCGGGGCCGCGTTGGTGCCTATGGAGTCGAATCACGAAGGAATCGCTTTGTTCAATATATTTTGTACATGATTGCTAGTTCATATCAAGCGGATCGTCATGTCTTTCTAATCTCTTAAATAGAACACCATATTATTTTCATATCGAATAAACTACAGGATGTAAGTAATTGGGGCTGGCGCAATCAGTTTAAACCCTTATATCCCCCTTAACAAAAGAATTATAAATTACTCCTGGATCCTAGTACATTAATGTGTCTTTTTATAATATAGGAGTAGCAGACGAGCATGCAGTCCACCTGATGGTAAGTGGCTACTGCCGCCCATAGACATCTGTAATCAACTCCAGATAAGATTAGATATTCCTCCCTGAGGTCGGCCACAGATGCACTGCTACCCCTGAGGACTAAGCTGGAACGCCTCGGAAAAGTATGTCTCCCTTAGCACACGCTTCAAACCAGAACAGAATAGCGCTCAACACTGCCGTTATGAGGCAGAAATACGTGTGACGGTGGTGCTGCTGGAGTCGAACCGCAAAGAGTGCTACCACCTCACAAGGTTATGTTATTACGTTAAAAAACGCAGGTCGAATCTAGAAGTTTTAAATATGGTATAGTACTTATATCTATTTGGATTATCTATGCGTTTCTGTCTGGTATTTATGAAGTTGTCAGTTGACAATCTAAATTTAATTATTGTAGCTCATTTCAAGTCTGTCTTGTTGTTTTAACATTATTTTTTTCGATCAATTATTAATCGAAGGTTATTTTCTAACTCAGAAATTAAATGAAATTAAAAACGCGTATTGTGATCACTCGTTAAATATTTAAATGTCTTAACTACGCAATAATTACTAATTAGTCTAAAATCATTTAAGCTTAGGAATGGTTTCAGATGATTGATCGGTCAACGTGTCAATGAAGACAAGTGGACGCTCCTGACCGTAATATCAGCGAATGAGGGCAAAATAGGTTACCTTGCAATTACCGTCTTTTGTTGCCTCGGATCTAGTTTCAGTAGGTATCGATTTCTTAGCTTATACCTAATTTATACATGTCTGTCTCAGATGCTTAAAACCAGTTTCTTAATCTCATATGTATTATTATACTTTTTGCGTGTTACCAAATTCATAGGTATGTTTATATTCATAGGTATGTTTATAAAAAATATTGGCACATTATTACTTATTATCTCAATAGGTACGCATTTATTTGTCCCTGTAGTTCCGGGACCAGAATAGGGCTACGGTATCCTCTGCCTGTCGTAAGAGGCGACTAAAAGGGGGCTTCCGGGGTTGCGGACGACAAGAGTGGGAGTTCAAACCGCCTGCCCAGCGACCCCGGGAAGGACGGCGGTATGTGTGGTCGCATACCGTCGTGCACACCAGACGGTGTGGTGAGCATCAAGCTCACCTGGGCGGAGCCCGACGGGGCACAGCGCTAAGAGGACTCCGGTTGCGTTCCGTTGGAGATCCCGGAGTCCTCTACGCAGCGCCGAGGACGGCCACCGGGGGGGTTTTAGTGCGGTAAGAGTCCCACATAACCCCGTGTCGCTCCCACGGTACCACGTTAACAAAAAAAAAAAAAAGGTACGCATTTATTAATCTTTGTATGTTTGTTCGAGCTAATTAATGCGAAATATTTCACATAGGTTTATGGGGTTGTGGCAGAAGTTGGCAACGCAGCTGTTGAAACCTGAAGTAGGAATCTAATCTTATCGAGGGTTGATTACAGATACACTTAGGTGGACAACATGTTCATTTACTATTTTAATTTTATTAAAAAAACACTAGGGCGGTAGCCTTATATGTATATGGTGTATCATTAATTATTATCAATGTTGTGAAATCTTCCATTTATAAAAACATTTAAAAAAATTAATGATACTGTCACTTTGCAAGGTTAATCAGTATTGTCATTAGATATTACCTTAAACCAGTTCAAACTAATGTGAACTCACCAACAGCATGCCATAGTAAATACCAGTTAAATTATCATATTTCCAAAACAACTTTAGTACTTTATTTTCCATTCGATTAATAATTAATTTCGTAATATTAAGTAACAAGTGAAGATGGTGTCAGTGTAAGTGATTTTCAAAGTTTTTCAAGGCACGTCTTTGTTACTGTGTGAAATTATTGTGCAACCCCCTACCCTGTGTCAGAAAATATTAATATCATATCATTAAAATATTTTTACTTCTATAAATTGATATTAGTTAAATACTTACGTAATGTCTACAAATGTATTGTATTATATTGTTTTGTTTTCTTTTTACTGAACTTCGCGACTTTATATAGAGAACACTTTGAAAATGACTAATGTAAGCGAATGAAAAGTAATTGTTTTAGCGGTTAGGTTTGTACACGGTTTTTCATACTGTATATCCTAGTCTTATATTGAGCAATTGATTTTCATTTTACCTTATAGGTAGGATAAGCAACTGACTTGACTTTTTAATGCACAGTAAAGTAGAGTAAAGTAGAACTCTAAAAAACACCCTAATTTTTATCTTCGCTTTTTAATAACTAGAAAATATTTTTTTAATTCAATTTCAATTGTTAAAAAACGAAAAGTCATGGATTTACATTTTATTCCGGAATTCTAATCGTAAGAGGCCGATATTTGTACCCCTAGGCATGAATATGCTAAGCATCTTGTCGTAACAATTAATCATGGGCATGTTTACAGAATACGCAGGGTTTTAAAAAAATACGCGGACTAGTTCGACTGCGTATGACGTAGACGACTGGTTTTTAGAGAAAAACACTCCTTGTTGTGTAGTTTTCAAGCTAATATTACGGCCTGATTTAATATTGAGTTTGTAAAAGTAGTGTATTTTAATGAGAAAATTATTTACATTTTTATGGCTATCTAAAGTTTAAATCGATTTCTTACTAGTTTAATTTATTACAAGAATTTACTACCAGTTCTAAATTTACGTACCTACTTAATTTGTTTTTTGATGTATCTGTTTAAAATTTCTAAATAACTACTTAAACCAAAACTAAACTAAACAATATAAAAAATATATACGAGTATAATATTATTAATAATTTGAACCTGACGATAAAGCAGACGTGCTATCTGATGGAAAGTAGTTAACGTCGCCTATGGACATTTGCAACACCAGAGGAGTCGCCAATGCATCGCCGGTTTTGAAGGAGAGCGCTTTTGCATCTTTTTTGAAAAGCCCCATGTCATAGCGCTCCGGGAATACCTCGGGAGGAAGTTCATTCCACATCTTGCACGTCCGTGCAAACCGAACTGTGGAGGACCCCCACGAGTCCAGTTGGTGTTGATGGAACTTTATGCTTCGGCCAGTGGTGCGATGGAGGAATGGTGACGTAGGCACCAGGTCAAATAGTTCCTGGGAACACTTACTATTGTAAAGCTGGTAGAACACGCAAAGGAAACCTATGTCCCTCCGCGAACTTAAATGTTCTAGCCGATCGGAAATCCTCAGATCGTTGACGATTCGTAGTGCGCGTTTCTGCACGAAGTCAAGTGGGTTAAGTTGGTATTGGGGTGCCCTGCCCAGAGATGCGAGCAGTAGGTACTCCATGTGGGGTCTCACTTGCGCCTTATAAAGCAGGACGCCTAGCTTCCTTGATGCCAACTTCGCCTTAACGTCCAAATGACCCCGGTACTGCACATCACACGATATGTCAACTCCTACGATCCCTATACTTTTATCAATGGTGAGTAGAATTCCTTGGAACCGTGGCGCTATGACGAATGGGGGTTTTTAGCGGTGAACGCAGACGCGGCATATGAGAGACTGGTGGGTATCAAGTCCCATCTTGCTGACGCGTATTTCCAGCATGACAATCTTAGTCCTCTGAAATGGTAACGCATCTGTTGGCTTCACGGAGAACTCCTCTTCTATATGGATTCGAATACAGATGTTCATAAGCGACAGAGACAATTTATCATTAGCTGCATGCTCCTTTGCTTCTTCTAACTTATACTCTTAATGTTCATAAGAACTATATTTTGATAAACTACTAAGTTTATCATAGCGTTACAATAAGCATGAACAGGATTTGCGCATAATAGTAAAATTAGTTTTACATAAATGTAAATGTCCAAAACTCCAAAAAAGGCTTCAAATAAGACCGCAGTCACTATTCTACACGTAGGAAATGTCTAAATTACCGCATAAATAATCAATTAATATGTGTCGTAATATCTCTCGGAACACTCGTTATTACGAAACCATTACAAAAAAGGGTAAAGTTCATAGTCACAACAAACCATGCTGACCAAGAAGGTATGTACCTATTGGACGTAACGAAAATTTGAAGATGTAGTGGAAAACTCCTAATTTCCTGTATTCCTTACGATGTTTCCCTTCAAAGTTAATTCCTTGGGCGTGTATAAAGTTGGAGGGTAAAATTTGAAATTCGGAACTTGCTGTGGATGAGAAACGGAAAATTTTTTAAACAGCAAGACCTCTTTTGCTTGAAAATTTCAGAGATTATTTATTTTGTACCCCGTCTCTTAACATAGAGGACTTTTATTTGTCGTTAAATGTCAGATGACTGAGAGATTTGACGATGGTAACATGCTCCTATAGCCCATGGACAGCTTTAGGAAACTTCACATAGGATTGGGCTACGGCAGGAATAGGCGACACAGTGGTGTCTCCAAAAGTCCAGAGTGGAACCGCGAAGGGTACTTGAGAATGTTACTTTTCTTAATCCCTCTCTGGGTTCACTGATAAGGAAAAGTTTTTATTGACAATGTAATGTTTAAACACTGTGATAAGGTTAAGTAAAGCTTGCGAAAGCTTACAGTTAAAAAAGTTCCCTATAAAATGAATTGCTTAAATTAAAGTATATGTTGTTATATAAATAAGTAAATTAAAACTGAAACATAATACTGTTCAAACTTATTAATTTTAGAGTAAATTTGATTACAACCAATATAATTTTAATAGGTAAGCTTTTCTCATGATGATATAACTTTTGAAACCTACACTTCCGGTTTATAGATATAGAGCTCTTCTTTTATCTACCCAAAAACATTCCGGCAAAAACCTGTTAGGTGCATATTTAAAAAAACTTACCAAATATTTGTATCTCAAAAGAAGAATATCACTAAGTTCACAATTCACGTTACGATTATTATATTTCAGTTATCTCTCATACTCAATAGTTTTGGTGTAACAGCGCACTAATGGAGCGCTATGAGCCCGACACGAGCGTTGGGCCGTGGACGGACTGCAACTAAACAAACAAGGTACAGAACAGACGACCGGCAACTAGTTGAGGAACTAAAACTATTTAATACGACTAGTTGCAAGCTGTGGCCGTTAACGAGATAGAGATAGTTTGGGCGAAATATTTTAATGACTAATTAATGTGAAGTCAGCTTTACACTTTGCCGTAATGTCTCTTTTGGAGGTTTTTTCCTATAAGAGTATAGTTAATCTTTAATGAATTTATATGGAATGGTTTAGTGTAAGGAAAAATACAACATGCTTGTATTATAGTAGTTCCGGCCTTCGATCACCAATTAGGTAATATTGATAAAATTTTATTATTTTTCAATAATTGTTTTACTAAGATTGTGTGGCTTTCCTGTATAATTTACTGCAATCTTTAGATATTTAAACGACATACGTTTTTTTGCCATCAGTATTTTTATGTCGTACTGCTGGTCTTGCTATCATTAGGAGAAGCCTGGAGCATCTACCATACTCACCTGGGTCTTAGTATAAGCAATGATATAAAAAGTATAAGCTGAACAGCATGTCATTTTAGTTGGAAGAATACAAGAAGAATTGATTAAAAAAATAGCTTTGATTATTATTGTTTTCAAATGCATTACATATTATATTATTATACAGGGTGAATCTCCATAAAGTGCACATATTGAAACAGGTAAAATTAAACCGCATTTTGTCGACAAAAAAAATATAAAAAAAATTTAAAAAATTTTTTTTTGGGTTTTACGACCTTTTGAATTTTTTTTTGGGAATTGTGCACCTGAAGTAAATAAATCGCTATAACTTTTAAACTAAGAGGGTTATCAGGTTCAAACAAAAATAACAATGATTGCCAATGATAGGCCGTACTGATCCATGAAAAATAAAACAAAAAAAAATCATCTTCCCAGGAAAAAAATGTCAGATTAGTGCAAAAAATCACTTTTTTTAGGTAAAATTTTCAGTAATCATCAATTTCCTCAAAATAATCTAGGCATTTTATTTTTTTATTATTATTTAATGCAATTCTACGTCGTATTAGCTTTCAAACACTAAAAAAATCACGCCTCTAACTCAAGTATAAAGTTTGCTAGGAACGTTTCAAAAAAGACGCGACGCACGTGCGCCCTAATAAAACTGGTATAGTCCGACCCATAATTAGATGTCCAAAATATAAACAAAGGAAACTATCAAAAATATGTTTCAATGGTAAATTCATGGTAGTTTCTTATTTTTGACGATATTAAAGTGATAAAACAGTAATAAAATAAATCTTTATTTAATTTAAAAAAAACACTAGTTTGTATTAAAAATGTTATTTATTACCAACACCCTTAAGAACTGCCTTTGTTTAAGCGCTCGTAGGAAACTTTATACTTAAGTTAGAGGCATGCTTTTTTTAGTGTTTGAAAGCTAATACGACGTAGAATTACATTAAATAATAAAAATAAAATAAAAAGCCTAGATTATTTTGAGGAAATTCGCGATTACTGAAATTTAACCTAAAAAAATTGCTTTTTTCACACTAATCTGACTATTTTTTTCTGGGAAGATAAACATTTTTGTATTTTTTTTATCATGGATCAGTACGGCCTATAATTGGCATTCATTGTAATTTTTGTTTGAGCATGATAACTCTTTTAGTTCAAAAGTTATAGCGATTTATTTACTTTAGGTGCACAATTCCAAAAAAAAAACTTCAAAAGGTCGTAAAACCCAAAAAAAAAAAAAAATTATTATTTTTTTTATTTTTTTTGTCGACAAAATGCGGTTTAATTTTACCTGTTTCAATATGTGCACTTTATGGAGATTCACCCTGTATAGAGCGAATATTCTACGAATGATATGGGATTAAAAACTCATGAATGTCATTATATTAAAATTATGGAGAACAGCATGTTGAAACAAGTAGTAAGTAGTTAATTATTATTTATCATGATAGTTACCTGTTTTTTCAAAACATTAAATGATTTTATGAACGCATAAAAAATCCGTGGCATTGAGTAACGTCACGTTGACAACTGACATTTTAGAATATCAGGCCAGGTTTATTACTTGGCAGCTACGGTACTTATTTTATTGAAAATTTGTGAAGAAATAATAAATAATGGCTACAGTGGAGGCTTTACAGAAGGAAATAAATGAGTTAAAGGCAAAGCTGGCCGCTGCTCAAGGGTCAACAGGTCCTGTGCGCCAGAAAATAGAAGTCATGTCGTCTGAAGTAGTGGATTCCAATCCATACAGGTATTTTAATAGAAAATTGCATATAATTTGAGTATAAAATACTTCTGGGTACTTGTTGCTACATAAGCTTGCTTATAATGAATCAATTATTTATGTACAACTCGAATAAGTGTTGAATTTTGGTGCCAATATGGTAGTCAAAGTTTCCTCTATAAATAGTTGTGTATCATTCAGTTATTCGTAAATTACCCCTAAGCTTTCTTCTACTATACAACTCTGACTTTTACTGTCCTTAAGCCAATATTTCTGAGGATAAACTAGATTTTGTGTACTTGTGTGTTTATTAATATTAATTTATATAATTTATAATTATTTTTTTCCAGTCGTCTAATGGCTTTGAAGCGCATGGGCATCGTAGACAACTACGAGAGGATTAGGGATCTGTCAGTAGCTGTTGTTGGAGTTGGTGGGGTTGGTAGCGTTACCGCAGAGATGCTAACTAGGTGTGGTATCGGAAAGGTAAAAGATTTGGCTATGATTTATTTTATAATTACATTATAGTGTACAATCCTATATCATTATAGTTTTCTTGCAAGTTTTCGCTGGGAATATGTGATTTTCTTTAATGTGAACATATTTAAAACAAGTATACAAAAAGTTTTGTTTTAACAAATCTTTTTATAGTAGCCATAAAATGAAATTACATCTTTATAAAACACAATACTGAGTTACCCAATATTGAGTTTATAGTACAACAAGAGTAAGTTAGAAGTTAAAAATAAGTAGTGTATGTTATGGAAGTTTCATCATTATTTTTACATTATTCCTACTTTTAGAAGTGTACAATCACTTCTGAATAAAATTAGTTAACATTGCAAAAAATTACTATAGGAACCAATTTTGAATTGTGATTTGCATGAGTTTGGATTTAGAAGGTGCTCTTTTAATTGTTATTGTAAATAACTGGCCACACAATAAATGATATTTAGTATTTGAATAGTAAAACAAAACAGGCTACTGTATCATATTTATATTTTCCTTTTCCAGTTGATCCTATTCGACTATGACAAGGTGGAATTAGCCAACATGAACCGGCTATTCTTCCAGCCTCACCAGGCTGGTCTGAGTAAGGTGGATGCAGCCGCAGCCACCCTGCAGGCCATCAACCCCGATGTAGCGATTGATGCTTACAATTATAATATTACTACAGTGGAAAATTTCCAGAAGTTTTGTGATACTATCAGGTTAGAAAAATTTAAAATGTTTTAAATTACATGTTTTCTACATTCTTTTATTTGGTTGTATGAGATGGTTGCAGGTTTTATTTAGCGATTATTTATTGATTTATTTTCAAACAATTATTGTTAAAACTTTTGAAGTTGATTTTTTAATTATTTAATTAAATTAATAAAGTATTTAACCTGCATGTAAAAGCAACATTTTTCTTTAATTTTAGCTGTTGTGGTATTGTGTTTACGACTAAGATGCTTTGTTTCATCAATTACTTTATTTTTTTTTATTCTAGCACTGGCAGTCTTAGAGGTGGTCCCATTGAGTTGGTATTAAGCTGTGTGGACAACTTCGAGGCGCGCATGGCAATCAACACCGCCTGCAATGAGCTCAACCAACGCTGGTTTGAGTCCGGTGTCAGTGAAAACGCTGTGTCCGGCCACATACAGTTTATTGTGCCAGGCGAGACTGCCTGTTTTGCAGTGAGTACACATTTTAACCTAACTGTGGAGGGGTAAAAGAAAAATTCGAGTGTATTGTTGTTATGTCTCATTCTTTAGCATACTCTTCAACCCAAATGGCTTAGCAGATATAAGCATATGCAACAATGTTTAATTCATCTTGTATATCTTTCTATTTTATTTCAGTGTGCTCCCCCACTGGTAGTGGCTTCAAAAATTGACGAGAAGACCCTGAAAAGAGAAGGTGTATGTGCGGCCAGTTTGCCCACCACCATGGGAATTGTAGCCGGATTTCTAGGTATCATTATAATATTCTACTTGTGTTAATTACCAATGTGATAATTATGTAAATTGAGATTTTTATTTGAAGAATTCTTCTTTTAGCCCTAAAAAAACAATTTCCAGTTTTAAATGCGTTTTTTTTCTATTTTAGTTCAAAATACATTGAAGTACCTGCTGGAATTCGGAACTGTCACTCATTACTTGGGCTACAGTGCTTTGACAGATTTCTTCCCAACAATGCGTTTGAAGGTGAGTTTTAAGATCCAATATTTCCTTCCACTATTAACTTTGTAGCATTAATTGTACATGGTAAAGCTTATCGCCCCTTACGTCCAGAATAGCATCATATTTTACTTGTGAAGGAGGTGATAATATCTTAGGTATAAAATCCAAGAGAGTTGTAGCTCTTTCATAAATTGTTTCTGAACTTCTTTACTAGTTCTATGTTATTACCTTTATTCCCTTTTTTGTCACACAGGTGTAACTATAATGAATTGACATACACAGTTTTTTTTTTATAATATAGGAAGTACCAGACGAGCATGTAGTTCACCTGATGGTAAGTGGCTATTGCCGCCCATGAACATCTATAATCAACCCCAGATAGGATTAGATATTCCTACCTGAGGTCGGCCACAGATGTGCCGCTACCCCTGAGGACTAAGCTAGAACGCGTCGGAAAAGTATGTCTCCCTTACCACACCCTTCAAAACGGAACACAGCAGCGCCTGACACTGCTGTTATTAGGCAGAAATAGGTATGGAAGTGGTGCCGCCGGAGTCGAACCATAAAGGGTTCTACCACCTTCAATGATGTAGAAATTTTTTGGTAATCACGATTTTTCTTTTGTAGCCTAATCCACAGTGCGATGACTCGTACTGCCGGCAGCGGCAGGCCGAGGTGCGCGCGCGGCCGCAGGTGGAGCTGGCCACTGAGGTCAAAGAGGACACCGTACCAGTCCACGCTGATAATGAGTGGGGTGTGTAATTGTTTATAAAATTGTTTTATCAAATTTAAGTAACAAATGAGATAATGAGTAACAATAATTTAATGACACTATTAACAGTTGTTTAATTATAAAACTTGTTGCTCCACTAATTATGAGTACATTGCTTTAGTTCTAGTTAGTTACACTATATAATATTTCAGGTATAAGCTTAGTTGATGAAAATTCTCCACAAGACGACGATTCATCTAATCTCAACCTGGTTGATGGTGTTCAGGTATGTAACTTGATTTTATTATTGAAATATCAATGTGGCCTGATTTCTCTGGTATCATAGTAGCTTCATCCAAATAATATAACAGCAGCCACGGGAATCAACTTATTGTATGTATCAAGTATTTCATTATTTTATGATAATACTAGCAGACCTGGCAAACATTGTGTTGCCATATAAATAAAAAAATGTTAAGGGTGAACAACCCTTATGCATATAAAATTTGGTGAAAATCGGTAAAGCCGTTTCGGAGGAGTACGACAAGTAAAAATTTGACACGAGTTTTTTTTATAATAATATTTAGCAACTGCGACATGGAATAAATGATAGGTCATATTTCCAGGTGGCCTATAGCATCCCCGTAGACAACAGCACCCCCGAATCCAGCACGGGGGGTGCGGTGGCTGCGTCCGAGCTATCCCTGGAGGAGCTGATGCAGCAGATGAAGTCCATGTAAACATATTCACATATCATGTGTAATTGGCCTGAATGATAGCCTTTTAGCCAACGCCAATTGTATTCATAGGGTTGCCAGAAATTTTAAATGTTTTAAAATAGAATTATGAGAAAAACTTATGTGGAAAATGCACAAAGAATATTGTCTATTATTATTCGTTTATTTTTTAGTGCCAAATGATTTGATCATTATATTTCTATCACCTTGTTATAAATACTGTGAATACGGGCAACCCTTGCGCGGTATTGTAATATCAAAAAACGTATCTTATTATAATTGCATTTATGCATGGATAGAGCGTGGAAGCTTGTGAGCGATGTTGTATTTGTATTTATGTATTGTAGTTAGTTGATGACGCAATCAGAACAAAATAATGTTATAGGTACATATTATTTGTGAACTTAAAAAATATATAAAATTTATTCTGTGTTGTGTAATATTTATACAAAACTTTTTAAAACTTTTAAATCTAAAGAGGTTTCAAATTAACTTGAGGCGTATAATTTGTTTCCATTTTTTTATAAGATGACAAACAAACAAACAATCACTAAGAAATATTATTGACGAAAATTTCCGATTGTAACTGTATCGTTATTATTTGTCAGAGAAATATATGAGAAGAGAATATATTAGATGATTTTTATATAAATTGCTCAAAAAGATTATATGATTTGAGAATTATTCATATGTATTATGTATACCATATAGGTATCATCATTATCATACCTATATACTACTTATTTATTTTGGGTCTCGTGTTGTATGTATTCTTACGATTATGTGTCACGGAGGTACGTCATTTTATTTGGATCTTATAGGAGGTAAAAAAAAATGTCCATAGCTGGTAGATATTTTTTGTTTTTGTCGTATTTGTATGGGTTAACAATTATATATTTAAAGCCATAATATACCTATGTATCTATAGGTAATCTATTAGACACAAATGTAATAAAAAAGAAGTAATGTCTGTCACAAAATTGATTATGTAAGTGTCGCCATCATCTTATGAACGTAAACGAATGTGTACATAATGTATCTGTTAGCTACACGACAAAAAGAAATCATTCCACAAGGTTTAGCTAAAATATAGTTATAAGTTGTAATTATTTTTTTAAATATATCAGATTTTATATTCTAATTTATTTATTATGAAAATATTGTTGCTAATGCTAAGCTACTGTCTGTATAATAATAAATTTTATATTATTAAATCTCTTCCGTCAGAAGATCTTTTTTTATTATCTCCGTAATGTTCCTCAGCTTTGAAGTAATTTTCTTATTTTCAGGCGGCAGCTCGTTATTCTGTGAATAAAAAACAGTAGAGAAGTGTTACAAAATATTATCAGTATCATTTATCTACCTCTTTGAGGACTGCCTGGGCAAAGAGACTACGGAAATCTCCTGCTATTATCCCTAATCTACACAATCGAGAGTAGTATATGAAATCCGTTAAGGTTAGCCATTACAGTAATAAAGTGGCTTAACCCTTATAATAGTCCTTAACCCAAGTAGACTGTCGCCTAGTGGACAATAGTGTTTATATTACCATACCCCTCAGAACGTGTTTAATAAACAGTTTCAGTATATAACGTAGGGCTCCCCAATCCGAACGTAGAATCTAACCATAATGGCATTTAAGACTACTCCAGCACGATCGAGTACGTGCGGCGGGATCCCGCTGGCGGCCGCCACGGCGCGCGCGAAGCTGCTGTCGGCCACGCCCTCTGTCAGCCGGAATAGGAAGACAGGTTCGCCATCGTCCATTATGTGCTCAAATCTCTGGAGAAAGAATAAGGCTTGAGGTAATTTTATAATTATGTATATTACTTATATAATTACTTATGATTATGAACATATTATGAAGATAAGTATTGCAGGACTAGCGACACCTGGCAAGATGATTTTTTCATACGAGTAGTTAACCTACATAATGCAGGCTGAAAAGTATATTTGCACGATAAACCTGTACCATACCTGTGGGGCTAGCCAAGTTGACATTCTACAGTCGCTTGCGCTGTAGAAACGCTATAGAAACGCTAAAATGTATGAAATTATCAATGATCACATGATCAAAATAGCGAAGTAGAAAAGTCGTAGCCAAGTTACACGATAGAATAGAACGCTAGCAATTCTACAATGCTCATGCCATTGCTTTTTTCCATACAAATGACAACCTTTGACAACCTTTTGACTTTTTTGTCAAATTTGTTAGCGAAGCGTATTCTAAGATAAATATCATAGTGAGCGATCGCGCCGACCCTGTAGAAAACGTAAACGCTAATAAATTGGTGGATATTGTATCAGCTGTTTGTCACTTCACTACGCGCTATCACTGCATTATAGACTTTAATTACTTTTGATCATTTGAAAATGTACCTATACTTTAAATGTGTTGAAATTTGAATATGGCTCTCTATAACTTGTGTATTCTAAAATATTATAGAAATGAATTGCACAGCCGTTTTTCTATTTTAAATTAATATGAGCATATAATATAATAGATAGATGGGATAGAACTTAGAGTTATTCCAGTGCTTAAATAAAAATATTGTCTCAGTTTAACTGTTTTATTAAATCATTATTAATCCTTCTCATATTAGCTTTACTTTACTTACTTTAGTTACAAACTAAACAATTTATTTAAACCTTAAAAGAAAAATATAACATTAATATCCGTATCCTTTTTTTCATTATTATCTCCTGTTTAGGTCTAGGCGTAAAACTGGTGGTTATGAGGTTTAATTTGTTGGCATGGCATGTATGGTATACACCCAGTGGCATTTATAATTATTGCCTCCTTGGAAGCCGCTCCTACGATGGAAGAAGATCCTGAGCAGCTCTCCTTTTGATGAGCTTAAAAATGGGTGGATTTCGTACGCTCACTTAGCAAGCTCATTGGGGTGTCTTTATGTGACGAGTATATGATTTTATTTTAGTTTATTTGTCACTTGCTCTTTCAATGTCGTCATCAGCTGCGTATGCGAGCATTTTCGATTGGAAGCGTTGTGTGATGTCCAAGTTTGAGTTGGATGTGGTTCCCCAAAGCTTAGATCCATATGACCATATTGGTTTTAGTATGACTTTGTAGTAGTCTATTTTGTTGCTGAGAGACATTCGTGCCATGAGCCAGTAAATTTTACGAAGTTTGACGTCAAGATATTATCTTTTGGTCATACGTATCCAAGTTGAAATAGGTAATTTTACACAATTTTACAAATTACATGCAATCGCTGTTACTGTCATTAGTAACATCGCTATAAACATTGTAAACAATCACCAATCACCATAGTTACCGCTCATAGACACATTATTAAGTTTAGTTTTTGCAAATAGTTTTGATTAATAAAATACATGTACTATAAAATATGGTATATTTTTTATGTTTATTATTATGTTATATTGTAATATTACTATTAAATAATTAATCATTACCATGTAGGTATTTTGGCTGGTGTAGAAACCAGATGATATTGTATTTGACGGCTTATTGATATTAAATGTGATCGCTAACCATAGACTTATCGTATATGTAGAATGACATTTGCTAACGAATAGAATAGAAAACGAATAGAATGCAAAGTTTGTAATATGGCTAGCCCCTCAGCACTGCAATCTGACATGCTGGAACATTTTTTACATGTAACTATTGAAAATACACCTGGATAGCGAGTGACGACTGTGGCAGCATAATCGTATACGACACGGTGATACTTTTATTTAAGCGTTTGTGGAAATCCACTAACACCAATAACTTGGATGAGGGTTATTATTAATTCGGAGCGGACTAGCAATTTGGCGCGGACTATACCTATTTAATAAATCGCGACAACACTAGCGTCATCTAGCACAACATAATCGAAACTCACCAGAAACCTGACAGTAGGCGAGTCCACTATATACGTCTTCAAGTCTCTGAAGTGTGTGGCGAGCAGCACGTGCGGGCAGTGTGCGCGCAGCAGCAGCGCGGCGAGCGCGGCCGCCAGCAGCGCGCGCCCGTCCGCCGCCGCCGTGCCCTTGCCGAACTCGTCCACCAGCACCAGCGAGCGCGAGCTGGCCTGCTGCAGGACCAGCGACATCTGGTGGACAGGTTTTAGGTAAAAGGGTAGCAGACGAGCATGCAGTCCACCTTATGTAATCGACCCTAAATAAGATTAGATTCCTACTTGGGGTCGCGCCCCCTGAAGACTAAGCTGATATTTCTCGGAAGGGTATGTCTCCCTTATCATGCCCTACAAACCCAGCAGCGTTTGACAATGTTGTTTCTAGGCAGAAAACGGTGTGACAGTGGTGCCGCTGGAGTTGGAGTACAGAGGATTCTACCACCTTCAAGAGTTAGAGTTAGTGCAACACCATGGAACTTTTATACTACTTTAGAAAGACGATAGAGCAAGTATGTTTTTACCGAGGTAGCACCACACTAATTTGTAGCTGCTACAGGACATGCGCCATCTAGTGTCGAGGAGGTTGAGTGCTGGTTAAGCACCATGAAAGTTTTATACTATTTTGGAAAGGTAACAGAGCTAATTCGATTCGAACGGGATGGTACAACTGCCACGCCCATTTCTAGCGTGAAACATTTTTGTGTTCCAGTAGGTGTGGATGCCAGCTGATATTCTGACTAACGATTTCGTCACAAAAATCCAAGAGTGTCAGTAATTTTCCAAAAGGTGGACTGTGAGTTCGCTTTCTACTCCAATCCTAACCGACAATTGTTGTACCACTAGTCCTACCGGAGGAACGTGCGTTAAAATGATTACAATTACCAGGAGAAAGTTTATAAACGCATTTTACAATTTCACCCTATTGTGGAGTAAAATTGAAAAATTTATTATACTGTTTACTTGTCTCAAATCGATCAGAAAAGCGGACATGTGCGCCGCAACGCACTCGGTGGAATGTATCCGGGAGTAGATGTCGGTGATGATGCCGATGGTAGCAGAGTCAGCGGGCACGAAGCTTCCGATGTGTGCCAAATATACTATTAAACCTGTAAAACACATGTATGTAAGTACATTGTAATACTGTTTGTTTAATTTAATGCATATAAAAGCAGTTTATTTATATTTTTATATTCTTAAATTTTTCTGGAATACATTTTCATGGTGTGTACTTTACCTCACTTAGTGAAACAATTATATTTAAGGAAGATAAATCGCACAGTAATCTTTGTAATAAAACTTACCGATTTGCTTCATGTAAATGAAGTCCTCACAAGAGTTGGGCCTAGCGAGTAACAGTATCCAGCTTTAAGACCCGAAGAAGTCTCCCAAAGCTGAATTCCGAGAACTGGGCCTAGCTGAAACGAATCAACGAGTCTAGAGTTGACAATAAAAGTCTTAGTTACAATACTTACCGATTTGCTTCATGTACACTGACTTCCCACTAGAATTTGGCCCAGTGAGTATTTTGACGAAACCGGCCTGTGGACTGCTCTCTGCATCGTTTGGGACGAAGGTGTCTCCTGAAGCCAGGTACAATGGGTGGCGGCCTTGCTTGATGCGGATCACCTTGTCCATCGTAAGCTCGGGGCGGACGAAGTTGTATTCTTTGCATACTTTTGATATGGCTATCAAACTAAAGGGCACTTTATTGGTAATAATTTTACTGGGCATGAACTAAACCTTACTTGCTATGTAAAGTACGCGGACAAAATAATTATTGATGATTAAAGTATATGTTTAAAAAGTTTTTCTGGCAAAATCTTTTGGAATTGAATAAATAAATGTTGTAGTTTTAACATACTTTTTAATACTAACGTTTTGTACATACTAACATACATAATTTGAGTAATGTAGGTTTAGGAATAATTTTAATCAAGATATATTTTTCTAGGAACCAAGATCATTTGGTAGAGTTAAAAGTTATCTTAAACAATACCCCGTAAAAAAAAAACTTAAAGCTAAACAAATACAATCCAAAAGTGCAAACCAATCAAGTTCAGCGCACATATCGATGACATGAGCGAGGCTGGTGAGCCCTTCCAGCACCACGTCGGTGAGGCGCATCATGATGCGGGTCTCGTGCGCCACGATCTCTGGGTACGTGTCGCCTATCAGCACGTCCAGCTCTTAAACATCAGGTCACATATCTCATGATAATTACATGGTCGAGGGTGGTAGAACTCCACCGTCATACAATATATAACTAATTAAGTGTTTGGAAGGGCAGGCATCTTTATTGAAAGCATTGGACTTCAAGGACAATAATGAGGAGTCAGCAACATCAACACAATATCAATCCAGGGATTCAAATAAAAGTCTTATTTCGTTCTGGAGTTTTGATCAAACTAATGTATACGTATTTTAAGATTTTGGTTTAAAGTTCCGCTATCATAGGTTTGGTTAACGATTTAGGTACAACAAATGAGAACATACCCTCACATCCTTTGCTCTTATAGTGAATGTAGTCGTTGTTCTGAAACTAAATTCAGAAGCAAATTAAATTAGTACCTACCTTCGAGTGGAACAAGGTTAACATATGGAAACTTTTGGTTGAGCAGTATACTAACCAAAATATAAAGTGTACCCTCAAAAAAGTACTCGTAAGAATTTTGTAAGATATGATATGATAAGTATTTTAATCTTTACGCTATTAATATCGGACAAAACTACTCTTACAAAAATACACTAACCATAAAGTTTTACTTACCATAAACTTCATGTTGGGCAGTTCCTTCTGTTCCATGGTGAGGTTGTCGGCCCAGGCCCGGACGCCGAGCAGGTAGCCGAGGTGCGGCATGTACAGCATGCTGCACTCCTGTACGCACAGCGGCAGTCGCTCCAGCTCCACCTTCGCCGTTTCTGACATCAGCCCGTGCAGACTTGCCATTGTCTGCTTTTCTGTTATTGGTTTCGGAAGATGCAATAGCGATTTTGCAGGCGGAGGCGACAGAAGAAACGGAAGCGATTATTTTCTTGCAGATTTAATATTTTGGTAGGTATGCCTACTGTGTTTTTAGTTATGTGTGTATTAGTGAAAATTTTGATAATTTTAAAAGATCTTGACATGACTTGATATGACATCTTTTTCTTCTCATAGGGGAAGCCTTCAAAACGTACCCGATGCCATCTATGATATTAAATCAACATTTGCTTTCGAATTGTTTTTCTTTAATATAAGTAGTAAAGTATACATTAAAAATATGACACACTCAAGCACGGGTCGTATGCAAAGCATATTTTGAAAATTGAAGTATAGATATCTCTAAAATATGCCATTTTTTGGACAACTATTACATACCCTATCTACTTTTTCTTGTAATAATTAACTCACTCATGTCTAAATCAGGGTCAACTCCTGCCTTTACTGTGAATTTCCCTTCGGATTTTGACAAATCGAAGTCAATTATTCTGTTCATATATAACGCCATCTATAGGAAAATATCAATGGTTAGTGGCTCCATAACAAAAATATGCTAGCCTGTGGGGTTTTAAATGGTGCAATGTATTAAAGTAAATCAAAATATCTTGCCTCATACAGTTTATTATTGTCACATGACGCTAACTGCTCCAAGAATTCGCTTGCCTTGCCCGTGCTCTCACACATTTCACATATCAACACCGCGTTATACAATGTCTGAAATCATTAAATAAAAACATAAACCTTAGTAAGAACCCATCCTCATTGTCAATTATGTAGTTTTCTATTTGGCTCGCTAACACACAAACACGTCCGCTCGGGCCGACCGTCGCACACAGACTGAATTAAAACCGGCACTCACCTTATGACAGTTAGTGACGTATGGGCTCGAGACAAATACCCACCTACCCTCATACTATCATTTTCAGATTTATTTGTCAAATAGTTAAGCAGACGCTTCTTAACCGAACAGAAAATATCTTAAATTCTACATCTGTTACTATGTTTATGTACGCAATAAAGATGGAGTTAAATATTGTACGATATCTATAAAATACTTACATTATACAGTGATTTCCACTGGTAAGCTTTCGTAGATAAGGCTTTGATTTTAGCCAGTATACCCTGAAATTATCATCGTTAATTAGTCTACTCTTTTAAATATAAAAGTGCTTATGATTATTAATCTATTTTTTTTTATTTTACCACCTTATTTAAAACGATTCACAGTAAAATCAACTTACATTAACATTCTTGATAAACCTCAGCGAAGAGCAAATATTCCTCATGAGGGAGTCGCTCTGGGGTCGCATGAAGAACGAGACCACGTCCTGGCGGCGCTGCAGGACTGACATGTCGGTGGTCGGGTGCCGCATCAAAATTCTAAAAGGGAACAATTACAACTGGATAGGAGTGTCAAAGGGGAAAATACAAGAGAGCTAAAATTTACTTCAGAGTTCTATCCGAGTGAGATTTTCTGAAGACGGACCTATAAGTAAAGCAATGTAGGTACTCAACATTGCTTTAGATACTTATAATAACAGTTTTATGTGCGTCTGTTTTCGTTTTAAAAGTGTGTTAAAAGAAAAGATATTTTTCTATTTCGTTCTCATGGCAAACGACTTTTTAACTGACCTATGGTAAGACGTACTAATATTCAGAGTAAAAAGATGACCAAATCCCCTCAATTACGATTAACAATCTGACGAACATACATAGCATACTTGCTTACTAAATAGAAATGTAAATAACATTCAAAAGATAAGGCAAAATAATCCAGCAAAAGTACTTATAAATCGGCTTTAAAAATAATTTTAGGACGTTGATAAACTTAAATTGTACTTAAATCACCTCATTCTCCTGTGCCCAACTACTGAGGAACATTTGCTAAAAAGCTGAAACAGGCTTAATCCTTCTTTATTGCTTCCCTGCATTCCTTTCTTGAAATTGCTCGGGTGCGCCAAGGAGCTGAATATTTGAAGACCCCGATATGTGTCTTCATCCATTGTAACTATATCCGCTCTGTGAGGAAAATATAATGATTATATCTTCAGGCAGAAGTGGCTGCTCCATTGGCACTTCAGTCTAAATATTCGTTTTGAAAGCTTTACGATGTAAGTTTGTCTACGGAATTCGTCGTTCCGAATTTTGTGTCGTTATGACAAAGCGACATTTCAAATTTAGCTAAAGCCTAACGTAAAATATATGTCGGTTGGATATATCACTCTTGTTAATTTACTGTCAAGTAGCAGCGTATGTACCTAATGCATACCAAGGTAGAGGTAGAGGAGAGGAAGAGGAAGTAAACATTTTTTTTAAATAAGACCATACTCGTAGAACAAGATACTAACAGCGATATTCTTTTCAAGCTGAGAAACTCTGGCTTTCCATGCAGGTCCATGTTCATGTTGGACCAGTTGAGGTCGAGGTGCCGCAGCGTGGCGCCCAGGGCATGCACGCTCTGCGTTTGCGCGAAGTCGATAACTGTACGGAGGAACACGGCCCGCTCCTCCTCTGTGCAGCTTGCTGGCTCGTTCGGGAGAGACAGTGTCAGGATCCGACGCTTGCACGCTTCGAAATCTTGGGACGTGATAGATATTTAAAAATATATTTTATAATTCGAGAATATTCAGTGAAATTACCAAAATATTCATGGCAATAGGGAAAGAGCATATGCATTATTTTTAAATACTTCATGATTAAAGCCCGTTATTAATAATCAACCTATCAAATTGTACCTTACCAAAGATCGAAATTTGATAAATTCTAGTAAAAGTAAGGCAAAATATTGAACAGATTGATGTATTCATAATAGGCATACGTCCTATAGTTTGTAGAGCGTACAGGAATGTTCAAATGATAAAAATAAGTATATTATGTTTTTAGATTGCATACATTTAAATATTTTTATACTTAATTAATGTCTATCTTTAAATAAGAAAATCCTTAGGCGATAGTCCACAAGTTCTCTATGAATTTTTTAAAATATCTGTCGTATCGTCGAAATAGATAAACAGCAGTGACTAATTAACAGAATTATTGAACAGTTCTAGGTTTATCAGTACATAATTAATATAACGTCGTACGATACGATGCCACATAGAACGTACTGTATTCTTTACTAGACAGGAAGATCAGCTTGCATTTCCCGTCTTCGTTCGTTTCGTTATCAAAAACAGTTCTCTTCACAACGTTGACGAACGTCGACTGCGCCTTGCCGTCCAGAAGTATTTTAACTGGGTCCACTTGACGAAACAGATTCAGAAATATCTGGTGCTCAGGAGGCCGGTCCACTATCTCCTCAAGAATTTGTAGCTGATAAAATACTTAAGACGTCAATAAATTTTTACGAGATACTAACTTCACATTTACCTATTGCTGAAGGTACATGTTTAATTACTTATGCTTATTTAGACGATACTGTGACTCAGAATCTATTCCGTTCGTTGTTGTGTCAATGTAGATTAATATATGAAACGGTTGAGGGGAGATTCCCGGAATACTAAAGTTAGATTTATTGTGGAAAAAGATTTTCTACAATAATTCTGTTTAAAGCTTATACTCAGACATCTAGATCCAAAACGAATTGTCCCACGCGGTATTCACACGGGATAATCCTACTTGCACTATATATAATTTAGTTTATGTAAACATATAAGATACAAACCTCACCAGTCTGTAAAGTGTAACATGCTGCTCCTAGTCTTCCTGATCTGCAGTAGACTGTCAGCATGCGCTAAAATTATTAATGTTATAACCTGGATTTAACAATTAATTATATTGAAAGGAAATGCTGATATTAAGGGAACCTACTCAATATCCACCCCAACTTCATGAATAGGGCCGATGACTCTATTACAGCTAATACATCACAGGGAAATTATTCGTAACTCATCTATACTTTAATATTATTAAGAGGAAAACTTTGTTTGTTTGTTTGATTGTAATGAATAGGCTAAAAAACTACTGGACCGATTTTAAAAATTCTTTCACCATTCGAAAGTTACATTATCCACGAGTAAACATAGGCTATATTTTATATGATATGAAATATATTTGATAAATAGATTTTGAGGCGGTACAAAGTTTGCCGGGTCAGCTAGTTCTAAAATACAGCAGTAATAACTTATATCTCAATTTAGTTTCAAATAAATATGCATACCTATACTTACTTGTAGGTTAATTGAGATAGAATGCTGCTGTGAATTGCTGTTATTTAAAAAGAAGTAAGATGTATTACACTGTCTTATTTAAATAACACAGCAACTCTATTGTTAGAAGTGTTGTTAAAAGAGTTCTACCCTAAGACTATTGTACTTAATTACGTAACAAGTAACGCGAGCCGGTTATTTTAAGGTGTGTTTTGGACGCCGTTATTACGGCCGATAAAACATAAATAAAAGTAAACCTACGCAGTATTTAGGGTTGAATAGATTTTGATCGCCAGACTGGACATTATTTTCGGACTTACTTATACACAGGTAACAAAGGTATACGTAACATATTATTTTTCAGGCTTTGTGTGCGTTATGGAATATTAAGACCACCTTAAAATTGCAAATAAGTGCTAGGGTGCTTTTATGGATGTTGTATATTAACATTTAGTCTGCTGGAGATCTCTACAACTGGAAGAGGCAACTGGACCACGTTGACCCATAGATAGCTAATAACTAATAAGTATTTTTCTTCAATTCTATTAGGACTTCTATGCCAATTTAGTTTTTTATTTACGACACTCATTTAGACGATATCGAAATATCATTATTGCATATTATGTAATATTTTAGTCAATTTTAATTAGGTAAATAATGATTATTTTGAAATTTCGATTCTAAATCACTGTCAGCATTCATTAGGATACTATTTAAGTATCATTAGGCATAATGCCATTTTTTTGTTCACATTTTTTACATATTTATTAATAATTTTATATAATTTTAATTGTTTAAATATGTTAATATTATGTAATCGAATGAAAGGTTACCTCTTCACAATCCGACTCTTCGCTAGTTTCCTGATTATTGTTACTTGTAGAAGGCTCCGTGTTTCTGTAAAATTTTATATAGCTATGTATTTAGGTTTATATTAATTGATTAAAAAAGTTGTATTCACAAATGACTTTAATTGGTTGTAATATAAGCGGGAAACTTAAATTAGCCGCCATTTGGAATTTCGAAACAATTAGTTAAATAACATTTAGATTATTTAATCAATAATACCACAAGTGTTTTATATATTAAATCTTCACCCGACTGAAATCATTTCTTTATATAAAGCAATATTCACAATTAAATATAGGTATATATGATAGATAGTGAAAAAGCCTTGTATAAAGAGTAGGTAGCTCACCTTCGACATTTGGCTATTATAAAATGTCCGTCCCGGGGGCGCGATCCATTAGCGGTCGAGCTTTGTGCGGATGGGTGCGCCCTGCTCGCTGTTGTGCCGCTTTCATTCATCTTCGTCAATAAAATTATTCGGACCTTTTCCACAATGATATGGCAATATTTGAATAACGCACCTCAAATTGTACGTAGGTAGGTCAAACTTATGGAAATTAAGAAAATAATAGATCTCAGAGTAAATATTATAATCTGAGATTCAGATATAGTACCTAAGTATAGTAAGTAATAGTAATAGTAAGTGTACTTAATACAGAAAAAGCGATAAAAACTTCCCGCCAAATTCATTAAATTTTTCTGTAAAAGTTATTTATAACTTATTCAGCCTGTAACTTTGTAATTAGTTTTAATATATCGTTGGCCTGTAACGACGAATATTTAAAGTCAATATTTTTATGTATTATTACTGGTGTACTTAATAAAATAGTTCATTATTATAATTTATGATTCTTACCTGATATGAGTACATTTTATTTTAGCCTGTGTGTGGGCATGATATAATTATATAATTAAAATTATACCTGTATACCTTTATTATTAATCTTTTAAATTAATTATCTGTATTACTTAGTCAATGCGTTGTGTTGTGAGTTGAGTTTATAAGTTTACTAAAAAAAAAATAACCTAAGTACTAAGTATTTTTATATGTGATCGTATTATGTTGTATACGTTTTAGATAGTGTTTAAGACATAAAGTTTTTTAATTGTAAAATGATGATGTTTTCTGAGCGTGATGGTACTGATGCCACACAGTAAGTATCTATTGTTAATTTTCGTATACTAAACTGTGAAAGCATGGCGTGTTTCGGAACTGTACGTTCTACTGCCTGGGAAGGGTTAATAATGGACGTTAACATCCCACTAATGGTATTGAATGGCAGCTGTCTGATGCTTATCTTTACCTACAGTTACTTACCGCTTTGCCGTGTTCTACTGAATGAAAGTGATGATACAACTGGTCAACCGCTAACAATCTCATCATGACGATATAAATTACAACAGCAACGGTCTTGAAGTGGAATTCCAAAATTTGTTTTTGAATAAAAATACGTAAAATTTATAGTCTATATTTATTAAATTCAAAATAACAATACGTATGTAAATAAGCCAAGTCACCTTTTGATGAAAACGTCAATTTTACACTGCTTTTGACGATACCGCTTGATAAATATTATTTTACTCGTTATAACATTCTTTGTTATGATATTTATTTTTGGTCTCTACTTGTGTTCTTCACGCATCAAAGATGCTTTTTAAAAAAAAATACAGGCACTTATGGTGTGGAATATTTCTCGTAACTACTCGTATACATACTTTACATTGTTATGATTAAAGTTATTAAAAGTACCTACTAAAAAGGTTATTTCTAACTAAGCTATATTTTATCATTCAGGTGAGGCATAAATTACCCATAATTCACGATTAGCATGTCTTTTACAGTTTTTTTTAGTTATTAATGGGTAGTTAATATACATAAACATTACCTACCTACCTCGAAGATATTGTGTCAGTGTGATTTATAGCTATATTATAACATATTAGAGATATATGTATTTGAACTTAAACTTCGTTTAATTAAGTGTGTAAAAAACCAGTTAACCTTAGAAACTTAACATAAGTGATAGATTGTTTTACATTCAGTACCTACATTTTTTACATTTACATTTTCACACTAATTACGGTCCACCACAGATATTGTATTAGGTACTCGTATAAGCGCATATTAATTTAAATTGAGTTTTACTTAGAATACATTTCTGATAATTTTTCAGTCAACATAATACAAGAAAGTGTGAGAACCCTAATACATTTTAAAATACCAATTTAGTTACTTTATCAATTACATTATACAATTAACAAGTCCCGATCCTCGGGGGCGTCTCTCCGTATATTAACCCGCACGTGTCGGCACACGTGGCCTACCGCCTCCATGCAGGGCGCCACCGTCGCCGCCATGCACGACTGCACCACCGTCCGTAGAGACGTGAAGTAGATCTTGAGGAACCGCAGGCAAGGTGTCGTGCACCAGATTTGCTGTAAAAATTTGGTGTTTAGATGCCTGAGAATGCGATCCGAAATCAATTGATCCATAACGTTAAGGTAATAGTCGGTATGAGTGACCGTTTGTGACCCAAAATAAGGAAAGGTAAGTTGAAGAGTAAAGAAATTTTAAAATTCAATTCAAGTTAGCCTCCTTTTCTTCCTCTACTAATCCGCATTGGAAAAGCCTTGCCAAGTATACTTCAGGCGTCTCCAAAAAGTAAGGAGAGTTTATAAAATACTTGAAAGACGTATGAAGACCAATCAGGATTAACCATGTGGTCGTATTAATCTTGACTCACCTCAAAAGCTAAGCACGCGAAGCCGCACCCCAGTAGCAAGGCACATGGCGGGGCTGCCAGCACGGACAGCAGCGTGTAGCACCAGTTGCGGGTGTACTTGAAGCAGACATGGCTGAGGCGCCACGCACACTCGGGACTCCGCGCTCCTTCGGTCTCGCCGATTATGTCGTCCCAGACTATCTGTGAATTGTTAAAGGATAATTGCTTCTGTTGCCGGCCGAAGTGAAGAAGAAAATAAGCTGTTTGTGCTCATGTGTTCAGGAGCCCGTTCGTCTGACGTTTTGGAAACATTCTGTGCACTTACGAATGCCTGTTTCAACGAGCTCGATGAAGATAGAATGATATTATCACTGTTACAGCTCTATTCACTTTTGTGAGTTATAAAGCTCGTCCAAAAATGTATTATGACAACTCATTTCATCGGACAGTACATACCGACGATATCGACGACGACGTACGACATTTTCGAAGTTAAGTAAAAAAAAATCACTGACGCGAAACTTCGTTAATATAATATGAGGTAGACTTCGCACGAAGCGATCGCACTACGTTCTTACAGTAGATAATAAATAAACTTTAAGTACCTTTTGTGGTTTAAAATTAATAATTAATATGCTTGCTTGTATGATTATCAAAATACAAGAATAGTTAATAACCATGAAAGGCAAAAACCTTTAAGGGGTCTTCAAAGAAAATTTATGTACTCGCGTGCTAATTTTACATAAATGAAATGCTAATTTTACATAAAAATATTGTTCCTACGTAGGAAATATAACATAAATATTTACAAAGTAAGTAATATCATAAAAATGACTTAGTTTATTTTTGTCGTTTTCATAAAACTAATTTTATAGTAAAACTTAGCGTTTGCGTCATATGAATCACTTTTTGGTAAGCATGAATAGGTCCAGACTCCAGGTGCTAGCACAAAATAAAAACTAATTTTGTGGTGCTAGGTAGTAGTCATCAATAGACATTTTAGCAGAGATTTGACAATGTCTGAGCAAAGTTATAAGTTAATTGACAGATGGTCTGACTATTATAATGGTAATAACTTCTCATAAATATTATCATGATCAGCGAAATGGAAAACAAATGAAGTACAACTGCTTATCAAACACATAACACTATGATTAGTAAAACGTACTATTTATACATGGATCTCATGAACACGTTCTTTCAGAAACACAATTAATCATGTTTACAGTTGGTATAACGAAACGGATATTTCAGGTCAAATATTCAATTGACCGGCGCCCGTCCACACGCCTCCTTTACCAGTCACGCGACCTGCTGGTCTCTTGCGTGATTTGCTCTTGCCTGACTTTTCGAAACAAAGGGCTAGGGCTAGTGGATGTTAAACTTGATTACTGGACGACAGGGTTGTATACGATTTGTTATAACAGCTTTGCTTTTTGAATTTTATTGACCGGCTGCTTTGTTGTAGGATTATGTACAGTCAGCTTTAATAGTAGCTGAACACCGAATATACAAAATAGCTAACGTCACTAATATCATATGTCAGTGGTTAGCTACTTTTGACACTGCAGTGTTCATCTACTTTTGAAACTTTACGACGTTCATCTAAGTATGGTATTAGTTGTGTTCACTTAGGTACTTATGAACGCTTGGGTGTAGGTATTTTTGGAATCTTCAAATGTTCATCTACTTTTCAAGCCGGCTGTACATAATTTGGATCGTAAATTATATAGGTAGATAAGCTGTAGGTGTACCTAAAGCCAGTTTAAAATATATTAAAAGCCTCTCTCGAGATGTTGCGTTGAAGAGCATGTTGGAATGCTTTTTCTCCTTATGTTATATGTCACAATATAAGTAACATTGTATATTGTATTATTCAATATAATATGTTTGATTTACCACACCCTTTTAAGCCTTAAAAATGTGATGTTTTTAGTCTTATGTAGAGTTTGGTCTCCAATACCTGAATAACGTTCTTAATACGCTTTTTTTTATTCTACAGACACACTATTATCTCTCGTGTGTCTACTACGACATTTTCACTCTCACTGCCTATTTCTCGCAAATCTAGATCTACTTCTAAGTGGGTCACAGGGTTACATTCGGTGCTGGCGCCTGATGCGTCACGGTGACCTTACGGCTTGCTTTATGGCACCATTACACTGTCCATTAGGGCACACACTGCGCATGCAAATACGTTTCCGCTCCGCTAATGCCGTCATGGGTTGATTTGCATTGCTTTGAACGGCTAATTAGATTCATAAGGACGTTAATTTTTTGTCCATATTTAATTGAGACCGTCAGGTTTCTTTATAGCTCAACATGGGGTTTAAGGTCAGGTACGTTTGTATGTTAATAAATAATGAGGTTTTGAAGTAACAGAACTTTTGATTTTTATAAGCAGATATGATGTAGATTTTTTTATTTCTATTTTAATGGCGAGAAAATAAAATTAATTCAGGTTTTTAAATAATATGTACAGAATAGGATATCTATTATTTTAGTTCATTGGTAATAGATTAAAGACAACAACAAAGATGCATTATGGCATTATGGTGAGTAACGCCAAGTTCGTAATATCGTATAGTTTTGTTCAGATAATATACTTAGTTTCCTATTGTGTGTCGCTCGTATCCCAAATGCGTAATGCATGCACCTCGCAGCCGCCTAACCTATTTCTATCTAATAAGTAACAACAATTTTAAACGCTGATAAGTTGTGGTTTGAAGGGTGTTTTAAGAGAGACAGCTACTTTTTCGAAGCATTCCAGCTTAGACCTCAGGGGTAGCGGCGCATCTGTGATCAATCTCGGGTAAGAATCTTATATTATCTGTGTGAATGTTCCTGGTATATAACTAACAATCGAAATAATCGTTCCTAAGATTCGAGAAACAAGTTAGAATGTACAGTACCAATCTACAATTTGCTACCTACCGAAATCACAGTAATACTCGTAATTACGAGTACCTACAAAGGGTTAGAGGTCATTGTGAAATATAGAGTAAAACTATTTACTAACGTCTGGCACATTTAGCATGAAACTAGGAATTCCTGACATTTTAGTAGCTGCAAAATTAGTAGAAAGTAGGTAAGTACACTTTCGCTGCACGAAAGCACTTTTGCTTATTACCTATTAGCTTACGAGTATATGCAAGAAAATAGGTTTGTCTAATTATTTATATTAAAAGTATGGTAGGTATATGTTTAACTAACTAAATTTTATAATAAATGTAAGAAACCCTGTTCGAAATAGACTGACTCGTACAAACAGACTAAAACTACATATTTTGACCACTTTTTTTACCCGACTGCCAAGGAAGGGTTATGTTTTTCGCGCGTATCTTGTATGTTTGTCTTTCTTTATTTGATCCGATCTAACAAACGGGTGGATGAATTTCAACAGTTAAGGTGTCATTATATTTGTTTCAATGACCCGAGTGTCCTTAGATAGGTGTTAGTAAAAAAAAATCAAAACGGCGGATTTTTGGCGCGAAATAGTAACACATTTAAAAAAAAAAGTTATCCGAACCTATCGAGTAGGGTATCAAATGAAAGGAAATTAAACGGAGATTACAAAAACATATTTGTATATATATAAAACAGCAAGGTGACTGACTGACTGACTAACTAAATGACTTTTTCATTTTTCAGAAATCAACGTACAGCCTAAACCAAGGATCTTACAGTTCTGAAATTTTGCACATAGGTTCTCTATATAGCGTGAATAAGTACTAAGAAAGGCCTTTTGGAAATTCTACCCTTAAGAGGGTAAAATAGGGCAAAACAGTTTTTTTGAAATTCTTTAATTTTGAAGCAACTACTATAAAATTTTATATTTGGCTTTCTGGATAGGAACAAGGACGCACTAATTTATCCCCCTCCGAAAAATCAACCCTGTAGAGAGTAAAATAAGGGTTAAAAGTTCATTTGAACAATCGTCAATTTTGAAGCAAACACTGAAATTTTGTATCAGGCTTGTTAGATAAAAATAATGAAATTCTACCTCTAACGAGGTGAAATAATGACCGAAACTTTGATTTAATGAAGTTATATATTTTATAGACCGTAAATGGTGGATTTTTTCGCGAAATAGTAACACGTTTTAAAAAAGTTAACCAAACCTATCGAGTAGGGTGTCAAAATAAAGGAAATTAAGAGGAGATTACACATACATTATATAATATATCTTATATATAAAATTCTCGTGTTAGTTACCGTACTCCTCCGAAACGACTTCACCGATTTTTACCTAATTTTATATACATATTCAGTAGATCGGCCACTATCTATTTTTTTTTACCCCTAATTGATAAGGGTTGTTCACCCTTAACATTTTTTAATTTTTATGGCAACACAACGTTTGCCGGGTCAGCTAGTACATATATGCTCGTATATACACATCGAGATGACTGTCTGACTAAATAAGTGAGTTGCTGTGCCAGAGATCAACGCAAAGGGAAACCGCTGAACTTAAGCGTGCTGGAATTTTACACATAGGTTCTTTATATAGCGTAAATGAGCACTACGAGGTTAAAATAGGATAATATTGTTAGGACATCTATTGTTTTTGAAGCAGAAACCTACTATGAAATTTTGTATTTGGCTTTCTGGATAAAAATAATGAAATGCCTATTTCACTGCTTTTGAAAATTCTACTTCAACCTTTTTGGTGCAGTCGGGTTTTTGATTTTTTAAATTAATTACTTGTTTACAATAATGACTTAGATTCCTGGGTGTCAGTTAGGTATGGTGACCGCTGCGCTACGAGGGTCATCAAATTTTATTTTTTGATATTTTGCGTTTAAGGAAAGGCAGTCTTTTTTATTTTAATTATTTATTTCAAACTTACCTGTAAATGTGGATTCAAGTTATTAGGGTCCCTGTCCTCCAGGGCTTCCCGGACGCCGCTGTCCGGTTTCGGCTGCATCTTCGAGGACACGTCAAAGCGGGCTACTTTCTGTTCTCTTCTCGGCTCTAAACTAACCGGTACCAGGATAGGTGGTGCAGAGGACGGTTCCGGTATTTCGGGCAGCAGCTTGACTTCGGAAGCGCACGTAGCGCCACTAAACGTGTAGAAAGATAGACCTGACTCTCAAACTTTTTATTCGTCTGACTGTCTGTCTGTCGGTCTTGTTTATGATTTTCTTAATTATTTTACTATTGAAATTACTAAACCTTTTTTTACGGAACCCAGTTTTAAGTTTTTTACGGAACTTAGCACCAAAATTTTATAAGTCAAATTTTGTACTTATAATATGATACGATATATATTTTATACCTACACTGTAAAATATCACATTATGTGCAAGCGTTTTTATTTTTATTCTTCAGCTTTTGACTTAAAAGTTTTAAAATAAAGGTACTTTCAGTAAATTAGTAGGTAGTAAGTAAAGTTGTTTCTAAAATTCTATAACTTCGAGCCTTGTGTCAAAACACTAATAATAGTATAGTACTGTAATTATTCAGCCATTAAACAAGTTGTAGTGTGGGAAAAAATAAACAGTTTTAACTAATAATCGTATTTTACTGAATATATTGGCATGTAAGGGTATAATTATAGCTGTTTCACTTGTTCTCTCAGAATGAATTCATTAAGAAAAATAATTAATCATGACTAATAATAAGTAGTATGTAACACGCGACGAGGACATTAAGTTTCGATTACCGCGGGCACCTCGCCGTAAGTTCGCTGTAAAACTGAAATTATTCCCTCCAAAACCCTTTGCCTACACCGTGTCTGCGCATGTGTGTGAAAATTCAGTATGAATGTATTTATGAAAACAGTATCCATTGCGGTTCTCGCTTATGTTTGGAATGTACATTTCGAATATAAAGAGCAATGTACTCGGCTTACTTTTTTTTTTTAGTTTAGTTAGGTGTTGATTTTGAATATTTTAGGAGAATAGAAATGTCTTTTGTTAGTTCATAATCCATTGCGTGTTTGTCGAGTATTCACTCTAAATTAGGTACTACCGAATGCAGCAATGTACCATATTATTGAAGGTGAGTGGTCAATCATCGTAATTTTTTCAAGACTCCGGCGATTCAGGGCGTTGACCGTTGGCTTTACAGCTTAGAAAATTTGTTTTTTATTGATTGTGAAACTTATGGTTATTATGGGTGGGATAAGGTTGCTTTATTTACCGTACGGTGTGTACTAACACGCGAAAATATAAGGTAAATACTAAGTTTAAATGTTATTAAACACATAACGTAATGTCCTCCTATATCTTAAACAGGTAGGTATAACTTTAAAATGCCAAACAATAATCAATAACACAAAGTGATTTACTTATTATGTTTTCTGACTAAATTCAAATGTGCAAAATAATAAATTAAACAAATATTGTTATACAAACGTTTATTGTCTCAAATAAACAATGCTTTAAGATTAAGATACATCTATTTCTACATACATACACATGCACCCTCGTTACTTATATACAGGCCTTAATAAGTGTATACGCTCTTTATATTCGAGTATAGATTAAAGTAAATACATGTTTAAAATACAAGTTTACATCTAGCTTACATTTATTAAGTACACTGAAATATTTTAAGTTCGTAATAAAATATGTATATTGTGATTCAGTCCTTTAATCATTAAAAACTGTCGACGCAAAGAGTTCCTGCGTGATTTCAATATTCAATATTGCCATGTTAATTTTCAATTTTGCTATATTACTTAGGTAGTAGTGATTTGATTATTATTCACACTTTTTATTGCTAGGTCAAAGGTGCACACGTCTACATGGAATGTTAAGTTCAAGGAAAGTATGAAAAAGTGGCTATTTACATTATTGCTTTTTCCACCATATTTTCTACGACCTCTACAATATTTACGCAAATACGTATACTTACTCGACATACGACACGTGTCTGCAACGCATACAACTATTACAAATTGTGTAGTTTACACGTGTCATTTCGTTTACACGTGGCTTCTAAAATATACTGTCTATGCGGTATTGTCTTCCAAATTATTGGAATTCATATGATGCTCGCCATACAGATAATTAAGGGATGGTGCATGTCAAATTCTTATAGGAAATTCAGGTGTTTTCAATGTTACACTATTATAGGTACGGCATTGATTACATTTTTTATATTACATTTAATTTAACAGGAATTTCTCGCGCGGACAGTTTCTAATATTTGGAAAACATCATTTTACAAGGTAAATATACATTTAATTTCCTTACGATACATGGATACATTTGTTTATTGCACCTGATGTCTATTTAAAATCTTAAGTATTAAGTAAGTACATGATGATATTAAGAAATATTTTTACTTTTAAATATCTGAGGGTACTGTAAGTTTTATTTTATTGTAATTACGTGCTTGTCTCAACTTGCTTGACGGAAGATAAGATTATCTTAGATAGGTTATTTAATCCATGGCAATCCAATAATTCGAGCTATACTTGGATTGGATGAAATACTAAGTACTAAGTAATTTCTTTCTGTGTAATCTTACTTGTGGTGGTTAGGTTTCTTATCATCATGTATTAATGTGCCTCCTAAAATTTTTGATTTAGCGATTACCCATCCAATTGTTGAAGTAAGCCGCGGGGTTATTTGCGTTTCTAATACCAAATAATAATAGAGTTATTAACGGCAAAGTGAGGGTAATCGATCACAACCCGTCACGAGCCGTCACACCGGTAACCCAATTATTCATGAGTGTAACCCGCAGGCACATTAGGGTATTGTACTCTTGTGCCTTTAATGTTTTAACAAGTTTATCATATTCATGAGAAAAAAAACGGTTTTTGAAAAATGAGTTTGGGAAGTAAGAATACACTGACTTCAGTAAATGGAAAGAAATTTAACTTTTATCGAAGAAATGATGAGGTTTTATGGAATTATTTACATTTAGCATTTTAGAAAATAGTTCTATATGAGTTTTGAAATTAAGTTTTGTTCTCGTCAAGCAAATTTATTGTAAACAAGTTATTTATATATGTTCATTCATTAAGGTTAATATAAAATTTATATTACCCCGAGACATTTACAAGTGAAAATATAAAAGTAGTTGGTAATTATAAGTTACGCTTATGTTAGCACCTTTACACTTAGAAATTAGTACAGTTAAGACTATATTAAAGCTTCAGTATTCGCTTACGAGTGGAAGACGATAGCTATTGCATTGTTTATTTATATCGATTAAAAACGCGAATATTGTCGATGTAAAACAATAGAAAATTTCTAATGAATAAAGAGATAGTTCGAGTTTAAAGATTTTTTCAGTTAAACAATGGCTTTTAGTTTTTATGGCTTATGATGCATATATCTGATGTTCTGTTGGTGTTTTTTTGTTAGTCTGTTAATAGATATGTTTTAAACGAAAAGAAAGATTCCAAAACTAACATATATTAGAAATATTCCATTGTTTTCGAATAATGACATTTTTATATTATTTTACACTTGCCTTAGTTCTGAGTACATCCCAGATTACGTCACAGAGTTTTTACATCTCTAGTGCGATTAGTTGTAAATACATTTATATATTTACTACATAACGAATAAACTTATTTTATTGTTACTTAGCAAGTTACAAACCACAATATGGGTATTTTATATATATATATATATATATATATGTTTTCTATACTCTTAAAATTTTGTATTTAACTTCCAAAAGTTCATACTTATACGTTTATGTTAAGCGTTAAATATATTTTATATTTCATTTCAAACGATATCCAAAATCTTACAACATATAAAAGTGTAAGCTAAATATTTTAATATGACAATTCGGTTTTACAATTTCTGTATATTTATAACAGTCGATTTATTATAGGGCTCAATATAATATAATGATCGTTATAATATTATAATGACGAGCGCCAGATAGTGCGTCACGGGAACGTAAACGTGACGAAGTGACGTGTGAGACCGTGCGCACGAGGACGTTCTAGTGACACTTCTGATTATATGACGATTCTTAGCGTGCGAATGGGAACGTTTAAGTGACGGTGTGACGTACCGTGCACACGTTCGAGCAACGTTCTTGGCGCTGTGATGCCGTAGCGTGTTCACGTGAACGTTCACGTGACGCGGCTTATGCGCACGTTCGACGGTTCTGATGGTGTAACGTGATATAGCGTGCACACGGGAATGTCGAAGCGACGTTAATGTGCCGGGGCATGCGGGAACGCTCAGCGTGCGGGCACGGCGGCGCGCGCGGGCCCGGCCGGCCGCAGCCGCGGCACGATGGCGGGCTCCGGCTCCACATCCTCCTCCTGCGTCGCTTCGCTACTGGTTGTGGACACAAACATCAGTGACGGAAACATAATTACATATATTATAAATATTTGAAAATATGTCATACATTTTCTTATTTAAATAAAGCACTAAATTCCTCAAAAAACGTTAGTAAATACTATATCTTATTACTCTACGGATTCTCACAATAAGCGTTTTTAATTAAACAAAATTTTACATGCAATAAAAACACTAAATTGTGGCCTATAAACTTAAAATTTTATTTATCTTATTTGCAAGACATCACAAAATTATCGTAAGTACCCGTTACATAAAAAGTTTCATTCGTTAAAAATCAAATATGTAATAATCAGTCCACTATTTACAAACTACTTATTTAACAACCAATGTATCATGCAAAACCTGGTTTCTTTAAACCGTATACATTGTCTAAAACTTACTTCGATCAGAAATCATGCTGCTTCGATCGAAGCGTAACAATCTATAATTGTAATAAGCCTGTAAGCACTCACCTTGTCCGTGGTAAGGCAGTTAGGGTTATAAGCACTACTGGATCACCACCTTGGAACATAAACAACTTGTTAACTAAACTACCTGGATAACGTATATTTGCTAATAAGATAATTGGGTACTCTTACAACCAGTAAGTTGCTTAGAAGCGGATACTTCGAGTTTAATGTTAAGGCAAGCTTTTATTTAAATCATGCATTTTAATTCATAAAATGTAATATTTGACAAAGATATTTTAATGCAAGGTAACTTCTACATTTTATAATCAAATTCTTCTATATGATGATCAAAATCATATTTTTTTAGAGTTTAAAAAAGCATAATATCTGCAAACCTCAATCTCAAGATTGCGGTAGCGAAATATTTACGAAAATTACGTTTTTACTACACAATTAATTTATTTATAAGTAAACTTGACATTAATTTATATTCATAGGACATAGAGATGAGAATAGACAGACGGATAGGACAGAGAGTTAGAAAAAAAACACATTTCTATAAACGTGAAGAAATTTCTAGAAATTTCTTTTCGTGCAGTTATGATCTTTTCTGAATAAGGCAATATTTTAATGTAAGTTGGAAAAAATATTTTTTATTGATTAAAAAATTATCTGATATCCATTTATAACATAATAATAATAGAAACTAAACAACAAAAGCACTTAGAGCGGGTAAGCAAATTATATTTCTTTGTAATTACGATTTTTCATTCAATTATTTTGAATCCATTTTAATCTGCCTATTTCAATCAGATTTGTTCTTATATTTTGGATGTTATCGACCAATGGACATGTTTAAACATATAAAACGCTAACAAGTTATCAATCTATTCATATCTACATAAAAGCGGATGGATGCGTCACCTGATCTTGATGGGCTGTCGCAGCGAGAGCTCGGAGCCGGAGGAGGAGGGCTGTCGCGGCAGCAGGCGCGGCGCGCGCGGCGTGCGCGGCGAGCGGCCGCGCGCGAACTCCAGCCGGTAGTTGTCCGAGCGCGGGCTGCCGCTGAACGCCTCGCCCTCCGCTGGAATATTAACACCTTTTTTATAACATGGAGTAGCAGACGAGCACGCAGTCCACCTGATGCTAAGTGGATCCTGCCGCCCATGAACATCTGTAATCAACCCCAGATAGGATTAGATATTCCTGCCTGAGGTCGGCCACAGCTGCACCGCTACCCCTGAGGACTAAGCTGGAACGCGTCGAAAAAGTATGTCTCCCTTACCACACCTTACAAACAGAATAGCGCTTAACGCTGCTGTTATAAGGCAGAAATTGGTGTGGCGGTGGTGCCGCCGGAGTCGAACCACAAAGGATTCTACCACCTTCAGGACCTCTTTCAGCTGCAATCCTCTTTATGTCCCAATGTTAAGTACAGGACTTTTTCTACATTTAAAAAAGAACCTAGGGTACCCAGATTCTTAGAACACAACATGTTTCTCCATTAGCTATATGCGTTTTATTTCTCACTGTTAAGCATAGGTATTTCCTTAAAATTGGGAAAGGCCTGACAGGCCATATTGCTTTATTGCAGATTGGTGCATATTAGTTAAATCTCAAATATCAAAAATCAATCAGTTAATTAAAAGATAATATTTTAATAAATTTATTTCTTACAATGACAACAAACACACATTAAATAACTTAAGGCGATGCGTCTAAAAGCATGTAATTTTACAAAATCAGAAAAGTTATATATCCAGCACCTCTCTCCATAAAAATAAAAACTTCTAAAATTAAAAGCTATGCTGTATTTTACGCAAATTATTAAAAAGTCAATAAGAACTAAATAAATAAAACGCGTCCTTAAAATAATTACATAAAAATATTTTTACGTAATATTATTGAAGTGCAAATGTAAACTCATCAATTTAATACATCAAGTATTATTGTGATCGTGGCGTCACGCCTACATGCTTGCTAATGCTTCCAACATAATTGATCGACGATTGAAATAGTTAAGTAATAACTCATAGGAATTCATACTTATTAAATACACATAACATATGGACACATATTTATCGTATTTACTTTGATTCTTGTTTATTATAGAGTACAATAATTAAATGTATTAGAAACCGTTGTGGTTTGATGAAGTGTTTAAAATTGCGGTAAGTATACATTTTATGAAGCATTTCAACTTACTCGTACTCCTCAATGATGGCAAAAATCTGTGATCAGTCTCAGATAGGTCTCCTGTATAGGTTTGATTACAAATGTCCATAGACGGCAGTCCTTACCATGAAGTAGAGTGCATTTTTTATAATCTTTAAAGTTACTGACGAGTTTGCAGTGCACCTCATCGTAATTGGTCTGCATTTAGACACATCTATTATAGAGTCCAGTTTGCTTTATTTTTAAAGTAAGTTGGTAGGTAGTCTGTAAAGTCAGTAGGTATTCCATTTGATGCTACCGTATAACATAATAACTATAATACGATCCTGTTTGCGCTGTCATATTTAGAAGCCATTTACATAATAGACGTACCGAACACATTCATAAACAATAGATGTGCCGGATGTACACACGCGACCTTGTGACACAAACACAGTTTGACCGACAACATCGACACCTATTTAGCTATTATAGTCAACTATGTAGCTACATATCTATTAAATTATGGCTGAGTACCTACCGACATGGGTGTACTTTATATGATTTTTAGATTTTTAATGATATGATTTTTCATTGTATAAGGTAAGTTGTAAGGGTAAGTGACATGAAGTAAGATCGGACCTGTTATAGTAGACCAGTTAAAGTATAAAAAACAATTATAAATTTGTGATAGGATCAGTAGAAAATGAAATTTCGTTAAGTCAAGGAACTTTAAGTATAGTCTGCGTAAAACTGCTAGTCCGCTCTGAATATAGAAATGAATCGCGTCGCCATAGTAAATTGTATGACTACACCTGGACAAAAACTTTAGAGTGGACTGGCAGTTTGGCGCGGTCTATAACACCTTAAGTATTTAAGTAAGACTTTAAGCGACGCTGCCCGTTTTCGCCCACGGGTACTAAGCTACGTTAGTGTGCCCTTACGTTGCTACGGAGTATATGCTTGTAGTTGTGTTAGACCGCATTGGCTCTCTGACTGACACCTGCGCGCATTAACTTCAGGGCGGACTTGAAGTTTGGAGCGGACTATAACTTAAAGTAATATAAGTTAGGTACTAAGGGTGTGACAAGTTAGTGTGTACATACGTGCGTGCGACATGGGCATGCGCGCGGTGGCGGGCGGGTGCGTGTGCGGCGGCGCGGCGGCCCAGTCGCGGTACACGCGCGCGCCCTCCGAGCGCCACTCCGACAGCTCCACGCAACGTATCTACAACACAAACACGTTATTTATTAACTTGGATATTACGACAAGGAAACCAATCCAGATTTGATCTAGCAAACGTCTTAATTTGAATTCAGATAATTGTTTCGGGTATTGTAGTTCAACTGTAATTTGTAGTGTCTAAGTCGAGTCAACGCTAAAACTCTTGATTGACATTGCTTAAATGATTAATTGATCTTGTATTTTTGTAGTAGGATTTTTTAGTAATTATATCTATGTATATAATATTAGACAAATTAAATAAAACAAAAATGCATTACGAAAGAAAAATATATAATTTATACTTTGTAAAAATCGAATTCCAAAAGATATCATATCTCCAAAGATTATCAAAGGGGGGCGTTGTATCTGGTAGTCTTTTGTAAAGTATAGCAGCAAACCTCAATATTAATAAAGACACTTTCTACACTAACAGCCCCATACTTGGAATACACAAATACCCAGAACAGATATCCAAATTCATCATTCAGATATCTGTCTAGCCGGGGATCGAACATGGAAACCTTGGCACGTTAGACCGCTTGTTGACCGCTTAGCCACGCGGGTCGTCACCACGTTAATAAGGTGTAATATTAACATGGTTGCTATACTCACAGGAGTAGTGCTCTTGCTCCTGCCGCTAACCTCCGAGGACGCATTGCTGTGCCTCTGCCGGCCGTCTCTGTGCCGGTTGGCGGTCGGCGAATCTCTGCACGAGCCGTCCGGTTCGTCTCTAGCCTGAAATATGTTTAGTCACGTCATATTAATACTGATTGATGATTGAGATTTCACAGCTTTCAAAAATAACACTACTTTAAAAAAGTTTCACTCCAAATCGACAGGGGAGACTGATATCGGAAATGGCAAAAAATTAAGATTCTGCAATCATTATTACTTTTTCATCACTAGTTTAAAAAACCTGATGTAGTATTATATATGATTTCTCTTAGTATGATGTGTCTTCATGCTAGACTTAGATTGAACGCTCAACTACACTATTGTTGGCTACTACTATCAGAGAGAGTTTACATTAGAAGTAGGTATACTTGTTTTTCTTCTACGAATATTAAATTATAGAGTGGTAGGAACCTTGTTGAGGTGGGTAGCAGCCGGCATGCTGGATGCGCCGCTGCTAACGAGTCGCAGCTGTTGTCTGATGCTCGCCTTCTCCCGCGCACGTTTCCTCTGGAACTCTTCCTCCACTCTGAGAACAAAATTGTTGTGAACAAAACAATTCATAAACAGAACAATATTCTACTTGTAAACTGATTGACTGCAAAACATGCAGAGTTTCAACTCATGCTTTGTTATTTAGAAGCAGCATAGGTGCCGTAAATACCCTAGAAAAGAATTTTCAAAACGAGTCCTAATTTGGATTTTCGACCAGGTAGACTAAATGAGTAATTGAAATTAATGTCCAGGTCAGGGAGTTTGTAATTAAAAGAAACAAAACACTAAATATATAGAACCTTTTTTGAAGCCATGGGAGTAAAAACATTATTAAATCCTCTAACCGTCTCATGGCCTCCAGCTCGGTGCGCCGCTGCTGCTCCTTCAGATCTGCCTCCTTTGACAGCTTCTCTGCCAGTCGCCGCCTCTCCAGCTGCCGCACTGTTGACTGGAAGGTGAACCGCTTGCCGCGTGCTGTCACGTTGCTGTTCCTCTGCAAATAAATTGTTAGTTTAAAACTTGTGAAAGATGAAAGAACCAATATGTATAAGCAGGGGAGGTAACAGCGCCACAACGTGAAACATTATTTGCGTTTCGATGCAAGGGTTGATTTACATATGACTATCTTAACCCGTGCATTCGTGCGTTGATATCAGGTGTGTCGAACATCAGATGAATTGAATGCTCGTTTGCCACTTTAATCTTATAAAAATCTTGGCAATGGCCTTTTTGCATAAACGAAGGCTTGGAAGTGTTACACGCATTTTGTCTTAGAAGTATTAAAAAATTCTTAAGAATAAAACTATTTTTGTCTTGTAACACTAGTCCAAAGTTGCTATTTTAGCTAGAAGGGTTGGTCAAAAAGATATAATAATTGGTAAATCAGTACACATTTATTACATTTCTTATTTTATTAACAATAGGTACGTAGAGATTATAATAGAGTGCTTTAAAATACTATTAAATGATCGCAAGTTGATGCGTCACACAAACCTACATACGAACAATCCGCGATTGTGTGGTAAAGAGAGCGAGTTAAAGTCGGTGGTTCTTTATGGTAATGAGTTTTTAACCGTGCTTGTAGCGCAACACAGGTTAGGTCTACGGTTTACTGAGCATATGTACTATATTAGAAACTATATGATTAACACGCAACACCGTTCCAAGGATTGGTTAGGTTAGTTTAGGTTGGGTTTTCTTTCAAGGATGCTTTTCTTTCATTCTACCATTTACATAGCTAAATCGTATAAAAGAAATCTTAGAAAAATATCTTTAGCAGTATGACACTTAAACACAGTGAATTTCTTTAGTTTTGTTTTAATCATCTACCTGAACGTATACCTATCCCGGAATCAGGACCACTACCACACTTTTTTCAGCCTGTAAGTAACAATGCTCAAGATGGTGCCCATATACAACTGTAGTTTTTAAATAACGTATGTCTTATAAATACAAATGTTCTGTATAATTAAAGTGTATTTGCCTCCCAGGTCTCTTGTGTTTTATGAAGTACCTTAAGTTCCTTAACTTCTTCAAGTGTTTCTGAGGACCTACCTATTCCTAATGACATTTTGAGCTCAATCATTTCTTTTAAATACCCTAATGCATGGCTCACAAATCCTAATGCAGTCTGCGCTCTAAATGATGGTACGGGCCTACATTCGAACAATCAACGATTATGTGGTTAGCAAGGCGGTTTAGCACCTTTGTTGCGACCGCGCTGGACTTTTCAGAGCGTGCGAACCGGGATGAGATGAACGATAATGGGTAATTAGGGTCCCGTGCTAGCGTTGCCGTGGAGATTACACGATACTGAATGTTGTAGCGAAATTATAAAGAGGTAAGCTGAGATGTGAAGTATAGAGGGTGACTTCTCGTTGCGCTTTTAGGCTCAGGTATAAGCTTAAGTCATCGGTATATCCGCACTTTTAAGCAAATTATTGGCAGTTAAGAGCAATTGTAGTACGGAGATATAGTATCCAATTGTGCGCTGAAAGTAGCAAATAGGAAAACAGTTCCTTATAGATGCCTTTTTTTATCAGAGGCCCGAGGCCCACTGTCCTTAATTCCAAAAGAAACGGCTCTCTACATGAAACCAAAATTACTTCTTGCGAGATACTACTACTCTGAGAAATATAGGTATGTGAGTATCCTTCTGGTCAGCATTTCTGACTTCTCTAAACCAAAGCTGCATTGCCACCAAAACGTTACAAGGTAAACAAAAGAAGGTTGAAGCCAAATACGAATTTCGCAATTAGACATGGTGGTATTAATATAACATGTAACCTTAGAAGTACACAGTATGTTCACATGCAAAGTTAGTGTAAAATAAAAAGTAATGACAGTGTTTGAAAAAAATTACTTCCGTTCTGCAACGTGCATGGCCATGGACAGTATTACTTTTTAAATGTAGTTAATTTATCGACATAGGTATGTATGATAAAGTTAATATATTGAAAGTAACAAAAGATACTATTTTTACATAAATTTTAATTATAACATTGTTAATTATAAAATCTTTCCTATTATAGTTATTATTAACGCCGACACGTCTTTGACGCGTGATAAACTTCCTGTCTAGAATCGGTCAAACACATTGCTTTCTGTAAGGGCTAAATTGGAATCCTTCGTATAATCCTTCGGAACTCTTATCACCCTTTAAACCAGAACATTGCCTCCGAAGTCGAAATACTATGTGTGTTACCACCTTTATAAGGTAGCTTGGTGAATAATATATAGTAAATTATTGTAGATAAATAGAGTAAGTGCTATATAACAAAATAATGCCCTGTAGTGTGGTACCGTCCGAGATTACGATCTGAACATCCTTTTTCGCAACCGACCTCATACGCATTAATTGCTTTAGTCATAGTTAAAATAGAAGTTTGATTGCACTTACTGTATGTGTAATGAAATCATTTTAATAGGTATAAGCCTAAGTAGTGAACCATCATACATTTAGTTTACAAGATCAATAAGGGACATGTCCCTTACTCATGAATAAAACATTGCGAATTCTAGAATAAATCAGTGTAAAATTATTAAAAAAGAAAATGGAACAAGCTTTTAATTAACTCATTTACTAAAACGAATGAAAAATCGGGTTTACGAACAGAATTTTATACAACAAGCCTAACACGACGAGGATATCTTTATTAATTGAAGCACTGCCATGACTGGGCGTTTCCAGGTCCTTCAGATCTAAAACTTAGCCCTAAGGGGTAGCATCGCATCTGTGGCTGACCCACGTAGTACTCTAGTCTTAACTCTTAATAACTAGATAACTAGATGAAGGAATACACACTGGTATTTTAGTCAGAATTCACTTAATATTAGTACCTACATAAATACAGTCACGTAAAGACAATTCATCCAAACATAACGCACAGACATAGTAACGACGGAATAGTTCAAACTGAACAATGTCTAACTGAAAATACGTAGTTCTACCAAAAGAGATAATCACAATCTCGGCCGGATCACGACCGACTTCTTAGTTAGTAAAACACAGAGCTATTGTCACGTGCATCAAGATTGGGCACGCAAAATACATCTGGGGCAGCGGTTCTCAACTTCTAAATCAACAAAATAATAAGATTTGAAATTTGTCAATTTTAACGACTAAAATCGTAATAGTACGCATGCTACGTAACTTTGAGGGAGTTCTGCTTAAATGATAAAATCTTTACTAACTCTGAGGAGTTTGGAAGATTCCTATAAATAAATTTACTCCGTCACAACCTTTAAATTTCAACTCCATCAATGTTTATTAACAAGTGTTCCAAAAAATGTATGTTTCGAATGTAAATTTTGAATGCAAATACGTGTAGATGCGTTGTCGCTCTAATCAAACTATAAAAAGTTCTTTTGGGCCTATATATTCTAATTTAAGTATAAACAAGCTATCTTACGCTATTTAGTAATATTTTCTTATGTCATAAAAGACATTCTTCAACAAAATCGTACGCTTCGAGGTCAAGTATCTGGTGACTTGTAAAAAAATTAAGCATCATAGTGCATGTCAAATTGAGGTTATAGAGTTTGAGCATCACTGCCCCAGTCATGCACCATCAGGCGTGGCGTGATGGTACTGCGTGTCGGACAATAAGGTTGATGACTGGCTGAAGGGCATGCGTTGCTTGTTAGTCACCTGTGCAAATTGGGACACTTAAACAAAACCTTCGTTCGCTTGGGCTTTTTGAGATGTTTAATGAGTGTGGCAATCGGAAGCGGTTCTTTTGTAATTGTGTGCTTGTGTTTATTTAAGTTTTGTTGAAGACAAAGCCTTATCTTATCCCTATGTTCCTAATTTATGTTCGAAAAGGATTCCGGTATAATACGGTAAACACATCCAGAGACACAAATATGTTGCATTGGTTGTCGAAGTGAAGTGATCATGACGGATTCACATGTATTTTTCCGAGTCTAAAATGTACTCCTGGAATTGAACCGTCGTCAGCCCATTGCTGTCCCACTACTGGGCCCGGATCTCATGAGCAGCAATAAGTCATAGTCCACCGCGATCGTCGAGTGGGAATTATAAGACTTTACATACCTTTGAGATTTTTTATATATCTCTCAGGTGTACAGGTTTCTTAACGATGTTTTCCTTCATCGTTAAAGCTGTATTGGACCAATAAAGATTAATGCTAAAGAAGTAGGTAGGTATGTCAAAATTCTATGAATAAACATAGCAGTTTTCCCACTTTTTTACTTTTATAATTTAAGTAAATAATCTCGCATTCCGGTATCAGACGTATTCTAATCATTGTCAACATCTACCAAATAACTACTTAATAGCTAATAAATTTCTTAAAATCGTGTTCCATTTATTTAACTTGTATCCAAATCGATATTCAAAGGAAAGTATTATATATGTATTGGACATAAGCCTTGTAGATAATAGAATATCATACTCGTAATAACATCCATCATGTAACACGATACTACTATTACGTAGAAAATCTCCCAAGAAATCGAAAGCGTTATACATATAACAGATGATACTCATCTCGTGAACACGGAAGATAATTACGGCGATATCAAATGCTAAATGAGCAACGTAACGTAATTAAAACTGGGACGCATTGGGCCACGTGGGCAACTTGGGCAACGTGGCGTGGAGTGGCGGAGGTGGCTCGAATCGATGAACAAATGATGGCATAACCATAATTATGGTAACTGAGCTGTAATCTAGGCAGCGGTGTATAATGAATGTTGATTATGTTATTGTAATTGGTGCATAAATAAACAAATTTCTAGTTTTTAATTTCATTGAAACAGTGAACGAGCAGCTCCTATATTAAGTGTCATTCTCGTCCCTAGACATTTTTACCCAATAGTAGACGGAAGATGAAAGGTTCACCATTGATTCTAAATGCTTTGATTCCCCTGAAGATTAAGGTCGAACCTTTATCTGCCTTACCTACCACCGTGAAGAGTTCGACCATCTTATAAAATTGTCTTTGTAAAAATGTCCAGGATTGATTTTAAAAAGGATAGAAGGAGTCTGTTAATGGCGAGTAATTGAAGTACGATGATGTAAATTAAAATATCGATACAAATAATATTACAAAAGTGGATAACCACATCATATAACTCTGATACTTAGGAAACAAACAAGCTTATTAAAAGGCAAATTATGGCTTTAATTCTGCAGATGTAGTGAGACTTAATTAGAAAGACTACATAATTTAGTATGTTACGCTCTCGCTTTTATTATCTTAATTTTAATATATTATAATATTTTAACATGATTTAATTTCATTTTAAATACTACTTTGCTTAATAAGAGTTAGGCGATAATAAATTTATTCTTGGAGTAATCATATCTTTATTGTCATAAAAATTAAAATACTTCTACTTAAATACATAGCCTATGTCACCCAAACAATTTAGAATTTAACGACATTTATTATATACAAGATTAACTGGTACTGGCAGACGAAAAAAACAAAACAAAACGAGTTCTTATATTTCAATATCGCTAAACAATCATTTATATGCTTAAAATGTCAGTAATTTGATTTTTAAATTCAAAATCATATCCATACATTTTAATTTAAACATTTGTGAGAGGTGTAAGTTCAAGCCGTTAATATTCGACATTAAGTGGATGCAAAGGCCGATTGTTAGTGGTCTCATCACCCGAGGTCGGCTCCGTTTGTCTTGGTTCAGTTTGCCCAACGCCGGCCTCACGTGTGCAAACGTAAAATGCCGACATATTTGTAAACAATTGGCTTATGTCGACGACGACAGTCCAGTTTTATTAGAATTGCTAAAATTATCACGCTGCCTTTATCCGGGAATTTCCGATATTTAAACTATATTTTGTTCATTTTTTGGTCAACATCTCAACAGTGTAGTAAATAATAATGTTTATTGTCAATTTTACTAATAATTTTAATACAAGTAGTTATACTGATAATTTTATTGCCTTTGCTTATTACGCTACTATTGCTGCTAAATTGAAACACAAATAATTGAACTGAAATTAAAAATAAAACGGAACAATCAGTACAACGGAAAAAAAAGGAAAACAATGTAGGAATCTTTTTATGACGAACTTCCTTCAAAAACGGAATCAATTGACAAAGCGCATTCGTTTGAAACGACGACCACAAACGATACAATCAGTTTGATGGACAATCGATGACAGCGCGAAGGCCGAAGGACGAACCATTGTGTGACACAATAGGAATAGAAGCGCACGTGTTAGGCCGCCGACAATGTACCCTACATTAGGGCTGTAGAATTAATATTTACTGGTCGATACCAGTAAATATTAATTCTAAACTTACTACAAACATCGGGTTGTAGTATGTTTTGATCATTAAGTATCGATCGTACAGATTTTCAAACAGATTATCATGTTTTGCTAACTAACTCAATTTGAATAGCGTTCTTACTTTTTGTATGGTTTTAAAGCATTTTTGGTGTGGATTAATCAGATGGCGTATGTAGTTGTCCGACGTAAAATTATTCAAAAAGTTTAGAAAGTTACATTTATTCGATTTCATTAGATTTCAATGATAATACTTTTGAGAAAATGTAATGTGTCTGTCTGATTTGAGTAACAATACTGTCACTTGATCACGAAAGTTCTAAACCTTTTTTACGAAGCCAAATATATTTATGTGTAACTCATATAAATACCTACGTCATCTTGGATTAAATTAAAACAAAACAATGTGATTGGTTACGTGTTTTTAGAACGATAAGCCGTATAAATACAATGTAATGTTATGCCATTGAAGGACGGCGTCATTGTGAGACATATAAGGAAGGCACGTGGACGCCCTGGTATTCAGACCTGACGCCTAAGGCCCACCATAAACCAATAAGAATTAGTTCAGATTACAGTAGAATTAGAAAGTATGAACTCAAGAATGCCACTACAGACTGAGGTGCGATCGCAACACATAATTTAGAGGGGAGGGGGGATCACAGGAGAAATTTGGTTAAATTAGACCACCTTTTTTTAACGCGTTTTAAATGTACATTTTAGTAATTATTCCAAAGTCCGGCATATTCCCTCCGCTGCTCCCGCAAAGAGGCAAAGAGGAATCCATTCAGGATTTCCCTTCGAAAAAAGTACTGACCAAGTGCCAATCCGACACGACGTTTTTTGTGGAATGGGGGACGGGACGGAACCGCGCCTGTACAGATTGAATAACGAATACATTTATTGTATTATCGATCGAATTATTTATCCATTGTCTACAGCCCTGTGGTCCTTGATGCTACCCTCACTGTCGTTATCAAAACTCGGTCAAGTCTCTGCGGGATCATTGTTTTAATTATAATTGCATAACGCATAACGATAAGTGCAATGCGTGCGTAATATGATTGTGTTTGCTCCCACGGCTGGTCACGCGTGGCAATCGTGTAGATTTCATCTTTACGGTAATGTATACCGGGAGTATGGTTTGGCTTACGCAGTTCCTGTATGGGTACTGTTGCTTACAAAACAATTACTTACTGCTACTACTTCATCAGCGCAGTGGTCAAAAGATTTGATCAAAAATGCATTTCAGACTCTTTGCAGCAGTTGGCTTGTAGCACTCCAAGAAGGTTTTTTTTGCATTTTATAGTTTCTAAACGTACAACAGGAAGGTTTACAATCGATTTAAAATCAAAAATCTACTTCGATTCTCTTTAACGGGCCAAGCCAGATAAATCACAGGGTTTTAATTTGATTAATTCAAGATCACCTACAAGATATTTTATTTTCAGATTTTTTTTCCGCAATATCTAGCTTGATCCCATCCTGTCCTGTCTGTCCTGTTTCTATATTTATGTAAAAATTGTTTGCCTGCAACTAAAACTATATTCTTCTCTTTTAGTATGTCGAGATATTACTTGTGGAAGTTAAGCTGGCCCTAATACCCGGTTATAACGGAAATTTAGTACACATAAATTCGAGCGATCGTATTAGAAATTCAAAACTTGTTCAGCTGTTTGGTGTCAATTCGTCGAAGTTCTGTTCAATTGGATTTCTCTTGTGGAGTCAACAAATAGCTGTACTGCTTGTGTACTGCACACATTGCGCAAACTATGTATGTACAGCTGCATCAAGTTACGATCAATAGTTTGGTTCGGCTCGTGTTGATCATTACAAAATATTTTGAAAAATATTTTGCATTAATTAAATTGATATTAAAATATTTTGCATTTGCAAATAGAGGCAAGTTCTTGTTATGTTTTCAAGATGGAACCTATCAGGGCTAAACTTTGAAGGGGAATCTAAAGGGACCAGCTAAAGAAACTCTAAGAAGTTTTATGTTCTGCTGGATAAAAATTCAAAAGTGAATTTCAAAAGTTTTATTGATAGGAAAAAATGTATGGTAAAAATCTAGTCTAGATGGTTTTAACGCATAAAGAGAAGCGTATCTTCGGACCTAGATCTCACTGAGCGTTTGTCTTTCGCCGTCGCGGGCGCTTAAAAAACGCTCCATGTGTTCCCACTCTAAAGCAACTATAATACAAACAGTCATAGACTGAACGGTTTAACAGTTTAAACTAAGTTTGCTTTGCACGATACGGCTAAAACAATGTACAAACACAGTGCTTGCTCAGCTGTTTCTCGGTTTGATGCTATTCCGAATATGGAGCCCGTCAATTTGTGTCTTCGATTATAGTGTCTGTATTTCCGCCTCCGTATTAACCTATGGAGGGAAACTGTTAATTTAAGAAGTAAATATCATATAACACACAGTGCTGTTTCGCTAGTTCTGTTTGTTCTGTTTGTTCTGTTCTACGGAAAGCTATTTCATGTAAACTATTTCCGTCAACATTTGTGGGATGTTACGCAGGCTGGTGTTCTTCATTGTTCATAAGTGGATCGAAGAGGAATATAAGACTATTATCTGTTGATGAGATGAGATTACCTTTTCTTCTCTGATAAAGTAAGTGATAAATTAATTCCACACACACATAAAACTCGAACACACACGAAACACGAAAAGATGGAGGTGGTAGTCGAAGACGAATTTGAAGTCTTCTTATATGATGACAAAAGAAGAATGTACGTATGAAATTCGATATAAGTAGGTAAAAAAAACTTCTCCTCTAATAGGTTAAGTAGAAATAGGAATAATTCGACTACGGCTTTGTATTTCCACATTTCCAGTTATAAAATTGCAGTCATCATTAATGTACGTGATTATAGCGTTAGGGGTGTTAAACAGTATAATTGTCAACAGTTATAACTGGTGTTGTGTCTGTTACGAGACAGTACGACTGCTTACAAATCGCCGCACCAGCAGGTTTTTCTAGTTAATATTTACTATCACGCAATGTAGAAGAATGTGTAAATTTTTGCATTGTGTAGTGTTTTTGTAATTATTTTCAATTCTAACTACTTACTAACTAAATTCTGTTTTTACGCCTGTTGCATTGACACGGATTTCACGTAAACCAGTGTTAAATTTATTCAATAAAACATACTAAAAATGTATATGATTTGCTTTTAAAAAATTGCTATTGAAAATATCCTGCGGTCGACTCAATCTTCCAACTTTGTAACACACCTAATTTTTTCTGGTTTTAAGGGTGTGGTATGTCAAATTAACTTTTAAGACTTAGTCGTTGCATATAACTTTTCTGCAATAAAGACGGGCTCCTATTATACTTGAAAATAGTTACACATGGCTACAAGCGATAGTGGCCACTTTAAATTAGGTAGACTAAATCCTTGTTAGCTTCTTCCATCTTCAATTACATCATAACTTTTTAGCTTTATTGCGACTATTTACCTACTACGAGTAGGAAAGTACGTACTAGTACCTATGTTATAACTTTAAAGTCTAAAAAAACATTTTTTGTATTATATCTAATAGATACTATAGCTGTTTTACCAAAAATACTTTGTGTTGGACACTTGAAGCCAGAACTTTTCGCTACGGCCAAACCTCCATAGCAACCAAAGCTAATCGCGTCAAAACAAAATATTTTTAAATAACACCGCGAGGAGAATAACCACTTTGTAGCCACATCACGTCCGCATACGCAACTGTTGTAATATCCAGCGGCAATATCATAAGCCCTTGAATGAAGCAGGACAAATGTGTTCTCAGTGTCACCAAACGGTGGAATAATTCGTTTCTTATTTTTTAAGCATTGACGTAGCAAACTTGCAGTCCCACTGATATAGATTTCATATGGAGCACGTTTTTTATATATATGGGATTAGCAGACGAGCATGCTGATAGTAAGTGGCTACTGCCACCCATGGACATGTGTAAGATGCGCCGCTACCCCTGAGATCTAAACTGTAATGCCACGGAAAAGTACCTATGTATGTCACCCTTACCACACAAAAGTATATAATAATTCTTTGTATTCGTTAAGGGTATTGTCGCCGAGATGGACCCGCAAAATCTATGCTGCTTTAGCTATGAAATCATTGCAAATAAGTTTCTCGTTTAGGGTCATTATGTAAGTTTTAACACAAAAACTTACGCTGACAAGTGGAATTCCTTGGTTAAATATGTAAATATGTATAAAGTATGATGATTATGATAAAAGTATTTGTCTTTATTTCTACACAGTATACCTACTATTTATAATTAAAATAATATCTAAATGAAAATGAAAGGAATTACTAAAATTAGGTATAAGCTTTCTAACTTAGTCTTAATTGTAGACATTGTAGACAAATTATAATAAATTATTTTATTTTTCTGTTGTGTCTACATTTTTGTCTGTTTTGTCTACGCTTCAAGTATTTTCATTTTGTAGAAAAACATTAATAGGTAAGTTTGTATTGTATGATTTACTCGCGAAACAAATACATGAGACTAACCCACTTGATAAATAAAAATAACAGCTTTGCAAAGGATAAAAGCATCTTTCTATTTTCGTCTCATGATATCAACCGTTCAAGGTCTGATAAAAAATTAACGAATAAAAAGTTTCTATTGGCGATGTGATTTATGCTGTAGAAACATATAATTAATTCGCGTGCTCTTAAGATGTTCCGTGTGCTAAACGATGGGTATAAAATATGGTTTATCTAAATTTTGTAATTGAAAACGCTTTTCCAATATTTACGACGCTATTGCCCACGTTGTTTCCGCAGCGACATAAAATGAGGCTTTTAATTAATTTCTAACTATCAAATAGCGATCCCCAACGACGTAACGATTGATAATTATGTTTATAACCAAAGGTTTATACTTGGCATATTCCAACATAATAACAGGTAGTTAAAATTACTTTTATCACCAGGTTGAGTGTGAGATTCTTTTCCTGGGTACTAAAACCACATTAAATTGGCAAAACTTTACTATAATCAATTTTTGTTTGATTAAAATATTGCTATTAAGTTAAGATTAAAACTAGTTCGGAACAACCCGCTACAAATATGTATGATGGTATATATTTTAAAACCACGACGGATGCATGCAGATGCAAAAAATTAAAAATATATACCACCCTACATACCACCGCCAACACGTGTTTCGCTTCAAAACGGAGCATCATCAGGCTGAGATGACTCTACGAAGGTAAATCGTTAACGATTAACGAGTCATCAGACTCTACCATCATACATATTTGTAGCGGATTGTTGCGAAGTAGTTTTAATCTTAACTTACTACTTGTACACAATAAAGCTTACATTATTTTTAAGATAAACAGAAACATTCATTAGTAATCGAAGCTTTATCTTTATGACACATAAGTTATTAACGGAATACGAAGACACATTAGCATATTGACACAAATCGATGGAGACGCCATGAAGATGCGGATAAATTGCATGGTTCCTGACATCATCGCGACAAGGTCGACTGCTTTGTCTGGTCACACCGTGCAAGATTAAACTATAAGCGATAAACTCGCTTTGAGTAAGGAAGTTAGAAATTTCTTTAAAAAATGGGTTGCTATTTTCCTGATAATTGTAATCTTTTCCACTAAATAGACTTGTAGAATCTACTATGTAGGTACTCTTAGATATACGGTTATCTGTTTAATATGAACAGAAATTAAGTAGTTTAGTATATTTAAACAACTTTATTTGAAAATAACTAATAATGTTTATTTGAAGACGATAAATTAGAAGTAACGTAGAACGACAAATATATACATTTAGCTCGATTATTAAGTACTCGTATTATTGTAATTTGCAGGAAAAAATCCTTTGACTCAGTTTATCGGGCTAATAATCAAACCATTAATTAATTATCTTCGTATCGCGCATTCGATGCGACAAGTACCTTACATTGACGCCGCATATAAACAGTAATTTTAACTGCATCACTGATAATGATAGTTGTTGCATGTATTTACAACTGTTATTATCATAAAATGTTATTGGCATTCTAATACATAAAATATAACGTAGTAAGTATTTTAGAAAACTTACTTTTATGGGCTGTTACTTAAAGTAAATAGAAAGAAAGTAAGACTTTCCTATAATAAATAAATATTTTAATAATTTTCAACACGAAGGATACACCGCCAAATTTATTTGCGCCATATGACAGTAGCGTCACGCTCTACATAGTTCTAGTTAGCAAGATAACCAGGGGGAGGGTTTAGGGAGTTCAACCCTCTTTCTATTTTTTAAGGAAATTGACCGTGATTTTTGTAGTCGTAGACAAAAACTGAGTAGGAGTAGGGAGGTCGTGTGGGTTATTTATTTCTAAAGGAATACATTGATAAAAATGTATAAGCTTATACATTAGTAAAATTAATTAGTTTGCTCAAAAGTATCTGAAAATTTTCCAACCCTTTCCGAAATGAAGCCCCGGCTATGACCAAACTGAGAATGAATACTATCACTTACAACTTTCAAAAGTTACTGTCTACGAATGCAATAGATTAAAGAAAGTAGCATATAGGATGCACAGCGCGTTGCAGTTTTCTCTAGTAAAAGTAATGACGTAAGCCCATTATGAGCACGCGAATGCCCATACAGATCATCTGTCAGATGAGCGATGGTAGAGGAATCATTTCCTGAATCAACTAGCGGAACCGACTGTGAAATTGTATTAGATTCAGCAATGACTTGTGTTTTGAGAATTAAGATAAAAAATGTTTTGTATAGAATGAGTTGGATCCTGCCGTTTCATTGTCGTTTAAAAAGCGTCATAAAGTGATAATTAGTGTATTATGGTTTAACGCCCAAATAAATGATCAATAAAATTCAGGGTTTGCAGGTAAGTTTTGAAGTTTGAAGATTTGAAGTTTGTACCCTTAACAAGATTTTATGTTTTGATCGCTGGCGAGATTAGAAGTTTGCGTTTCTATCAAAATTTGAATATTGTGTCGACGACATGTTTTTTGAAAATTACGCGCATCTGGCAATATTATTTATTCTTTATCCTGGTAACATTTGAAGTTTGCGTCCCTTAGATTAACTGACATATTAATTAGTTTATTTTTCTCCTGTGAATCTTCAAAATGCTTGAGGAAATGCCTTTGGTGCTTGCAGCAGCTACACTGGTTTTGTGGAGGGGGTTAAATTTACGTCAAAGTCTAAGTATGAGTATTAAACTCAAACCTCAAAGGCGTAGTGCACGTTCGACATGCCAACCTCACACGAAAAGTTTTGGGTTCCCGACAAGTTAAAGATGTAAATGATAAAGTAAATTGTAAATTTAGATATCTCTCGTAGACCTGACTGTTTGTATATTTATTTTAGACCCGCAGTCTTTGAACCTAGGAAATTCTAGTGATTACGCTATGAGTGTGATATCTCGGGTACTGCTGGCCTTAGGCAGAAATTTGCGATACTGCTTCAGAATTAGAAACCGGTACGAAGACCTAAGTTTTCAAAGGTCTTATAAAAAATAAAGATGTGTGATGTTTAGATTTAGGTGACAAATTATGACACGAAGTTACGTGAAAATAAAGAATAAACAATGTGACATCATACCTATTTAAATAAACCATTGTTCTAATACCATGATAATTTTAATTAATGCTCCATAAGGCATTTATTTCATTTTTGTGGCGATAAGCATTTTAATATGATTTCACGCATATTTAATTTTTATAATTATTATTGATTTATTAAGATATGTATGTATCTATGTATAATTAAAAAAATAAAATATTTGTAACTAAACAAACAATAATAAACACCCGGTGAATTTAGCACGAAAAAATACAAACAACAACATCAACACCATAAGATGCAACGAATAAATAAAAAAAATAAAAAACAAAACGAACCCGCGCGAGGCGTCGACACGAGCGTATAAACACAACAATCAGCGCACAGCGTACGACAGGTGCGCACGCGCGGACACGTGCGTATGGCGAGCACCGCGCAGACGCCGCGGCGCGAGCCTCCCACATGCTCCCACCGTTTACCGACGCTCGGGGGAGGGACCACAATGTTGCATTTGTTTTGTTTGCATTGCAAACTGACGCTATGAATGCTTTTAAGATCTACGCGTATTTGCGACTCCGAATTATGATTTATGATGCAAGTAAGGAAGTATGAACAGGATTTAACATTTGACAGCTGTTTTTGCGTTTTAAGATCTGACGCTCGTTCTAAATATTAAAAGTAGCAGTTATTTTATCGAATAGTTTTATCAAATATACTTAAGATGGATCCGAAATTTTGCGTAGAATAGGAATTTGCATCTATGCAAAACTTTTAAAATAGTAGAATCAGTATGGTTGGACCGGGATTGTACCACCACCTCACTTACATACATATATCTAACGTGAAACAGTTCTTGCTTTTCGGTGGAAGAATTTAAATGCCAGCTGACTTATGAGGCAATCATCTGAGGTTACAGGCAAGCCGTGGTTGGTTACATGTAACCATAGGCGGAATTAACCACTAACCGTCATGCGGACTGTATGCTCGCTTGCAATTTCAAACTTATAGAAACATAACAATGGCAATAAGTCCATGTCAATGGCTCGAAGGCGCTACTTAATGCAACACCGAGGCAGACGGCGTGTTTGCCACTTATTTACAAGAAAAAATACTTGTTGAAGTTATGCGTGGCATACAAAATCGAGGGGCGTATCAAGACTCGTTTAGAAGCTATTAAGATTCATGTAATCAAAGGGACAAGAGATGCTTATCGAATTATTGTTGTAATTACGTATGCCGCCTAGATCCGTGTGATTATGTGGGTACAGGGCTGGCAGTATATTACCAGATTTAACATAATTCATCATAGAAGTATTAACAGTCAGTAAATGGCATTTTTTAGACTGCGGAAAGGGAGAGGGCAAGGTTTTTTCTTGGAAGAGAAAAGGAAATTTTTCTGTTCCATGGGTTTTTTAATTGCAATTTCTGCAGTTGGAGACATAAGCAAGCGTAGGTAAGGTAATGACTAATGAGGCGCAAGGGCGCCGCCACACCCATAACAGAGTCATTGGCGTTAGAAACACGGTGTCCTCAGCCAACCAGCATGTCCCGTGGTTGTCAGTGCGGTAAAGATGGATGGATGATTCCTTGAAGAAACTTCAGTTTAATTAAGAAATGAGCGTTTCCGAAGAACCAGCGCCGTCTGGCCGGCGGAAGAATGCAAATGCTTACACGCATTTTCGACAAGAAGGTTCCACTGGAATACCATAGAATTCGGCATAAGTATCTTCTCAGGTCCCACCACCACGGGAAACCATGCTCCTTTGCATAGAGTAAACCACGGTTTACTCTATGCAAAGGAGGAAAAGGAAAGTAGGCGTTATTTAAAAAATCTTGCTGCGTCTAAATGAGATGAACTTCACAGCCCTATCAAAGCTTAGTGGGCACGTGAAATTCTTCATAATCGGATAGTTAGTTGAATACTAAGAGGCTGACAATGTTTACGCTATGATCGTTACTGATACCGAGGCACGCATCACCACGCATGAATACCTAATGAGTGCTCAATGAACCGAGCACAGGATCTGTGGATAAACTGGTATCTAAGCGAGTGAGCCATAGAAAAGCAAAAAATAGAAATTGTAATAAAAGACGTTTAAGTAGATACATAATACCCAAAGTAAACACCATGCTGACATTGCTATGTACTTGTACTTATAAATGCGGAATTACCTTATGTGAATGCCATTATAAGAACAAAATAATTTTAATAATTTTATTTATTAAAATTATGCTAATGAATTTCTGATTCTTGCTTGAGGTAGTATATTTTTTTTAAATAAAATTCTTAATAATTTTTTGTCCACATTTTTGTAATAAGTAAGAAATGTTTCTTGAAGGTTATTGAAAAAAGTCATAAATTTGTAGTGTTTTATAGTAGTCGTTATGTGTATAAAATTTGACAACATAAGTGTTCATTTAAATGGACGATAATAAACACGTTGCAGTTTGATTTTAAGACAACTTCAACTTTATTACCTTAATACATTAATCAGGTAGGCAACATAAGCAAATGGCCAGGGGTATGAAGAAAATGTAAACATCGATATTGGGATTTCTGTACGTATTTTATTTTATTTCTGGTCACAAACCATACCACCGAAGATAATTAAGATTTGGATAAAAAAAATTAAGGCTTTGTACCTGACACAAAATTTCATATCGTCTTTCCTTTAACCTTTCGTTATATTTAGAATATACCTGGATGACCAGGCTTATGTTGAACCTAAAATATATTGTTTTTGTAAAACACATCATTAGCTTTTTTACTCTATATAAAGATCATATAGAAATATATGCATTGGTGAGTAGAAAAGTTGACTTTAACAATTACAGCTATTTTTTCGATGCAATAATTTTATAAATGGTTCTTGGCAGCTTATACCTATCATTGTTAACTTTTATTAAAGCAATAGCACATACAGTTTCTATATGGAATTGATTATGTATGCTTTTGATCTCCTCATTTGTACAGAGAGAGTCGTACCCAGCATTGGGACATTCTTGGGATACAAGATGAGATGTTAATTAATTATTAGGATATAAATTATAGCAATAAGTCCTTGATTACATATGCTATGTAGGTTTCAATAACATGTCAATAATAATTGGTCTTGCGTAAGAAACACGAATAATTGCTAATATAATCGGAATTGTATTACGTGTAAATAGCCGTGAGAATTGAGATACAAAATAAAAATGAAATAGTTGAATTAAAAGCACAATTCAATTTGGGGAAACCCAAATGTCTCAGGACAATTGTGTCTCAGGACAGTTTCCTGGATTTGTTTGAAGCTTGAATGCGGAAGATGAATCTTATCTTAGATCATTGTGAGGCAGGACACGAAGCGAGATCTTTACGACCGAATGAACGCATGATAGCCTAATTTATGTGAAAATGTGACGGGGCTTTAAATGTTTCAAGTACACATGTTATTTTCAAAATACATGTACTTATGACTGTTATGGTAACAAATACTAAAAATAATGAACATTTGGTGGTACGGAAGCCTCCACGTTCCACTCGTACTTGTCCAATTATTTTTTGCTTACTGACAATTTTTAAGTGTTCTGGTTTGAAGTTTGCGGTGCAAGAATGACATTTATATGAGGCGTTCTAACTTAGTCCTGAAGTATAACTACCCATCTATGACCGACCTCAGAACCTGCAACCCTACTCAGGGTTACAGTTGTCCGAAATGCTGCTTCCTATTCTAAATAAGATTTTTATTGGCGATGCTTTCTTCCACTATTTGAAATAATTCTTTCACAATAATTGGACCTATACATAATAGCTTATTCGTATTATATTCTGGTACGGATTTATATAGTTCTAAAATGTAACCTATGCTTCATCTGTAGCGTTATAATGAGTTATGTCTGGCATGCTAATAGAGTGGGCGATCCTGTCGATATAAATCGCATAATTAACTATAATTGAAACAATTGATTCTAGAATATTAATGACACAACCATAGATTAGTAAAGATTACTCACTCCTAACAAGAAAATGTACCCAGTTTTGACAATTGAGATAGTTGCGTAAAAAAGATTTGCCACGTCTTCGGGCTAAAATGTCCCTAAAATATTTGAAATAATTATTTATTTAGTATGTAAATTACGCAGTAAAAATGTTTTAATTTGTCAAGAATTCAAAAAAATAACTTACTCTTAAGCCGTTTGTGGCTTCATTCAATTTCAAGGTGGCGAAGTATCTTTACTAATCTATGGACACAACTTAAACTTTTTTTATGTGACAGAACCAGCACAATGAGCGCACTTGACACATAAGGACGGAGGATAAATCATTGCCTAACATTGACATGGTAACCAACTCTAAATTTGTCGGACATCCTATCCGAAGCTTAATTTCTGATAACATTGATTAATTAAAAAAGTTTGTAATCAAGACACAAGGATCATGCATTTTTATGGCAAAGGATTTCAGACAGAATAGTGTAGGTACTGAACTCAACGATTTAAAAAAAATATTTAAAAAGTTGTCAATTTCACAAACTGTTTTCATAGAAAACTACAACATCAAGGAAAGTCGTTGTTTACAGCCGTTCTTAGACACGTACTCGTAAGAATTAGGTTTCATCTCCTACAATACATACAAAATACAATACGTCTAAATACTACGTCAAAATTACACACAGAATACAATACATCTACAATACATCTAATCACAACGCTGCTCTATTAAGAAGTATTTCCTACAAAAATATTATCGTTACAAGAATCAAAAAACTTATTTAAAACTATTATTGCAGCAGCATCATACACAAACATTGAGAATATCTTGCAACTATAAACATGACAACCGTTGCATAAAATTTATCTACGTTATAAAACTAATTACAACAGATACCGTCTCAGAAATAAAACATTACTGTCGTAACAAGGACAAAGCTATAATATTTGAGCAGAGGCATTCATCTGAGTTGAATGTACAGTCAGCTCCAGTAGTAGATGAGCAGATCATAATCGCTATAATCGTAATTATATGAACATGGTAATACGACAAAATTAGAGAAACACTAATGGGTCAAAAGTAGCTGAACACCGTAACAAACGTCATTATTATGATATGTCACTGTTTACCTACATTTGACACTGTAGTGTTCATCTACTTTTGAAACTTTACGTTCATCAAATGGTGCTAATTGTGTTCAGCTACTTATGAACGCTTGGGTGCATAGATATTATTGAAACCTTAATCTGTTCATTAACTTTTGGAGCTGACTGTACTTACGTATCCCACGAGACAAAAAGTCCGGAAGGCAGCACCTACATGATGCACCGCTAATTGTTGGCCGTGGGAACATTCTGTCGCGGCAACGTAAGATTTGACGTACGTAATTTTTTGAAATGACGATAAACAGGTGGAAATGATGTAAATTGAAAGTACTATGTACGTTATTTTTTAATTGACAAAACAGTTTGGGCCCACCTGAAGTTAAATAGTCAGTGCACATGAAAATTTGTAACTTATCTGAAATAAGACAAGTCAAGCCATAACTAAGATCGTAAAAGATACGTTAGTACTGCTGAGGACCAAGTTAGAACGTCTCATATGGATGCAGGTTGTGCCTCGCGGCTTCACTCATCATCATCATCATCAACCCATTACTGTCCCACAGCTGGGCACGGGTCTCCCCTGTCATAATGAGAAGGGTTAGGCCATAGTCCACCGCGCTGGCCAAGTGCGTATTGGTAGACTTCACATACCTTTTTGAGATTTTTTTGTATATAAATCTCTCTGGTATGCAGGTTTCCTCACGATGCTTATCTTCACCGTTCAAGCAAGTGGTAATTAAATTCTAATACGCACATCATTTTTGAAAAATCAGAGGTGCGTGCCTGGGGTTTTAACCTTGGACCCCTCGATTGAGAGGCCGAGTTTCTTAACCACTAGGCTATCGCGGTTTCACTCACGTTTAAGAAACTACCACCAATGTGATATAGGCACAAAATGATTAAATGGTCTTTAGGTCTTCCTATAGGAAAGCAAATTGTTATCGCTTGCTCTAAATAAACATTATGCGAAATAATAATGAGAAAATTCGTTCACACAACATCGCCGGCAGAGCCGAGTTTTGTAATAATTTTTGTTTTGTATTATTTTCTCATAAGTTTTTGTGGTTCGTACGGAATAATTAAAACGTAACGTACTAATTAAGTAATGCTTGTGTTTTATATTGCAGATTTTTAGCGTTACGTGAGAAATTTCAAAGTATTCATTGGGAAAAGAGCTCATTTGGTAGAAATAAAATATGAGTACAGGGAATGTAGGTAATTATTATAAAATGTCCAAATGCAAGTGTTACACTGTAGTCAATGATACATTTTGGCGGCAGTATGGCTGTAGGCACAGATTACAGAGACCATGACATCTTGTGATATAACCTTTGTCAAAAAAGCCCGTTTTCAATGTTTTTTTAATTTAACAATATTTGCCTACTAGAGATTATCAATTTTCAATGTTTGGTAGGCTAAAATTGAATAGACTGGCATTTTTTTTACCAAACAGCTTCGTCATTAATTAGTCTTAGAATTACTTTGCGACATATAAATCTTTGGTACTAAAGTTCATTGTTATTCTTTAATTGTAGGATCACGATCATACGATAAAGGAATCTCGTCAATTGTAGCAATATATCAGTGAGTTCTGTGACATTGAGACACTGTCGTGATGTCGTGACTTACTCTATACATGTATTCCAAATGTGTGGCTAGTAGTAGCATGTAAGCAAAATGTTTAGCGTGTAGCTTATACTAATAGACGATTAGTTTGTATGTTATTTTTTTTGTTTTCGAGAAATATTGGGTAAAGAAAGATTCTGTAATGATTATGGTCTATAATGGTTTTGTTCTTGTTATTTTTTATTCAATTTATCAACGAATTAAAAATCTAACATTATGATTAGAAATGAATTTCGTACAATTTTAGTATTTTTATTACTTTCTTTTATGTAAATATTTATTTACTATTTTTATGCAAGAGTCCGTAGTGCAAGCTCGACTCATTGCAATGATAAGATTGACACCTATTTTATTACAATATGTACACATTTTTTTGAATACAGTAAAACCAAGAAAAACGCCTTGATAAACTTTTCCTGTAGGGTCAAACAAGTGTGGGACTTCTTAATTTAATTATGTAATTTTATTTTATTAAGTATAAATCTAATATCAATCTATCCGAAAAAAGGTTTAAATCTACTTTAATATTAACTTTATGTAAAAAAGCTTATTATAATGTTAATCAATACTTAAATGGTAAATCCAGATGGTTTGAAAATTCCTGCTCCAACATTAATAATTAATTACATGTACCACTATGTAAAATTGCATATCATTTACTCTTTAAAAGATGCAAATTTGCACATGTATGGAATTTCTGGCGCCGCTTCTTCTCCATAGCGAAACTCCTTCCGAAACGGTGGTAGTTTTTTTGACTTTCAAAAAGTATTCTATATTAATCTATTTTGAATTAATGAGATTTGATTTGATTAATTACCGATGGAGCCCAATAACGACAAAGTTGAATCAAAAAGCTCAAAAATTTTCTTACTACGCTAAAAACACATTATAATGATGAAATAGTGGTACTCACGGAGGTGGGCAGCACGCGTGCCGGCAGCGCGCGCTTGGGGCCGGGCGAGGCGGAGCGCTCGCGCATCTCGCCCGCCAGCGCCGCCGCGCGCGCCGCCCGCGCCGCCGCCTCCAGGCTGCCCGACGACTTGCTCCTGCGGGGACAGAATATTTGTTTAGGGGCTTGGTATGTGTCCAAGTTTTTTTTTTTATAATAAAGTAGTACCAAACGTATACAGTCCACCTGATGGACTGCTGTCGCCTGTGGGCATCTGTAATCAATTCTACATAAGAAAAGATTCTTACCTCAGGCCGAACAACGGAGCTTTGCTACCCCTAACAAAGAAAGCCTCGGAAAATTATGTTTCAATTACCACACCTTTCGTACCAGAACACACCAGCGCCAAACACTGCTATTATTAAGCAGAAATTGGTGTGACACAGTTTGCCTACTTTACTTAAGTAGAATTAAATTTATGTAAAAGTTATTTTATGGCGTATTTAAATAGACTAAATTTAAGAAATACTCAATCAAAAGTTAGATATTTAGCATTTATTTCATACTTAAAAATAACAAATTTCGATGTTGGCTAGTGTTAGGTTTTTTTACAAATACCATTATGATCCAATGAAATGTTACAAATTTTAACCCTGAGCGTACAAAAATCAAAGGACACATCTTGACATAACATCCCAAAAATGAAATTGCGTCCAGTGACAATTTCAACCCAAATGTAACATTTCAATGGACTAATGATCTTATACGAAGTTTACCACCTAACAAATTTATTATTTTAATTAGACTTAGGAATAATTGTTCAGTAAAATCAGTGTACCTGACGGGCCTGTCGAGCGGGCCGAGCATGGAGAGCGGCTGGTCGGGCGCGCGCGGCCCGGGCGGCAGGTACATCACGTGGCCGCCCCACGACAGGTACGAGCTGCCGCCGCGCCACGGGCTCGGTTCCTCCTGGACACACCACACATTACAACCATTGTTACAAATATTTAAACAGTAACGACAGCTTAATTGATCTATAGGCGTTGCTATGTGTTTTTGCTATAACTATGAAGGAAAGCTTTACCAGAAAACTTAGTTTTCCATAAAGTTCTCGAAGGGTTCCTCATACAGTTATCTAAGGTATATTAAATCTTCAAACAGATCATGATTATAGTATTGAGGCTTAAAATCCTACACATTCTGGAAGATGAGCTATAACAAGAAATAACATTATTTTCTGTATTTACAATCATTTTCTGTTACTGTCAAAACCAAAAATTTACACAAATGCTCAGTAATAACTGATGTCTAAATTCGTTACTTAAATAGTTTGCTAGCAGGCAAGAAAGAAACTTATACACAAATAAAAAACTTTACCTTTTCTGACGTCGGCGACTCTTCCTTAATATCCTCCTCTAGCGGACCTTTCGCTTTTGCCGGCTGCGAGAATAGCAGCGGATTGCTCAGTGAGTTCGGAGCAGATTTGGTTAAGAACCAGTTCTGTTCAGGTTCGTGCAACATTGGCTCATGCTCCAGATCAAACCTCCTAGAACCCAATGCGGCTCCTAACGCCCCTGAAACCGACTTCCTCAACTTCTGGAGACTGTTGAAACCCTGCTGCAACTGCTTGCCCTGGAAGCAATCGTAGAAACACGACATGCCTTTAAACTACGCAGAGTTGGAGCTGCCCGAGTCGGTAACCGCTGACGAGGAATAAAGATTAAAATTGACGCTGAAAAATCCGAAATGTTTCGAATTGTTAGAGAAAGATAGACAATAAGTTTATTAAATGAAGTTTAAGGAAGATAAGGTATTTACAAGAATATTGTCATTTACCCACATCTTTACAAGATTACGGCTATTTGCCCATACCAACTATATTTTTAAGAATCCGTTAGAAAATCAATAAGCTCTTAAGAATATTAAAAGTGGATATTACTCACGATGCCAATGTTGTCAGTCATAACTCTCAGTTTTTTAATCTTATTCATCAATTCCTTTATATAAGGTAAGGAACAAAGACGACAGAGATTCATTTATCTTTTGAAGGTAAATTGGGTTTCATGATCGATTTGACACGAAACCATTATTAATTCAATAGAACTAATTCGGAAACTTTGTCACAGGCAGTCCAATTAAACACATAACAGCAATAGAACTAGTAATTAGACCGGAAAAGATTCTCTTTATATCGCGTGCTAGTAACTATTCGGTTGGAAAATTAAGTCATCAGTTTAAAAGCAGTGAGTAAAACGTGAAAATTATAGGAAAGCGTTGACAAATATTAAAAGAAAGTCTTATAGCAAAACATTTTAATCTAGGAAGCATATAAATTGTTAGTAGAAGCTAGTATATAGGAAACGAATAAAGAATAGTAGTTAATAATTGTATATCTAAAATTTAAAATATTACATGATACACTTTTAATTACAAAATAAGCTGATAGTGCAAACGTTAAAGATGCTTCTAAGATGAAAAATAATAATGAAAGATGTTGTGTAAAGTAAACAGTAAGTAAAGTGATAGTGCTAGATACTAGTGATAGTGGAACTACAGTGATACAAGGTGAAATGATGAATGAAGATGAAGTGAGTACGAAAGCGTGCTATTTTACTCCTTACTCCTCCTCAGCTACACACGGGAGGTTAGGTGATACTATATTAGTTTTGTTAGTCACAACACTATGCTACGATGATTCTACATTTAGTTACAACTACAACAAAATGTACTGCAATCTACTTTGATCTGAGATGACTTTGACAAAATAAATAGCAAAGCTGTTTCACCTACTTTATAAAACTATTTTTCTTAAATCTATTAAGCAAATATGTGAATGATAACAATGTTCTATCGTCTACTTTTGGTTTCATCAATATTTTATGCTTTTACGAATTCTATGTTTATGATTTTATTTTGTATAAGTTAAGACCTTTTTGTATTTAGTACAGCAGATATAAAGGATTGCTCATCAAGCCTTTGGGTTAGATACTGTCTGCATTATATTTATCAAGCGCACTTACAAAATTTTTAAAATTTGGTCAATTTCTGCTAAGATGACTTTATTGACCGCAATGCCAAAGTTACTATGATGTTGATGATGACATAATACCGAAACGGTCTCTAGCGTTAAAATCATCCGCCTTTTCACATTCACAAAAATCATACGCTTACCTAAAAACCTTACGAAAAATTTAACATCTACTCTAGCAAAGAGCAGTACTACCATTCACAAAATCGATTACCAATAATAAAAGCGGAAAGCAAGTCATCTCAGAGCGACCTAACATCCCGCGTGGTGGTGTCAGCGCGCTCACTTTGTCGTCGCGCGGCAGGGAGAGGCTGAAGGGCTGCGCGCCGGGCGCGTACGTGGCCACTGCGGCGCGAGCAGGGTGGGCCCCCTCCGCGCCCTCCGAGCTGCTGTCGCCCAGGTCCTGCTGCGGCGTCCACGTTGCTGGCTCGGGGATCTGGGGGACGTGGACACCCAATTGGGGTAATGACATTGAAAGGTGAAGTCAACTGTAATTAACTGTGTTTCTGATTATACAAAATGGATTTAAACTAAAATCTATAGTTATCGAATTAATGAATCCTTTGATCCTTTGATATCCACAATTCTTTAAAAATCGTAAGTTCTAATTATGTGCAAATATTTTATTTTACCACTTGATCTTTAGAAAATTAAATACTTTTGACACACTTCCTTTAATGACATGCGCATGTACTTATTTATACTATTGCACATGCAAAAATATAATAAATACTTTTCATAACAGCTGAACTTCACATGTACAAGAATATATTTTAAACCACGTTGTCTTCATATAGGTATTGTAATTACTTCTAAATTCATATGACTAAAACATGTTACATTGAATAATTTGATGAAAAGATACATCATTTGAGTTAGTCAAACAGTATTATCAAACATACGATATGCCTCGGGGAGTCTATCCTGTGATCGCTGTTCCCGTGGTCCCCAGATATGCCGGAGTCCCCGGATTTATCTGCAGACTGCTCCGATCGAGGAGACGATTCCGGCGATATGTCCCCTGATACTTTTGTTTCTACTGCTAATGGTTGTGTCTCTGGAAATTAAGAAATTTTCATCAAGTTTCAACATCAACAAAAAACAGAAAACATCACATTATTTTATTTATAAAAAAAGTTCGAATGCCTCCTATAAGTAAAGAATAATAAAAAAGGAGTACATTTAAAAACGTCTAATAAACACTAGTTTTTTCACGTACAAAGTGACAAACGTATACTGCTTTACTGTTATTCAAAGATACAATCTACTCTTTCCATTCCAATTTCTACCAACAATCCTACTCCACTTCTCCTGTTTGACCTACATATTATCGAACATCCCAATTACATTAAACTATTTTCATATCATATTTTATACCTACTCACCAGCCATAAGATGAGCATCCAAGCTGGCGAGCTGTCTCCAGGCCGCGGCTGGTGAAAAGTGCGTCATGTTGGGTTGTTTCTTCGGAAGGGTAGGCCTTAACCGCAGGGCGATGCCAAGGGAGCCCTCTGAGCCCTCGCCCTCCGACGCGTCTGAGGATAGCGCTGATTCTGATGACACTGGAAAATTTAGCAATTTAATACAATCCAAATTTTAATTGAATTCTAATGCTCAATATAAATCTTTCACGTATTAAATTGGTATTTGTTACTTTACCTCTATTTATTCTTTAATTCCTAAAAGTCTGGATATGAAGTAAATTTTAAGATTTATGCATCATCGTTTATTTATTTATTTATCTATAGACACAACAACAGCATAACATGCAAAAGTTAATGTAAATAACATTCTCGAGATAAAGGCCAGTATGCATTCCAAATACTGGAATGTACAACAATCGCCAGTTTGAGACATGTAATTGTAAAAGAAAAGACGATTATGCCTACATATAAAAAACACTAATCATATGCTTATCGTACGTCATCAAGTCTTAGTCTTTAAAATAATACGTCCAGGAATTCCATTTTTAGAATGTTTACACATGATCAATACTTACAGTTTCTCTTGCATCCTTCTCTAAGCTTCTCATTAAATTTATCCAGCTCGTCATCATCGTGGTAGCCTAGCAGCTTTTTCTCGATGAGGTGGAAGTTGCTCAACTCTTCAATGATCGGACTGCCGAGGCCTGGGAAGTCCTTAAGGTGATCCCGATGCTCCGTTTGCTTGCTTTCGATCATACCGAAGTAGAATTGTTTAGATGGCGGTTGAGACTTTTGTCTGGAAATAACAAAAATGTTTACAGTTATAATAAAGTTCATATTTACGCTACGTATGCATTACTTATTGTAATATTCAGTCCCTGAATTTCCATTTTATGAATTTTAAAACAATCACTGTTTTGGTTAAGGCATAGTGGTTAAGGAACTCGACCTCTTGATCAAGGTATCTGAAGTTCAAAGCCCAGGCCCGATTTTTCAAAGTTATGTGCGTATTAGAAATTATTATCACTTGCTTAAACGGTGAAGAAAAGGATCGTGAGGAAATCTGCATACCAGATAAATCTTAAAAAAAAATAAATGGTATGTGAAGACTACCAATACGCACTTGGCCAGCGCGGTGGACTATGGCCTAATCCTTCTCACTCTGAGAGGAGACCCGTGCCCAGCAGTGGGCCAATAATGGGTTATGACGTGAAATGCAAGGCAAAATGTGAAACTGTCTGATAGGAAAAAGGTACACTTACTTATCATCTATATGATTTGTCTCTTTTCTTCTCGTTGGTGAATGTTCAGGCGTTGATTCTTTGCCAGAAGCGTGTCCTCTTTCTGGTATCGTTCGGACATTTTCTTTGATTTCTAATTTGTATTTACTGGTATCGTTTAACTTGCTGCCTGGTGCAGCTAATTTCGTTTTGGTTTCATTTAGTCGACTCAAGGGCCTTCTACTATTTGCAATTTTTAATTCTTGTTTACCATTTGCCACAGTTTTAAGACTAGACTCTTTGACTTTGCTCTGTATTGGAGTTTTCGTTGGGTTAGGTTTGTCTACAATCAATTTTTCATTTTGACTAGTTTTGTTTTCACTTACATTAATTTTATTGCCTAACTCGTTCCTTATCCTACTCGTCGCCTTTTTGAGTTCCATCTGAAATTCATCTTTTTCTTCGTTACTCTTGTTTAGTAACGAAGGAAGAGATTTTCTTAAAGGCTTGCTACTCTCAGCTAGTGGGCTGAGTTTAGAGCCTTTTATCTGTTCCCCGATTCCTCTCATTCTGCTCTCATGAACAGCCCTGGGAGAATCGTCCTGTTCAGTAATCATCAAGGTAGTGTCGAAAGTCTTTTCCCTCCTTATCGAAGGTATTTCGATGTCTTCTTTTTTAAATCTTTCCGAGTACCTAAAATTTCTATTTAACAGTGGCGTTTTCCACGCTTCGTTATTTTCAGTCGTTTTCGAAGTTTTCGCTCTACAGCCGCTAACCCTGTCTATTCTTGGTTTCCTGTAGTCTTGTTTGGTTTGTAATATCTTTTCTTCTCTTTTCAATGATGCAGAAGTTTGTACCATGTCTCTGTTGTCAGGGTACTTTAGGTGTTGTTCCTTGTCTTTACAAGGTGACTTGTAACGTCTTTCAAATGATTGGTCATTTAAATCTAGAGACTTGAAGTCAGTGTATGTGTTTTTATACATCGGTATCTTTGAGTCACAGGGGCCGCCTAGCTTTTTGGTTTCATTTCGTGTTCGGAAGAGTCTCAGTTTTCTCTGTGGTTCTTGTCTTGAATTTCCTTCACTGGAGTCAAGTGATGAACCTTCTCTATTCTGTAATCAAATGATAAATATGAATTTTAATAATGTTAATAGCTTTATGTTGTTGTAATTATATTGGCTGTGTTAATAACGTCCATACTTACATCGTTACTGGGCGGTGGGGGTGCTCGATACTTCTTCCTAAAATGCTTATTATTACATTTCGGCTTATGTTGCTCTTCTTCTATCCTTAGATCAGGTTCTGATCCAAATCTCTTACTTAAATTGCTAGCTGGAAATTAAAAAAAAAAAAACATTTCTTTTATATTGGAAAAAATCCAAATTCAATAAAGATTAAAAATATTATCATTTTAATAACATAATACTTAAGCAATATCTGACTAAACTATTTGATGAATAAATACAATAGCATCATATTTTAATGATCTAAAAAGCTTGTAGCATAACTGGATGATACTAACGGTCATTATGCCTAAGATCTAGATTCGTGTGTGACCGGTGAAGAGGATCCCGTTCTCTGGCTCGAAGATCACCAGACTCCCCGGAACCACCCGCTGATCTCGATCTGTACACGTTTGCGTGCTGAAAACGTAGGTAAACATATTTGAAATATACAATTCAATGCTAAACTACTAATGCTACTGCTAAACTATTTAATTTGTGTCTAATGTGGTACCAGTGTACACGCTTATTTGAATAGTGAAGAAGTTCTTGCGCTTCGGTAGAAGGCTGTCGATGCCGGCTGATTTACATATAAGACGATCAGCATAATCCGCGGGAGTGACAACGCATCTATTATCGCCTTCAGTTGAAACCTCTGTTCTTTAATATATGGAGCTGTTTAATAATGTCATGGGCTGCTTACAATTTGATTACAAAATAACAGCATTATTCATCATCGTATCGTCCTTAAAAATGTATATTTATCTGTGCGGGACAATTTTAGAAGTGACTGAATTTATTTGATAACATGGTCACGCAGTTAGAAGGCTAAGGGTTCTCCCGGGGACACTCCCTTCTAAGGTATATAACTTTATTTTTACCCCAGAAATATTTTGATGTGACTGCGTGAAAAATAAGAAGTTGATTACAAATGTTATGTCAATATAACAACATTGTAAGCAGTGTATATCGTTGTAGACAATCTTAACCACATTACCATTCTAGAATGCAATTGCAAATATATTAACAATCACACTTATTGGCACAGAAACCGGCTTGGAAGCCTCGAGTGCAACGTGGAATCCCTATTAACCCGCCCCGCCTCCAGATTAGTTTGTATGCAACCAGGAAACAACGAGTAAACATGAACACATGCCACTAATTGTTTGTCCATTAGTCTAAGGCTTTGTCGAACCGTCTTTGTTTGGAATGCCATGTTAATTAAGTTAAGGTTGACATGCCGATGAGGGAGTATGGCTTCGGAGGCAATTACGCCTGTTCATTAGGGCTGCTCTTGAGTTAACGTCGTGTCATCTTCGATTTTGTACCTGGTTAGGTCAATAACAATGAACCCGGCTTCATTTGTTGTTTTAACGTTAGGGTTTAGGTCGGGGAATGTTTGAATTGAGTTGTCTCAGGTCATTGTTTTTGTACTAAAGTTTTCTGTTTCTTTGGTTAATTAGTAAATTGAAACGTACTTAATAAAATTATAATTTTAAATAGTTCCTTATACCTAATACTTAATCTATTAATGAATCTGAGTTAACAGAACAATAATTAAAACTTATAAAATAGTCGGGTCAAAGTTTTCCTGCACAGGTAAAACGGTTTCATATTTATCTCTATGATTAAATGCATGAGTAACAGATTCGTTTGTGATCCATGAAAACATTTAAACAATGATTTTAGAATTCTGTACCTTATCTAGGTAGTTTATGCTAATCTACATTTATCCTAGAACCAAAGCCAATAAGAAGTATAATGTAGAAGTAGCAGCCCTTACCATATGTCCATGGGGTATCCTCGAGTCCTGCATGATGGAGCCGGGTCGTCGACCGCTGATGGTGCCGCCTGAGTGCAAGATGGCGCCATTGTCGGTGCTCCGCAGACGCGGGGACTCTGTCAACGATGGCAGCACCTGGAACATGTTACGTTTCCATCATACAGTGTGGTAAAACTTTTTGTGGTTAGACTTCGAATTGATAAATTCTAGAAGTACATGGGTATTAGTAGCTGTTTATCATGTGAACTGCATGGTCGTTTCTACTTCTATAATATTAAAAGTGCATATAGTTGTTGTTCTCGAACACTCTTGACACTACCCTCTCTATCTAAACATTCTATTGAATTACCTACAGTTCATTATTATGCGCCTACTTAATAAACATCACTTACTTAGGTAGTCGCATACTCTTTATGGTTTTCTATGCACTGCGGCAAAACTTATAAAAGACATCCAAATGAGTATGTTTAAAACACAGGGATAACCATGATTAGATCTGGTCGGATTCATGTTTAGCGAAGTGATCACTTAACAGGTCGACTGCCTGCCAGCTCACTTTATCTATTAATTATATTAAAATATGAACATGCAATTTTACAACATGTAAAAATACTAACGCGATATATTGTAGTTTTAAATTCTACCTCTCACGCTGAGGGTTCTAGGTTTGAGGGCTTAACATGAGAAAGAGTTTGTACCTAGCCGTTGGAAAGTAATGGGTTGATTATGTATTGTCCTAGCCAAGCTTCTAGTCCTCTCTGAATATAGCAGTGAGTGCGTCGCAACAGCAAATTGTAGATATCAGCGGGACGAAGCCAGCGTGGGACCCCCCGGCACCCGTCCGCCGCCCGCTTTCGTACATAGCTGTCCTTACTGATGCTAAGGAGTATATTCTTGTAGTTATGTTCCACCGCATTGGCTCTCCGACTACACCTGCGCGCAATTTCAGAGCGAACTAGGAGTTTGGCGCGGACTATACCTACTTAATTTTAGGGCTGAAGAGTTCCACCGACCTTGGGTGCGAGTCGCAGGGGCTCATGCGGGAGGGTGTTGGCGCGGCGGGCGCGCTGCTCCGCGCCGGCCGGCTGGCTGCCCGCCTGGCCCATGCTACTCCCGCCTCATCTGCAACGAACGAAACATTGTTATACTAAATGTATAAACCACATTCACCACATGTTCCGGAATAAAGTTATTAAGGCACAAGAAACTCGTTTTTTCAGTAAGACTGAAATACTTTTCAAGTTTCGTTTTACAGAGGATATCCCTATTTAGTATAAACATATTACCTTTAGCATACAAGTGTATATTACTATTCGAACCAATAAACCCCATAGAAAATATGGTAGCCCTATCTAGCTCTAGCCTAAATAAACTACAGCTGTCTATCGTTAATAGTCGGAACTGAACGCTTTACGTGCCAGACGAAGCACGAAAACTCATGATAATGGTTACCCATCCACAGGACTACGACTATCAACTGGATATGTCGTAACTACTTAGTAACTGTCAATATGCTTTATCGCATGAGATGATTCTTCTAATACGTACGTACGTACGGTAGAAATATGATCATCTTAAATGTAAAGGTCATGTATAAGTAGGTATATGTGTCAAAGTACTTTAGTCTTGACTTAAGTCATATGTGGGTGGAATTCGGATTGGATAAAAAGCTATGTTTTTGTGGATGCCGGCTAACTTGAATGGAAAGATAAACAGAAAATCCTAAATCATTTGGCAGCATCCTCAATTCCTCATATCATATCATTCTCAGCCAAGATGTGGCTTATTTAAAAACAAGTCAAATTCCTACCTATAAACCAGCAACCCAATTAATACATAAATAAAATAATAAAAAATTGGAAAATCCAAAAGTGCACGCCTCATAATCTCATTTTTTTTTACAATGAAATTGATTATTTGTAAAAGTGTATATTATATAAATAATGTAGAAATAGAAAAACACCTCAATAGTCAATGTAACTTTACAGTGTCTTGTAAAAAAGTACCATTTATAGATATCAGATGGAGTTATTTTTTTTTTTTTTTATAGTATAGGAGTAGCAGACGAGCATGCAGTCCACCTGATGGTAAGTGGCTACTGCCGCCCATGGACATCTGTAATCAACCCCAGATAGGATTAGATATTCCTACCTAAGGTCGGCCACAGATGCGCTGCTACCCCTGAGGACTAAGCTGGAACGCCTCGGAAAAGTCTGTCTCCCTTACTACACCCTTCAAACCGGAACACAGCAGCGCTTAACACTGCTGTTATTAGGTAGAAATAGGTGTGGCGGTGGTGCCGCCGGAGTCGAACCACAACGGGTTCTACCACCTTCAAAAGTTATATTCATGAGGTTACAACTTAAGATTTTACATTTGACTTTTTTTTTTTAATTTTTTATTATTTATTTCTATTCAATAAACAAATAAAAAAATGATTTTAAAGAAGTTTAGCATTTTTTTTTATTGTTGTTGTATTAGTTTTTTATAAATAATAATTTAATGACAGTGAATTAAACGCTCATATTGACTAAGAAATTATTTCGTGTGTTACTTTAGATAATTAAAAAAAAAATATTCCGATACGATCATTTTTTCGACCAATTTTGATGCCACATAAACCCGTCCATACACGGACGTCCAGAAAAGATTATGTTTAATATTATTATTTACTATGTTAAACAAAAAAATTGTTATTAAAATATATTTTATGTGCCTGATAAATTATTTGACTTGATATTAGTGCACTCAAATTAACCTATAAGTGCAATATAAATAACAAAAAATCAATTTCAGTTTCGAGAAAACTGCTTTTTTTGAAATGTCGAGAGTAGAGCACAAAAAAACTTTTTATAAATTATTCGTCTCCACGAAAATAATCCCTCATTGCAGGATTAACTAATAGAAGGCATTAAAATATATCTGTCCGTCGAATATAATATTTCACGATAAGCCGCCCGCCGCCCGCTCCGTGGCTTAACTTTCATCTCATTACGAAGCACCTCCTGACTGTATTTTGTAATGGAACCGTCGACTTTGTTTTTAATATTGTAAATAAGTATACAAATAAATCCTGTTAAATATTAGTTCGAAAACTAACTGAGATCACGTCTTGGGAAACGAAGACACGAAAATATTGGATGTAGAAAATGGAGGAGGATTTTTAGATTACGATTATTATTCTATAGATCTGTTGGAGGTGTCTCTTTGTGGGCAGAAATCCTTTGATGGATAGTTTCTCTGGACTGTCTCTGGACTAACAACTAAAATATTGCAGGAAAACTCAAAATACCCACATTATCACAAGAAGCAACATAAATCTAAGTGCACTACTAACCAGAATTTTATTATACTAACCAGATTATATATCATGCCGTAGTAAAAGTGGAATATGCCAATTGCCATAATACATATTTTATATATCGTAGCCACGATGTGTCCTATACTGAAACCAAAATCGAAAGCGGTGAAACTGTTCCAGTAATAATTTCCAGTAAAATAAGAGTATGGGAGATTTAAAATATTTACTTTTATACATAATGAAAGACGAATCTATTTTAAACATGATAATTACATATTCTTATCTTCTTTTTAAATTATCTTGGCGTTAATTTATTTTAATCGACGGCAAAGGATGACGGAGTCGCGTGCACTAACTAGTATCTTAAATTATAAAGGTCGCGTGAGAAGTCATCGGTTGTCGTTTCAGAAATAAAACTTTATGATTGCACATTAACTTAAAATTATATTTGAGCGTTAACTTTTTTATTAAACGGAACATATTTTAATCGTAAGTAGTTAAGTACTTTATATAATTTCATCTACGACGTTTAGTTTATGGCAAAAGTAATTCATTTATACAGCCAAGTTTAGTGCAATATATAAATTATGTAACATTACAAAGCCTCTACGTTATGATTTATTATTACGGTTATTTTCCATATTCATATATGAACTGAATGAGATTAACGTTTTTATCGACGTGTGCGGTGATTACAAAAAAAATGTATCCCTTCGTTTCTAACAGTAAATGTAGTTATTGTCTATTAATGCATCGTAATGTCTCTTTAGGGTATTAGTTAGAGCTGTGTGTGGCCGACCCGGCTCGAAGTAATTTTAACGTTCAGTTTTTTTAGATTTATGGGAAAGGAAAGCGGATTATTTAGAATGCAGGGACTAATGAGTAAAGAACTTATTATTTTATATGAAATGGATAGGGCAATCTGTAGGTACTTTGAAATATATTAGGTACGTGCGTTATTTTTAATCGTAATTCGACTTTATGGTATCACAATAAATAATTATTATTTAATACTTTGCAATAATTTGAAAAGTTTATTTTTTCATTAATTTCAAATTGTGTAAATGTACAATAACAACGTTTTGCCACTTTGTCAATGGCACGAAATGTTGAATGCACCCAACATAAAAAATACGATTTGAAAAAGGAACTATTTTTATTGAATATCGCAGCACAATGTAATCACGTGGCCGATGTCAAGGTCAGCGGTAAGCAAGTTTGTATTTGTAAACAATTGACGCCTGCGCAAGTGCGAGCCGCGAGTATGGCCGTAGAATACCAAAGCGATCGAAGGTAATAATGACCATGTATAGGTTGCACGTTTAAGTCGTAATTGTTGTCAATGAATAATTAATTTTATGGTGTCAATTGTGAATTAATACGATTGTTGGGACTTTAATTGATCGTACACACTACAAATATTTAGTACTTGATACGCGAGTTTTTTATATTCAAGTAACAAGGTAAGTGATTTTCTTGATGGAAAATGTTAAAGTTTTAATATTTATTCGCATAAAAATATAAACGTCACGTCGTAGATCTTAGTCTCGTCGAGTAATTCGAGGATAGGTAAAATTGCTATTCAGAGCAGTAAATAAGGATGCCGTATGTAAATTCATGTATCAGATTCAGGTGGAAGACTAATATTTTCAGATGTTATGTCCTAAAATACTTATGTTATCATTGTGTGGTATTATTAATATTATTTTGTTTAATTTTTTTTATATATTTCTTATAAGTTCTTATGAATAGTGAGAATAAAAGATAATATGATCAGTTACCAATTTCCTATTATCCCTACATCTTCTAACGAGTTTTTCTGAAGAAAAATTGACGATGGTTCCACATGGTCTTACATCTTCATATTCTTTGGATAAAAGCAGGTAATGCTTATTATTAAGTTTCATTGTAGCGATGAGTGGATGACGGCGGGCGGATGCAGTGAAACAACGAATTAAAGTCAACGCTGTTGTCGCGAAACTGCACTATACTAGGGTTGTGCCATACCGCGCATCTGTTGCTTCTGTTCGCCGTAATACATTTGAATAATATTGATTTTCTTCAAAATTACTTCAACAATATGGAACATGGAGGAGCTGTCAACGTTTTTTTATAATTTATGATATTTATTCTTTGCTTAACCGAAAAATTTAACTAAAGACCGATCATAATTTTAAATTGTTATAATGTACAGTAATTCTTATTGTAAATCCGCTAAATTCCTAGTTCATTAGTGATCTATACTAATATTATAAAGAGGAAAACTTTGTTTGTTTGTTTGATTGTAATGAATAGGGTCAAAAACTACTAGACCGATTTTAAAAATTCTTTCGCCATTCAAAAGCTACATTATTCACGAGTAACATAGGTTATATTTTATATGAAATATATTTGATAAATAGATTTTAAGGCGATACAAAGTTTGCCGGGTCAGCTAGTGTTTAATAAAGTCCTATTTTAACTGTTCCAGGCTACATTAAACTGTCTTATCATTAGGCGGAATTCTGACCAAACGCATTTCTGTAATGTTTGTTAAAAAAATCTCATGTTAGCATATTAAAGACAATCTAAAGAAGACAACCAATGAAACTTGATCGACTATAAGTCGTAGACGTCACCGATAGACAAATAACATATAGAACACTATAATATTTAGTAATAATTCCGCAACCCTATTATGAGAAGGCAAAAGTGCATAGCAATCTCGTAGATTTTCTCTCGTCCGGCGAGCGGCTTGCAGCGCGCCACTTTCTTTATGATAATACGCGCATCCTCCTCTCTATTTGTGTTACTACAATAAACTGTCTGTGGTTATTATGTGACACGAACAAATAAAATAGACGCCTATTTCTAACGGAAGTAGGAAACGGATGCACAGAAAAACTGACTTTAAAATCATTGCGTCCCTTAGACATCGGTTGCCGAGTACATAGAAATGATATAAATTAGGACTGTTCTTGTAAAGTAGCTTGAAACGCCTTATACAACTTCTATCTCAGCATGGTAACCTCCAACCAAATTATTTCTGTCTATATGTAAATATGTACTTAAATACCTGTATTTCATTCTGTGATTTGTGTGTATTTCCATAAGGAAACCCGTGCCCAGCAATGGGAAAGTAATGGGTTGACGACGAGTTATATAGCTTGTCTAATATCTAACAATGATTATGAAGATGAAATATGAAAAGACTAAGCCTAACCTAGGCTTTACCGCTATTCTTACAGGCTGCTATCAGGAAATCATTTAACCGGTGTAATTGTCGGAGAACCCCAATCATTACGCAATTTATATTTTGAGTCCGCACTACGGCCCCGGGACGATTAGACCCCTTGATTTATACCCTGGAACACCATAAATAAGGATTAATCTACCAAGGGCTACCAAGCCCCTGGAAAACCTAAGAAAAAAGTGTTGAACATAGAAAAAAACTTGGAAGTTTTTAAACAGAAATGTAAAAAATGTCATAAAAATTATGATAATAGATAGACAACATACAACAGATTTAAGTTTAATATGCATCTTACCTACATTTAAAGGTTTTAATCAATCATAAAGTCACATTTAGCGTTATTAGAAAGGAGTGGTAGGCTTTTTAGAACTATGGCATTCGAATTATGTTAAATTTAAATGATTTCTTCAGAAAAAATAAGTAAATTTGGGATGGTTTTTAATTCGGGCGTTTAGGTGTATGGTCTAAGCGCCCATATCTAAAGAATCCTTAAGTGGTACTTTGATTTGGTTGGTCTCATTACAGTTGCGTAAGCTCTTGTTTGAAGGGTAAACCGAAATTAAATTTAATTGTTGGGGGGAACAACGCTAATAGTGTAGAATGTCTGTTCTATTAAGGGACGCTTACTGATTACCGTGACCGGGAATGACTACATACCATCAGCTGGGCTACATGCTCGTTCATTCTTTGTTAATTATGTTGCGTTTCCAATAGTAACAGACCAAACAATTCGAACATGTGCTAACCCTGAAGAATGCTCCAATAGTTCCGTTATTTATTGGGAGCTGCGACATACGTACGTACAGCTAATTGTACGGAGCGGTTGCTGGGACAGTACATTTGCCCTTCGGCGACGGATCATTAGAATACAAGGATACTTCGGACTTGACTATTACGATAATGCTATTCATGTTTGCTCTAAAGCGCTAGAGGCGCCCAAAATGCTCAAAGAAACGGTTTTCACCACTGATTCTGTATAGGCATATAATTAACTCTTTTCGAAATTGTTTTTCTTTTACAAACTTGGATTGAAAGAACTCCATAAATTGGCTTTAACATAGGTGGAAAAGAATTTAATTTAAGAGTTTAGATCATCCAAGCTAGGAGATAAATAGTAAAGTGACATGAAGAAACTATCAATTTCATTACTCACAATTAGAAATGTTTTCGAAAAACGTTTGACGCAAGAATCAGGAAGCACTTCTTAGACAGGATCTTGATTTAACTTACAAGTGACCGGCACTGGACCTTAAACGAGATGTCACCAATAACGTCGTGAAACACCAATAGAGATAGCTGCATTGAATTAAGGTGGCGATGGCGTAAGGTCTAGAGTCAAGATTATATAGAAGATTCAATCTCTACAAAGTTGCTGTTTACACGACACGAACGAAAATACAATGATAAATTAGCATAACGCGTGGGCAATAAAGAAGCACATGTTAATGCAAACGACTGAGGAGGCATTTATGGTCTCATGCATACTCCACGCCGCCATACATCTCACTTTGTTTTAAGAAAAATAAACGAGGTTCAACGCATTTGGTAGCGGTGCGGATTGGTAGGCCTACAACAACAAATAATAAGTTAATTCGACAACGAACTGTTGAATCCCTCCAAAATGATGAAAGTAGTAGTTATTAGGTAACTATCCGATGAAGCAACAGTCAAATCTCGTTTTGGAAAGCGCTTGAAATTGAATTGAAATTGAAGGTATAGAATTAAGCTGTCATTTTCTTTTACAATTTCTATATTCATAGCCTCTTTTCCTATAAAACAAATATTGCTTGTCAGACCACTATAATGAGCCCACTACCACACGATTTATCGTCTAATATCATTATTTCTTTGTAAGGCCTATCCTAAACTGGACGTCGGTAAATAATTTTGTATGAAACGTTCGAAACTTAGGGCAAAACTACAGATTTACTGCGTACACAGTAGACCTCCAGAGGCGGCTAATTTGCGTTCAAAGTGCTCCAGAATAGCTTGGAAGAATGAATATTTACAAGTGGGTGGTTCCTGGCTGGGTCCCTTATAATTATCGTTCACTCACGAGTAGTCGCGAATTAGTTACGGTGCGAATACTTAGTGACTTGCGGAACCGTGGGATCACGCAGTAAATTTTTTACATGATTTATGATTCATGTGGATTGTAAGGTGCTCCTGTCATGAAGCGTATCAAATTAATTAATTAACAGCGATTTTATCTGTGAATACGTTACACTAATATTTTATTCGAATTAATTATGGTAATGATTTAATTTAAAGGTGATAAAGCATTACAAGTAGAAAACGAAATATTATTATTGGCGTGTAAGTTCTAGAAAAACCTCAATTGAGATTGTTTTCTTTTTAAGAAGAAGCTATTAGAGGGTCCATGGGCCACTGTAACATCAAATTGACATGGGTTAACATATCTCAAACCTGTTAACATATTGTTCTCCACACACCCACCCACTAATAATTACACACTTACCATCAACTATCAACTGTTACCTAATTTGACCTTCAAAATCAACTGGCGCGTTGCCGTAGACAAATTGAAAGACTTCTCGCTCAGCTCCAATAGTCGGCCATTAAGCAAGAAATAGATGAATCCGAAGCCCCGTATCTCGGGCCGGCGGGCGTCATTAGAATCTTCACAGTTATGCCGGCGCGGGCACGGACGTGGAAAATTATTCGAGCATCGCTTCCGCGGAGCACGGCGCACCATCTTGAACACTGATTTCTAGATAGCCAACGTGTGAAACGCAACCGTTTCTGATGTGCGTGGAAGATGCACGATCTTTGGATATAATAGGTGAATTAAATAATTGTCTGATATGTTAAATGTGGCAGTAGATAACATGTCATCAAGATGTTTTAGGTATTGAAGATTTGATGATGACTTACTAGTCGAACAATTAGATTCGGACATGACATGTTTGAGGGGTACTAATTAAATGCTTGATTGATTGGTCCACGTTCAAAGAATTACACATAGTATTTCAACTGAACAATTTTCAACATCATAACTTTCATCCATCTTAATGATCATTGTACACACTTAATTTAGATCATTGGATTATATATAAAAATTGGCTTCATATTAACAAAATATCTTTTTGGATTGTAAAAATGTGTAGAAAAATATGATTATTTCTACCACTCAACATACATAATATTCTCCATTCTCACTAATTACCAACACATACCATTAAACAACGAAAAGTAATTGCCTCATCAAAATCTTAGTAACAAACTACGCCCAGGAGGCAGGTCGCTTCTTAACTAAATATTAATAATAATGGGTTATTAAGACTAATGCAGCTCTCGTATTTTCGTCTGAACGAACTGTTGAAGGTTTAATAACGTCTATCAACGGAACGGAACGACCATTTATCGTACGCCTACCAGTTAATATCTGTAACTGCTGGGGGCTAAGAGTTCCAACGAAATTATTGGTTACAATTACAGCTATGAACCCAGGACCTTACTCGTAAGGGGCTTTCCACACTTACTGACGTTGAAATAGTTAAGTAATTATATCAAAGAAGACCAGAGAAAAAAAAAAACTTTTCCTTCCATATAATACTTATAAAAATATAGAAGTACTAAATCACACATAACTAATATACCTTTATGCATTTTTTGGGTTCTTATATTAAAAGTACGTTTTTGCAAGCTTTTATTTACTTTCATTACTAATGTTCCAACTGCCGTGTGCATACCCCTTCGATTGCAATTTGGATGGATGACCACCAATATCTAAACTTGTCACTCGATTTTAGGGTTTAGGGCAGGATGAATCGTCGAGCCTGGTTACTGTCGTAAGATGGTACGTAACCTTGTTCTAGACCTAATGGTTTGAAAATATTTCACCTGGGTTGTGCACTATCCTTCCTTCACAAATTCACTATAGCGGCATGGTAGAGGTCATTTGAACTTCAGGCCTCCCTAATGTGTCACTTCAATCCTAATTATTAAATCGGCTTCGTTCAAGTGCAGACGAGCTTCTAAACAGTAAGCCGTTTGCGATAAGTCTGGGAAGCCCCTCATATAATACGGTTTGGCATTAGCTAAACGAGATCTTTGTAATTGATATTCGGATTAGCGTCGTCACGATTCGCCACACAGTGTCAGCCATTGTAGATGGGATAGGATCACATAACTGTTCAAGTAATCGTCGTATTTGTCTCTAAGTTGAGATTAAATCGACATCGGCCCTAGTATTTCTAGCCATTATTAGAGGGAAAGATACATGTTAATAGGATCATAATTTTTAGTCTAGTACTAAAATTTGCATTTCGCCGAACAAGTCTACCACTTAGGTAGGTGCTTGTTCTGTTGTGGTAGCGTCAAAGCATTTTAGACTGATAGAAATATAATAATGCACTCATATTATAATGCTTTTACGGTTAACGTTACACTCTTGTCAAATAAATATACGTGTCGTTCCAGCTTCATCATCATCATCATCATCATCAACCCATTACTGTCCCACTGCTGGGCACGGGTCTCCTCTCAGAATGAGAAGGATTAGGCCATAGTCCACCGCGCTGGCCAAGTGCGTATTGGTAGACTTCACATACCTTTAAGATTTTTTATAAATCTCTCAGGTATGCAGGTTTCCTCACGATGTTTTCCTTCACCGTTTAAGCAAGAAAATCAGAGGTGCGTGCCTGGGATTTGAACCTCGGACCCCTCGATCGAGAGGCCGCGTTTCTTAACCACTAGGCTATCACTGCTTCGTCGGTCGTTCCAGCTTAGTTCTATGTAATAGTAACACATAATATGTATTCAATGTACCGTAGAATGCCTTTTCGTTGGTTACAGAAATATACAGGCTTAAGTTATGCACTTTGCATTTCTTTTATCAGATATTAAAATTATAATAGATAGATAGATAACACAAAAATGTAAAAGGTAGATCATCCAGTTTTTTTTAGTGATTTTTACATCTAGAACTCTAACTACTGCGTAACTTTATGCAAATAAATACTAACATTTTATTCCCTTGTATATTTTCTCTAATGTATTTTTGATTTTTAATCTAAATAAAAAGTAATCTAATCCAGAAAGACCTACAATCATAGCGAAGCCAATGTAACACTGACTCTCTTAATAATTTAACCGTGACTTCAATAACAATGTAACGTAAGTACCTACTGTTTTAACATACGAAATTAAGTTCAACGGAGATCATGAAACCGGAAGAACAAGTAAAAGTATATTATTTCCGTAAAATATAAAAACATTTAACATGTAGAAATGTTACTTAAATTATAATACAGTTTCTAACGGAATACATATACAATACATAACGTGGTAGAAGGTGGTAGAACTCTTTGTGGTTCGACTCCGGCGGCACGACCGCCACACCTATTTCTACCTAATTACAGCAGTGTTAGGCGCTGCTGTGTTCCGGTTTGAAGGGTGTGGTAAGGGAGACAGACTTTTCCGAGGCATTCCAGCTTAGTTCTTAGGGGTAGCGGCGCATCTGTGGCCGACCATAGGTAGGAATATCTAATCCTATCTGGGGTTGATTAAAGATGTCCATGGGCGGCAGTAGCCACTTACCATCAGCTGGACTGTATGCTCGTCTGCTACTTCTATATTATATAAAAAAAATAGATATCTAATAACTAACAATTAATGAACTAACATTGAATGTCTATTTTCTTCGCTGTTTCCTGATTTCAACGGCGTACAAACAACAACAACAACAACAACAGAGTTCAAAAACAGCATTGAATTGAATCTATCAATTATGAATTTAACCGATGACTTAAGTATATTCTCATTCCGTTTCGAAAGGGCTAGTACGGGACAAAAAACGTTTTAAACGGTGTGGTGTGACTGTGGATGTTTTTAAAATAAAAATATTTGGAATTAAAAGTACTCGTACTTGCAAGGCCCTACATTTTTAATAACATTTTCTTTTTTTTAATTTCTAGTAGGTATTTACTATTTTAGCAGACATTAAAGTACACACATTGTGTAAATTTGAACTTGTCTACTTATAACGGTTCAAAAGTTACTTGGAAAAACATCGAAAAGCAGTTTGTTGTATGGGGACCCCTTTTTGTATTCAACTTTTTTATTTTTAGTATTTGATGTTATAGCGGCCACCGTTATGAATCCTCTGTAAAAAATTCAAGTGTCTATCTATTACGGTTCCAGAGATAGAGCCCTGTGACAGACGAACAACGAAGTCTTAGTAATAGGGTTCCGTTTTTATCTTTTGGGTACGGAACCCTAAAAACATATAACTGTAATGCAGAATGCAGGCGAACCCGCAATGTAATTCTTGTATACATCAAATTAGATACCGTCCATTATATATTAATGAAACATGCGTGACCATAGTACCTACATGTACAGTCAGAAGTTAGTTATATGTAACACAATGCCATGAGTAATTACGATGTTCCGGATTCAAGGGCAGCGGAGCCCATAATTAAAACCGTGCTAAGCACTTAATCAGGCCTGCAGGATGTTAATACTTCGTAACATCGGCTTGGTGGATGGCTTCACGTGGATAGTGTTAGGAATTATTTATAAACGTGTATAGATAATACAAAGTCTCTTTGTTTAGGCTTTTATTTGGATAAAAATCCTAGAATTCGCAGCAAAATCGGAAATGTAGTGTAATCTGTAGAAGATTTAGATATCACGGGAATTGAAATAAAATGTGGTAATTTGCAAAGGAAATGGACCTAATTTTATTTTTATGGTGTTTTTTTGTTGAATTACTGTTAGAAGTACCTACAAAAACTATACGATATTAATGTGTTTGTTATAAATTCAAAATAACTTGTTTTCTAAGTTTATATAGGTACTTAAATGTTTTGTCGCTTTTGCTTACAGTCTAGACTTGTCGTCAATCTATTACTGCCCCACAGTTGGATTAGGGTCTCTACTCAAAGTGAGAGGAGTTAAGTCCACCGCGCTGGTCAAGTGCCAATTGGTATTCAACACACATCTTTGAGAACTTTTTTATGAAGAACTTCCCGGTGTGTAGGTTTCACATCAACCCTTTGAATAGTTTTATGGGAAGTGAATAACAATACAGAACATGGAGTAACAGTTTATCGTAGCGGATACGCAAGTGTGTAACTCAGTGATCTAAAATAACAGACAAACGTGTGTACTAAATATAATGATAATGGATATAAGGTGAGAGAATCCCATGGTAAGTGGACCGGTTGCTCATCAGATGCGAACAATACCCGCAGATTACCTATCTACATGTGAATGCTTAGCTGTAAAGGTAACTTGCCTAATGTGTCGCTTGAATTGTGTTGGTTTCGGAATACTTTGTGCGAAATAGTTTTTTTTAAACGAGGTAGGTAGTAATTGAGTATTCAGGACTAAGCACAAGTGCTAATAGCGTACCCGCGGTCTTGACACAAGGCATCCCGAGGAACACCGGGGGATTTTAACCGGTAGGAGGCCGGCATATCGTCTCCGCTGCCACTGCAGATGAGAGGAACCCATGTAGGTTCCCCACGAAAAAAAAGGTAGTAATCGAGCATGCAGTCCGCCCCAAAGTGAGTGGTCACTGCTGTGCCGCGTGTTTATCTGTGACTAACTCTAAGTAGAACGGCTTTTATGGAGAGCCGATCATAGGAGTGTTGGCAATTTTGAGGACGAAGATGGCATCTACACCCTTCCACAAAAACGCAAAAACCACTTCACACTAGAAGTAGGTGTGGCGGTGTTACTCCCGGTCGAACTACATATATCGGCTCTACTACCTTTGAAGGGACAATAGTAAACGGGCTTTATGTATCTGATGTTAATGTTAGTAACGCCCATATACATAGAGTCAGTTAAAGTCAGACTTGGTCCTGTTTTAACCTGGTAGTTGATAAAAAATGTGACCAGCAATTTTTAAGAGACCGTAGACCAAAGTACATCATTCAATTACAGGAAGACTTGCACTGCCCAACGATAGTACAAAAGAACACAGTAGCGTAAATATAATTGCAAATTGTAGGTACTTAAAAAAAACGAAAACCAACAAGTTACTCGCATTGTCGAGACACTTCCGTGCCATAGACAAGCGGACAAGCAACGCAATCGATTTGCCGCCTCAATGAACGGATAAAGTTCAGTTCATTCCATAGAGCATTGCAGAGTAATGAGATAATCTTTTTTACGCCTAGGCTTCCTGGTCTTATGACAATATTAACTATTGCAATGAGAAACCTGAATATAAAGAGATTAAGGATATATAATATTTCTATAAATTATAATATCTTCCAAAACTAGTGAACGTTTACAAATAATTAACCAAATTGTTTAATAATAAAATAACTGAACATGGAAATAATGTAGACTATGTCACTCCCACAATTAGAAGAACGTAACCACGCTTCACATATGAAAATCTGCCAGTCGATAGGACTGTAGGGTGTGCTAAGGTATACATACACTCAAACAACATTACCTTCCGCTATCGTGTAAAATGAAATTAAACGCAGCTTTCTTATCATTTATGTAATAATTTACTTTGAAATACGATTATTTACACAGCGTTTGTCCAACGACCTGTTTCAACATTTTTTTTAAACATTAGCGATATGATCTGGAATTTAATTACAGAATATGATCTGGCATACGTAGAAAGTTATGTTATGTTAAGATAAGCTCTAGGAATGAATGAACTGTGCCGCCGATGAAACGATGAGCTCGTTGCCGCCGCGGCGTCTAGCCGACTCCCCGTTAAGCTGCTCATTAGTCCTGACGATTACGACACGACAGGACGATTTATTGTTTTGTAAGCCCTGATGACAGTGAAGTTACATAACTAATATGCTCGTACAAGTTGATATGAATGTGTGAATCAGAATTGGGTGTTGATAAGAAGAATTGGAATTTATTCAGACAAATAAATAGACGTAATAGAATTCAATGTTTTTTACCGATTTTTATTTCTGTAAATAATATTATTTCATGTGTAATTTAATTTGTAGTCTAATTGTGCTTCATAATATAGTCTGGATAGGCGCATCTAGTGGATGTCACTACTAAATAACGTTTTGTATAATATGTTTTGAAGGAGCATTAACCTTAACCTTTGTCCATTTGAGCTGCTTCATGTTATTTCTCCGAGTGATTTACCACTTCCCGTTGAAACCTTATAAAGCCTATGTTTTTATGAAGCTTATCTTATCGCGCGTATTTGCGCCCGCACGCGCGACCTACGTGAGTCACTTCACTTGGATTCTATCGTTTGATAAGAACACGCACACAGATCGCAAATAAGCTATTACTGAGCCAATTCCTGTGTGCGAGTGGGACGCGCGTGCGGAAAAACGCGCGATGTGAAAATCGACGTAGGTAAATCCTGTTAGAATTTATTCAGTCGCTTCCAAGAATAGCTTCAGATTGAAGAGATAAAATTAAAATGTGTTCCAATTATTTTCTGAATCCACTACAATATGTAAACACCTTTCCAATTCAGATTAACTATCATTGTTCCAAACTTTAATTTCACGGAAATAAATGCACGAACACTATTGAAATCAAATTAAACCAACTTTCACTGCGCCCTTTGTGATTTGCATACATATCTGATATACGGTAATCAGAGCGTACTCGCTTGTTCTCAAATGCATTTAATAAAGTTTAGACATACAGACCCAGTTGTGAACGTATATCTCTATAATAGTAATTTGGCTAAGAATCGGATGTGGACCGGAACGACACGGTAAGCCACTTTGATTATAAATTCAAATTCGTTACTTGTAAACAAAGAAAGTTATGTGTTTTTAATATATTATAGGAAAGTGATAGTTTGGTGAAATTAATTTCGGTCATCTATGTATGTGGGTTGCGTTCGTATTTTTAGAATATAGAAATAGCAAACGCAGATAGACAGTCAGCCTGATGGTTGCTGCGTTTATAAACTACCTCAAATAGAACTGGAGTCCTACTTGAGGTGAATTGCATGCATGTTGCATTTAGTAGATACTAAGTGTCTCTCTCTACCTTACCATCCCTCAAATCCGAATATATAATAATAAGTAACACCGAATATATGCACATATAATTATAATAACAATTATGGTAACGTAACATATACCTACGAATAAGCTAATATATAACCTAGCTATTATGTGATAATTTTAAAATGGGACTCGTATAGTAACCACTCCGTCACGTGTATCGCAAAATTGTACATATTTATATAATAATAAGTTGTCATAGCCTAATTAGTAACTCGGTCTCTCGATGGGGGGATCAAGCCCGCATTCTAATTATTCAAAATTGTTTGCGTATATGAATTTAACTATCGCTGACTTAATCGGTGAAAAAAAATATTGTGAAAATTGCAAGCTCAAGAGATCTTGAAAAAAGTTCTTTAAGGCGTTTAAAATCTACTAATCTACACTTGACCAAGGCTTTGAACTTTAGCCCTTCTCACTTTGAGAAGACGCGTGCCTAACAGTGAGAGAGTAATGTATTAACGACATATCTACAATATTGCACTTGCAGTTAAGCATATTTAAGCGGAGTTGCATAGCTTATCACAATTCGTTTTAACTATACAAAGATACTCCATGTTCAAGGTCCACAAAACCGATAGCTGCAGTTGCACTTGCAGTTAAGCATATTTAAGCGGAGTTGCATAGCTTATCACAATTCGTTTTAACAATACAAAGATACTCCATGTTCAAGGTCCACAAAACCGATAGCTGTGAAATCTGGCACAAGCGTGCGAGATGCGTGTAAACACGAGCCTGCCTTGAGACGTTTGTACAGGCATCGGCAAACAGCGTTTAAAGGCAAATGGATTTACAACAAATTGGTAAACTTCGGCTTAAGAGGATAACAACTTCACGATAATATATACATTAGGTACTTTTAAATGAGGCATCCTAGGGTTAGACACTTTTGTAAGAGTATTGGCATCCTATCTTAGATCGTCACAAAAATAACGATTCTTATAATGAACATAAAACTTTTATCCACTATAGATTATGTACACAAATCTTTCTAAACATCAGTTATGCCGGTCCTTTTCAACCGCTTTTCATTCGCAAGATGTTTCAGCTAATGGAAAATCGGGGAAAGAAATTCCTAACAGTAACTTTTACATAAAACTATCATTTGCAAATGAATTAATAGAGCGAGTGCAGTTGGAACTTTTTGAGGCGACATTTTTGTGTGGTTTTTAAACAACTTTTGCAGGTATCTCGTATTACTTTTGTGTGTAAGTACAAGTACTTTTTACGCAAGAATACCTAGAAAATGTCCTAATAAAAGTGAAAACCTACATAAGCGAAACCATGTGTCAAAGTTAATGTTAACACAACTAACATCAAGTTCCCTTTTCGCACGCAATGTTAACTTGTTATACGTATTCATATTTGCCAGTTAGCGTCGAAGGGTCGACATTAACATGTAATACCGTCGACCGGTCAGTTTGTATGTCACAGGGCCACGCAGCCGCTAACAGAACCGGTTTATTTTCCAAATTATTTACCAACGTTTCAAATTGTTAACAACTTCCTTAGTGTGGATAGGAGTTAGTGAGACAATTTGTGTTACTCATGGGAGTATATAAAGGGTATGTTATAAGGGATTTGTGGTAAGAAATACATAAATTTTCGAAGCTTTCCAGACCAGTTGTAAGGTATAGCGATGCATCTGTGGTCGATCTTGTGTAGGAATATAATCTTATCTGAGTTAATTACAGATATACATTGGCGAAGCCGTGATAGCCTAGTGGTTAAGAAACTCGGCCTCTCGATCGAGGGCTCCGAGGTTCAACTCCCAAGCACGCACGTCTGATTTTCCGAAATTATGTGCGTATTAGAAATTAATTATCACTTGCTAAAACGGTAGAAGAAAACATAATGAGGAAACCTGCATAACTGAGTGATTTATAATAAAAATAATATCTCAAAGATATGTGAAATCCAATACGCACTTGGCCAGCGCAATGGACTATGCCCTAATCCTTCTCATTCTGAGAGTAGACCCGTGCCCAGCAGTAGGACAGTAATGGGTTGTTGATGATGAGGATACATTGGAGGCAGTAGCCATTTACCCTCAGATGGACTGCGTGCTAGTCTGCTACTTCTATATTTGAAAGGGCGTGTATGAGAGTTCCTCCGATTTTAAAAGTCAATCAAAAAGCCGATAAAATATTCGAAAAACAGTCCTTAAGTACATTTGGCTTATTAAAAATACGATCCTCTAATGTATGAGCAAACAAATTAACTGCATAGTTGGCATCGAATCTTAACCAATACTCATATTTCCCGCTTAACTGGGCTCACACGTCTAACTCACGTACAGCAAACATACGCAACCGATCTGTTGTCTACAAATAGTGGAGATGCGAGGTGTCAGTGTGTCACAGGGCCGGTGAAAGCTATCGAGGGATTAGCATTTGAGATGTTTATAATCGTGAACTCACACCGAAGTTCAGTGTGGTACGGCGACCTCAGGGAGTACATGGCAGGACCGCAAGTAGGCAAAAAAGAAATAGGAATGCAAAAGGATATGCTTAAGAGCCATTATTTCGGTATGACACTTATTTATCGGTGAAGAATTTGATTTTGACGTAACTATCAACCAATATTACGAGTATCTTTTACTACCCCACAGCTGGACAAGGGTCTTTCCTTAGAATGAGAAGGGTTTAGGCCATAATCCCTCACTCCGACGAAGACTGCGGAATGATAGACTTTTAAGCACTTTAACACTTTGATGACGAGTCCATTTCCAAGTAGTTTTCTATTTCTAACTCTTTTTCTATAAAATTCCCTTTCTACTTATGTCTAAAATCACTTACAAACATTCCCATAAATTGAACAAACTAAGTAAAAACATATTAAAATTGGTCTATATTAGATACTGAAATTTGTAGCCACGGACTCAATGACTGTCAAGTGTAAATTATTATCAGTAAAGTCGACTGGCCTAGGCTGTTGAAAGCGAATCAATTTCCATTTTCTAACGGCAATATTGTTTATTGCAAATTTTCTGCATGAACTAGTTACTGACTTTGTTCGACAAATTCTCAATGAATAGCATTAAGTTTACACGACTGTTTTAATAGCTAACACGGCTTATAGTAACGAAGAAAGATAATTATTATTCATTCCGAAGATTGCCACTATGGATTGTGCATTTTTTAAAATTGAAGTATCAGATAATCAGACGAACATATAGTCCATCTGCTAGTGAAGTTCATAGACATCTGTAACTATCTTCATATAGAACAGAGGTGGTTTGAAGGTGGTAGAACCCTTTGTGGTTCGACTCCGGCGACACCACCGCCACACCTATTTCTGTCTAATAACAGCAGTGTTAGGCGCTGCTGTGTACCGTTTTGAAGGGTGTGGTAAAGGAGACATACTTTTCTGAGGCGTTCAAGCTTAGTCCTCAGGACTAGCGGCGCATCGGTGCCCGAACTTAGGTAGGAATATCTAATCCTATCTGGGGTTGATTGCAGATGTCCATGGGCAGCAGTAGCCACTTACCATCAGGTGGACTGCATGCTCGTCAGCTATTCCTATATAATAAAAAAAAGGTTCTACTTTAAGCCGATCACAGATTTGTTGCAACTAAGATAATCGTTCCATTTAAATCAACCGGCATCCGCATCATTCTACGGAAACGCAAGAATATTCACGCAAGAAATTGAGGCGGTGGTACATCCTCAGTCTAACCACACTGGTCCTATCTACATCACCATTCAAACATACATTATGAAAGTATTTCAGAAAGAAAGAGAAAGGAAATAAGTATATCTTGTTAGTTAATTAATTAAGTTAAATCATCTAATAATTACATCTCATCCGTCCCCATATTAGGCGTTGGAGAGGAGAAATGACTAAGATTTCACATCCCATTTTCATCACAAACGAGTTTAATTAAATTACCTCAATGGAAAGTCCGCTCATACGTAAAAGTTGTCGGTAACTATTAACATAGAGAAATTCTGTGTCGGTGGGCATTATGCACAAATAGTAATGATTAAGCGAAAATTAACACCTTCGTGGTATAAATTCATTTTGAGACATTCTAGTAACAGTTGTAGATACGTCACTCTTCATTTTTTTTGGGAAGAGACTTGCGTTTATTAAAACGTAAGAATTGCAGCCATATAATGAAAAATAAGAGTAGTTACATTGATCAAAAATGTAACCCTTATAGATTAATAAAATAGAAACAAACATATCTAGGAGAAATAGCGTTTATTGCAAAGAGCTTTCAATGTCAATTAGTTTATTATAAAGTAACTAAGTTATTTTAAACTGTTAGTCTCAAAACAAATATCGCCATTTAAGAGTGCAATCTTCATTGAAACAACTTACACAGTTTGCAATAATTCTCCAATAGTTACAATCTGTTACAATATAGCCATTAAGTCATACGCAGCAGAAATAGTAATAAATAAATAAAGCAACAAAACAAATTGCCTCTGCTGACGGATAAGACAAAGGGATAATCAACGTTGGCTGATGAATGGATGAGCTTTACGAAATAATAGTTGTGGATATAGGATGTCCAGTGTCCTCGGAAGCCTTAACTAAGATAAGCGGACGCTTTGAAGTTTTATTCGAGGGGAGCGCATGTACTATGAGATTATTAAGTGGACGCTTAGTAATTTTATTCGAGAGGAGTCTATCTATCTATATCTGGGACGTCTTACCCTCCGGGCGCTCATATATTGCGGCAATCTCAACATAAGGGCGGTGGGCAGAAAATTCGGGTTCGAGAGGACTGTTAAGTTTTTCGGGTCCGAGGATCGATTCCACACATCTGATTACTTAAGTTATGAGTACATTAGAATTTGATTTTTGATTGTATATATTTTTTAAATAATTAAACCGGTGAAGAGAACATTGGAAGGAAATCTACACGTTTAAAAAAGTTTTCAAAGGGGTGTCAAGAGTGCCGATCCGCACTAGACCATTGTAGTGAACTATGACCTAAACTCTGCTCACTCTGAAAGATGACCAGTAGACACAGTATCAGGTTAATGATGACAATGTATGTACGCATGTATATCTATTCTTATACGATAATAATATTATCACACGAGGTGTCGTTAGACTCTTGTTAATAGCACGAAAATATGCAAAATATTTTCTCGGTAATAAAAAACAATTGCACGTTTTCTACAGTAGGTATGTTTTTGTGTTTTTACACTTACTGCTGTCGTATTTATGAATTTTCTCACGTACCTGAAACAAAAATCAAATATTTATCATTAGTAACATTGTACACTGACCGTGACCCGTTGTTGCAACTCAGGAACTTGTCTCACTACAACGAGGATAGCGTTAAGCGAGAAAATATCCAAAATGTTACGATAATATTTACGTTAATTTCATTTCGTACGTGGAAAATAAACAGTGAAATAGGTATATTTAATCTTGCAAGTTCATTTATCACACCTTACAAATCGATTCGTATACATAGATCTGCCTCAGAAAGGAAGTTTCACAGTAGTTTCATACTCTTCGCATAAACAAGTACATATATGAGTTTAATAAACTGCATTTGTTTTTCTAATTTAATACCGCGTCCTCATGCTTGCCAAACCAAACGTGTGGATAGAGAGTTTGACTTGTAATGTATTTTTGATGTGAAACATCTATAGCCGCACGTAAAAAAGATTTCTGGCGTGGCGACGATTACCTTTAACTACATAGACAAATGTTCTATAAGGGACAGAGCTATTAGAACAATGTGATAAAAAAAGACAACTAGTGTTTGACCTTGCGTTTCAAGTGTACGCAAACGTAAATATTGACCATGGAATATAGTGACCAATGATTACTTCAGTCAAAACGGGACATCGATTTTTTTATGTCAAATACTTTTTACTTGAAAAAATATAGTTAGAAATAATAAAAAACACGCTTTTATGATAAAATTAACTAAAAAGTAGAAAATAATTTTCAATCTAGGAATCATTTAAGGAAAAGTAAATAGTATAATTGTGCAAAAAATGTGGGGCGCTTTATGAAAACTGATAAATGGAGCACCCCATGTTTTTTTCACAATTATATTATTTACTGTTACTTAATTGACAATGGCGACGGTTCATTTCGGAGACAACGGCACGAAGCATCGAAAAAAGGGACTGTCCCGTTAAAAACGGGACGTATGGACGTATATTTCTCATTGATACTCATGCTTGTCAAAGACAATGAAATAATGGAACAGAAGGTAAAAAATGTCCAGAACTGTCGATAATAGTTTTAGTACATCGTTTACGTAGAAATGTTATAGTACAGTTTAACTAAATAAATTATTATTATATAAATATATAATTTGATGAAAGAATGTATCTATACAGATGTATCGACTGGTTTAAAATATACGATTTAAAAATTGTTTATATTTATTATCGTATATTAGTAAAGATTACTCACTCCTAACAAGAAAATGTACCCAGTTTTGAGAATTGAAATAGTTGCGTAAAAAAGTTTTGCCACGTCTCCGTGCTAAAATGTCCCTAAAATATTTGAAATAATTATTTATCTATTATGTAAATTCCGCAGTATTAGTTATTTATTTGTAAATTTTCTCTAAAAATGTTTTTATTTGTCAAGAATTCAAAAAAAACTTACTAATAAGCCGTTTGTGGCTTCATTCAATTTCAAGGCGGCGAAGTATCTTTACTGTTTATGTTTATTATTTTCAGTTTTATTACACACGACCATTAATTGCAAAGTTGTGTACATTTTATAAATGTACTAGCTGACCCAGCAAACATTGTGTTGCCATATAAATAAAAAAAATGTTAAGGGTGAACAACCCTTATCACTTAAGAGATATGAAAAATAGATAGATAGTAGCCAATTCTCAGACTTACTGAATATGCATATAAATTTTGATGAAAATCAGTAAGAGCGTTTCGCAGGAGTACAGTAACTAACATCGTGACATGCGAATTTTATATAATCTTACCGTGGTCTTTTTGAGGATTAATTTCTGGCTATACAAAGATTGTTTATTAAATTATGTTTAGGTTAATTTATTCAATTAAAGAAATTTTAAAATACCGTATACTATCCTATATAAATTTTATGGTAATATTTTTTATTATTTACCACAGATATCGAAGAAAATTTAGAGATTAGGATACAGAATTTCCCATATATCGATTTTATTTTATTAAAATAAACTATAAAAAGTTATATTTTGACTAAAACACACTAATATAAAAATTAAGCAGTGGGATCTTAAACTATAACATACACGTATGAACATCGTGAGCTTCAATAAAATGTCACTTCTGTTCTGTTGATCTATGGTCATAGATCAATGAAAATTTTTTCATTGATCTATGACAGTTCAATTCAATCAATGAAAGTTTTTGTCAATGAAAGTGATAAAGACGTCTTTATCACTTTCATTGACAAAAACATACTTTGTCTCTTTCTGGTTACTCATGTAATCATGGCGGATCGAACACGAAAAATAAACAAAATTTAATAATTTCTCTTCATTTAAGTGTGATAGGTGATTCCATGAATCTTGTTTCTTTTTCGAGCATAATTTTTGCATTTATGCATTGCACAAGAAGGCATTTTGAGGCTTAAAATTCAAAATAATGACGTTTAACGTGTTCAGTGACATTCGTGTGTATTACTAAGCCGCGCGAGAGCGACTGGAGTTTTAACGTTCGTTTTAACTCGTTTTACACCACTTGACGTATTTTGTATGTTTTAAGTATTGCCCGCTTATTTTTCTGATAATAAAATGTCTGACCGTGATAATTTAGAGAGTGAAAGTGATCAGCCTCCTGCAAAGAAAGCAAAATCACACTATGACACACCATCAAGTCATCAGTAAGTTAATTATTTTTTTATAATTAAAGTATGCATTTATCTGTGCATTAAGCACGCGTATATTTGGTGTGTTTTGAGCGCCAGCAAATGTAAAATCTACTATCTTGGTAGATTAAAATTCACATAAAAATCATTGCATACAATGTTTTTAAATTATTAATTAATTTTAATGTCATTCTTCTCAGAGAATAAATTTATTAAGACTGACAGAATTGTATTTCAAAATAAGCTGATGGCGTGCAGCGCACGAAAGTTTTTTCTTATTTGTTATAATGAACATTAAAAAATTAATTAATTTTTCTAATCATAGTGGCATTTATTGTGAAACATTCATTATTGATACTTATAATTTACGTATTTTAGTAATATATTGAAATAACTAGCTAAGATTCTTGAGTTTACTAATATATTGGAGCCAATTTATTTTTTTCTGTATATTTTAATAACACATTTTTTTTAAAAATATTTCAGAACCCAACAATCATCACAGGGGTCACAAAATATTATTATTGAAACTGGACGTCACCAAGATCAGTTAAACACAAGACATACTATTAATGTTATGTAAGATTTTGTAAATCTAATAGTACCAGAATATATTGAAATAGTCATCGTTATTAACCGACTTCAAAAAAGGAGGAGGTTTCTCAATTCGACCGTATATATATATTTTTTTTTTTTTATGTTTGTTCGGCGATTTTTTCACGATGCCGCGACCGATCGACATGATTCATACACCATTGTATGTGGCTACTCTCACAGGGGGTCCCATTTCGAGGAAATTTGAAAATTTCCGCTAGTTTTCCCGGAAAATTGGAAAAACCCGATTTCATATAAACTTGAATAAGTCGAGTATTTCTTAACCAATTTTAATTTTCTTTTTTTCATATGAAAGAGAGTTTCGTTGCGGTACTTTCCTACCTTAACATTAGTATGCTCTGATGATTAGAATTTAAGTTATGGGGTGGAACTCATCATCACTACCCCTGCTTTTTACATATTTTATGACAACTTACCTTCTGCCCACTCAATTCTCATGAAACTTAAAATGAACATTGAGTATCTAGGTTAACATGATATGATGGAAAATTTGACCTTCAACTCTTCAACCCTGGTAATGCAGAAGTGCCTCCTGCCTCAACCATACAAGTTAGGCATTTGGAACTTATGGATATTTAATAAAATCGATAAGTTGAGATATATGATGGACAATTTGACCTTCTACTCTTCAACTCTGATAATGCAGAGGTGCCTCCTGCCTCAACCATACAAGTTAGCCATTTGATGCTTATGAATATTCAATAAGGTTGATAGGTAGAGATATATGATGGAAAATTTCACCTTCTACTCTTCAACTCTGATAATGCAGAAGTGCCTCCTGCCTCAATCATACAAGTTAGGCATTTGGAGCTTACGAATATATGATGAGGTCTTTGAGTAGAGACATATGATGGAAGATATGACCTTCAATTCTTCAATCCTGATGATGCAGATGTGCCTCCCATGTAAAGTATATAGAATATACATTTGTTGTAATGAAGTTGCTAGACAGAGACATATGATGAAAAATTTGACCTTCAACTCCTTTTTCTTTTCTTAACTATTGAATTAATGTAAATTGGACCGGTTCACTCGCAGAGTTTTACCACCTAGTTTGATTTATTTACTTATCTGTTCCAACGTAACCTAGCCAATAATTAGTATCTCATAAAGCCTCACCTATAGTGTTTCGTATTGAATTGGTTAGGTTAGGTTGGAACATATAAGACAATATAAAACTAAGCGAGAAGGGCGCGGCAGCGCCCTGCGAGCGGGTGGGTCCAATCCGTATGAATTCAGACCTTACCTTTATTCATGATCACCTTTATACAATTTTACATAATATTAATACAAACGTTAGCATATCATCACTAAAAAGGGTGAAAAAAAAATTTTAACAAAAAAATAAAACCGACTTCTATGTCACTACAAAGTAAAAAATAATTGAAATAAATGTTGGTTTAGTACATATTTCTGAAGTCGGCGCTCATATTGGACACGCTGTTTACGCTGTTATCAAACGAAATATATTGAGCGCCGACTTCAGAAATATGTACTAAACCAACATTTATTTCAATTATTTTTTACTTTGTAGTGACATAGAAGTCGGTTTTATTTTTTTGTTAAAATTTTTTTCTGGAAAAAAATCGTAATATTTTATTTTATCATTATGACATATTTAGTTCCTATCACAATATGTTCTTTTCTGCATATTACTTTTACAAAATAATGTCGATGTTTCACATCTGCCAGGCGTCCCGTGACGGCTCACATTTTTTTTTTGCCTAATCAAAGGGAATTTGCTCAAACGCGTCCACAAAAGTTTGCATCAAGCGCCTAGCGTGTGGATGCAACGTTAAACATTCACTGCACTTTTACTAATTTATCGTATCGCTTTTCGTTTATCCGCTGTAGGTGTGATAAGTTGTTATAGGCCTTTGTTCGTTCGGTAAATGTATGTACACTTACATCGATATTGTTTCCTTAATTACCTTCTGTTATTGTATTCGTATGAATAGCACTTTTGATCTTATCTGACCTATGTAAATAGTAGAGTGTTGGAATCCTAAGGTCATTTTCTATTACTTACTACGTAACAATTATATTCGTGTGTTGTTGGTAAGTATGCAGTCACCTTTACAGAGTTTGCTACTCAACAGTGAATAGTTCTATTGTTCTAAAATTGAATGATAATAAAATTACTAAATTCTACTGAAAATAGAATTACTACAATTCAACATGAAATATATAACATACTGTAAAAATTGAGGCATAAAGTGACGGTCAGATATTATGTAGCCTATTGTTTTGAGATTCAGCCTTTCAACCCGGGAGTTGTAGGTTCTAATCCCAGGCATCTTATATATCATCGGAATGCCTTATGATCGGAATGCCTCATGTCCTATCACTGGCTATCACTAGCGTGCCGAATGCAGTGCGTGCGGCGAGGGAACGCAAGGCCGGGCCGGTCACGCGCACTTGTCGGCGCGCTGAATGTTCCCACACCACCGGCGTGGGTGGTTACTGATGTGGTAGGTGGGTTTGGGACGAAAATATACAAATTTCTAAATAATTATACAATTTGAAGTCTTAAAATGTCTTATAAATATATCACATTATCAGCATTAAGCAAAAGTGTAATAGATATAAAAACAGTAACTGACGGTTTTGAAGTTTCAATATTTTTGGTAAGCATTTTTTTGCAGTCTCAGTTACGTTCGATCTTGTTGGTGCTTTTTTGGCATTACAAAGAGTTAAAAATGACAACAAACTTATAAAATAAGTAACGAGAAAATATAAGTACATATTACACGTTCTATTACAATTCTTATTAAATAATAATAATTTGCATGTATCTAATATGTTATTGTTTCTCGTCATTATCATATTTCATATACCGGAAACAAATTTAACTATCACAAATTTAATATTAATTACCTAAATATTTCAGACCAAACACCATAAGTCCGAGTCGGCACAAACCCGAAAGGGCGCGGCCACACCCGTCTAGAGCACAAATTGCTCGAATCGATGTCGAAACCTAATGGACGGGGTAATGGTGCCCATAGATCACTCCTAATACGAGCTGCTACGGATTTGGGGATAATTATAAGGTACAAAAGTTGGACAGTAACGTAAATCCTGCAATGTTACGAAATTACAATTATAGTACTTAGGTGCGGTGGATTGTAAGTTAAAAAAAATCCTAACTGCGCGAATCAGTAGTGTAGTGTTATATTGGCACTCTAAATATTGCTCCACTCAACTCACCCGGTGACATGTATGTAGAAATAGTTTACATATCTGCATAGGCGGGGATCGAACCCGGACCACTCTACATTATTTGCGAAAGAGACGGTTATAGGTCAATCCGTGACGGATGTTTTTAAACCATCTATAAGTCTACAACAAGGCTCGATTGCTATCCGTACAATAAACGTAATAACGAGACCGACGACTTTGTTCCATCCCAATAAGCGCACAGGAAATTTTGCCACTAACGGTCACCCACCTAACACCCGACCGTTCCGGACATTGCTTAACTTTGTAGATCGTATATGAACTTACCCAAGCTCCGAAAATTTAATTGCACCACTAACGGTCACCCATCCAACATCCAACCACGCTAAACATTGCTTAAGTTAGATCAGCTACGATCTACAAAAGCCTTGCATACTTCAAAGCTTAATTGAGATAAAAAACCTTGCATATTGATATCTTCATGATACAAAGAATGCAGGATATAACCCAGGAATTGACAAGATTGATCGCCACCAGTTAATGCGAACTCATGAATGGTGAACGTCTGAACGAATTAATTACGAGAGTTGCAGGTGTGCTACTCGTACCACCGCTACAAGGTCTTTGATTGTAATTTTAATAGATTAGTTAAGTACTTAGTACATTTATATTGATTAGTGCCTGTACTCGGCATTTGAGTTTGAATTTTATGTGCGTAAAGATTGCGTTCGTATGAAAAATAAAGTCAACGTAGTTTGCCTGTGTAAACAGAGGTATCACCGTCATTTATTTCTAGTGTAGAACAGTTCTTGTGTTTCAGTAAAAGTGCATTTTATATACTGTGGGATATCCACCTGATGGTAAGTGGCTACTGCCATCCATGGACATCTGTAATCAACCCCAGATTAGATTAGATTCCTACTCGAAGCCGGCCACACACGCCTCGCTACCGTTGAGGAATGAACTAGAATGTCTCGTATAAGTATGTTTCCCTTAGTACACCCTCCAAACCAGAACACAGCAGCGCTTATCAATGCTATTATTAACCAAAATATGTGTAGCGGTGGTGCTGCCGGAATCAAATCACAAGGGCTTCTACCACCTTCTAAATTGGGGTTCTTGGTCTAATCTCACTACAATTACGGAACACAGTACGGAACTAGTAATATCATCACAGAAAATTCTAAAACGGCTTTGCTACGACTGAACCATTTGCGACTTCTGATCTATACACTTACAAGCTCCTGATCTACAAGCTTCTATAAGCTCATTATAAGCCACTGAACGTAGCACCTGTGGCCCAGCCGGGCAGCCGGGTCGTAAAGGTCGCGGCCTTGTGATATCAACCACGCCTTCGGCTGCCGTGGGAAACCAGACACGCAATATCATGTTCTGATAATAATCACTTGGATTAACTAAATATAGTTCCGCGATCGAATTTAATCCTTTATTATTTAATTGTACGGATATTTTAAGTTTTGAAACTGTATTTAGACTTAGAATTGCTAAGTTAAATTGTCTGAACTGTTGTGGATATTTATTAGCTGTTTGAAACTGTTTAGAGGATTGAACAGATATTTTCTGAAATATTGCGCAGGATTTGTGCGGTCATTGTTTGATTTTAAACAATACTCAAACAAACAAATAGGTAGTTGTATTAAACAGACATGTAAATAATAAATTAAGATTATTGTTATTTGTAATGTATAGGTTTTTGTGCTCTCGTTTGTTGTTCAGGGCAATTCACAATACAGGGAGTCTTTGAGACACAATGTCATAGCAATGTTTATTTATATGGATATTCTCCGATTATTACATTCGTTTAATAACAATGATACTGTTTGAACGAAGTACCTTGTTTTAATAATGTATACGGTTTAATCTTCCATATAGACGAATCTTTATTGACAGGAATTTTATAGAAAGATAAATAAGCTTTACTTCGCGTTTATTTAATTTCACGTTGAATTAAACGCTCATTACATTAAATTTAAATGCAGTCTACCAAAATGGCGGACAAGAAATAATTCGCAAAGGAATGACAGATGGAATTTATTTACGCGTACCTACAAGTGCGGAGATCATAAAAAGATGTCACACAATCTCGCGGAACCCGGCAAAAACAAACCCGCGCCGTGTAATGTACGTTTAATATTCACTCTACAAGTTGCTCTTTTGTCGCTCGGGGAGCAGGGTTGCTATGCTCAAAAGTAGAGTATCTTTGGAAAACTTGGTGTAATTCTCAGATTTTGGGGTAGAGGCAGACAATGTAGGAACATTGTAGTTATTGTAGTTCCCCACGACCCACGATACCATTTAGTTTCCAATGGTATCATACAATCATGTATAAATAACTGTATACAATTGGGGTGATTAGTACAAATGGGTGCGTAATTTTTCACCCAACGCAAATCAGCAGAATTTGACTCAGTCAGTCTTTTTGGCCACTGGGGATTCAGAAGGAATGTTTACGCTTTTATATTTGAAAGACACAAAACAGTTTCAACAAAAAAATCACAGATGTAGCGAATTTTATGGCTCTAGCGAATATTATACATACTTTTTTGTAACGATTTCAATAATTTACTCATTAAATAGGCCATATGTATGTGTCATACGTAGATATAATGACATTTATGGGTAATAACCTTTTATCTATATATGGTATTTACACAGGATATGGCAACATTCTCAGAGGACATCAAATAATCATCACATTAGAGCATATCTGACCACATCTGAGCATGTCATAGTTTTCACACGGCCATCACGCGCCCTTTCGACAAAAACTATCCACGGAGGTATTTATTTTAGGTACGTTTAGGATCGACTCAGAATTTTAGGGCTGTGAAAATGTTATTATTTAAAAAAGGGAATATTTTATTTCAATGTTCCATTTTAGATTCTAATTTTCAATTTAATTGATTGTAACAAATCTGTTATTATGTGGTAGTGTGGTGGTCACAATATACTGCTAAGTATGCATGCGCCTACACTATAATTTAAATAAAAAATAATTTCGATTCATTTATTTATAGTTACTTATGAGGTTTTGGCAAAATAAAATCTCTCATGATTTTTATTTTCTTTGTAAATTAGACAATTTTGGGTTATGCAACTTTGTGTGGGTTATGTAATATTTGTGCATCTGAGTTCTATTAAAACTATGCGCGAGTTAGACAATAGCCACTTCTTAGATAAGCACTTACAGGAAATTAAACTTAAAAAAATTAAAAAAAAAGCATGGTAATTATTTCTAATTTACACAACGTTATTTTTAATTCATTTCAATTAAATATTTATTAACTCAACAACTCCCCGAAATATGAATAGTGTAATTACCATTTAAAGGATATATTTACCGCTCAAGGGTAGCAACCCTAGCCGAGCCATCGGCGTATCAAAGAAATGTCACGCGCTGGAACCCGCCGTGCCATGATTGTGCACGGTGTTTTATGTGATGCCACCGCAAATTGATACACACAGAACTCATGAAGCTGGGGATTAGTTACGCACTTAGCTCGTGGATTGACACACATGACATGTCGATACATCTATATGTACATTGTATATGATATGTGGATACGTCTGAATGAATGATTTAGAAAACATAACCAGCTTAGTCCTCAGGGGTAGCGTATCTGTGGGCGACCTCAGGTAGGATTCTAATCTTATATGGGATTGATTACATATGTCCATGGGCGGTTGTAGCCACTTACCATCAAGTGTAGTGTGTGATTGTCTGCTACTCTTATGTTATAAAAAACATGACATGTCCATACGTCTGTATGAATAGTTTAAAAAATGTAACCAATAATAATCGCGTGGCGAGGTTTGAATACGAGAATGCTCTATGCTTCGTCGTAAAGTCATTACTACCCACTGCTGGCACAGGACCCTTCTCCTCTCCGAATGGGAAGGATTAGACCATAATGACAGTGTTTACTAGTTTTTCCTCACTTGTGTGAACAATAGGTTTTTTCGAGTCTCCACTTCTTCAGTGTGTCATTTACATTTCTTATTGTAAAACTTGGGGCTTTATCTAAAAAATTACAAGATATAACACAATACAATAACAACTTAACAGATTTAAGTGAAGGGCAAAGATTTAGGGACTTGTATTTTTCTTGTGTGCTTACACATACATACATTACATACACATGCTTACATTTAATACACGCACGACAGTAAAGCTCGTTTTAAACTATAAAAAATTAAACATACCGCATACAAAGCACGCAAGCTTCTGAATATAAACACAACAAAAGCCCCATCGTAAGCAAAAGCTTTAAGCAAAAGTAAGTTTGTCAAGTTTCACATTCCTGAATGGAGTTAACCCAAAAACGCCGGTTGACAGTCACAGCGCGTACGATGCGCTCTTGACATCTTTATTGGAGCCTCAAACAGTGGGAAATCCATCTTTTTGAAATACGCCTCTTGCATATTATTCACAATGTGTGTAATTTATTTCTTTAAAAAATCTGACGGGTTGCGTTAGTAAGTTATGTGGAAACTTCATAGCTGATCTATCTTCCTATCGTGTCATATTTCTAGTGAACAGAATTTGGCATTTTCGATTTTAGGTATCCAAAAAATTTTATATTTATTTTTGACAATGGGCGTAAGAATATATTAACAGTCTGTAAAAATAAACCTTCCTAAAATCTATGAGATGTATTAATACCCCTGAGGACTTTAGAAAGGCTCAAATAGTGGAGATACGGACTCTAGTCCTGATTTAAATTAGACGGCAGTGCCGCTACACTGCTGCACTAAGAAAGATATACGAGTAGGTGGTTGTTTTGGTAGTTGGTGCAGATCAGTTTTAACCGCCTTACTTTTTGTGTTACCCATAGCAAAAGGTTTGAAAAAATATATTTTACTGACATTAAAATATACATTTTAATTTTCCGAAAACGAATATCTCAAGACCCTTGACACAAAAATCGTAGCAACATCAAAATAATTACATACAAGTGACTCGTCGCCGTGATAAATTATTTTAATAGCCTCCAGCGATCTCGAGTGGTCATCGTGCTCCACATGAAGGTTGAATAGATAAGCCTTTATAAAGGTCACTGGTCAATCCTCGCATACTTCGCTGATGGAACATAAATTTCTTGTCATATGAGCTTTATCTCGGTAAGTGACTTGAAACCTTAAGGGAGGAATAATTGTGAGAAAAAAACAAATTTGTTGTGTTTTTCCGTCCAGTGCAACGATCTATTAAAGGTCTTGTCATGTTATTTCCCACGTCCCTTTGATCTTTTTTGTTCTTTTTCACTGACTTTCCTGTAGATATGTAGATTATAATTTTAAATTGATGTGGAAATAATTTAATTTGTTTCGGTAGCCTGTCATAAATTAAGTCCTTTAAAAAGTACAATAAATAAATAAATTCAAATAATCATCACCATCTATTTATTAAATGTTATAGATTGTGCCAACCACGTATAGTGAAAATATATAGTAGAATATATAGTGGTATAGTGAAAATTATCCATCGCAAACACTGGCAACTCATTTTCCTTCCTACACCAATTGGGCAAGCATCTATCAGGCACCACATTGATATAAAAACATTTGCACCACAAGGGTACTCGTTCATTTTCATTTCGAATGTAAAAATCAGAAGGAAATCTTGTTTTATATACCACAATTTACGAGCGATGATCTTGTCAAAAAAGATAAAAAGCTGACATGACACTTTACGTGTTTACGACGGTCCGGGGCGACGCGTCAGCACGCGCACTTTTAGTTGCTAAATGAGAACAAAATTAGTGTTTTATTGTCACCAGATATACTGTTAAGGTTGGCAACATCCTAAATGTTTCCCAGAATGTTACCAAAAATAAAATTTTCAATTTATTTCCTGCAACGCATCAACAGTAGGTGGGTTTTGTTAAAGATACTAATGAATTAATGGCAAAAAATTTAATGTGCGATTAGCAGCTACAACATAAATAGTAATAGATAATATTAAATTAACAATTTTACATTAGATACATAATATTTTTATAACAAATCACCTGAACATAAATTCTGAAAAAAAAAAACAAAAGTGTTACCAGTGGGAAGGAAAGTTCATTCGATTTTTAAAGGCTATAGAGAAGTGGACAACCATATATGTTTTATGAATATAATATTTATGATCTCATATTTTACAAACGTTTTTTACAAATAGGATTCTGAGTCATGACCTAAAAGAAGTCGTAGTAGTGCTAAAGTTGGAAGCCCTACGCCTACGCTGCAAGGAAAAAAATAATTACCTACGCGACCTTTTTGCTACGAGAAATGTTGATGCGCTGAAAAGTGGCTAAAGGGGCATTATAGTATCATTTGGCACGACAGCACAAGGATCCTGATTACAGCTTTCCATTACATAGACACGATCATTAAGCTCAATTCTGGTATATGTGCCAATATTTCTTGCTGATATTTTTAATTGGTCTAATCTCTAATGTTAAATGTATGCCTACACTCGATTGTTAGCTCATAGGATATAAATTAAGAATAAGTCGGTGACTAGTTAGTGTTATATTTCATGCAGTCTTAAGTACTTCGTCTTTTGTGATTTTTTGGGTTTTCAAATTAGTCTCTGAGTGTCTGTGATCTTTCGTGCTTTTCTAGATAACATCAGATCCAACGGAAGGTTTTCGTTTTTACTGATTTTTATTTTTACCATTACGTTACAATCCTAGAATTTCATTTTATTCTGGATTCTTCTGTCTCCTAACATATCTCTTGATTAACTCCAGAAAGATTTGAGTCACACAGTTATGAACTACAAGTGCCTTGTGGCGTTCCGCAACTCGTGAGGAGATGGCACCACTGTTACTTCTGAATCATGCTATCAAAGTTTTCTAAAACATCTTGTATATGAAAAAGCTCAAAACTGAAATTATTCGAACATGGCCGCATCCCGGCATGATCACCTAACCAAGCGGAAGATCTCTGACAAAACGTTATATTTCGAAATGTAAACAGCATTTACTCAAACTTGCAGAACTCTGGCATGTCGATAACACTTTCCATATAAATATTTCGAGCTCACATGACGCAATAAGCTGTAAAATCGAGTCATCGCTTAAAGCTTGCGTGCGATACACGCTTGCGTAAGAAAGTTTACTTAAGGAATTTAGCGAGTGATTATGTCGACAGTTAATTGTCATTATCGAATCTTTGGTTTACGCATTGCATATGTGTAAACCTGTACAAGAATCAGAAAAAATATGGTATATTCGGCTATATATTCGGCAACACCTATTTATAGCTAATAATAGCAGTATATTCTGATTTGTGTGTATGATGTAGGCTGTGGTGAGAAACATTATTTTCTGACGCATTCCAACTTAGTCCTCAGGGGTAATGGCGTACTTTTTACCGACCGTAAGCAGAAATCTTATCTTATTTTTGGTTGTTACAGATGTCTATGAGCGGCAGTAACTACTTACCATCAGGTGGACCGAACGCTGGCTTGCTTCTCCTATATTATAAAAGAAAGAAGAGTCGCTGGGTATTCCAACTTATTCTTCAGGGGTAGCAAAGCTTCTGTAACAAGGTACTCCAGTCATGTCTAGAGTTGGTTACACATAATCACAGCAGAGACCACTACCATAAGGTACCTTGCGTGCTCATTGCGTGCTACTACACAAAAAAGCTATAAGAATGTAGATACGTGCAGCATCAAGCGAGCAGATGTCGGGTGGGTCGCCTTGGCCAGATTACGTCCAGCCCGACGCCCGCGCCCGTAAATTCACAACCATTTCAATTCAATTTGTAATTACTGGTCAGTAGGTACCTGTTGCACTAGAGGATGGTAGATAGTTAAAGCGATGTTTTTTGGATGAGCCGCGTGGAGAAACGATTTGGTAAGTTCTCTGGCAAACATTAAAATGTTTTTACTAATCTTTTTGCAAGTTTATGTTACGATTTCTATGTGGTTTTAGTGTAAAAAGCCTGATTAAGTTGTAGAAGTATAAACGAGTAAGCAGTCCTTCGGAAAATAAAAGGTTATCATTTATAGCCAATTTAAAAAGGAATCCTTTTAGATGGTTCTGTACTGACGGCTTTGTAGGAATGCTTTATATAATTTAAGTCTTCTGGAAAAAGTAAAAATACAGCGCTTCATTGCTTCTATACATAATGGAAAAATATACATGGGAGTGGTTTGAATATTTCGTGTTATCTTTTAAAGCTTTACTTTAAGACTTAAGCGGCAAAATAGTTCATCGCTAGTCGCCAACGCTCACAGTGAAACACGTGAGTAGATGCAATTTGAAAGGCATTAAGTATACTGCAATGGTTATCTGGTGTTTGGTATTTGGTACTTTATCTCGGAACCTTTAATTTATTCGTAGAAGTCAATTGGAGCAAGAAAGCTTAAATGACAATGTAATTATTGTAAACAATTATCGGCGGTTACGCTCGGTCAGCGTATACTGGTATTTGGAGCAAAGAATAACTGTAGTAATTAATAGTTAATTGATTATTAAGTCATTATGTTCGATTGTGTGTGATTCTATTGTAGCTTATGCTATGGTCTAGGGTAGGAGATTACAGTTATAGCATAACACAGTTAACTACAGTTATGATATTTGTTTTTGTGATTAAATAATTAATGCATCTACATATTATTAATGTGTTCGACAGTTATATCAATAACACTTGAATTTAACACATTTGTTATATTTAGGTACTTAAAAAATTAATGGAATTCCTCCTCCTGCTTTTATATGTGACTTTCTTATTTAAAGACATACGTATGAATTTATTAGTCCGAAATAAAATTCCCATAACATCTTAATATCTCATCAAAATATTAAAATTACTTTAAATCACTGAAAGTAAAATTTTCAATAAAACAGCTCAGTCGACCCAAATAAGCATCTTTATAAACGGACCCACGCCAATAAGGTCACTTCGCACTTGACGCTGACGCATCGTAAAGGCAGCGCCACACCTGTGGTCTGTAGAAAGCATTGCGTAATAAGCTTTCTACGGTAACTCACAGTTGTCAATGATGACGTCACGTGTTGGACAACGATGTCCTCCTTTTGCAAATATTACCAAGATTTTTTAAATGCTAATTATGTGTATATAAGACTGTTCAATTATTTGCTGGATTGTGGTCGCCATTTAATGTTAAGTAAGCTGGGACCGGTTAACTACGTAACATATAGGAAAATGTTTTTGAAATTATTGCCAATCGTTAAACACTAAGCAGTGATAGCTTAGTGGTTGAGGCAGTCCTCACAATCGGGGGTTCGAGTTTCAAGCCCCACACAATCATGACTTTTCAAAGTAATGTGCGTATTAGAAATAAATAATCACTTGCTTTACCGGTAAAAGAAAATATCACGGAAACATCCGACTTAAAAGTCTAGTGAAGTCTGGCAATTGGCTAGCGTGGTGGACTTAGGCCTAAAAATCTTCTACTCTAAGAGGAGACCGATGCCCAGCAGTTGCCCACTTCCCCGCCCGGTGGACTCTGGACTAAACCTCTCTCACTCTAAGAGGAGACCTGTGCCCAGCAATGGGACAGTAGGGGCTTGACAAGTATACTAAGCACGAACACACTAGATGGAAAACCAGCCATGTAATTCGATTCCTTAGTTTTCCATCCATCCAGATAAAGTCCAAGAGGAATGATATCGAGAATTTCCCACAAAATAAACAGGCAATTCACTCAATGTATCGAGAATCAGTATCGATACTGCTTCAATCACTAACTGTTTGTAGAAATACCATGTATTTTTTCACAAAAACGCGAAAAAGAAAATGTATTTATTGTATGAAGTTAAATATCTAAAAAATACAGTCTTATGTTTTCTTAAATGGTTGTGGTTTTATTTCAAGCGGAAATAGCTTTGACGACTCGAGTAAAAAAAATCAAAATTATCTAAAAAGATGTAATTTTAGAAATATTGTAATTTCCCTCGCATCTTCTTAGGTCTTTCGTTTCTGTGGAAAAGTATGGATGACATCTGACAGACAAAAAAATTAGAGATGTCTAATATATCCTGAAAGACTTCCGCGTAAAAATAAAAATAAAACAAAAAGAAGAATTTAGGCAAATTAAAAAACACGACTGCAAAAGGAAAAACGCTCGATTATCAATTACAGGTTTCTATTAATCTCATCAATTTTTATTAAATTAAATTACCCACTTTTTAATGAATTTGGGACAATCCCAAATCACGTAGAATGCTTGTCACCCCCACAATCTCAGCATTTGATCCCGGCCGCCCGTGGGAGAGCGTTAAGGCGCAGCTTCCGGCGAGACTCTATGTGCTAATGTGGTACGTGAACCATTTGGTACCGTACGTTGCTTCCCTACTTAGTGATGGGATCGATTTTGCAGTGATTGGGTGATATAAAGCGATCAAATATAAGCACTAACATTAAGCCCCTGTTATGTATAACCGTTTTGCACGCTAAAATACTATACCACTAAATTCTCAAATTGCGTTGTAATTATAATTATAATTCATAAAGTTGTGTTAAAAAATACGGGACCTCTTTAAGGAATTCATTTAGTCTGTTAGAAAACACATAATATGTAAAAATATTATTATCCCTTACTCATACCATAATACATACCACAAACGTTCACCACCTTAACAGACGCCGTGGTTTGGACATTTTGAATCTAATTCACCTGTAAATGATTGTTATTACGAGACGCACCACTCTATAGAACTCTGTCTTTTTTTTTTATAATATAAGAGTAGCAGACGAGCATGCAGTCCACCTGATGGTAAGTGGCTACTGCCGCCCATGGACATCTGTAATCAACCCCAGATAGGATTAGATATTCTTACCTGAGGTCGGCCACAGATGCGCCGCTACCCCTGAGGACTAAGCTGGAACGCCTCGGAAAAGTCTGTCTCCCTTACCACACCCTTCAAACCGGAACACAGCAGCGCTTAACACTGCTGTTATTAGGTAGAAATAGGTGTGGCGGTGGTGCCGCCGGAGTCGAACCACAAAGGGTTCTACCACCTTCAACCACGCTCTGTCTACCACGCTCTACCTTACATCCCGTCATATACTTCACATCTTACGTCGTCTTGGCGCTCATGTTATTAAGTGACATTATTATTTTTTAATTAGAAAACCATCTTAAATTTAGGTTGTAGATGTTTCTCCTTTTAGTAGATTTCAGTTTAATGTAAACAAACGTGCAATTCAATTGATGGTAAGTGGTCAAAGAGAGGGCGCCACAGTAGCGGTGTTGACATCTTATTAAGTGCAACTCACGTTATAAATTCAAGTACAGTGAAAATAGTGCTAAAAACGATACGAATACAAGTTTTATATTGAAAGAAAGTGAAAAGCTATATAATAAATATATTCATCCAAAGCAAAAGTGCGAAGAAGTGTCATAAATACGACAAATACATCCAAGCTATTGCACGAGAAATAATTGGAAATATCGTTCAATAAGCACCAAAATCATAACAAACGGAAACCGTAAGTGCAGTGGAAAATAATTTTCATGATATTGTGCTGAAAAAAGAGAAAGAAAAACAGTTTATGCTAATATAACCTCAAACGGTTTTTAAAAATACGAATTCTTAACCATATATTGGATACAGCGCCATCTATCAACGAATAGAAAAAATACTACAGGAGCATAGATTAAATAGTAAAGCACATGACCATAGATTAAACAGTAAAACACAGATAAAATAGGAAAAGTCTGTTTGAGCAGCGCCATCTATTGGAGAGTAGCACGAGTAAAAAATGGAAGAACTAAAATCGATATTGGAAAAAATACAATCTGATATGAATGAAATAAAAAATGAACAAAAAAATCAAAACAAAGAAATGAAGGTAATAAAAGAAGAAATTATTACTAACCTCAGAAGCTCAATTGAAGAAAAATTTACAGTTTTAGAAGACAAGTACAATGTTTTACATGAAAAAATGGAAAATCAAGAGCGTCGGTTATACTTCTTAGAAAAGCAAGCTAGACAGCGTAATTTAATAATTTTTGGTATGGAGGAGGTTGATAACAATTATTTTGGTTTGGAAAACTTAGTCATTCAATTCATTAAAAATAAATTACAAATAGATATAAGCAAGCAAGACATTGAATCAGTTAGAAGGATGGGCAGGAAATCTACCAAAGTCCGGCCTCTTATTGTTACCCTTACTACATTGAGCAAGAAGATTGAAATTTTATATAACAAAAGAAAATTATCAGATACAGAGTATTATATTAAAGAAGACTATCCTGATTATATTTTGAAGAAAAGGAAAGATCTGAAACTTCAACAGCAAACGGAAATCGAAAAAGGAAATAAGGCTATTATTAAATATGATAAATTGATAATAATAGAGAAGAAAAGCGATATAACCTACCCCACTACCAAGAAGCGAAACTTATCAATATCACCTCCAAATATTCAAAATAAGAGAAATAACATTCCGTCTTTATACCAAGCTCAAAAGAAAAATAAAACCTCAATGGACTCATATGTTACAACAAATAAGAAGCATATTAACTCACCCAAACATAAAGAAAAATCATGTAGCACCTCAGTTATTGCAAACAATAAAGATATATAGCAAACAAGGAAGGCCTCTCTCCATTGTTCTTTCCCAACACGGTTGGTCCCCGCGGGAAATGTAGACCAACACCCTCTAATAGCTGATCATCCACTACAACAATCAACTCTACGGCAAACCTATAACAGTCAATGCAATCTACCTAGTAATACTCATACTATAATTAACAGAAACATGAAACAAAGAATACGCTCCACACTACAAATAGCGACACTAAATACCAGAACACTCCGATCCGAAGAAAGTCTACAAGAGTTAGAAATAGCACTGAACAACCTTAAATGGGATATACTCGGTATTAGCGAGATGCGGAGAGTAGGGGAAGCAATAGAAGAACGACCCACTTATATTCTCTACCATAAGGGTGAAATAGCAGGTCACAGAGGTGTGGGCTTCCTCATAAAAACGTCACTCAAATATAATATTGAAGAATTTATAGGGATATCTGACAGAATAGCAATTTTAAATATGAGATTTTCAAACTATAAAAAAATGTGGACGTTAATTCAAGTGTATGCCCCAACCGAACAAGCGAAAATAGAAGAGTTAGATCATTTTTATATTAAACTTTCAGACTGCATATCGCAATTTTCAAGTAACCATATCATAGTCATGGGTGACTTTAATGCCCAGGTTGGCAGTCGGCGTAGTGGAGAAGACCTCGTAATTGGTAAATTCGGTCACGGAAAAAGGAGTCCTCATGGGCAAACTTTGATAGAATTCCTGTTAGAACACAACCTGACTATCTTAAATACTATGTTTTATAAAAAACCTACCAATAAATGGACATGGATTTCCCCCGATGGTAAATATAGAAATGAAATTGATTATGTGATTACCAACTTTAAGAATGCATTTACAAACACGGAAGTTATTCAAACCTTTAACTTCAATACTAATCATCGAATGGTGAGAAGCTCCTTAAGATTAGTACCGCCTAAACACTCAAGAAAACGATTTATTAACACTAATGTAGGCCAGGTGGATGAGAAACACATCAAGAACAATATTTCAATGCTGTCAGAATGGAATATACTACAAGACCTAGACAAAGATTTAATGAAAACATATGAAAAACTTGAACAAAGACTTATACCAACATCTAAAATAAAAAACAATATTAAAACTAAATTTTTCCTTAGCGACAACTCTACCAAGCTTATACAGGAGAGACAAAAGATATTAGCGGACCCAAATAAGAAAAGTAGGTTCACAGAAATTGCCGAAATAAGTAAATCTATAAACAAGAGCATTAGAAAAGACAGAAAACGAAGAAAATGGCTAATCTTACAAAAACACATAAACGAAACGGGAGGTATAAGAAAAGCTTTGAAAGAACTCAGGGAAATTAACAAAGAATGGATACCAAAGATGAACCGACATGGAAAATGCATCACAACACGAAAAAACATAATAGAGCACGCTACAACCTTCTATAGACAACTATATGCTAGAGACATTAATACAACACCACAACTTAGTTTAGCATCGACCCACACATGGCCTTTAGATCAATTATCAAAGGTAGAGCAGGAACCTGAGATTTTAATTAAAGAAGTAGAAAAAGCAATCCTTAGCCAAAAAACAGGTAAAGCCCTCGGTCCTGATAAAATTGCAAACGTCATGTTGAGAGGTACTGTCGACGTATTAAGTCCTATCCTCACTAAAATCTTCAACAAAATGCTCACTTCGTGCAGTATCCCACAACAATGGACCAAATCTCACATAATTCTTTTGCACAAAAAGGGACCTAGAGAAGAGATCGGCAATTACAGACCAATTAGCCTCATATCAAATGTGTATAAAGTATTTGCTAAAGTTATCTTAGAAAGAATCCACAAGAAGCTAGATGAACAACAGCCAGTAGAACAAGCCGGCTTTCGCAAAAACTATTCGACTTTAGATCACATTCATACAATTAAACAGGTAATTGAAAAATACAAAGAGTTTAATAAAATTGTGTATATAGCGTTCATTGATTATAATAAGGCGTTCGACAGTTTGATCCACGAACGAATTTGGGACAGTTTACAGCAACAAGGTATACCACAAATCTACGTAAATATCATTAAAAAAATGTACTCAAATAGTAGAGCGAGAATACAGCTGGAATCGTTAGGTAATGAATTTCCTATAGAGAAAGGCATCAGGCAGGGAGACCCAATCTCGCCGAAGATTTTTTCAGCTGTATTGGAAAGTATCTGTCGAAATTTGGAGTGGGAAAGCTTTGGTATTTGTATAAATGGTAAGAGACTGAATCACCTAAGGTTTGCCGACGACATAGTGTTGATGGAAGAATCGCCGAGAGTTCTAGAGCAAATGATTAGAGACTTATCTAAAGAGAGTAATAAGTTTGGTCTAGTCCTGAATAATTCAAAAACAAAGCTCTTGACTAATAGCGTAGAGGTAGAGATAGCAGTAAATGACGATGTGTTAGAGTACGTTGAGGATTATGTTTATTTGGGACAAATCATATCATTTAAAGATCAGATGAAAAAAGAAGTCAACAAAAGGATAGCAAATGGGTGGAAAAAGTACTGGGCACTAAAGTATTTAATGAAAAATAAAGACTTTAGCATGTCCATTAAACGCAAGTTATTTAACACTTGTATTTTACCTTGTTTGACTTATGGCTGTGAGACATGGGCCCTTACATCACTAAATAGAACGAAACTTGCAACATGTCAACATGCTATGGAGAGAAGCGTTCTTGGCCTCAGAAAAAGTGATAGAGTTAGGAATATAGATATAAGACAAAAAACCAAATTTACAGATATTTTGCAAAGGATAGACCAACTAAAATGGAAATGGACTGGCCACTTGATGCGCTCTAAAGAGGAAAAGTGGAGTAAGGAAATCACAGATTGGTACCCCAGAGATTCCAAAAGAAGTAGAGGTAAGCAATATTGCAGATGGGAAGATGAAATTAGAAAGACAGCGGGACCATACTGGAGGAGAGTCACAAGAGACAGGGCTCAGTGGAAAGAATTAGAGGAGGCCTTTGCCAGGAGGCAAACTGAGTTAAGAGACCTGATATAAGAGGTTATTTGTTAAATATTTTTATTTTTATTGTTTATTTTAAATCGAAAAGATGTAAAACCTTTTGCTATATTAGTGTTTGTATATTCTCAGTAATAAAGGCTATTTTATTTTTATTTTATTTATTTAAGTGGTCACTGCCGCTCAACCTTTGTGACTAACTCTAAATAGAAAAAGGTTCAACCTGAAGTCGATTACGGAGGCGTTGCCATTCCTGAAAGGCTTCGATGGTCGCCTTATATATAAGTCAGCCGGCAGTATTAGAAGTTACTATGTAGTATCCGTCGGAAGGATACGGATTCTACGGCCTATGAATAGTTAGAAATAATACCTACTGGATATTTCATGTGGATGTACCTATTAATCCTACTACCAAAAAGGGTAACTAAATAATCTATTAGATTTGGTAGTTACCTTTTTTGGTTTGGTAGAATAAGAAACCACTAAGGTCAAGCCCTAAAAAGAAATTTGTTTCCTGTACTTAATGCCAATTTGAGGAAATAAATATTTTACTAGTTTATACGATTATTTTCATCAAATATCATTATCAGCAATTATACAATTACGAAAACTGTTTTCCGTGTAATGCTTGATTTCAAATATTTTTTACATGAATATAATGAAAATTCAAAACGCATTCCATTGTCATTAATTGGTCCCTTCACCCTTTTCATACAAAAGGCAAAGAAATCCATATAGAACATAGGTGTTAGGGGAGATTCACTTCTATTCTTGATGTCCCTGAAAAATAAATTGGAACGCCTCATAAATAAATTGAAAGTTTAAAGCCAGAACACAGAAGTTACACTTTCTTTATACGCTCGACAACATTAGCCTCCGCGAAACACTAAAAAACCGAAAACGAAACCTCATAAATCGAAGGAAAATGCTCAATCAGGCAACACTTAGGATTATCGGCCTGGCAACACCTAGGTGGCTATCGGAAAGCACTTGCGCGTGGGCGGCTGATGTATTAATATGTCGCGCGGATGATCAACTAGCTTCGTGGAGTATGGTGCCAGTTGTAGCGGAGGAGAAAATATTAGGAATGTTGTATATTTGCGAATATTAATGTGAGTGACTAACATTGAATATTGTAGAAGATGTATATCCGTGGTAATGAGAATGATAAATTGATATAATTTTAAGTAGGAGAATGATAAAGTATGATAAATATATATAATCTTAACTAGAAGTGTATGGAAAAGAGATATACATGCGTGTTTGGTCGATAATTACAGTAAATGAGAATGCCATATATTCGCATTAAGTCGTTGATTCCAAGGTATTCAAAGTATAGGCGTATGTAGAATGGAAGAATAAAGGTTGATGGTAACTTACAAATACAGAAAATCTATTAACGACTTGAAAGGAAAACCAAAAAAAAAACAAATGTTAAAAATAAATTATGGACCCTGTACATTTTTATTATTATTTATTAAGCAATACCATGTAAACGCGTAGTTTTAAGCGGACGATTCCCGTCAATAAGTAAAAAAAATACAATACAACAAATTATAGACCGTTTTGGTCTTTAACTCCTTCAACTCAAATTCCTTACTGGAAATCGCTGTCACTGGCACCACACCCAAAACTATTTGCATGTTCACTTTCTATCTTGTTTATAGACAAGCGATTACCCATCCAAGATAGAACGTCGCTCTTAAATCCCCTGCTTTACAATTATATCATATTCTTATAAATTGCACACTTACTTTTCATATTTATTATTTTGAGCCTGGAAAAGAGACCACCATTATTTATGAGTATGTGAATATTTGCAGAGCTTTTAAGTTCTAAAATATTACTAAATTAAAAGCTTTTTATGAATGAGTATGTAAAGTACTACATATAAACAGTTTTACATTTTCTTTTTGTTAGGTAACTATTGAAAAACATTCGTGTCAATTAATCAATTAAACAATCTAAAAATGGTTAGAAATTATTTAGGGTCAAATAGCAGCATACTAGAATTTATTATCGATGACACAGCTATCCAATCAAATCTGAATGTAATGTAATTTTAAATAAATATTTTCTATGAGAGTAACATACATACTAACACGTAATCTTACATAATTATATATGAACCTATTTAAACACCATTTAGTTGTCATCAGGTTCTATCAATGATGCTAAATGAAAACACGGCTACAATATTATTCATGCATCGTTATATAAAATTAGCAATATGTAACAAATCGTCATTACCATTTCAAGACCACATGAAATCCACGAATGTTATTATCTGTAATATGAAGTCATCACCAGTTACGGAACAAACATACACCCGTTACATTAATGTATGTGAAATATTTTCGCAAACAATGCGCTGTTCATCTGGTCATCTTAATGATGGCATTAGAGATTTGACTCTTACGTCTCGTTAATAAGAATTAGGGATGGCGATTTGAGATCGATTAATCGAAGAATCGATCTTTTGTGCCAAAAATCGATTATTTTAATCGATATAATATAGTAACGGATCCTAGAAAATTTCCGAAGTTGGTTGAATGTGTTATAGATATTTTTTCGCTGAAGGATACGTATTTCAGTGCCTATTTGATGCTGATGACCGTTTTTTTTCTCCATATTCGCCCTTCTAAGCTGAAAAGATTAAAGATCGATTTTTTGGGAATCGACTCTTTGGCCCTCGTATTTTTGAGAATCCATATTGCACTTCGATTTAAATCGATTCAAGAATCGATATTTCCGGAAAGAATTGCCATCCCTAATAAGAATCGAGTGGGCTTCGTGAACATAGCATGTGTGATAGTCATTGAGAATCGAAGCAGTCATCACGAACACGACTGTAACCCTAATTACTTGTCGTGCGACGCTGAGCTGGTCATTAGTTTGCATAATCGTATTATCGTTATATTGTAACTGTTACAAATCAAGTTGTTTAACAGATTTAGTGATTCCCAAATTGTAACATTGTGATTAATGAATCAATTATCATTACTATTACAGTTTTTTTATTAAGATAGATATATTGCGAATGATAGTTGTCACTGGCACCTATGCTCATTTGTAATTAATATCGGTTAAAACTCGGCATCTCAATTGAGGGTCTGAAGGGGTTCCTTTGAATTTTCAAAGTATGTGCGTATTAGAAATTAATTATCAATATAGAAATTAATTATCAATACTATTGAAGGCGAAAAAAAAATTGTAAATCAACCTACAGACCTAAGAGTTTTTTAAAACTTGTCGAGTGTGAAGTCTACCAATTCACTCTTGGCCAGCACGGGGGACTAAAACCCTAGCCTCTGCTCTGCACGTGCCCAGTAATGGGACAGTAATCACGAGTAAAAAATTAAACCTGATCACTATAATTCGAATTAATTACACCAAATTTCGGTACACGTCAATACAAACGTAACTCGTACAACGAATTACACTTAAACGCACTAATTACCCGACCACTACGAGTATTTCGGAAGCTCTTCATAATTACGCTCAGATTATACGAGCGTTTTGCTACATTGTTATTTTTGTACTCTGGGAATTTCTTTGCAAAATAGGATAATTAGTTTTAAATGTCACTCTGTTTACACAAATGAACAGACAAACAAAGGATGGAACGTAACTGCGCTTTGTTTCGTGTGAATCTTCTTTGGTTAAACAATTATGCGTACTTTGCCCACGAATTACGGTCCGATAAATAGAAAATGTTCCCTCTTCTCACGTTTAGGTTCTCGTATGAGCAAATGACAGTTGCTGTGTCGTTTGCGTATAACGGTGAAAAAGGGCTTGTTTAGCGTAAGGGTCATGGGCTCTCCGTAACTCTATGGTGAGTATTTCCAGGGTCGAATTAACAAGTCATGATAATCCCTGTAACTTTTACACTTTTAGGTCATTCCGTAAACATAAAAAAAAAAATCAAAGAGCATAATTATTACTTTATAAGATCTTTTGGAGAAGACAATATTAAGACTAGAAGTTTATGATTATGTTTGCTTAGTGTTCCAAGTGTTTGTTTTAAATTGTATGAGTTTCCCACATAAAGCACTAGTATAATGCATAAAAAAACACGTATTTATGACTCGTCTTTATCGATGTGTTTAGGCGACACTGACTTCTGGAAACTTTCGTAACTAGAACTTAAATTAAAAAATAAGATTTTCAATCTATTGTCCTTTCCATATGAAATCTTTTCTTCAGCGCACCACAACCTTATGTTAATTAACAACGCATCGCCTGTAATTTCTGATACAAAAGACGAAAACGTCAACTCATGCGCATCGGTATCATAGGTACACATTAAAATGAAATTAACTGATATTGATATGAAAGAAGTAACATGATATCTACTACTATTATAATAAAGGTTATGTGGCAGTGATGCCATGACGATGCTGTATGAGTGATTAAAATGTAATGCACCCCTATATTAAAACCAATTTCGATAAATTAAAAATACATAAAGGTGTGCATATGTTTTAATCTAACCAATACTTTAGACACTTGTTTCACTATGATCGGAATGCGAAGCAAGAAAAACAATATTGTAAAAACTTAAAAAAAATGGTAAATTCAAAACATTGGGGAATGTAATTTAATATAAATGTGTTCCATACACATTTCATCTACATTTTTACCTAACGAGCGTAAGCACTTTACATGTACCCAAATTATATTTTATCTATTAATTTTTGTACCACGGAAATATATTATCGCTTGTGTTTATTCGTTTTCTGTCAGACTACCTGCTTTTGTGTGGTACAGAGAAACAATAGGAAATAGTCTTTTAAAATCGATATTAACCCATATTAAACCCCATGAGTTGCACTGGATTAGAATAATTTAATGATAATTAGAGGGTTGGAGTGCTAAATCATCGCATTTTGATTAATCATTAGTTTTTGAACTTCAATAGTAAAGTATTTGATGTCTTTTTTTAGGGATTAGAAATCAAAAGAGATAGTATATTAATAAAATAAAAAAAAAACAATGTGTGCTCCTTCTGATCGGTATTTCCGCCTAACCTATAAGTATCTTAAAACAGCAGTGTAGAGCTGCTGTATTCTGGGGTTATGGGTATGGGTATTATCTTTGTATAAGGCGTTTGAACTACAACTTAAAGTAGATAAAAATCATTTGGGATCAACTAACATGAACTATGTCTTCTACCTTAATGCAAAAGTTTGGAGTTATTTAATCTGAACTTCAACATTTCCAAATAAAAACCAGGCCTTCAAACCATCCTTTTTAAGCATAATATATTATTTCATGATACAGAGATCTGATCGAAAAATTCTCCGACCTATTCTCTAGTTCAAATCAAATACATAATAGTTGCATAAGCGGGCTGGATTTGAATGCGCTATTAGCGTTAGTGGTGAAGTGGCAAAGCACAATAGCAACGGCGAACAATGCGCGAGCGACGCCGCGGGCGCAGGATGTATTACAAAGCTGCTAGAGCGAGGAAGGGTTTGGACAAGGCAAGTTGATGAAGGTAATTGATGCGAGCGTACTCGGAAAGCATTCGAGCCAGTGATAGCCTAGTGGTAATAAGTTAAGTCCGAGGTTCAAATCCCAAGCACCTCCGATTTTTCAAAGTTATGTGCGTATTAGAAATTAATTATCACTTGCTAAACGGCGAAGGAAAACATCGTGAGGAAACCTGCATACCTGAGAGATTTATAAAAAAAAATCTCAAATGTGAAGTCTACCAATTCGCACTTGGCCAGCGCGCTGGACTATGGCCTTATCCTTCTCATTCTGAGAGGAGACCCGTGCCCAGCAGTGGGACAGTAATGGGTTGATGATGTACTCGGAAAGCGCTCATATCCAGATTGTTATACTTTTATAAACACTTAATATGTTTGAAATAAAAAAAAAACGTCTAGTCTAGGTAATTCGCGATGTGTCCGAATTAGTTTTAGTAGTGTCAATAATTGTAGAATTGTTATAAGGGACTTACTATCCTTTTGGGCTCTCGTATACCACGGGTATGTTTGCAATATAGGTATATGGTAGGGAATTTAAGGATACCCTATTTGCCGGGGTAGATTTTCTGGGAGTCTCTTTAAACGCGGGTATCTATAAGCAGCAATCCAATTACATAAGGAATTATCGACCCCGACGGCGCCTCCGCTACACCTATTTCTGCTAAAACTAGCACTGTTAAGCGTTGCTGTGTTCTGGTTTTAAGAAAGTATTCCTCAGGGATAGTCATGCATCTGTAGCCGACCTCAGGTAAGACTGTTATTATATCTGAGATAGATACCAAAGGCTGATGTAACGCAGTAGCCATTTACCATTGATTGGATTATATACTCATTTGCTGTCTGAATTATAAAAAAAAAGATTGATATTCCCAAACCAATCTATTAATTTCCCAGGAATTCAAGCCGCATCCACTCCTCCAGCATCGATGTAAAGCGCACATCTCGTGCTATTAGAGCGTTCAGTAGACAATATGCGCGATGCCAGCGCGGCCATTGTTTCCGACAGGCGAGCTGCCGACGGCTGGACCACCACACCTTCGGGCTCTAATCTAACTTGTTTTGGATGTTTGGAATGTTAGCGAACATGTAGGACCCTACGTAAAGAATATTCGAAAGTAATGCGGTTTTTCCTAGAACTTAGCTGTTTATTTTGTAATCGACCACAAATGAGCTGTCGTTTCGGAACCCTAAATGAATTGCTTCATATGTAAGTTAACCGGCATCGTCTTCCATCAACACGCAGAACTGCTTTAAGCTGTATTATACATATAAATATAGTGGTAGAGCCTAGTGGTCATACCACCTTTCTTAATACATTTCCATTTAAAAACCCGCACCTGACATATTTAAATAGTAGAGGTTTAGACGGACCCGCAACGACTAGTCTAGTCCTTCTCATCACATGATATTCCATAGCGTTTTTGTGGCATAATAACTAAGCTAAATTATTTTTAAACTAAGTTTTTAAATGAGCTTTTAAGTTATAAAGGTAGATATTAAAACATTTACCAAATCAAAGACAGAAAATACTGGTCTTCCAAATGACATAACAGATTCACCCTTTATCTTTATACATGAAACAAGGCACATCAGAAAATCTTGGGACTGACAAGATCTCACGTTAAGTCTTACTTCAAGTTGACCGTCGTGAACTACCGTAACCTATGGATAATCCATCAAGACGTATCAGTTACTAGTACAAAAACAAATTGCATCCGTTGTTCCACTTGCGCCCCACACACACCGTACGGTAGCCGTTACAACATCGTTCCCAATGGCCATATGTGGAGTAATCGGCGCAATTATCGCGGGAATGCCGCCAATCGGCTCGAATTAGGCTCTAAGTTTCTAGCTTACACGAACTGGATAGGTACACTGTGATTTAGCTCTCACTCGGTTTCAAGGAATGCTACGAAATTGTACCGTTGCGCAATGGATTTTAAGATAATTGATGAATACGGTGTTGTGTGAATTTTAGACCAGTGCTCTACACTTTCTCAGATTGTCTACCTTTTCGGATTGAGGTGGATTTATTGAATTAGCCAATGACGGTGGGAGAAATTTCGTACACCACACAGGACATAAAAAAAACTCAGGAGTGTAGATTTCCTCACGATATTTCTCTGCAGAAAAGCAAGTAATAATTAATTACTAATACGTACATAACTTCGAAATCAGAGGTCTGCCTGGGTTTTGGACCACAAACTTCAAGTATGGCAGGCCGAAATTCTACGCCTAAGTTATCATTATATTCCATATCCATTATTAGGTGTTTAAATTTGAAAATTATAACATCCTACTTAAACATAAATTAATTACATACACAAAAAATGAAAATAAAAACAATCTACCGAGAACCGAACCCGAAACCTCAATATCCAGCACTCGGATGATCTCGCTCCACGATACACCAGATGGTACAAGTGACACGCCAGCTGCGCCGCGGAACAGGTGCGCCGATCAATTAACGGAGGATTGCACGCGCGTGCCGCTCCGCACTGTTACACGGGCCGAGTCATAGGCGATCAGCGTGGTAGAGTCCGCGCCAAACTACTAGTCCGCACTGAAGTCCGCAATTTGCTATGGGGACGCGATTCATTTCTATATTTAGAGCGGACTAGCACTTTTACGCGGACTATGCGTGTTGGCGATGCGGATTATAAGGAAATAGGTTTATATATTTTTACCTTTTGACACTTGTCAAAAGGTAAAAATATAAAAACCTTGTATTAACCTTGTATAAAAACCTTGTATTTTTAAAAGAAATATATGTCACTTCTGACTACTGAAAATAAAGGAGCGCTGTTTTTTTCTAAAACTTCGCTTGATTAACAAAATAAACCTCGATTAGTTCGAGAGACGATTGACTTCGATTCGAGAGGCCTTTGCCCTTACGACGCTGCGAGCCACCGGAGCGCTATAGTACGTCTAATTCAGTGGTATTGATGCTAGAAGGTTACATTTTTGATGTACAATATACACTGTCAATAAATATCTGTTTGTCGTATACCAGCATTGTTGAGACAATGCAAAATGGAATAGCGTGTGATCCAGCCTGTTATGTCTGCAAGAACCTCAAGGGCTATTTAACATGCACTGGCTCACCACTACACCAGCTCCAACCAGGGCCGCACGTCCGATCCGTATCTCGTACGTCATTAGACTGACTTTGACAGCTACCCTCTCTAATGACATACGTGAGACAATGTACATACATATCTATTTAATAGATACATACACTACACAGCCAAATTACACTCCAGCACGCAGCACCAAAAGAACGAATTATGATGAAAAACATCCCCATGCTTGGCTAGTCTCCCCTAACAGGGCATATGTGGCATAAAAACTATTGCAGCTATATTAAGACTAACATAGTGACCGATAGTTGACAAAGTGTCAGTGATTAAAGAACTCCAACTTGTATCAATCATACTATAGCTTTTTATTGTCGAAGCAATCGAAAAAAAATATTACTTTAAGATGTGTACATAAACATGGTCCAAAAGCGCAATATAAAAATTAAAAATATTATATTATTACTCGCTATAAGTTTCTAACTTGCACCACGCAAACTAAACATTCACTGCAACCTCCAATCATTCGACGCTTGACTGGCAGATCGCTGCTCCGATAAGCCCGAATGTGCGGTAAGTATAAATAAAAACGAACGAATAATCCTCGGCCGCTCGAGATTTATCTCCCAACAGACTGATGGCTCAATGGATGTGATCCGAGCATTTTGCAAATGTGAGTAACATGTACATGTGAACGTCTTTTTATGAATTGATCTGTATCGCCTAGTTTATCATTTAAATGATTTAGTGTAGGTTTTCTTATGAAATAGAACGTAAATGTCAGTCCTCATGATGGACTACGGCTATAAATTTTGCGGCCATTAACTTTCAGGATTAAATTGAAAGTTAATATTTTTTATTAAACTGCTTATACATTGTATACATTATACAAAGAATTCGACGTCCAAATGACTGACATTTTAATTTTTATACTCTAGCTTATGAACAAAGGGCGTCAAAATAAGTTTTCAGCGCCATCTATATTCTTCGTTATTCATTACAGTATTGGTAACCTGGTGCTGATATTTTTAAAACATGTTTTAGTGTTAAATAAATGCTTTATTATATAGTTTAATAGTTATTACATTTTATTTGCTTTAATACGTGGATGGCAAATAAATTATATTTTTCCTCCTTTATTTATTACCTACTGATAGCCAGGTTAAAATGTATTGTTAATCAATTGATCTTAGTATCTTACAAAGGTCATAAGAGCTTACGCACTTTATTTTTCGTATAAACGTTAATGTTATTAATGGTCAACATCAGATAATTCGGTTCCCAAGATTTTGCAAATCTGATAAGATTTGGTGTCATACCACCCACTCGAATGGCCAAGATAAATCGACCTATTGTTTATATCGCCCTCAATTATTTTCTGAAATATAAATTGCTTATGATTATAATTTTGGGGCTGGACACAATATGAATTGATTTTTCTTTCTTAATCTTACAAACCATATATCTTTGCAATATATTTATTATCATTATTATTTCATTAGTATAAAATGTTGCTTATGACTGTAATTTTTGGTTTGACATAATATACATTTATTTCTTGTAATTAAAGTTACAACCCTTATCTTCGTAAAAAAATCATAGTCATTATACTCATTATGTCAATTTGCGCAGTGGAACGGTTACTATACAAGTTTCTGCACAAAATGTTCCAGGTTCTATCACCGGACAAATTAACAACTAATTGATGATGGGTCCAGTGGTTTATATATCTGTCTTCGTGTGCGTGTTATCAACTAAGACATAACGCATCCTAGTATCTTGTTTTTATTCGTATATTTATAAGACCCAAACGCGGCATCTAAATTGAGTTAAATTATTATTAGTATGATCATTACAACTCAAAATACGTGTTTATCAAAAATATAGTAGGTAAGTACGCAATGGGTCCTCACATCAGATTTTCATTGCACAGAGTTATGTGTGGCAAGTCGATTAACAAAAAGCCCATGAATGTCTCACGAGCAGTTGCGCAACGTTGCGCGTGCGCACATGCGCACTTTTTGCTTTAAGCAATATAGGTAGGTACATACGTGTATTTCGAGCTTCAGACGTTGGCACTAGACAGGTGACTTCACTTCTAGGTTCTAATTAGGTGTTTAAGCTGAAGAATATATCGGCAAAACAGCTGAGTTTTCACGGTGTTAGAACCCTTGACTTGACCCGTGATTGGACTTTAGAAGCACTACTGATATACTATTTCTGCCTTGAAATAGTTTTGTTAAGCTTTTAGAAGAGCGTGATAAGGGAGAAGCATTCATACAACACATTCATTTAGTTGTCAATCCTATATGAGATTGATATTACGAGTATGTCCTTGCAAGGCATTGAGCATCAGACAAACTATATACCTACATATCATATCTATAGATAAATAAATAAAAAATTTCTACACTCACAGCCCCACACTAGGATTCCCTGTATCGCGGGTCCTCAGAGATGAAAAATATACTCAAATACCACTGATACCTGTTACAATTTAGCGTCAGTTAGTCCTTCAATTTCGTGCTTGTAGGCCGTTGGAAGCACATTAAATTCGATTTGATTAACGGCAAGTACGAGTACTATGGTGTAAATGTCAGTTGCATGTTTAAATCGAGGTAATTTGTCAGGTTTCGAAAATAAATGGCGGTAAGAAACGAAACCATATATAGGTATCAGAAAGATTTCGTAAATAACGCCATTGGCTAGTAATTATTAATGTGGTCGCTTTATAATTCAAGAAATAACATAAAATAACAATAATTTATACGAATTCAAATAAATAAAACTGAGTTCAAATAATCTAGAATTAGGAAATGACCAGAACGTAGCAGCATTTAGGGCTTAGGTTTGCAGGTATGGATGGCGGTGGTGCCGCCTTTTATACCATCTATAAAATATATGAAATACAACTTTGTTTTTCGAAATTAAAGACTAAATGTCTTTAAGCCCGAGACATAACAATTCATTTACCTAAGTAAACCCTTCGTTCCTACGTTCCTTCGTTTTTATGTCGTTTATATAAAACTAGCTGACCCGGCAAACGTTGTGTTGCAATATAAATAAAAAAATGTTAAGAGTGAACAACCCTTATCACTTAGGGGTATGAAAAATAGATAGTAGCCAATTCTCAGACCTACTGAATATGCATATAAAATTTGGTGAAAATCAATAAAGCCGTTTCGGAGGAGTACGGTAACTAACATTGTGACACGAGAATTTCATATATACGATTTTACCAGCAACGAGTCAACGAGTGATCATTCGAGTGATCCGTCCATAATACTCCTAGGTAGGCAATGCGTGAACAATGCAACAATACGTTCCCATTGCCTTCAGCTCTGGTAATACGTTACCCCGCGATTGTTAAGCGGGTACCACACTGAGGGCAATAAAATTACTATTATCATCTAAATACAGTGTAGGTGCAATACAATACGCTTCTGTTCTCAAAGGTAGTGCACAGCTATACATTAAAAGAGCGGAATAGTTCTTCAATAGCGAAAGTAATATTTATAGTGCCAAAGCCAAGTCAAAAATTTAGATGACGATAACTATAACATCAAGAGAGCACTTATTTATAAGAGTAACAGAGGAGCATGCCGTCCACCTTATGGTAAGTCACTACTGCGGGCCATGGACATCTATAATCAATTTCAGATAAGTTTAGATTCCTATCTGAGATCGGCCACAGATGCGCCGCCACCCCTGAGGACTAAGCTGGGATGCCTCGGAAAAGTATGTCTCTCATACTACAATCTCCAAATCATACAACAGCGCTTAACACTGCTGTTATTATCCAGAAATAGGTGTGACTGTGGTGCTGCCGGAGTCGAACCAAAAAGGGCTCTAACACCTTTATACTAGTTTAATCTTAAGACATAGAGCATAACCCCAGTGTGTCCCAGCCCTAAGCCCCGCTATTTAGGCCGGACCACACAGATGATAATTATTTGCCGATAAAAACGAGGCGAATGCGAATACTTTCATTACACGCTGTCTTTGCGCAACTATGATACCGGCACGGCCGATTATAAGGCAGTTAAGCATGTATTTGCTATGGTTGACTGTAGAAATGTGTAGGTCGTGTTTATACAGGGTGTGTTGTATTGTGTTGTGTTATATAGGCTGTTGCGATTTTAACATTGTTTTTTCAAGTTTTATTTTTTAAGGCGCGTTCGAGGAATAATTTCAGTGAATTTGCATTGCACTTTCAAAATTTTAGGGACAAATTGAATTTCTTAATGCATAAATTATAATAACAATAAAATATAATGAATATTTTAGTACCGAGACCTAGTGTTACCGCTTAAAAAGGGACACTATAGAGCCCAAAAAAAGGAGGGAAGAGGAGGACAATGTAGAGCTCTAAATCTACTGTTGTTACAAATAGATCTTTCACTACTATGCATCTACTCTGCACCTACTTAAGACGTATCCTTAAATACATAATATCTAGTTTGGACCAGTTTACAGTATAATAATATGCGTGTACCTAAATATTTTTCAAAACAATATTAAAGATTAACTCAACCCACCTTACTGTAGCTTCCAAACTGTCCCGTACTCCACACCTACACACTTCGGTACCGCCTGTGTTAAATCCTGCAACAACCAAAAATTATATGTAATTATAACGCAATAGTGAACGTTTTTAGCCTACGGACGCATATTTATTTACTACTATTTACTAATACCGCCGTGATATAATGGTAACTGTCGCCTATGGACATACTAACTGGACACCTCCCACTAATATTTATTTTTTAGGGCTCCGTGCCCAAAGGGTAAAAACGGAACCCTATTACTAAGCCTTCGCTGTCTATCCATCTGTCACAGGGCTCTGTTACCTTTATTTTTTTGTTCATGAGGGGGAAACCTTCAAAAGGTACCCGACGCCTTGGGAGCGATTTTAAAATATGAGATGTTAGAAACGTTTAAGTCTAGGAATGACATAGACTACTTTTAAGCTATAGGGTTTTTATTTTTTATAGCAATATTCACCATAAAAAAAAACCGGACGAATTGATAACCACCTCCTTTTTGAAGTCGGTTAAAGAAGCGAAAGTACACGAAAGTACAGTTTTATACAATGAGGCTCATAACCGGAATCTAAATTCATAGATATCTGACAGGGGATCAAACGCCGAATTCTCTAAATGTTAGACTGGTAACCGTACGTACTCGTAAGTCGAACCAAATTTAATGAAATTATTATTATTACATTTGGAACAACTGGAACAAATCTTTCCCTATCTGCAAAAGTATTTTTAATACGTTATTTACCTATTTCTTGCTATAGTCCGTTAAACTGTTAGTCCACTCTATTTCTTGCTATAGTCTTGCTATTTCTTGCTATAGTCCGTTAAAACTGTTAGTCCACTCGGAATATAGAAATGAATCGCGTCGCCATAGCAAATTGTATGACTATACCTGCTCGCAACAACTTCAGAACGGACCAGCAGTTTGGCGTGGACTATACTGTATTAACATGACATTAATGGAAGTATACATAACTGTTAATCACAAATTAATTGAGAGGTTAATTGAGATATATGCTTGTTGTAAGCTCAATTGAGGAAGGAATAAGTGATCCGGTTGCAATTAAAAAACGAAAGTAGAAGACGAATCCAAGAGTTCAACGTTTCCTCTGACATAACGATACGTGAATCACGGTATCCGGACTCGTTGCACCAGTGGTGGGTAAGCGAGTAACGATAGTAAATGTAAAAGCTATAAGTAAATACATTTAAATTTAATTGATATTACAAACGAGCAAGCAGTTCAAGTAATGGTAATAGTGGTTATTAATGTTCGTAGAGACCAAGATTTCTGAAGTCTGACAAGTCTGTCTGATTTCTTTCAAGAAGTCTGACGTCTAATAGACTAATGCGTTGATAACCGGCTTGGCGTGGCACTTATATCAACGCAGTCACAGAAAGTTACCATGTAAAGTAAATATACCTGCCAAAATACTTTGTGATTCAGTTTTACAACTTTTTCGACACCGAATGTTACTTACATCACTTATACGACATACAATACCAAATAGGTCATTCGTGAAGCTACTAATCGCTTACTCGTTTATCGCCTACCGCAGGCCGTGTGACAAAGCGTTAATAATCGTCTCAATATCTTTCGTCAGACATTCAACGACATATTTTTACGTAAACGAAATTGCACGTATAATTATAATGGGTTTACCACACGCCGAATGTTAATCGACAGGTGCGGTGGTATGATATAAAGGTAATTGCCCACACCCCGCTTTATGGTTGCGTTTTAATCGATTTAAACGCTTTAGTTGATGATGTAGGTTGTTTTCTTTACATAATAAGTAACTCATTGTTAAAGGTTCATATTAAAATAATTATTTATCTACATATTATACTGTAGAGTTGAAAACGATGTTTTGCAAAACAATGAAAATATATTATAAACAGTTTGTTTTTTCATTTATAACATTAGACTTTTAGACTAATTTATGACCGTTTTCTACAATAAATAGTAATTAATGGACACAATAAAATACCAAATATCTCATTTCGAATCATAAAACTAGTCATTCCGTTAATCTTTCGATGCAAATCTCGTCCCAATAAACTTGACATAGGCTCGAATATCCGCATAAAAGCAATTATTGAAATAGGAAACTTTCATTGGAAAGCAAATATGGAATCGATTCCAATTAATCTTCGACAATCGTTTCGTAGTTGCGGCCGATCGAAAGTGAAACCACACGTAAGATCGGTCAGCGACCCCGCCGCGTGATAATGACATAGGCCCAAAGCCGCGGTAGGTCACCGCTCATTTCTATGTCTTGTTTTAATATTCTAGTAGTAGACGAGAATGCAGTCCACCTGATGGTAAGTGCCTACTGCCGTCCATCTCTCGATCTGGACTGGACATCTGTAATTAATCCCAGATAAGATTAAATTCCTACCTGAGGTCGGTAACAGATGCGCCGCTACCCCTGAGGACTAAGCTGGAATGCCTCGGCAAAGTACGTCACCCTTACCAAACCCTTTAAACCAGAACACGGCAGCGCTTAACCCTATTGTTATTAATCAGAAATGGGTGTGGCGGTAGTGCGGCCGGAGCTGAACAACAGAGGGTTCTACCACCGTAAATCATAGAAATCAAAGGCATATGTTGTCCTCATTAGAATCGTATTCTGTAGCAATATACAAGCAATGTAGAGCATTGCACTACTTTAGTAGTAGTAGGGCACATTTGTATCCGAATTTATTTAGAACTTTTAAAGAATTCTACGCGGAGTTCTCAATATTGAGAGGACTTTATCAAAATTCATTATGAATCACGCATATTTTACAAATATTAAACCTAAAATTACTAAGCTTACCTTTACGTAGTACACAAAAAGAATGTAGTTAAAAGATCCGTACTTTTTTCATTTTATTTTATTATCTCATCTATAAATCTTAGAATAAAAAACCTTTTCTACTGTGTTTCAAACTGTACTATTGTAATTTAAAGCTAAGAATAGAACTAGATCTACTGTCGACTAAAACGTGTGATACCGCTTGCAAATCTAGATCATCTTACTTCCACAGGTAGCTTGAATTTATTTGCAAAACAAAAGTAGTTTATGTTACTTTGAGCGGAATACCGTTTACTACTTGTAACGTTATATTCTGTTGTTTTTGGTTTATTTGTTAAGAAACACGTGGTACGTAGTTTGTAATTTAAAATATTTACGAATTATATATAATGACTAGCTGACTATGTGTTGCCATATAAATAAAAAAATGTTAAGGGTGAACCCTTATCATTTAGGGGTATGAAAAATAGATAGTAGCCGATGCTCAGACCTACTGAATATGCTTATAAAATTTGGTGAAAATCGGGAAGCCGTTTCGGAGGAGTACGGTAACTAACATTGTGACACGAGAATTTATATATAAGATTGCCTAAGAAAATACGATATGTACAATACGGGCGTAACATAGTTTTTATGTGATGTCAGCATCACATTCTCTTCCTGAGGATATTATATAGAGCGACTAGGGATTTAATATGGGGAATAAGCATTTTCAACTGTAATATGTAACATATGACAAAAATTTCCCCCAAAGTTAGACCCCGTCCCTTCTAAACGGAACGTCAATGTCACGCAGTGGCTTTCTATGTTAATGGAGGGTCAAACATACTCGTAGGTGTACAGTGTTTGTTTATGTGATCTATCATGGAGTTACAAATAATCGTCCGTCTCCAAAAATAATTAGTATAGCGTTCAACAAATAATAAATTAAAAATATTTTTTATACCATAATTGACACATAAATTTTACTTGTGAACATGGTACTAAATCCCAATACATCAAGTTACTAAAATAACCTTACTTAATTGTTATTGCATTAACCGCGTCTAGACCAATCAGGGTCTTGCGCTAAACAAATATTTAATGGGATATTTCGTGAGAATATCAAAATGGCAATGGTAGTTCTCTAAACACCCATAGCTTCGGTTAAAACTACAATAGTTCTAATTTATTCAAGCACAAGATTTACAATGGAATAGTTGAAGTTATATACGGTCGCCATTTTGGCAATGTTCAAATTGCGTCTTAATTTGCGTAACTGGTTAAAATGCCTTAAACGATTGTAAAATCTTAAATGAATACTTTTACTCTTAGCCTTTGTTTAGAGTCATTGTTGCTTTATTTGTGGTTAGTGGTAGACATGATGGCAAAATTGCAAGGTGGAGGTGCAACCAATACACCTCCAACCATATTGGCGCAACAATGTTGGAATAAACGTGGTAGGACCAGTTCCGGTGACATCACCATCACTCTTATTTCTTAATAAATATTGTTTATTTGCATTTAAAGATATGATTGATATCTAAATTCATCATCGTCATCTCTATCATCAGAATAATATCTTATACCAACAGTATCAGTAGTCAGCTGTAACTAACAACTACTAACTTCTATTTTACACAAAATCTCGTAGCTCGTTAAAATAACAAAATAACATCGATAAAACAATCGGTATGGAAGAACGATTCAATAAATCAGGTGCCAATTACGCTTTGAACGAATGAAAATAGTCGAAAAAATCTCAAACGTCAATGCGCGCTAGATCACGCACATGAGTGTAATCGGTGGGACGAAAGCACAATTATGTTGATACAAGTGCATTCATGGAAACAACTTTATACCAGATATAATATAGCAGCGGTTTGTTCTGTTATCCCGGTAAGTAGGGTGTGATAAGGTACAATTTAGGTCTAAAACTATTATTATATTAACTATACTATTAGGTTTAGCCCTTTTAAAACGCATCTATTAACAATTTCGGGTGAACAATCGAAGGTGGTAGCCCTTTGTGGTTCAACTGAGGCGGCGGCACCGCCACACCTATTTCTGCCTAATAACAGTAGTATTAAGCGCTGCCGTGTTCTGATTTGAAGGGTGTGGCAACGGCGACATACTCTTCCGAGGCGTTCCTTCTTAGTCCTCAGAGCGGCGCATCTGTGGCCGAACTCAGGTAGAAATATCTAATCCTATCTGGAGTTGATTACACATGTTCATGGACCGCAGTAGCCACTTACCATAAGTTGGACTACATATGGATACGGTAAAATGGATATCATATCCAGTATCTCTTACATCACCAAATTAGTCTCAAAAAAATACTTTCGCGTAACTATATCTTGCGCAACTCCAATTACTAAATGCGAAATGATAAGTTATTTCATAATTACATCTTTTCATGTAATAAACAGCAAAACATCATATTACGACATAATTGTACATAAGCTCATTCATACAAAAACTCAGTATTGGACCTATTGTCGCTGACTTCAGTATCCTTAGTTGAGATTTTACGTTTTTACAATAATGACTGTTTTTGTATTTTTTTACGTATTTCCAATACATTTCCAATCATTTCTGATACAGTCTGCTAGGGGCTAAATACGTAAACAAATACCAAAACAGTACTAACTAACAGTACTAAGGGTAACTTCAAACTAATAAGAGACTGACGCTCTGTCAATTTCCACATTCGCAGACTTTTGTAACAGTTGTTATGATCGGAGCAGTGACCTGTTTGTTTAGGACAGCCAGTAATGATCCATGACTAAGTCTGTACCTAGTAATTACCGTCTCTACCCAGTAATTACCAGCACGTAGTAGTTCCGCGTAGCAACCGTCAGTCAGATCAGGATTGCTGCAGTTGCGAAACTTTGCTAATTAATCGCTCAATCTGTTGGTTAATCGGAAACTGGTTCGTAGGGTTTATCTAGTTTTGTGTAACAGCGCTCAATGAAGTTATGAGCCAAGATTGGACATGTTATACGTGTTATAACAGAAAGGCCAATGTTCATGCACCATGGTGGTTTCTGGTTTGATTCTTTGCTGTGAATTTTGGTTTAATTCGAGATTAAAGTAGATAGGTACATATTTTGACATTTTGCCAAACTATGAGGGTACAATTGGAAAGGAGGGTGTGGGGTCCGGTCGCTCTCCTTAAAATAGGAATAGCTGTTTTTCTTTTTCGGGCTTATTTATTCTTAATACCCGCAAGCATTTATTCTAAATACCCCCTAAGCATAGGCATAAGGCGTTAAATTAAAACTAATGTGTGAAAATAGGAAGACCTATTTTATTTATTTTTTCGTGGACTTATTCCTCAAACACTAACCGCGTACTACGCCGGTGCTATGTCCATGCATTACCCACACAAACTACACGCAATAAGCCTTTTCTAGAAAGATAAATGTGTAAAAATAATTAAATCTGTCTAAATGTATTCAACTTCCCTGCAATCGTAAACCAGTCAGTTTAAAATATCTATTAACAGTTTTAACTAACAAATCTGTTTCCACGGTCCTTTCTAGATCAACTATGGTGATTTTACTACCGTAAATTGCAAGGCCGTGTTAGTTTTTATCAGGAATCTATGCAAAATCGTTGTAGTCGTGTCCGAATGCCGGAAAATGGTGGAGTCGAGACTCATTGATACGTGAGATTACGCGATTAAACAAAACTAGAAGATTAAGTCTGATTGTAAGGTCTTATGTTTCGATGTAGAACGTTGAGATCATAGAGCCTTTTGCGAGGCGGGATAGAACATTCTGCCGGTCAGTAATGAAGTTATTCTTATTTCTGCCGTACATCAATAATACTTGCTATCTTATTCGTCGATTTTAACAACAATGTATCGCTAACTATGTACGATGTATATTTTCTCAAGAATTCCTGCCAAGTAGAAGCTCAAGGAGTTACTAGATAGGTTACTGTTATTTGTGTTTATTTATTCACGTAATTCTTTACCAGTTATTGCCTATGACTCTGTCCATTTTTTGGCTAACAAAGATCGACATTTTATAAATTCTGCTTCCAACAAAACTGTAAATTTTCAATCTTTAGGTAAAAAATGGAGTACCACTAGTAGATTGATATATTAACACGGGGCATACTTATGCCCGTATATGCCATACTTATGTACACACCTATATTTTTTTCAAAGACAAACAAGTGAATAAGGTAAACCAAAATATTAAACATTCGCTTAATAGATTCCTATTACTGTATGAATTCCTTAAAATCTTAAAATTATGTCACAAAAATTATTACACACGAGCGTACGGTATTTCACAAATAAGGTCAACCCACACTGTCGTCTTGACTTGTACCAAAAATGTTGTCTCTCTGTCGCGCAACGGTCTAATAATCAACGTAACGGGTATAAACCATGTTTTTATATATTTCTATATCATTTCTACTGTACGCACATAGCGGAAAATTAAAGCCTATGACAAGCGTTTTTAAACTATAATTTAATCTAGCGGGTCATTAGACAACGGGTATGAACGCAGTAACGTCATAAAAATAACTTTATATTTAATCAAATTAAATTAGCAAATAATTATAGTTTAAAATCTAAAAACCACACTAAGAACGCACAAGGAAAATCGTTAATCATGATTCCTGACGATCTTGATGAGGAGAATGGGATAAAATTATTAAAATCGTGTATATTATTAAAATCGGTTCTTGATAATTGTTCAAAATTAAATTAATCGGACCGTTCAAAGCGGGTAAAAATCGAGTTCAAAGATTCCGTTACATATATACAGGTCAAGCTAATAAAAGCGTGGTAAAAAAAGTTTAAATTCCATCTGAAGCCAAATATTCACTGCTATCTATGGACATTTAATTAGCCTTAAATAGGAATGGTGTCCTACTTAAGCACTACGGAATGTCTCATTTACCAAGTGGTGCTTAATTGTTTACCATCACCTACGACCGATAATCACTACATCATCACACTAGAATACAGCAGCACCGAATTTTACTGTTATAAACATGATAATGGCGCTGCTGCAAGGAAACCAAGAGTTAATTCTACACTTACCTGGCGTAAACGCGAGTATTCCTAAACCCTAGTGAGAAAGCACCTTATGTCAGCAATAAGTGAGCTATTTTACTAGGAGCGGCTAAAGTAAATAAGCGGCGATCGCCACCGGCGCCGCGGACATTTGATATTTTGATGCCTTTCACTGCTATGCATGTAATGGCTACTTTACTAGCATTCCACTCGAATGGCCTAAGCGATGACAAAACGGAATAAGGAATTAAAAAGAGGCTAGAACTCTGTGTGGTCTAAGATTGCCATTACCACATTTTTGTCTGATGCCGTAATGTTTTTCATTTTGAGATACTATATCAGCCCATTATTAAAAACGACCAGGGCAAAAGCAGAATCGATTATTGAAATCGAGATTATCCGTCGTCCTTCCCGGGGTTACTTGCTGGACGGTTCGAGCTCCCACTCTTGCCGCCCGCAACACCAGAAGCCCCCTTTTAGTCCCCTCATACGACAGGCGGGGCGGCAGGAATACCGTAGCTCAATTCTAGTCCCGAGACTACAGGGACTCAGCATATGTACCTACCTATGCGATTTTTCGGATATTTTTATTATTTTATTAATAACGAAATCTGAGATAGCCCTTTGTTTAGCAGGCAGTTCAAGGAATATGCTAATAAAATAACTTATATTACAATCTGTTTGCTTTTATTAATAGTCTTATTCAAGCCTTACTGTTTAAGTTATGCATGAGCTAACAATAATATTAAAAATATTGGTATTTTGATACATAAAATCCTCTGCGTGTATGCTTTATAATATTGTACATGCACTCCTAATAGTAAGATTGGTAATATCAAGGTATTAGTTAAGGTGATTCTTTAGATTTTTAGCACCAAATCGAATGATGTAGATAATGTCTTAATCTATACAAATATAATTGAAGCGTCTGTTTGTAATGTCAAATATTCAAAATAACAGTTTTTTTACTAAATGCATATGCATGTACGTGTATATAATAACAGTCATTAAAATCGTATGTAGGTCTGTCTATCTATTCCTTCTGCCTAATCACTCAAACGACTGAACCGATTTTAACGGGGCTTTCACTGATACTATAAGCAGTAACTTAAGAAAACCTTCACTTAAAAAAATGTATCGCTTCGCGAAAAAATATTTAAACCCCTGAAACCTCCAGACTATTTACTGATTGACTTTAATCGCGAGCGAAACCGCGGAGCAAAGTACGCGAGGATTAAAGATCTTCAAACTGAAACAGAATGACAATAATGAGCAATAACATTAACCGGTAACATGGCCGAAACCGGCGCGATGTCCACATTTGAAAGGCATACGAAATCCGATGAATGGGCAATAGTACTCGAAACCGCTGAAACGGTTGCGAAAGAAATTTGTTTAACCAAATTGTTGCAACGTTTCGGCTTCCACCGTGACCTCTTACGACCAGTTTTTGATATTTAAGATGTTTAATATTTTATACGGTGTAGTATGGTGGGCCCTGCAAGTGTGATTGCATTGCGAAAAACAGTGGAAGAGAGTAAGGTTCGACGTGACCCATTTAGAAGAGGTCTTTGTCCATCGATGAACTACGGGCTAAAAAATAAGACAGAGAGAGAAAGAGGGCGGGAGAGAAAGAAATAAAATGAAAATATGTCAAATTTTTTTATTCCTATTTCCTTATTACTTTCTAATAGTATAAATTATAAAGTCGATTCCTGTACATACGAGTACTTTGAAAATTACACGACTGTTTTCTTTAGTTGCTACAAATTTGATGATTTGAATTCCTCATTGAGAATAAAATAAAACGCATTGGAGTGTTCATGGACAGTGGTCACCACGCGCCATGGTCCATATGATCTGCCTTTGAAATTGCTTAAACATAAAGCAACAGGGCTAAAGGCTCCATTGCTACTATCGTACTGGTTGTTATTACAAATTATGCAAAGGTAATCGGGCTTAACGATGCAATGACCGGCAACCCTGACCTTCGCAACCAATAAGGCGTAGACTCACGGTGACATGTCAAAAAACGTGAGGTCATTGAATTCCTGTCTAGATTAGCCGCAGATTTTGCCTATATGGTGTGATGGTTAGCCACTTTTATTTCTATTTCATACATACGTAGTCATAGAGATATGTTGTCAATTCCACATTGAACATGGGGAACTACGTAAAGCCGATCACAGATGCGTTGTCATCCCTGAGAACTAAGATAGTCGCCTCATGTGTTAACTGGCATCCAAATCCTTCCACGTGGCGGTGGTACCTCCCTGGTCGAACCATACTGGTTCTACCACCTGGTTTAACCCATTTAAATCTATTAATTCAAAATAGGAGTTAGTGTGTTAAGCAATAGCTCGGTAATTTTCTGGCAATAGGCATAACTCCAATAAAAAGTATTATTCGTTCTTGACCCTGGGAGCCAATAAAGTGACCTTACCGCGACATCTCGTTTGGACTCGGAATATAATTAAAGGTTATGTCATCGATTTGAACGCTCGATGATGGCCATCTGGTCTTATCTAGTACTGGGTGTTTGTTACTCACAGACCTGTATTTGTTTTGTATCTAAAGGTCTGTGGTGTTACTTGTATCAACATTTAAATTTTTAAAACCGGACAGATCATTGAGATAACATTTAATATGTTTGACTTTGTGGAAAAATAAAATTTTTAGACGCAGGAGCCATGAACTTTAACCTGTTATATAATTTATATAATAGAAGAATCCCCATAATTCCATCATATATCACCACGATCTACAACTGTAATATGAGGCACGATCCGGTTTTGGGTGGGTGATCTTTAGTGTTAAAATTTTCCGACGCGCTTCTGCCTTGGAGGGCAGAATCCATGTCTGACAACGCGCTAGGGGTTACATTGGAGTATTTATCTTACCCTTAAGACAATACAGTAGATTTATACCAATACTCATATTATGCAAAACAAAGGTTTTGCATACCCTTGTCACGCGGGGCCCGCGGAATTTAATCAGCTACCAATATTTCATTTTTGTATTTTTTTTACTAGTTATTTTGCTTTAAGCCCCAGATAAGATTAAAGTACTATACGAAGTCGGCCGCAGATCTGTCATGAAATTTAAGTTAGAACGCCACGAAAAAGTACGTCTTCCTTGCCACACCCTTCAACCACAATACAGCAACGCTTAACAGTCCCATTATAAACAGAACTGTGTGCTAAATATTGTAATGAAACGAAAAGACAGGTAACTCCCACGAGCATTTACTTAACCGATTATCATAACAGGTACGGGTACTTACGATTTCTTTACCTTACTATGCACTCGATCACTGCCCAGTCCCCATCTCCACTGGAGATTTATGAAACAAGACTCACTTTCCACACTTTCACGCTGCCCGTGCTATTTGTTGTTATTAGAAATTGTTACACCATTAATTTTAATGTAGGTACGCCTAGCTATAATCGGCTTCAGGTTGTAAATGCAAAGTGTATTCTCGTCAATATAATATTGGTTGTTAGCCGTTATATGTGAAAATTATTGATGGATTTCTTTTAGAGATAGTTTAAACGACATTGTTTCGATTCCTCCCATTGTCATATTGTTGAACACTGATGGTTACGTGTTTTACTCAGGATGGCAGCCTAGTGGTTATCAGTTGAGGGTGGTAGCACTCTGCCCAAGTAATTAGTAGACTTGACACACCGGATAATTTAACATAGTATTTCTTCATCGTACAACGATAAGTTTTAAACAGAAAAGCCTGGACCCAAATATTGAAGTCAAATTGATTCATCCATTTATAAACGTAAATAAGAGTACCAAAACAAATACACAATTCTTAAAAGTCCTAAGAAAACATCCGTATCGATATGTTAACATTTACCAAAACGATCATTATTTACACAACGGACAAGAGACAAATGTCTAAAGAGGTATTAAGTCCTGTACATTTAAAGTTTTAGCTACGCTGGACACCCACGTTTAAAACTGTGTATCTACATTTTGACAACCTCACCTATAAAACTCATACTGGACAAGCTAGTACTATAGTCCTAGATTATAGATTTTCATAAATTACAGCGTAAAGTCTCGATGAATAGCCTATAGAATAAAAAAATATACACTTTCTTAAATTCAATTAGTAGAGTCCAGAAATAAGCACCGTAAAAGTGTCTTTAGCTTTATAAGTATAGTATAGAAGCAGTGATAGCCTAGTGGTTAAGAAACGCGGCCTCTCGATCGAGGGGTCCGAGGTTCAAATCCCAGGCACGCACCTCTGATTTTAAAATTTATGTGCATATTAGAAAATAATTATCACTTGCTTAAACGGTAAAGGAAAACATTGTAAGGAAACCTGCATACCTGAGAGATTTATAAAAAATCTTAAAGGTATGTGAAGTCTACCAATACGCACTTGGCCAGCGCGGTGGACTATGGCCTAATCCTTCTCATTCTGAGAGGAGACCCGTGCCCAGCAGTGGGACAGTAATGGGTTGATGATGATATAGAAGTATAGAAGTTTGTGCTTTACTAGAAATTACTCGTATCATTAAAATTTAATCAACCAGTTTGGAAATTAGGGCACACATTAAAATTGGTAATCCAGTTTTTGAAATCACAGACGAACACTTCAGTTGCATTAATAAATATATAATGCATGTAATGAATAATACATTCCGTTTGTATTCATAAATTCAGTTAATGTAGTTTAATAAATACACTTCATTTTATTACATAATTGCAAAGTTAAAGTAAAACGTAAAACTCGTATCATTCCGAAAGTCATAATTTTCCTCTCGCGTGCCAGAAAGCTGCATCCAAACTACCACGAATACCTTGTTACCAGCGGACAACGACTGCCCTACTTTTAACAATGGAAATAAAATATAATGAAAGAAAGAAAGGAAGAAGCATTTATTTCAAAATATAAATAAAATACAATGCAACCGATAGAGCAGTGTTATTTCAAATTCGTATAATATATAGTTTTAAGAATGGAATTCCATGACGCATTTACGAATTTGGCGACTTAAAAAGGGCATATTTCACTAAGTAAATAAAAAAACAGTGAAATCCGTGATGCTCCACACTTTTATGTGCACTAATTTTCATCCCTCAATTACATGTATAGAATGAAAGTCCTAATTTAGATACACCATCGTATGTAGTAATTCATAGAACACAGTTGTCTTCAAATTTTCTACTCAGCCGCAGTAATACTCGAATAATATACTTGTAACACATACTCAGATAGATGGACGATAAATTGAGAGAATGACGTGCTACTGCTATTAAACATGTGCTGTTATAAGGTTTTTGGTCATTTGGCTATGGAACTCTAAAACGCTGCCTCAATTCTCGCTGCTTTTACCCACACCTTAGCTGATAACAGCGTGTCAATTCCAGTGTCGTGTAAGTAGGTAGTAAATGTGAAGGTCCACACATTTCACGACTGAACCCGGCCGCGCCCTGCAGTCCGACTGCACCATGCCCTGGTCAATGGAATACGTGATTCGGTAATGTCAGTCACTATCTGCGCTTTATTGCCTAAATTAATATCTGTCAGTGCTAATGTTTTGTTTGCGAGTGATGTTAACTAATGTGTGGTTGACGGAGATCGTGCTTTTAGGTTTGTGTTTTGAGAAATCTATTGTTTATCTATATACTATGTAGATCCAGATTACTAATACGATATGAACTTTGTGGTTCGACTCCGGCGGCACCACCGCCACACCTATTTCTACCTAATAACAGCAGTGTTAGGCGCTGCTGTGTTCCGGTTTGAAGGGTGTGGTAAGGGAGACAGACTTTTCCAAGGCGTTCCAGCTTAGTCCCCAGGGGTAGTGGCGCATCTGTGGCCGACCTCAGGTGGGAATATCTAATCCTATCTGGGGTTGATTACAGATGTCTATGGGCGGCAGTAGCCACTTACCATCAGGTGGACTGGCTCCTCTTCTACTCCTATATTATAAAAAATGTACAGGCACAAATGTACATAATTATTTACCTTCCACGACTCTTAAATCTAATTTGTGATGAACATTAATTTTATTTCACTGTGAGTTTACGCCCACAATGAAATCTTCAATCTTATTAATTTATTAATAGCTTAATAAAATAGAACAATCTATCCTTCAATGTGCTAAAGGACTCTTAGAAATCATAGTCATATTTACTGGCGACATTTTCCAATTTCAAAAAAAGTATTTTATTTGGATTTCTCATAACAGAACAGAAAACGAGAAACAGCAATGTGTCAGCCGAGAAATTATTTATTTACAAGCGGAAAACCGGTGTGTTATAGTTTAAATCACTCACATTTATCTGCGAATTTATGTTCGTTAACGGCAGAGAGTTAAAACGAAACTAACATAATAAGCAATTAAAAGATAAGGAACTAGTTGTAATGACTTTCTTAAATTAATTAGTGATGCTTTGCTCCAGAAACACGATGAACATATGGCCGCATATCTACATATCACGAAACATTCCTAAAAGCGCTCGTGTGAAATGCGGTATGTTAATTTGGTTATTTCAAGATGACACTACTTAGATTTGGGTAAAATAAGATAAAAATGAAACGTTTCTTTGACACATTACTTATATATTTAGTAGGTACATTGAGCAAAACGGTAATAAGGTATGTTCATTTGAATATATGTGATGAACTATATTATAATGTATTTTATATAAACCTGCGGGCTATGAGGTGTCAATTACAATGTTTTATTATTTTCTCTCGGATAGGAATATAATTCGAGTGCGCTCGTATTCGAACACTGGCATTTGGTGCATTATATCCTAAACCATATTTATTTGAGACGAAATTTATTTCTAGCCGTAATCTTGACAAAATAATGAAAATAGTTGTCATTTAAAATGTTACAACATTTTCTGTAAATTTTGAAAATGTATCATAATAGAGCTCGCGTCGCTATCCTTAGTTGAAATAATTCTTGTTTATATAAAATTTGACTAATATTCGACTCATGTTCTAATTGGACTTGGTATCTATGATTATTTTAACTTACTTAATTTACATACAATATATTTATCTAGTAATTGCTACGTTCAGATTACTAATATATACTTCCCTACTCAGTTCCCTAATCAATCTTCGCGATCTTCAGGCATCTATCGGAACTACAGAATCCCACGCTGCTACTAAAAACTGTAACTTGATAGAAAGTGAAATTCCATTATGCTAATGATGACTCTTCCGACAGAAACAAGCAAATATTTCATTCACGACTACTTTCCCTAGGAATCATGTTTAGCGGATATTACCCTAATACCTATGAGCAAAGGGCCCAAAATGGTATCCAATATGGCGGATGGCGAGTCACGAATTATCTGTTCAAAGGTATAAAAGGGATTGGGTTGTCTTGTTATGGCGTTTGCTGAAAGTATAACTTAATTTACGGTTGGATATAAGGTCGCTAATGTCATTTGAATTTACTGAGACTGTAGTCAATTGTTTAGTATTACTTAGCTAGTGTTTAGGAGTGCTGGGAATGTTTAAAGGTTACATTAATTCAGGCTTAGAATGCTCTAGAGCTATTTCTTCTCAGAAGTACAAACGCAGCCCTTAGTTCTCCGTGGATCAAGTATTGATTGATAAAATTTGGGAACAGTGAGCTAAACTCCCAAGAATACATTCTTTATTTTTTTCATCTTTAAATATATATAAATAAATAAGTAACGAATAATGGGTTCTGTAATCCTATGGAGCTATCCTCACATTAGGATTTTACTGTCAAGAGTGCCATGAATAACACCCAGACCCAGAACATAATCTTTATTCAAGATTAATGTATCTGTCTGGCCGAGGATTAAACCCGGAACCGTCTGTGTACTTGACCATCAGTTTACCGACTGCTCCACCAAGGGGGTCGGTGAAGTCTTCTAAATGAATTGTCATTACATATGACATGAAAAAACTGAAATAAACGAAGGACGGCAAATGTCTTAATCAAAACTCACGGGGAGGCCAACATAAAATTGTCACTCCAAAATGACTACACAAAAAATGATGGTTTCTTAAAACGATGGCAATACTAAGACGTTCTTATTACACAGCTTCTTGTCAGTACAGCAACTTGCGACAGAAATATAAAAAATGAAGTAAATTTCACGGCTCATAACAACACCAGTAATAATGCGTTACATTGAAATTATACAAACGCCGACAATTTTTGCACCACCCACTCGATTCTTACCAAAGAAGCTGCAATTTCATACTCAATTTGCGTAAGATATTTTTGGCGAATGATATTTCTATATTGGACGTAATTGAAAAAATATCTGATATTTAGTATCAAAGATTATATAGAATAACTTCTTTTTTCATGTTATCATAGGTTTGAAAATAAATAATAGTTTAAGAAAACTAAAAAACACATCCTTTTATTGCTAATCGAACTAAAAACGAGATTAAAAAGTTATTAAAGTAATAATTCAATTCAGAGTAAAAAGCGTGGGCTGCTTGATATTTTAAATGTTACAATCATTCTGTTGACAATTATATTTATGAGAGAAGAGTTATGAACCGCAGTAAAAGGCATGCATGCAATGCACAAATTAATTGAATTATAATAACTTAAATTATTTTCTAGTTTTTAGTTCGATTAGCAATAAAACATGTGCTTTTTAGTTTTTTTTTACTGTTATTTAATTTTAGTTTTTTTTTATTCTGTTCAAACTCATAAATTGGGGAATTAATTAATCTAATAAGGATAGTGGAAAACTGTTATTCAGAAAACGGTCCTTGGTATGTGTGCAAAGTTTCAAATTAATCAGAGATGTGAAAATTGGTGAAAATTGAGCTCAAACATTCTATTAACTTTATATGCCAAAAGCCTTGAAAATTAAATTTCTTGAACAACTAAACCAAATACAGTTTTTAAAGGTTTAAAGGATATTTACTACCTTTCAGTTTTATAGCCCATGTTTTATTTGATACGCAGCAAGAAAACTCTTGGTCGACCGATTGAATTCATTGCAATATCAAATGTCAATTGTCAAAGCACGCAGATAAAGTCGCCATAAGCAAGATCCTAATAATTTCCGAAATCAACCAAGCCTAGGTAAGATCACTAAGCAAATACATGACAAGACTCACATATAAATACGTATCAAATAAACAATCACACTATCAGATGACTTGCATTTCCCCGTGCAAGTGACGTGCAGTGAAATTCATGCGCTTTCATATTATAATGGCGTGGACGATGACTGTCACACATTCCACGGTTTCCACGTTTAGACTGACAAACAAGAGATAGCAAGTAATATAAAGTGTATAGTTGCTATGCCACAGAATGCGGTTACATTAACGGGAAGCAGTAGGCAGTTTATTTTTAGATTCAAAGAAAATTTAATGTACATGTTTTAGTTTCCCGTCATATTCGCGATAGAGAAATCTTTTTTTGTTTATTTGACTTCTAAACAAACAGTTTAATGTGAACGTAATTAAAAGATTTTCAAAAAAATAGAAAACGCACCTTACATTTTGACATACATTTAACGAAGAAGACAAAGTTGTCAAAGTTTTGTAAAGTTTGCCAATCCATATCTGAAGCGCGTGGTAAACTAAAGCCTGAGCCCCACTCCTTAAAGGAAAACAGTGCCAACCAGTGCCACAGTAGTGGGTTGACAACGACAATAATTTAACTGACTTCGAAAAGGAGGTTTTATGATGGCCTGTATGATTATTTTTTTTATTTACAACCATACTTATTTAATCCAGTATAACATAAACCTTCAAATAAAACCTACTAGATTCCATAAGCCGGTATGTGGGCAATGTGATTTATCTATTAAGTACGACCCACGCCATATAAAGCGGTCCCTATGTTAACACTGACTCAAAATTATGCAACTAATACAAGGATATCGCTATAAACGCCAAACAGCTTCTTATTTGGCATGGAAATGTATTGAAAAACAGTTAGTTACTTCACAAGGCGTATCAGAACATTCTAGATCGAATGGATAATAATAAGTAATTAGCTAAGTGTGAGTCGGGCTCGCGGAATTAGTTCCGTACTTGCAATTTTTTATTTGTGTTTTGGGGTTTTGGAAATATTTTTTGGTTACAACCCCTATATTACACGTAATTTACTCTATGCTTTTCGTTTTCGATGGAATGCTAAATTTTATACTATTCAATCTTTACTTAATTTTTTTTACTAATTTTAGTCATTATTATTTTACACAAGACTAATATAATGTCAATATGTTGTATAATATTGAATGAATCTTATCTGAAATGCCGAAGTAATTCGATGCATGCATATTTTACAAACACCAGATTATGTTACGTGCGCTAATTGGCTGCATACGTAAGTGAATGAGGAAGTCGGCAGATAAGTTAGTGAATGGAGAATATCTTTTAAACCTAATACCTAATGATTAATGTATTTAAAGATCTTATGCTCCAAGTTTAAAATATAATTGGTTCAATGTAAGTATTTTAGAAGAAATCGAGTTTAGTTTTAAGTTTACAAATCCTGATGATTAACTAGAATAATAAATGATGACCGACCAGGTAGACCGACGACCTGAACATGATGGCGAGAAACCGCTGGATTCAAAAGGCACGGGTCGGTTCGAATGGTGCCAGTTAGGGAAGGCCTATGTCCAGCCTAGAACTAGACCTTAAAAGACTGATGGATCTGCTGTCCATGGCTGCCTGTGACGCTACTCTGTACTAACATAAGTTTTGTCTGAAATCGATACAGATGATGAGAAAGGATCTTACTCAAGATTTACTGGGCTATAAAAAGATATCCGAGTAAATCTTCTTTAAGTTACTTACTGTAAATTTAGGTAGAAAATATATCTGCAATGATGCTACTGCAGTTGAAACAGGAAAAAGTTGTTACGAGGTTTGGCATTACACAATTTTAAACTCGATTCAAAAGCCGTAAAATGAAAAACAATAGGAAGTAACATGCAAATTAACTTATAATATTAACTTCAATATCGAACGCATTTAAATAAAATTATATATGCCAAAATATGTAAAATTAGAGAAAGTTATTGCTATGTGCAAAATGCTTGCGAATAGCTCAATTTCCGCAAATATTTATAGAGAAATACAATCGTGATATCATGTTCCTAATATAACTAATTGATATTCCTATGAGCTTTCACACAATATAAATGCAATAGGATATCAACCAAACAAGCCATATAAATGCAACTCGTAGACCAAAAACGATGAGACTCAGCCTTAAAAAGCTTCAAATGTAAAAGCAAAAATTTAAACAGACATACCAAATTCCTATTATATATTACGTATTACACACATCGTCGTGGTGATTGCTTCCTTCAAAAAGCAGAATCTCGGATTTTTTTAGGTATTTTCTAGTATGTTCATTCTTAGTAAAATTAAGTGATATCTTTGGTTATTATATACTGCAAAATATAAATCGATAATAAGTTCATACACGCCATAATAATAAAATTTGTGGCGTTCACAGTCACTTATACAACTTTTTGTCTTTCTTTTTTAGTCTGAGATACAATTCTGCAAATATGATGTAAACGCAAACCTATATTACCATTCTAAAATTCAATCCAAATCCAATCCCGTTTCCGGTTACCAAAATATTAATACAAAATTAACGATATATTTTTAATTAACATATCGTCATTAATTGCATTACTTTTTATTATGGGTATAACAATTTGGTGTTATCTTTATTTTAAATATTCTAAGTTACTTACATATTAATTATGACGACGAATTTTAGCTTACACATTTATAATCGTACTTAAACATTTTGAAATGTATTCACAATTTACTTTCGTCGGAGATCAAATCCACAAACTTAGGCAGCAAGCCTAATTACTAGCTTTATAGCCTTTATAGTTAGGATACACTTTCGTTCCTTTCGATTTTACCCACAGTCACCATGCCCAAGAGACAAAAATGGCAACTTGGCCAACCAAGTATTGTTAGAACTTTCTATGCAAGACCATCGCTTAGCTGAACAATCTAAAAACTGTTACCATTGAAAGTGGTATCATTAGAAACGTTTGAAAGTGGTTTGTTCTAACACTTATAACTTATGAAACAAACATGCGGTTTAAGTAATGCGAAATACTTTAAAAACAAGAACAAGTAGCCAACCCTAATATGTGCGTAAGAAAGTTACACCGCAGACATTGCACTTATGACTCATAAGTGACATTCACATAGAGATTAGGGTTGCCAGACGTCAAAAAAATCGATACGGCAATAGCAATTTTATTGCATTTATTACTTAAAGAGTTGAATTACGTTTTTAGGGGCGATTTTATTGACAAAAGTATTGAGTATTTTGAAACACTAGATTACTCATCTCATCGCTAAATTGCAAAGCCGACTAGCGTTTAATGTGAAATTCATATCCTTTATTTGAAAGAAGAACTAAAAAGGTACTTTTTCGCCACAATTGGCTTGAAATTATTAAAAAAGATATAATGATAACATTACAAAACTACATTCCAAAATTGTCCACTTAGTATTTAGGTCGAATACTTAGCAAAAGCCGGACAGTCCGGACAGGCCGGATGTGCAAATATTTCACCGGACAAGACAAAAAACCAGACTATCCGGACAAACCCGGACGCATAGCGGCCCCGATAGGTAAAATACACGTTTTTTGTTTGAATTTACGCGTAATGTATGTAACATTACGTAACTTTAACTACATGAGTGATTTTTACATGACAAATGTTTGGTGACATTTTACTAGGTAAATAAATCCATAGGAAACGTAATACATAGATTAATTATGTCTTGTTTTCCATGATTTAACAACTTATGTTTGAATCTAATTATAAACATGCATATTTTAAACAATTTTTCGAGATTTGTTGTTGCATAGAGCATCCAAATGTACCTACGACTGGTGTTCAAACGTTTGTGGGGTGGCATTTGATCGCTGTACCATGTTTGAATCTATGTAGTATCATATATGTGTCTATGTAGCTTACAAAAAGCTAGCTATATGACCATCCGCCAATGCTAAAAGTAACAGCGTTGAAGCCTTTAATTATTCCATAAAACCAAACTAAACATATAAAGTTCTTGTTAAGTGAAACGAGGGCATGGCGCACTGCGTAACACAGGTTTCATCCACCTGGGACAGAAATTTCTAATCCCTCGTTAGAATACAATAGTCAGTAAGCTGATTAGCCTTTTACGATTCTTTCAGGGTCGATATGTATCATTAGTTAGTCGGTTCTTTTGAGAACTTAATTGTACCTCGACATTTAAAGATATAATTTAATTTAAAAACGATTATTACATTTTGTTCTCAACATGACAGCTGTTTACATCTCAATCATGCTTGCGTAAAGATCCCGTACATTATAATTATAGTAAACAACAATGGTGAACAGCTGGTGTGTTCTCAGCTAACGCATTTTCGGTCGACTTCGGGTAGGAGTTAAAGGTTTTTAAGGTAGAACGTTTTACAGTACAACACTGGAAGCACCATCGCTTCACTGTTTGTAGAGTTTGAAGGTGGGAGAACCCTTTGTGGTTCGACTCCGGCGGCACCACCGCCACACCTATTTCTACCTAATAACAGCAGTGTTAGGCGCTGCTGTATTCCGATTTGAAGGGTGTGGTAAGGGAGACATACTTTTCCGAGGCGTTCCAGCTTAGTTCACAGGGGTAGCGGCGCATCTGTGGCCGACCTCAGGTAGGAATATTTAATCCTATCTGGGGTTGATTACAGATGTCCATGGGCGGCAGTAGCCACTTACCATCAGGTGGTCTGCATGCTCGTCTGCATCTACTCCTAATTTATAAAAAAAAGAGTTGTTAAGTGTTGTACTATAATTATCTGAGGCATTTTAACTTGTCCTTAAGGGTAGCAACTCATCTGTGGCCCGCGGCAGGTAGGTATTTAATCTTATCGAGGATTGATTACAGATGTTCATAAACGTGACAACTTAACACGCTTATTCTGCTACTGTTTAAACAATATAATACAGACAGCGAACTTACTACTACCGGTGACGACCCGTATGGCGGAGCGGTTACCGTATCGTTTTGACGCACAGAGAGTTCCGGGTTCGATCCTCGGTCAGACAGATATCTGAATTTAGATATCTCTTCTCAGTCTGGGTGTTTGTGTTATTTGTGTATTTGTCGTTGTGTGTGTCCATGGCACTCATGATACAGGGAAGCGTTAGGCTGTGAGTGTAGAAAGCATTAAACGTTTATACGGACCAAGGGCTAAAACTGATAAAGGACAACGCAATAAACAAACCAGTGCTCCCGTTAACATGTGATGCAAGGGAACGGAAGCTATAAATATCTCGGGATCACGAGCTGGACTCGTAACGGAATCGATCCTGCACAATTAATGGGGAAGATACTTCCTGGTCAGGTAACAAACGGTGGAGTTGAAGAAACAGATGGGGATACCAGGAAATTTACTAAGATAAATGTAGATGACGTCGTGTTTAGTCATTGAATTAAGTTTATTAACATAATATATACCGTCTATTACACCATAAACTATGCATTTAATCATGTGATGATCTTTAGCAAAGTTATTGTGCATGAGCCAACGAAGATTCCGTATCTACCTTAATTCTGCTTCTTAGGTAATAGAAGTGTTAACACTGCTGGCAAGAGTGTGGTAAAGAAAAACATACTTATACGAAGGATTCCATCTTCATCCTCTCCGTAGTAACGTAGAAAAGCATCCGACGTTAGGTTAATCATCTTTTCTGGGCTTGTTAACCGAATTTCCTGGGCGGTATTCCGATGGACTGTATACTTGTTTTACCTCTATATTATAAAAAAACTATATTAAACTTACGAAATCAAATAAAAATTTCCTTATCGGCAATATCGACTAATAACAATGCATTCTTTACAATGCATAAAAAATTGATGTTATTTTCCGTTACGATAAATGGTAATTCTTGATTTGAGTCATACTATTTTATTATACCTATTATTCCTAAGGAATTAATAAACAATCTTTCTAATATTTTGCCTACCAGAGATCGTCATTTGTCATTTTTGAGCCTATTCATTACAACCAAACAAAGAAACAAAGTTTTCCTCTTTATAAAATTAGTGTAGATTATATATTATTACGGGGGTCCTGAGGACCCATTCGGAAGTCGTGAGTGTGTGTGCATCAAGGACGACCGGTCGCCGAAGGGAGCAGCGCACCCCTCATCGGTATTTATATTGTTTACACCTTTTTTTTTTTTTTTTGTTTTCGAGGGGGAAACCTTCAAAAGGTACCCGACGACGTGGGAGCGACGCCGGATTATGTGGGATTTTTACCGCACTAAAACCCCCCGGTGGCCGTCCTCAGCGCTTGGTGAAGAACTCCGGGATCTCCGATGGAACACAACCGGAGTCCTCCGAGCGCGATGCCCATATTGTTTACACCTACACTATTGTCTACTGACAATAGTGCGCTACTGCGCACAAGGATTCAAAATTATATTTTGGATCAAACCAGCGACCTAAAAGTCATAAACTAGACATTGCCAAATTTCTATGTTTGGTAGTTTTTTCGTTTGGTATAAACTGGATAGATTTATTATTAAATAGTAGTTCGCCCGCGTTTTATAAAACATGACATACATATAACTGAAAATTTGTACCGTCATTGGAATGATAGTGGCGCAATTTGTAGAAAATTGGTCGTCCCAAATCAGAAACCTTCATTGGCTGCACATCAACTTTGCTAAAGAACATCACATGATTAAATGCATAGTTAACGATTCTGTAAAATACATACTGACAAACATTCATTTTTATTTATATAGATGTCGGGCGTAAGTTGGCTGGGGCATCCGTCGTTGGTTGGGAGTTAATAATAATAATTGAATTAATATTTATTATTAATAGTTATTAATAGTTTAGTAATATTTTAGTAATAGTTTAGTAATAGTAATATTTATTAATAGTTAATAATTGAATTAATATTTATTTTCCTCAAAACTTTTGAATGACTTTCTCATATTATATGTGTTATTATATATACGGCTGATAATAAGCGTGTTGTTACAGTAAATCCATCAATTTGCATCACATTTCATTGCGCAAGCGGCGCGATTAGCGATCGTCGGATATTTATGACTTCCTCCGCACACCAGCGCCACCTGTCTTTCAGCTATGCCGAGATTTCTATCTGTTATTTAATAGTGTGAACCTATTTTTCATTTATAGATTAATTAAAGTTATCGTAAATTGAAATCTTATATTGGTCATGTCATGACATATGACGAGATACCAAACTAACACCGCATTCTGCTATTGGCGAAATTGCGAAATTTTCTATCTTTTGTAGGCAAACATTAAATAGACTAATTATTAATAAGGGACCAGTTGACATTTTGATATCAATGTAAATGAGTTCACTTTTGACATTTTTGGGTTCCATACCCGTAGGGTAAAAACGGAACCTTATCACGAGTACTAAGCCTCCGCTGTCTGTCCGTCTGTTACACAAATACCTATTAAAAATGACAATAAATGGGGATTGCCATACAGGAAACCGCTTTTTTTAAAGTATTTCGCTCAAATTTTCAAGTTGCATACTTCAATAGCTGCTGTAATAAACAATACTAAAACCAAAAATAAATAAAATATCGCTGGTACGGAACCCAGAACGGAATTCGACTTGCACTTGGCCATTTTTTTCGTAAATTTGAAACTAGATTCAGCTATTAAGTGAGGTGCGTATCTAATATCGTATGGATGTGAAGTGTAGTGGTATTGGTACCGCCACCGTACGCGGCCAGCCGAGACGCAGATGCTGCGTCGCGCTCCAGTTGCTGCGTTGTGCAACTGTCTATTGCCTACGCTGGTATACCACCGGATTGGTTTAAGTATTGTTTTAAATGGCGGTCACATCTACGAACAGGGGTACTTAATAGCGCATTGTATCATCAAATTACTAGATTGGCGCGAATGTCGTGTCTTAAGGAAAATGGTTATCGAATGTAGTGTATACTACGGCAATCACCACTATGTAAGGGAGATCTTTAATGATGATTTTAAGGTGGTAGAACCCTTTGTGGTTCGCTGCTGTGTTCCGGTTTGAAGGGTGTGGTAAGGGAGACAGACTTTTCCGAGGCGTTCCAGCTTAGTCCTCAGGGGTAGCGGTGCCTCTGTGGTCGACCTCAAGTAGGAATATCTAATCCTATCTGGGGTTGATTACAGAAGTCCATGGGCGGCAGTAGTCACTTACCATCAGGTAGACTGCAAAATGATTTACGTATTTTGACTCGTGCAGAATTCAGAAACACTTATACTACTTTACTACTATCATTCGTTATTAAAAAAAAGAAAAAAAAAACAAATGTTACTAGATTATTTGATAAGCATGCATATGCATTGTCTATTTCGAAAAAATATTAACCGTTGCTGAGAATTTGCACCACGAAATGCCTTACACGATACACTCGTAAAACGGAATGGGTTGTACGGAGATCACAAGTGTAATACTGATTGCAAGACCAATAAAATCTGTGAATATGGAAATGGGCACAATGGACGGAATTGCTGCTTGGAACTGTTCAACCGCCGTTACTTGGCAAACAGCAGCTTGGGAACGTATTGGAATGTGCAGGTCGCTTTAGATCCCGGATGTCTACTCATATATCTGTCAAAATGGATTTATTCTGATAAATCCATAATTTCTTAAATAATGTTCCTAGCTATTTCGTCGCAGTGAAACGTTATTACGATCCCATATTAAGTTTAAAGCCTTAACTGTCCAATGACTAATATCATTAATCATTTGTCAGGATTACATGAAATGGATGTAAATGCATGTAACAAAGAATAATTAGAATATAGCGAAGAATTTCGTGCGTAAGTAGATGGCGCTAGTGCAGTATATTTTAGACAGTTTAATAAAAAGGAATTCTCTATTTGAATTTTGATTTCATATAGTTGATCTGTATCCTTAGTATGAGATTTTACGTTTTTACAAAAATCAGTGTTTTGGTATTTGTTTACGTATTCCCCATACATTTCCAACCAAATCTGATACAGTCCGCTAGGGGCGCTGCTAAGTCAAACTAAGGGTACTGTTCAATAAATGCCACAATTTTTAAAACAAAAGAAAATGATTATCGCTGAGAAGAAATTGCATAAAATGCAACGGAAAGTGTCAGATTAGCCGTTGATAATGGCGGGATGCGCTTCCGTCCCAACAGATGTCATTATAATGGTTTCTGCATCTGTCACTTGACGCACTCGCACATTAGATTCTAACTTAGTCCTCGGAGATACTAATGCATTTCTGACACCATTTAAGTTTTTTTTTTTATATAATTATACCTAAACGATGAAGGACACGGGTTACCTGATGGAAAGTAGTCACCGTTTTTTATTGACACAAAATAAAACTAATATCAAAACAAATCTTACAATAGCAGTTCCATCTACTGAGTATATTTTGGTTATAGTTGAAAATTCGACATCCTAAATAGAGCCTTCATATCGCTTTAATCCATGATTCTAAAGATCATTTAGAAATTTACTACATAACGCAGTAAAAAATTACAATGTTTACTTACGTTTTCTTGCGTCAACCAGAATCCAACATAACACAAAGCGGGAACACACCTGCAAAGAAAAAAATATTAACAATAAGTTACAATAAAGACCAAATTAAAAAAATCTCATTATATTAGTTATTACCATCATATTAAGCTAGAATAAGCAACTCTATAAAAATAACAAAGAACAATTTTATCTAAACGATAATTTAAAATCTTGTCCGTCGTTCCCTTATCTCGTTTCAGAGGCTGTTAAACAAAGCGGTGTATAATTTAATTTAACTCTAGAACTGGAATCTAGCTCGCTTGTGATGTAGATAATAACTGCGTAAATAGAACACAAAAATGTGTCAAGAAGCTTAACACGCATGTAGCGTTTGGAACGCGCGGTTATCGCTCAAACCTTTATTGTCATAGTCAATGGACTTACTGAGCTTGTTCAGTTATAATCACAAATCCCTATTCTCATTCTAAAAGCATACTCTACCGAAGCAGTAAGATGCAAAGGAGTTAATTATGTTAACGGTGAGGAAGAAGATTAACTTGATAGGTATAATGATTATTATTATTTTACATTTAGCGGAAAAGTAGGAATTTGAGTATTTCACGGATAAAAAAATATTGATTACATCTTGAAGGCAATGAAGGTTGCGTACATATATAGGTACGCACTTAATTGGCCTTTTAATAATATACAGAAACTCCATGGAAAATTCGACAATTCTTTTGGAATTAATCATACTATAAGAGTTAAAAATCCCACTAAAAATAATAATACGTTTCTTGATAAGACGAAACATAACAATTATATTTTCACGACTCATACGGGTTGCTTCATTAGAATTTAATTACAATTACCAGCATCACAGCAAGTGGTCTGATAGTGGGCAATAACTACAGAACCCAAGCAGAGAGAACAACTTAATTTTGTTATTAGGTAATATTACTAAAATGTCCAATATAGCAAAAGTAAAAAGATTTCGCAACAATTAATTTAATACATACGCGTAGTCAGGAGAGGTTAGTGAAAAATAAATCTTCGTATAAGTATAACCTTCGCAACCTTTGAAATAAATCGCGAAATAAAACAGTTTACGTTGAGATAGGGAAAAGTTATTACTTGTATTTTGTCGACCAAAGTCCCAAAAAATCCTGGCGATGACTGTGATTTTAGCGTTTACTTGTCGGTTTTTAGTTATATATGATTTAGCCTATTCCCACAACGCACTGACGGAAATGGGACAACATTCCAGACCCCATTAAACTTGGTGTTACAATGTTGTAACATTTAAGTTTTTATCGCGACAGTCGGCCAACAAACACACGTCTTTGAAATCACGTCTGTCGTGATTGTATCCTGTGATATAATTTTCTCGGATATAAGACACTACAATTATAAAGAAATCTATATACAATGTTTTCAAGATGACTTGAATGAACGTTCTGATTACGTATTTTTTCAATAGTTAATTAAAGAACATCGTTAGCGTGACCAAATTAATTATCTGTAAGTTTACTTAAATATCAACTTTACATGATGATGTGAATCACTACAATAGCACTGACTCATATTTACAAGGCGAAAAGTCCATTAACATAAACCAGAAAGAGGAAGAGGCCAAAAAAAGCACCTTGAGGAACACCGGCACAGCGGCCGGAACTAGAATGGTAAGATTTATAGTATTCACGCCTCCAATATATCTAAAATGGCATGGTAATATTTTATATTTAAACACTATTTCGTAATCGAAAGCCTGTAGAAAGTCTGCGTGCATAGACATTTATTAGTAAAACAAATGTTTTGTAATGTGTAGGCGGAAAAGAAAGCCAGTAGTTAATTCAGCAGTAAAAGAGCTGAGCTTTTCCAAACCATTAAATAACAAACGACAAAGGTAACCGTAAACATGACGCGCAAACAACCGCGTAATATTGTTATTGACCGTTGACAGATCGGACAATGTATGCAAGAGCTTTCACTATTGCTAGCGACTGCCATTCATGGATCGACTAAAATGACGTTTACGTTTATTATTAAACATAAAAAACGCGATGAAAAGGCCTGCTTTGTCTTTGAGGAACACTGTGAAAAAATCTACAATTTCATTAAAATTAAAATCTTATTTTATTTACATAATGAATAATATGATACAATTCCTTTCAGTTCTAATATTGAAAACCTGATAACCTGATCTCACATTGTGGTAAGTATGTTGCGGTCTAAGATGTACAACGTTAGCAGTGCTTCCGTGTATTCATTTTACTTCTGTCTTTAGAATAAATGTGATACATTATATGATTGTATTATGTAACATTTACTCTGAGTTTCTGGCACATTTGACAAAGATAGCCACTTGACGCATTTTAAATGTCCATTGAATGGCAGCTTTAAGTGTAATGGAGTGCAAATACTAGCCCAAATATTATCAGCGGGGCATCAGAGGTCACGACGCTTCGTAACTTAGACTGAAAGATAAGACAAGAAATCGATGTGGCATTTTATTTGCGAATACAATAGGAGCTACTATGGAGGATTGACATATCGATAGCGTCAATTCGCATACATTTTATAATATTGGTAGATGTTACGTCATAAACCTTAAAGTTGGGAGAATTCGACCTTTCACCCGGCGAAAGTGAGGCTTGAGGGCGATAATTGAACATGTTGACATTTGTAATTGCCGGAAATGATTGATGATGAATATGAATTCGTTACGGAGGCCTACCAAACGTGTAGTGATGTGGGACTGTTATGTAACTGTATGTAGACAGGTTTGACTTATTACAGCACCGGTTAGCCCAGGAAAAAGATAAGATTTTAAAGATCACGTCCGGTCAATATTTAGATGGGAATTAAATGGAGAATTATGCAGATATAAATAGCGGGTAATAACATAAGTATTATTAAAATTATTGCAGATAAATATTGCTTCTTCTTTATGAGCATAATTTGCGGGCGTCTGCTGTTATACTATTACACCTTGCAAGCTAAAACAGTGCGAACGAAATCTTTGGCTTCGAAAACTACTAGTAGTACTGACCTCAGGTTCATCGGAATCTACCTTAGTCACTTGCGTTATCAAATTCGCATTAACATGAACAAAATTAAAATACCAGAATTTTTATAATGATAACAATCATCCACAACTAATAATATATTCTTCCATACCTTATAACCAAACCATACAAATTAGTCAGCCAAAATTGTCTCATTTCCATAAATGATACCCCGATTACAGTCACCAAAATTATTTAAATTGCTTTCCGAGCTTTCAATTCTAAGAAAATAATTCGGATCGTGCTTCATTTCAAGGAATGCAGGAAACTGTAAATCTTATTTCTGCCAATCCGTTTCCCGCAACGAGGCAAAGCGGAGTCGCGTGCAAAATCTATTCATTCAATAAAGGCTAAGGAGTGCAACCGCTGACCACCATCATTACACTGCAGTACCGTTGGCCGATTCAATTTACTTATTAATAGGGCTGCCGTCCGCAGATTGTTAACCTTTTTGTTGTGGTCGGCGTGATGTTAGACCCTTCAGGTCTATCGTTCCATAGAAGCTATAATACTAAATAACAGTCATCATCCTATTAATCAGATTAATCTTTTCCTGTTCCACTCTTGGACATAGTCTTTTCTCAATGTATGCCACAATATTCGGTCCTTCGCTGCTTTCCAGCCATTATCACTAGGGTACTAGAGCTCGTGTGTTGCTTCGTAATCTCTATTTGTAAACGCGTCTGCTCTCCACCTGCCGTCTTCCACGGTTCTACTACACATGTGACGAGCCAATTCAACTTGCCGTTTTTTAGCAGTGTCAGCTACATTAATTCTTCAAATATCCCCATTACCACATTATCCTGCAATATTGCTCGCCGTTTTATTGCTCGCTGAGCTACTTTTAACATGTTGACTATTACTTGTCAGAATCTATGTTTTTATTTCTCGTATTGCCAGTTAAACAAGACTCTACATAGCAAATTATTTGTTACATATAAAAGATGTTACTTATTTAACAGTGCAATTATTGTGTTATTCCTAGTAATGTAATCTTTAGCACCATCTACAAAGGTCAATCAATTCACACGCTAATACAGTTTTATTGTTACAATACCAACCCTATCTATAACCTAGGGCTGCTGTAAAATCAATCGACTTACAGTTATAATATTTCAATCCGCCGTAAATTATCTGGCCAGCATTTAATAGTATAGCTAGCGTTTCTTGTGTATACACGGAAAATCTTTCAATTTCTGCTGTACGGTCGGTTATCGGTAAATCGCTATAAGCTCTTTGTTACTAGTTATAATTCCAACTTAAATATAAACTTAAAAGGGGTAACACTTAAAATTAACAAGAGTGTGGTTAAGTTTAATTGTAACTTAATTTTTAATCCTACACGATATTTAACGAAAGATAAGAATGTAAAACAAATGCTTACGGTAAAATTGTTACAGGCTCTATGGAGGAGTAAACAGAGACTGTAATAAAAAGAAAAAACATAGCAAAATGCTATTTAGGTACAAAATAATGTTTATCTCCTGCTTTCTATTGCTACTGAAGAACGAAAAGGCTCAAACCCTCAAGTACTTATAGGCGGTGCTCGAATTCCGGGCAGTGGCTTCAGGATTTTTATAGAATCATCCTCCTCTTCAGAATCTATGTCTTCAATCCCACCTCAACTCTAAACTTGGTGAAACGGTCACTGCGGCGACATTATCAGTCCCGTGACACGACGCTGATTACCAAAAAGCCCCTTCATTTGACGCGTTTTAGTTATCACACTTACAAATAACACCCACTAATATTATTTCCAATTTAATGAGACGCACAGCCCTAACCCCGTCTTAGGGGACAATCCCTCCAATTACGATTGCGCAACCGTACCCCGTAACACCCACGCGTGACTCGCACCGGCCGGTATCGCCATCTGATGCACATCCACGGTCACCCACATGGAGCTTCACTGCTCTATGAGTTTATATTGACCACCGATAATTTTAATGAGCTGTCCTATATGAAATCTTTGAATAGCCTGTTTCCTTGTGTTGTCAAGTTGGACTAGGGTAGCCAATGTTGGCGAAGCCACTTATTTAAATTGGAATTAATGACTATTAAGGGATTGTTCTAAAGATGCTAGAAACCTTTTTTTTTTCTTATTGATTGACAACAGTGTTAAATTTTTCATTACTAAATCAGTTAGTCTTGTTGCAAAACGCCCATGAACGCAGTGACGAATTAACACCAAGGTGTTGGGTGCGGCTCATCTAATTCTACATAATAAAATCGAGGAGATCTGACATATTTGGATAATTTAAAATTTAAATCGCGATTTACATAGTTGTGAAACAATCTAATTAGAAATGTATCGGAAAGTATACATTATGTCAAAATAGAACTATCATAAATCCAAAATTCGGTGTCATTAACATCGGTATCGATCGATTTACATCCCACAAGGTAACAAGGTGGTATTTAGATTAAAATAATGCAATACATCACCAGAACTTGGCTTACGCTGTGCACTGGAGGTCAATCACCAAAGCAAACAAGTTACGAAATTGTTCGTTAATTGAAGAAGGCAATCATAACTCTGCATGACCAAGGTGAGGCGGCGGTCGATTTGAATTCGTGGGAGATTTGTTTCAGGCGTGGTGCAAAGTGCGAAAGGACGGCGGGTGACATGTGTAGGACATATGTAGGTTGAAAGGACATTTCTTGAATCACTCATACAAATTTTATGTGCTATAAAATTAATTACGGGGAAAATTAATTAGCCGATTCAGTATTTCTTGTGTATGGTACTGTAGTGTGGAGCTAAGGCATCACTACAGTACGTCACTACAGTACGTAGTAGAGTCAAAAATACCTCGTTTGCCTAAATATCCTATTTATTCTTTTTGAATGTTACAGAAATGTAAAGGCACAAAGGCGGACTTAATGCTACGAGTATATAGCATTCTCTGCCTTATGTATGTACTAATTCATATCAATATCATAGATAGTAGTGGTAAGAACGTAAATGACCAGATAAACCATAAGATTGCGTGGTCTGAAGTAGCACTAATTTATTATGGAACAAACAACGCTATAAAGAATTTAAATAAAAATATTTTCATTTAATTTGAAGTTCATCGAACCTTACAACCTGTTAACTGATTTATCAATTAACTGTAGACATGTAGCAATGAGTTACGAAACTTAGTTTATATATGACCAACTTTCTCGAAACGAATCCATTTAAGGTCGGTCATATGAGTGCAAGGTCGTTTACAGTGTGAACATAACATAGTTATGATAAACAGTTCTAGTCAAAATGATCATCTAGATTTTGGTCAGATCCTTTACCATATATCTCTAGTGGTTTTGGCCCCTCTTCTTAAGTAAACCTAACGTCCGAAATAAATATTCGTTCTTCAATCATAGATCGCAAGCAATCTAAGTTTTCTTGCAATTCACCGACTGATCTTTAATATATTTAAAACCAAAATCAATAAAACAGCAGTCCATACTTGTGACTGTGGACAATAAAATCAGTAAAGCAATACTCCAGAGTAATTACCATGGCCAAGGAGATTTTGGGAGAAATGACACCCAATCTTCCGCAGCTAAAAGGCAACGACAGAAGGGCTTTATTTTTTTAAATAATATAGGAGTAGCAGACGAGCATGCAGTCCACATGACGGTAAGTGGCTACTGCCGCCCATGGACATCTGCATTCAACCTTAGATAGGAGTATATATTCCTACCTGAGGTCGGCCTCAGATGCGCTACCCCTGAGGACTAAGCTGGAACGCCTCGGAAAAGTATGTCTACCTTACCACACCCTTCAAACCAGGACACAGCAGCACTTAGCACTGCTTTTCTGAGGCAGAAATAGGTGTGGCGGTGGTGCCGCCAGAGTCGAACCACGAAAGGTTCTACCACCTTCAGTGTTCAAAATCCGTTATTCCCGCTACACCTCACACCTTATACCACCACACACACTTTACGAAACCGCACGCGATACTATTACGTTCCTCGGGCACAAAGACGAGATTTGCTATTGAAACCGCTTGCCTTACTGTTACTGAGTACAGTTCACAGTGCGATACTTCGCCCTATTGTTTATGAGTATTCGGACTATCTGGTAAACGTTGCAATATCCTATCGTAATAACGCTATTCTCCGCTCCCTTGCAAGGTTGTACTTCGTTAGCTTTAGCATATTTTATGGCAAACACTTTTATATATCCGTACTTAAAAACCTCTGCTGCCTGTCACAGGGCTTTATCTATTGAGCCGTAATCGATAAACAATTGACATTTTTTACAGAATATTACTATAGCCGTTATAACAACTAACGGTTAGGCGTATTAGTTTTAATAACGTATTAGTCTTGTTCTTATTCTGATGGAAGCGATATGACAGATATAATGTTTGCTTCTAAATTTGCAATTTATTTCAGCTCATTTTTAATCCATGTACGCAGTACTGCGATCATATTAAATAATGAAGTAAACATGAAACATTACATGAAATGCATGCCTCTCTGCTGCTTCCATACACTACATTACATAGTTACTCCAGTGAATAAAAAGTAGATTATGTTCTCTATTACTCCTTGCTGTCAAAATGTCAAAATTGGTTCAGACGCTTCCAAGATTGCAACAACAAGCTCCCTGTAGCAATAATCAATCTTAACACATCTTTGCCTTCTACAGTTCAAAATTTGTCAGTTTAAGATCTTTTTACTAAGTAGCATATGTAAGGGCATACCCGAGAGCTGAACTCCTTATATGACAATTATATCGAAATATCACATAGCCCCAAAACGATAACATTTGTTTAATCTCGCTCATCTTTAACCGGCGATTTTAACCTGTAATTTCCTTTTTAATTAATATTCAATTTATCAATAAGTTAGCAATCAAACGTGTAGATATGTGGCCGGCGCACGCGCCGACAATTAGCCCGGTTCATTACGTGAGCGTTAGAAAGGCGGCATTGTGAGCTGCTCCCACGGTTTTCTAATGCCGAGTTTTGTGTAGCTCGTGTGTCGTTAGCCTTCGTTTTATAGATTTTTTATAGTAATTAAGGGGCCGGATAAGATAGAACACTTAACAACTGTTTAAACGCCTATGTACCTAATTTAGTTCCACATACGCCTCTGAGTGCTATGGTTGAGCTGTTTTCATTTTATAAGTTACTTTGTGATGAATTTCTTTGTGATTAAGACTATAAACTTTTGTAATAAACTGAGCTGAATTAAACGTGATTATTGTTTAAATAATCAAACTATTGTTTTTCCACATAATCTAAATTATATCAAATTTATTGCCCGTATTTTTTGATAATTTATGTTTTTAAAGAATGCTTCTGTTAATAACAGCAGAGATAAATGACAAAGTATTCTTCTATTCCATAGCAAACATCTAAGGGTAGGTAAAACCACAATCTATACCAAATGCTATTAAAATGGTTCACAAATTACGTTTTACGTTTTAGATTTTGCAATAAATCCAGGTTAAAACATTGTTCTACTTACAACACCCTGCAATGTTCGATCGTTTGGATTAGAATATTTTATCTTTCGTTTTAAACGGCCTCGGATCAATCTTGATAATCAAAGTTCTGAAGTTTACGAAGTAGAGTGCAGTAGTTCGCACTTGACTCCGCGGTTCAAGACGCTAGGTACGCGCACTCTCGTTACGAAACACGAGTTTGATACTAATTGGGCACACTGTTTTATAACGTACGATACGATGGACTGTTTTTTTTTTTTTTGCAAAATTAAAAAAAGTATAAATAGTAAAATCTTATTTTTTGTTTTAGTTAAGCGCATTAAGGTTGAAAAAAATATTTTATGTTTAAATAGAAAACTTTTTTTTAATAACTAAAAAAATCCAAATTTATGCAAATATACCTCGCAAGGTAATGATTAATTAGAATAATATTTAAAAACATCAAACCATAATAATTATGAACATATTTGATTACTTTTCAGATTATAATTAACTAAAGACATTGTGCAAATGCTGACATGCCAAAATAATTAGAAATTGGCAAAATAAATACTGCGGTTGCAAAACGTACAAAACTATCAAATCGAGTGTATACAACAAATGACAACATTGGACGTGATCATTCGAGCATAAACTGCCTACGTTTTGTGTAACACCATTATTGGTTTTATTTTACCCCCATTTATAAGAAGCATAACTATATTACGTTAGTGTATACTGTATATGTCAATTTTAGTATTGCAAACGGTTCATGGCAAGTCTTGTAGTCCAAACGGCTAAACGGATTTTAATATATAAGGTGTAGCTGGGTTCTTCTTCCAAATTATAAAATTATAAGATTGAGTGGCATCAATTTTAAATTTTATGGGCAAAATGACAGTTGGTCATTTTGCCCATAAAATTATAGACACCTTATCGTACATCATTATAACACCACTGACCGGTTAAAACTAAAACAAAGAGTACTACATAAAACAGTAACCAATAAAAGTAGTCTCCAGTATTAAATGAGACTGCCGTAACAGGAGTAGTTCGCGGCCTTAATCGCTCGCTTGTGATACAAACAATAACGGATCGATCCGATCATTCATTTCAACTGTGTAATTTTGACGAGTCGACGACCTCCTGTCGCGATTGTCTTATGGCGGGCCGATGACAAGCGTTTTAGTATTAAAGGTGGTGGAACTCCGCAGGGTACGGCTACTGAAGTGTAAATACCACTGATTTCTGAATTATTCTATCTGGTCGGGTCTTCAAATCTCTCCCATTTGCATTCGCAGACATTCAACGTGTCATGTCAGGCAAATTCATTTTTCTAGACAATATTATGAGAGGTACGGCTAGTGTCTGTTCAGTCGCGTACGATAGATATAAATATGTTTTACAGATTGTATTAGAACGTTATGATTTTATTTTGCCATAGACACACACACACACGTATGTCACGTACCTACGATGGCTGTAAATATGAGTGCACCACAAGCCATTCTAATATTACTTGTAAGGACTGAAAGGAGGCAATATTTATTAAAATTTAAGTAGAATAGGTACAGAATAGTGCTACCTAGGACTCCTAGAGTTGATATGTAGATGGACTTCTACAACCAGGGGTTTATAGTAAGTACCTAGTACCAACAATCAGATAATTGTGAGTGGCTACCCTCAGCATCCAAATGGTAGCGTCGATATAATCTGTATTTTCTTACAAAAGATATCAACGGGTTCTGGATGAATGACATAAGGACAAACACAGGTAGATCTGTTAAATATTATAGATAGTATGTACCTTCAGTAATTTATATAGACTTTATAGCAACCCTATATATACTTAATCTACATTTATCCTTTCAACATAAGACATGAAAACAAACAAACATGAAATCAAGATAAAATTAAAACATGAAATCAAGATGAAATTAAAATAATTTTATCTAAACCGCTAAGGAGTACGGTCACATTGAGGAGTAAAACATCGACTCCTAAAGTATAACAATATCTTACCTACGTAGTACTGAAACTAAAAAGCGATCAGTTGTGAATGGCGCGAATGCAACGCGGCGCCGGCGCATCGCGAAATGAGGCCACTGTCAAGTATCGTTGCTAAATGTGCACTTTCCGTTAGGTATACTGCTTCGAACTGCTTCACACTTACTGTGTGTGCTGATGGTTTATTAGTCAAAAGATATAATTAGAGTTTCGTAGGACGCGAAGATCCTACTGCTGGTCATAGGTCTCCTCTCAAAGAGGGATTCAGGTTATATTCTACCGTATACTCGTAACATTGGAACCTTACGGAGGTTGCTTTGGTCGACCATAGAAGCGTAGCAATAAACTGTTTGTGGTTTACGTACATATTTCATTCACCTGATTGACTTTAAATTTTTCATGTAACGTTTCGTTTCGTTTTTCATTGGAGAGCTGCAATTTTTAGCGATAAACAATCTCAATACTATACCATGAGATTGTTCGAAGAAAGGACGCAAATGATCTAAAATTATATTTCAAACATTTCCATTAACATTTACGTCATCAGCTTTACAAACATCGCTATCTATGTGACTCTCAAACACAGCTACCATCTATCAATGTTCATATATCGCAACACAACAAAAAGCGATTAAATTACAGGCAACAAGAGCATTCACACGTTACACATTCGTCTGCCGTCTGTCGCACGGAGCCTGACGCAACGGCACGGTGGTGAGTGGTGCTGATCCGTTATTGGATCACGCTTAGCCATCATGGTAATGGTGTCTCTTGTATACATAATCTGAAGCATATAGTAGGTTAGTAGGTAATACTTAAGCATCTTTACCCTTATAGCCATCACATCTTATGGGGTTGTCTATGGTGATAATGGTATCACCTTTTTTCCAGTATGGAAATAGCAAGCAACATACAGTCCACCTGACGGTAAGTATAATCAACCCCTGTTAAGATTAGATGCCTGAGGTCGTCCAAATATGCGCCGCTACCCCTGAGGTCTACGCTGAAATTCCTCGGTATGTCAACAAACATACCGAGACATTTCAGCTTAGACCTTGCCCACTGGGCAACAACCCACTGTGCTAAGTCAAGTCGAATTACGAAGAGTTCCACTTTCATACCACTAGCTTTTTCTTTTCTGTTTTCTTCTAGCTCCTACATAATATTTACCTATGATTTCATTTGAGGCTGATCCGATTTTTGACTCTCCAGACTCGACTTTTTAATATTTTACAAATTAGTGTAGTAAAAATATTCTAAATTAACTTAAAACCTGATCTTTTATATACATTTAATATATCATACTAGAGAATAAGTTACTAGAGTATATATAATATTTTGGATTTTGATTTTTCAACGTGCGAATAAATAGGCATTTGTTTCGAAAACGCAGTTGCAATTATTTATTTCATTACTCTGCAAATGTCTGAACAGCAACCTATAAAGATAAAACTTCTCTTATGTCTACTTACACATGTACGCTAGCTATAAAAATTATCTCTGCTAATTCCGTGACCTACATCGCTGCGAACGTGTTGAAATGACTAGTTAAAACATTAGTCTTTGTATCAAACACTGTACGAGTATGTGACGCATTACTGTCATTTGTCTTAACACTGATTTAGTAACCGAAGTTTGTGTTTTTATTTAAGTATCAGAATTGCAGTCCATGTCAAAGAGCACTGCCGCTTATAGACATGTGTAATCGACATCAAATTAAAATATAAAAAACAATTGTTTTTGTATATATTGGAGTAGCAGACGAGCATACATCTCATTGTAAGTGACTACTGCTGCCCATGGACAACTATAATCAACCACAGATAGGAATAGAGTTCTACCTGAGGTCGGCCACAGATGCGCCGCCAGCCCTGAGAACTAAGCCGGAACACCTCAGAAAAGTATGTCTCTTAAGCGAGACAAAAATCTACCAAAGGTATGCTCAGTAGTTTGTAAATTGGCATCCTACGCGGGAGTTCGCAGCCCAATATTATAAAAAAATGAAGCCTTCTAACTTTGTCTGTTGAGGGTTGACGACAGATGTCTATAGGAGCGACCCCTGTCTATTAAGTAGAACGCATGCTCGTGTGGTAAATTTAAAATTTTAAAACAAATCTGCTACGAAATAACACCAACCAGATATTATAAGTACTAGTGGCAGCTAATCACACGTTAATTAGACATACACACACGGCTCAATAAGTATCGCAATACGTTGCGTCAGATTGGAAGGGAATGGGAAACTGCGGATAAAAACACGCATAACCCTATTGGGTAACGTACATTATGTTGGTTCACGTTATCTGTCGGTGTATGTATCGTGTATAACATAATCATGCAAGATTCATATACCTGTTTAAAGACTAGAAGGAGCACTTGTTCTTGTAACGTTTTATTTTGGGATAAAAACTATGCCCCTATGAAATATCGATATGAAATAAAATGTGATTGTATAGACCTTATGGGGCACTAAAATAAATTCGGTGCAATATTTTGCTTTACGTCGAAATAGTATCAAAATAATTCCAATTGCTTCAACTATTATAACAACAACAATAACTATTACTATTATATTCAAGAAATATAACTATTATATACTGAAGTCAAAAGACAGGGAAAAATGTAAACGATCATACAGACGTACAGAAAGACAAATATTATTAAAACAGGTTTTTAAACGCAACGTATCGTAGGAGTTGGTACTTAATATTGTTCTGAACTAAGAAGAATCTACCTATTCGCACTGGGCAAAGCAGATTATAGCCCTCTTATTTTGAGAGGAGACCCATACCCAGCAGTAGGACAGTAATGGAGAACAAGTCAGTTTACGGTGTCGGTCGAAATCACACACAACCATATTTTATTTATATGTATCGATACGTTTAGTTGTAATTAACGGCACATATCCGCAATCTCACATATTCTCGACTTGGCACAAATCCACGCGCCTGTAATAAGAAAAAATAATGAATTGTTCTTATGTTCATATAAAAACCGGCATTTGTAAAGAAACGTTCTAGCGTGCGAATATGATTGGTATGTGCGTTTGATTGACCGAGCTACTCGAGCAAATACTGGCTAACTAGGTTTTGCCGATTTTCTAAAAAAATATTTTGTTTTTTGTTTTTAATTTTAAAGCTTAACAATGTAATCGCAGTGATCAGAAGTTCATACGCGAAAACTCCATAAAATGTCTATGTAACACTTGACGAATAAAACTGTTAGTCCTTTCCTATCCCTATGGGGTCATACGGTTGCATTCCATTTTAATAGGTTATCTGAGTATCTGGATATCATAGCATACCATATCTGGATTTAGCATAATTATGCTAAATATTTATATTATGTCATAAATTCAACACAATAACAATTGGAGGTTTTATGAAAAATTTGGGCTGAAAATAAAAGTAAAGCAGCTTACAGGTACAGACAATACCATGGAATAAAATATCTTTGCATCAGTGTTAAATACAGCGGAAAACTATGCCTCCCTTATAACACTATACTAATAAACAAAACTTTACTACAATTTCATAAAAGTAATCCACTTAACATACAGTTATTCACAGTCACCTGTTAATAGTGTAACGTAAACCCGGTGCCATACAATTAGCCGCGTTATTTGGTTAAATACGGACATTAGCCCACTATCCGTGTGTGAACAGGTGTGTAACGTATTTAAGCTAAAACTCCGTTCAAATCGACTTGGATTCCAGTAAGCGGAACGACGTGTCAATAGGATTTTTATGAAGCCAACGAGACTGCATGGTGTCTACTATCTACTTAATTGTAAGTGACCACTCCTGGGCCATGGACGTCTGTATCGACCCCGGGTGGTCAAATCAAAGATGTTTTTCTACCTCTGACAACTAAGTAGGAATGCCTTTTATTAGTGTATCATATGTTCCCGCATCTATCCTGAATGTTAATTACATAATATGAGACGAAAGATTAGTTCGCCTCGAGGTACTTAGGTATCTTCAACCTACGAAAAATGAGACAAGTTTCAAAGACGATAGACTAATAAGGTAGTAACTTAGAAAATAAAAATAAGGAATGCCCTAATTTTGTCCTAGATTGGAACAAGAAGAAGAAGAATGCTTAACTTCAGCTGCATGGTCGTTTAGTTTCTCCTTTACGATAAAAATGTATTGTATTAATACAATAGGTATCAGCTGCAAACATTGGATGAGTCACAAGTAAATAAAATTCTCAATAACAAGATAATTCACCAATATAAATATTGGCTGAGGTATAAATTAATGAATTTTTTTCATACAATAAGTTAACTTAAAGACGCAGTAAATAAAGTTAAATTTTGTTACGTATTTTAAAATGTGTCAACAAAGATTTCAATAAAAATACAATTTGGATTGAAATAATACAAATTAGGTTTGAGTTATACGAGTAAAAGATTTCAAATACTTTTAAACAAAATTGTATTCAAAGAAAATAAAAGAATAATAAGAATGATGCATATGTTCATGCACCATGTAACATAGAAGCTTGGTGAAGGTGACCCTAGAGGTTTAGGCCCCGTTCATTAGAGACATTCAACGTGTCCTGTCAAACAAAATCATATCGTTCCATACAAATGTATGAAATCTGCTGCGACCGTACGGACTTAAACGTAGTAAAATAATATGACTGTCTGACACGATACGTTCGATGTCTGACGATGTAATTGGGCTCTTTGCGAATACGTAAATTGTTACTAGAATTCATTCAAAAGAAATTTTTATGTTACTATCTTATGAAACAACTGTCAATTTAAGCTGGGGATTAGGACAATTTACCGAGTATCTGCAAACAGCAGACTCATGTGGTTCATTTTACCACCCAAATTATTTTAAACAGAGGATCGGTAGCTAATCTAACGTATTCTAAAGTACTCGTATCATCAGAGTAGAGATTTCATGTGTAGGTACACTTAAGACCTTAATTATAATGAATTTTTTAAGACAAGGTGAATTGCTAATTTATTTTTCTCAACAAGAGATCTTACGTATTTCTCTTTACCTTGCTTTTAAGACATACTAGCATAGTAACTTTACTCATAATAATGTATTTATGAAATCAAGATAAATCTGTAGATAAACATTATTTCATGCCGCTACTAAAATAATGAGTAGGTATCTAGTAATGAGAACATATTACGCCATTTTCAGGCTAAAGTTCATTGACCTAGATAGGTTCTTACAGGTTCATCAACATTAAAGGTTTAATTTGAAAGGATTGTAATTATGGACACTATAACCAGTGATGGCCTTGTGGTATTTTGAGTCTCCTACGCTGAGGGTCCATGGTTCAAGGCCATCTAAAAATTTTAAGTAATAGAAATTGGTGTCCACATGCTTACATGCTCACATGCTTAAAAGGTTAAGGAAACTTATATGCCTGAGAATTATTTATAAAAAAGTTGTAAAATATGTGTGAAGTCTATAAATCTGTACTTGATCAGCATGGTGGACTGTGGTCTAACAAGCTTTAGCATACTTTACCCACAGTAATGCGCAACACATACTCTATTTTCAAGTAGACAAATAAGGTAATTACATGCCTGATTATCTATTCTGGAAAATATGATCAATGATGTGCCACAGTGAGCAGAGTGGCCTAAACATGAGCGTCTTAAGCTTATCCGGGGATCGAAGCCCAGACTTCTAAACCTTAAGGTTATATGCATGAGAAATAAGTTACCAGTTGATTTAGCGGTGAAGGATAACAATGCGAACTAACCTAAATGCCTGAAAGTTCTCAATATAATATTCTCACTGGCGTGTGAAGCTTACCCATCATATTTGGCCAACATATATGTGAGATATATTTTTCAATGTGAGCGGCCTAGTCGTAGAATATTAATATAGAATAATGTATAATCAAAAAATAATTAGTTTCATTTACATGTTTACAGCTAAAAACTAGAACAATGTATAAATTTCTCGGTAGGTAAACGATTGTACGTATATTTAAAACGGTGTTAACTAAGTTGGTTCGTATATCAAATACCCTACATAATACATTATATAAAATAATGTTTTTTGCTGACAGTAATAAAAATCATATTAATTTTTCATGAAGGTAGATTCATTTTATTTTTGTTTACTTACACAAAGATGCAAAAGTGCTTAACTAACATTTTACAGCTGTATACCAAAAATAAACGAATCCAACTGGCGGAAACAAACAAGATCGCGAGCTAAGTTAAGCGATATCTTGCGAATGTTGCGATTTCTAACTCGATCAAACTGTTAAAGACAAAACCGTGAAAACTGTTAATAGATCAATCACAAATATTCACCTGTGCTTCAATCCGGTTGTCCAGTGCACAGAGGGAACAATATGTCACAGCACAACAGAGCAACAGTTCACAACACAGACACGTAAGGTTTCTCCACGTCGCAACACAACAGCGGTACACTAAACGTGCGCACGCGTCGCTCTCACGAGCCGTTATGTCGGACCGAACGCTGCTGCGAAAGCGGCCAATGGAGTGGCGCAAAGACTAAGAAAATACAGACTGTGCATTTCTACTAAATATATGTTAAGTACTTCTAAACCCATAGCTTATATTAATTGTACTTACTTATAGTCATAGTAGTGTTCTGACATGGTTTATATTATATATAGAATTTACGAATTTATGCGCATTTGTTACGATTTATTTATTAAAACATTTTATTAAACCAATTGGTAACGGAATTTATATTTCAACTTAATTGTCGTTGAAAACGATTAACGTTTTTTTAAGTCACTTATCACTTATAAATTTAAATTAGTGAAGTTAAAATATGGATAAATTCTTTTAAAATATTGTATTAATAAATGCTTAGAATGCTAGTACTTAACATATTCGTTTCTCATCGGATTTAATCAACTTGTAGCTCTGCGCAACTACTCTATGCGGGCGGCAGGTTATCAATGAAGATGGACGTTATCGTATGAGGGAAAGTGGACGCGACCTCGCGACAGGGGATAGGTTATGGTCACATCATATGCACATAATATACAGGATGATTATTTCAAGTATGCGTAGGGATGGCCAAATCCAAAATCGTATGGAATAATAAAGTGCTATAATTGTCATAATATTGAAAAAGTAGTTAATATTGAGTATGAGAATGTATGAAAAAGGGTATTTTACTTAAAAAGCCTTTTCTTTTATTTCGTCATTTTAATCACTTACAAAAATATAATCCTCATCAGACATACACTATCCAATAAAATAGGGTGTTTTTTTTTTAATGAACTCAAATCAAATCAAAATCAAATCAATTTTTTTTTATTCAAAATAGGTTCTTCACAGAGCGCTTTTTGAATATCAATACAACTACCACAACTCTTCGATTTGCCGACTAAGGAAATTGATTTTTTAAAAATCCTTACTTATGCAGTTTTAATTTTATTGTCAAAGTCGGCTTCGTCACTTTTAGCATTTTGATACATACTTTACCTATAGTTTCGGACTTAGACACAATTTTTTAAGAGGGTATTTTGTACTCTTAAAAATTTTGTGAATCATTTAATCTGGGTTTATCAGTGCACTGAGAAGGCAAAGTTTATTACTTCCATTATATTGAAAAATGTATGCAGCTTCTCCAAGTACATGCTTGGCAGCCAATAATAGTCACCAGAGTCTGCATTGTAAGAATAATTTTGGCTTCAAAGAAAGTTTATACAGAACTTTTACTTCTGAATATACTAATCGACCATCTTCATCTATACAGGCAACTTGCATTCTATGCTATCTAAATAAAACCGGGAAAAAATCTTGCAACTTTTACTTGCAATAAATCTGCGATACCCGCACTGGTTTTTTCAAACAGGAAGCAGTGCTATCTCCAATCTTCACCATTACTCAGTCACTTTCTCAGCTGGCGTCTGGATCCTGTGTCCGCCTCATTGCGACGCCAGGACACGTGCCACACGACCTTGACACTTGAATACTAAACATGAAAGGAAACCATTGTTTGTATGCGGACATACGTGCGATATATCGAGCAATTGCAAATTGCGTTGGGGCTTTCGGAACGCTATGAGTTTAGGCTCTTTGGAGAGAAATAAAACGACGTCATCTTCAACTCTCGCTTTTTGCAATAATTAGAAAAGAATTGATCCTTAACGACGCTGATATTACAATGAGATAATCAGGCATCCCATACACAAAATGTTGTAACACTTTATCCTCATTCATAATACCTTCACAAAGGTATTCGAACAATCTTGTGACATAAAATGCAGTACTTTCTCACGCGCAATGATTTAAATACTGTGAGACTAGGCAAATGAGTAGCCTAAGTAGGCCTTTGAAATAAAAACCATTCCCAACACTTAATGCTTTCTTGTATCTAAACAAACGTTAACTTGCTGATCAGGTAACTGGGACGGGAGAGCGGAGAAACCTGCCAATTTTGCGAATTCCACACGTGCTGACTGCTGACTAAAGTCATCTCCAATTCCAATGGAAAATCTCAGGTGTTGATGTACGCATGAGGTGAAACTTTAAATAGTAAGAGATAATGAGAATGAGAACTTAAAAATAAGTTTTAATTTTTTTCTCTTACGCTACAACCTTATCGAATTAAATTAAACATCACTGGATGATCACACCACGACGGGGATGGTAATATTTTGTTTTGTTGTGATACTGTTATGGGCAGCATACGGGTACAATATCAGATCAGTCAATAAAACCATACTATGGCATTTTAATCGAAGATACATAGCCGCATAGAGACTGACTTAAAATTCCACCAGGGATCTATCCAGTATGTACTCGTAACAATCGCACTCAAACCTGGGTGACTGACTCAATGTAAAAATTGGGAAATATTTTATTAAGAAATCTCGAAAACAAAGAGATTCATAACTCCGAGAAATAATTAATAGATAGTTCAAGCAAATCCACTAGTGACTTTATTTGGGCAGCTGCTGAATCAAGCAAAATACCTAAACGTCAACCCAGACGTTGATTATTTTATTAATCATTCGGTTATAATCACATTCTTAAAATGTTCTTATATTGAATTATTTATTTTAATGTAGTTACATTAATGTAGGTATTTACTATAGAGTGCGGTAAGTATTGATGATTTTTGAATCAATCAATATGATGTAGTATTTGAATTTAGATTAGCAACATGCTTTAAAAAGCCTGTCGTTTTCTGATTGATTCAAATACCACAACGATTCGGTCCATTCTATTTTCTTCTGCTATTCTCTCTATTCTTTTATGCTCTGACATATCTTCCCTTTTTTATCTAGACGCATGGGAATGTGTCAAAATTCCGGATTATATTTTGCCTCATTGCACATGTATGAATCCGTGTTTTAATGTTCTATTTATAAAATTGAAATAGTAGATACTAATATATTTGTACTAACAATAAATAAATAGGTAAGTAAATTTGCCCAACTTCTATTTCAGGATCTTGCATTCTTATTTGAGGAGCATGCACTCGACATCATGCGAGACTGCTCCATATGGGAAATACTTAATATTATGCTGTGCTTGAATGCATTCATGGTTTTATTATGGGTATTTTAACTTGGTAATTACTGGTTCATTGGAGAGTAGAGTTCTGTGGCATAGTTCCACGAAGCCGTGGAAAGTGGGTGACGTGATCGGACGCGGAAGTGGCAACTGATCTTGCTTCTGAATGTTATGTCATCGGACCTTTGATATGTGTACTTATGCACACGGAGATTCATTTATTCTTTAAATCTTTAGCAAGAAAAATGCGTTGGCACCAAACACTTTACAATTCTATCGGTAAATTGTTTCAAACAACTTCTACTCAATAACTTTAACGAGTGTGAATTGAAGAAATTTTACCCTGTCATAGTATTTTTATGTATAAAATATTATATTATATTATTTATGTCGATGAGTGAAAAGTCGTTAAAAATAGATTTTTAAATGTTAAGTTGATTTGCATAAGTGCGCAAGTATTAAGCTGTAAGCATTAAGGCCTTAAAAATCATAAGATTACTATTGCTTTAATTGCTAATTTGTGTAGAATATAACACAACTACAAAACCGGCTAACTCTCTGATAGCATCTAAACCCGGACAAATTTGATAAAACTAGCAAAACCTTACAAATAATACTCGTGCATGGTTGACTGGCATCGTCCGTAATAGGAAATCGAACGAACACATTCATTACATATCATATTGCTGCCGATAAGCAACTATGTAACAAAACAAGTTTATATGATCGGCTCAATTGATAAGTAAAATAGAAAGATACTTCACCGCCTTGAAATTGAATGAAGCCACAAAAGGATGATTTTCTCGTTTATTTTATCTCATTTAAATTTGCGCATAAATAACTAATACGATCTAATTTACGTAATAAATAAGTATTTCAACCATTTGGAGACGTGGCAAAACTTTATTTACGCCACAATTTCAATTCTCAAAACTGGTTACACTTTCTAGTTAGGAGTGATCAATCTATGTATTTTACTTATCTAAGTCTGCTCACAATATTCTTATTCACATGTGGAGGCGATGTTTATTTTGCTCGCAGTGGGCGTGTGACTAAGCGAAATGTATCTCTTTTGGCTTAGTAATATGACATTTTATTTGCAAATTAGTAAGAAAATCTGAGTTATTTAAATTTGAAGGACAAAACACTAGGTTGCAGCAGGCTAATTGTATTGTGTCGTCTCGCATCTGAAGTTCAAATACTAGACACGCGATTCCATTTCTCATTTTTCAATATATCCTTTAAGCATACGCTTAAACTATGAAGGAATGTATTTTGAATAAACCTGTACACCCAAGAGTTCTTTAAAAAATCTCAAAAGCGTGTGAAGCCTACTAACGAACACTTGGGCCAGCGCAGTGAACTATGGCCTAAACCTCCTCTCACTTTAAGAGGCCCCGTTAAGCATACTGTCCCATTGACAGTAATGATTTGATGACTGAATGATAATGATGAACATGTGGCAAAAGGGACAGACCTACCGCGCTAAAGCAGTTTGTATAGTTCAACAAACGCAAGGTAAAAACCCTAATATTATCCCAAACGATACGTCGTTACAATCGCCACACCTATTTCTGCTTTGCTTTAGGCTGCTATGATTTAAAGGATAAAGCAAAATTAACAATAAAACCACTAACGTTAGTTTTCAATCGTTTTCGTAACAACATGGTTTAACAGTAACCTATGGGATACGTACCTATTTTAGCAAATATTTATAGAAAACTAAAATCTATCCAAATGATTGTCCAGCGAGGTTACGTCAGTTTTATTTCCGCGGGGCAGGAGTGCGCCTACGCATTGCCTAATAGGGGAACAGCTGGTAAACAAGATATAAAACTAATACCGTTGCGACATAAACGCCGATTGTGCGAAATTCGATTTTAGGCAGCCTGACTACTTACCTACTATTATCGTGAATGATAATTATGTAGACAACAATCTTGTCGCTTAAGCTACTGACCAGTCGCTTAATCTGCTGCCGCTTGGGCTTCTAATTTGTTGCTTGAGCGACCGACAAGCGGTAGATAACTACATATTTGATTTTAGTCCCAAAATCTGTCAACAATCGATTATCTACGATCTATATAAAAACATAACCTATTCGTAATAACGATAGTCGCTGAAGAAATTTTAACTGTCGTGTAAGCCCACAGAATCAACCACAACTTGATTCCTAAAACTAGCAGTTGCTGAAAAATCATCGTCAGTAGCAGTCAGAATGAATTGTGACGCATCGGTTATTATTGCTCAGACTCACCGTCACCACACCCTACAACCCTATCTTTACTTAAGTTCATTATTTACAATACTTACTAAGTACCTACATATAACTTAAAATACAAAAATCTTAAGTTCCCGAACGTGTGTGTGTGGATTCGTTTTCAGCTTAAAATTCCACATTAAATATTTCCAGAGTATATTCGCAGCAATTTCGACTCAAGATTACTACTAATTTATTTTAAATTCAATAAATACTTACGTGAATTTCAAAACTTATTGGTCCTTTTGCGTATTTCGATGTACTAAAGAAATTCTTCGAATTTTTAGAGGCTTGCATTCATAATTCCTTGCCAACGCAATTATCTTTATGAAGGGCCGGGAACAAAGGGCCAGATTATCTCTGTATTCTTGTAAGAGACCAAATTAAATAGTTAAAGGAGACAGGAATGCTTGAAGTCCCGAAGGAATGCCTGCATGAGTGGCGCGCAGTTCCGTTAAGGACAACGGTAATGACACTCAACGAATCAGACACTAACATCTTCTAATGGGAAAAAATGTTTATAAAAAGTGTGCCTCTTGTTTGAAATATTGTTATACAAAACGAAAAAATACTTTGTCTAAGAACTCTCCCTAAACTTTATTAGATAAGGATATATAATATAAAGGACCTGATATTAATCACAAAAAATCGATAAATTCTTAAACTTGTCGAAATCTGAGTAAGTAGGTATAAATTGCCTAATGTGGCATATTTTGGCTATGTTAAAAGATATTTTTTGTTTTAATCCTTATGTATTACGACGTTTAGATCGCAAAGCCAATAAATTCTTTAAATAAATTAAAAACATATACTACACACACAAAAGATGTACCAAACACTAATTTTAAATAACAGTAGATAAAAAATCATAGTAGTAAATTTTAAAAGCTTTTTGAACTAAAGTGAAGCCTTATGTGATGTCTAAATTAACATCGCACATCGCCTTCCACACCCCTCCGACCGGAACACACAGGTTTCACATGAGTAACAGACATGATCTAACAATCAATAAATCAGAGTTATGCCTTTCACATGCTCTTTGGCCAATGTAATTTAGGTATCACTTTATGAAGCAATCAACACATAACGCAGGAAGTAAGTAGGATTATGCGTGTTACACAATATTACGTGGATTGTGAAATTAGCGGATACAAGTGTTTTCAAGTGAGATATCTTGTTTCTAGTGTAATTCGAGAACAATTAGCGCCTTATATCGTTACTTGATACAGTAATGTAATATAGATTTCAATCCAATTAATATAATAACTTAATTTCCTAATACTAGGTCTAACATTTTCACCTGTCATTGCATTAATTATTTTGATGAAGTATAATTATGTCTGATTTTTAAATTGTTGTACGTAGTTTAAAATAATGATTGTTTTAACGAGAACGAAAACATTGAGGGTAATATACTTGTTTCTTAGAACATCAAAGCGGTGTGTAACCCGTGCCCAGCAATGGGACATTAATAAGACGAAGTTGATAGATCTAATAGACAATCCAATTAGGCGAACCAAAAAATATGAACGCAAAAGCACTAAAATAAGCACAAAGCATCATCTTTAAAAACATCCTGTAGAAAACACTAGCCAAACGGAAGTTGGTAACATACCATTAATATCTTATTGATTACAGGAACTGTTAAAACTTACGCTGTAGTAAATAGTCCATAAAAAGTGAGTTATATGATTAGTGATCACTCTATTATGTTTACATAAGTAAATGGGTTTTCCCACAACATGCATTCGTGCATAATTTAACAGAACCATTGAATGCAGCGTTTCTTAACTTTAGTCCACAGTCCCCTAGTTCAAACACAATTTCAAGGATCCCTTAATAAAAAATAGCTACAGGAATTGTAGAATTGTAACAAAATAACTTTTCTTGCAACTAAATTCGTAATATTTGGATTGATAATCCATGGTTAAGACAGTGGACTGCCATTAACATACTCGCGTACTCCTCTGGGTGCGCGGACCACAGGTTGAGAAACACTGGTCTAATGGAAATGCGATTCCTTTCATTGCTCGAGGATGTTGCGCAAAAACATACTCAGAATAAAAACTATACACTTCAATTAACACTTGTTATACCGACTTATGCCAGTATTTAAAACAGTTCCTTTAATAAATTATGGGCTTGGCGGTAAATTATACCCCCCGGCGGAAACGTGCAAATGTTCTGTCGACGCGATCAATTACTCAGTATTCGATAAAACCTTATTGATTTAACCCTACTGCAAATAATTTATCTCTAGAATGGCAAGAATTTGTAAATATCCTTTCCAGATATGCGCAAATATTCTATGGCAATCGGAGTAATAAGAGTAGGTACTTAATTGACTGCATAATTATTAATTTTATTATATAACATAGTAACTGAAGACAAAGATGCAATAAATTTCAAGATGCGAATGAAAACTGGTATAAGTGAAAACTACACAGGATATTATACAAACCATATGATTATTAAGACGCTTTTTAATTTATATAATCGAAACACTAGTTTAATAGTATTTTTATTACATCTAAAGATAATAAATCAGTCTATTTTCACCTGAGACGTTGTTATTATTTAAATCAACACGAACACTTAACTCATTAATAGCTATATTTAAATAAGAGATAGGTAGGTATACCTACGCGAATGGTGGTCGGTGGAAGTAGTAGATTATATACAAAATAATAAAAATGACAGCTATTAATATTGTATTGTCTTATATTATGTTCATATTCTCTAAATAGTTTTGGTATAAATGTAGTTACACTTATAAAACAATATTCGAAAGTAGGTTAGTTTCTGGGTTAAAAAATAACCAGTACCCGTGCAAAATTTTCTATGTTGAATGGCAGTACCGTCAAGATCGGATCAGCATATACCAAGCGACATTTTTTATATTTACCTTCAAAATAATTGGTAGAAATTTAATTTACGTTAAATGTTGTGTATTAACTTATTAATTTGTTAAACTGGGTTGAATCACCCGTGAGTACAGCGAGTGCGGCACTCGCATGCTAATTGGGAGAACCGACAAGCTTCGAATTTTTTAGATAAAGCAAAATACTATATTGCGTTTAGATATTCACGGGTACATACAAATACCTGATCCTGAGTTGTGTAATTTAATTTCGGAAGCAAATTATTTTCCTTATACACACATTAGGTAATACAACTAAGTTATGAATATAAGTACCACTACATTTATTTGTTGCATTAATTAATCGTCGCAGCGCGGATAGCCTTGGGGTTTGTGTAGATCGAAGTGATCTAGAATGTTAAGCAATTACTATAAACAGCATGGTAAAATAAGCGTCAGATCTCCCAATATTCTCGAAGAGACTCGTGCCCAGCCACATTGTGGAAAGCAAAGTTAGTAAGGCAAGACGCCTCATATGAACGGAAGACCTAATGAAGAAAGGTTACGGCTGAACGCAGAACAGCTTTATGCCCTATAAAAATATATAATTAAAGCCTTTTTAAGTCATCAGCCAGAGGGTCTGGGTCTAGGTCCGCACAGGTTAGAATTCAACTGACAATTGCTATATCAACTACATGGCCAACACTACTCATCACACAACCTAACATGATAACCAACACCTTTACCGTTTCCAATCCACACGAACCTAAGTAATGGCTGCATCATATCTCCGGCCAGCAAACATTAGAAACAGTGTAATACGATCCAATGTAGCGATATCAGAAATATTCTATAATTTCTAATGGGCATCAAGCAACGTAAAGTACAAGGCACTGTTATCCGGCGGAACACCTGCGATGCGCGATACAAAGATACAGTACAATGTTAGAATTGTTAGAAAGTGCCCCGCGAACTCAACACCGCGGTTAACAAATATCTATCGGTCGGGCGATTCTGGAATTTCTTGTTTACAAACTTTAATAACCAAACAAAATAAATTTTAAGTCGAAACATCAATATCAATGTTTAAAATCTACTTTGGTAGAATGAATTTTCTTCTAAGAGAAAACTACGTAAATCTTCTTAAACATAATAATATTATGATAACTGAAAATTTTTTGCTTGATAGCAGCTAGTAAACTAAGAAATATGGTGATTTCTTGATAAATGCAGGTAAAATCCACAAATTTGATTATCTAACTTAACGAAGTAGCAAAGAAGCAAAGTATGTCTGCCTTACCACACCTTGGGAATAACTTACTATCGCAAACTGACATCTAAAATTTCAAAACGATATAGGATTATATCGTATTATATATTACTTTGTGAGGTCAAGCACAAATGCGTTGTTACTTCTGAGGTCTTTGAAACTGTATTTGAAAGACAATATGTTTTGCCATACCCTTGAATTGATAATAACAACGCTATCACTTCTGTTTTTACTACGCCAAAAAGTTCAATTAGGAATAATAACTTAAATAATATTTTAATACAACTTACAGAATAGCGTCGCGGATGGGAGCAACAAAACACAACGTAAGATTTATTAAACGCGATTTTCCATTAGCCGGCCCAGCCGCGGCCAATTTAATTAGCGGATCACACGGAAGGACGATGAACAGAACGCAAACAGAAACTGGCTAAGACCACCGATACCAGTATTCAATAATATTATAACAGTTCTATAACTATTTTATAGACTAAGGAAACTGAACAAATTCTAAGCACTCTTGTGGTTTAAAATTTGGCCGATCACATTTTTTATCGGGAATTCTAATTCCATAAACGCACATTTGATTTTTTAAGTTTGCACGTATTACAAGTTAAGTATTTATCGCTTGCGTTTATGGTAAGGGAAAATAATGTGTGGATACGTAGATCGTTCACGGTTCATGCCTGAGAGTTACGTAAAAATTTCTCAAAGGTGTGTAAAGTCTAACAATCGATACTTGGTTAGGGTGGCGGGCCTCAACCTAAACTCCACTCACTTTGAAAGGAGACCCGTTGCCAACGATCAGAAATTGGGTTATGACAAACAAATTCTTAATGAATAGGTAAAGCTAATCTGGACTTTACAGTCCAGAAGGTTTACACCTTTTTATATTGGGTTTTCTGGCATGGGGATCTCCTCAGAGGACTACACAAGGTTGCACTCATTATTTTACACATATTTCCATTGTTCAAATACAAATAGGTGCCTCCTTTACATTAACATTGATTTGGAGGAATTGTTATTCCATAATTTCATAATACGTTACATGTATCATAGATATACATGCATAGATACATCTATATATGCCCGTAGGTATATGAAATATTTCCAGGAAGTCGAATATTATGACAATAGTCAGAGATAACATAGGCCCAACTGATACATGAACAAAAAATATGCATAACATTTAAGTTCCAAACAATTTTAATTTGATCGGCAGTTTTTTGCACGCACCCGGAATAGATTCACACAAAATTGAATATCAAAAGTCATGGATATTCCGATCTCTATAACGACTCAACTAATCTGAGTGTTGTATTTTACTTTAACAGCTATGTTTAACAGTAATATATTTTGTTTTTTTTTTCTATTTGCATTTTTACATTATCTTTAGGAAAACGTCTTTTTAGAGGAGGATGGATTCTGACCCCTTATAATATGGTAAATAGGTTTTTTTTTTAATTTATTATAGAAGTCAAAATAGAAAAATATATAATTGGAGAGTTCGTAGGTATCTAACTGACCACTCTTAAACTAAATGCAAATTATTGTTGATAAATACTAGGAAAAAGATTATACACATTATACATACAAATTAGTAAGCAGTAAGCACACATGTAAAAGTGTGTACGTAATTCACTTAACGGCAACGCAATCAACGTATAAAAACGTCTCTCGTTCATTTTCCCAGTCACCACATTTTTATCATTGTTGACTTGTTTGATTAGCTTGTATTCGTGTAATAATTCTCTCTTTTAGGTAACTTAGGTGATATTACATAAGCTTCTGCTTTCTCTGTATCCATCATGTTATTATGATTTTAGAAGGGACTTAAGTCAATTTTTATATGAAGGTATATTTCTTATTTATTATTATTTTCTCGTTTTCTAGCAGAAGATTAAGTTAACTACAATAAGCAAGCTAAAACGCTGGTGTTTCAAATTATTTTTAATAACTGCAATTTGAAACTATGAAACATAATTATTACCAAAAATATTAAATAAATATAATAATGTTTTATAGCGGTAATCATACTATCAGTTTCACATACAGAGTTCCGGATTCAATCTCCTGGTAGGCAAAAATCTGAATAATAAATTGAGATTTATTTTACATTTCGATGTATGTACTTGTCTTTGTAACTTTCCTTGGCCCGTAATGTATTTTGTAGAAATAAATTGTTACAGCAGGTCACAGCATTAAATGTCGCTTATAAATTATAATCAAACAAATAATCTATGAAGCATCGTAAACAGTATCTAGATAACTATTAAATTCCTAACTTCATTTTTTTGCTTTACTTTTTCCTAATATTATTTAATAGTTATTGGCTGAGTCGTACGTATGATAAAGCCATAAAAGTAAAAAACTGTCAGTTGTCAACATTCTCTATTATGTCACGTTGACATATGTCAGTTAGCTTTACGTTAAAAAATTGTGTCGGCTTGGGTTTCTACTAAATGTTTCTTTCGTAGTTATTTTCAATAATCTAACTTAAACTTTATGTAATCTGTGTTAAATGTATCCTTAATTATTACCTCAAGTTAAATTATACAATCAAAATGGATGAAACGGACAAACTTAGTTGCAGTAAGTGGATTTTACCTATTTTGTTAGCGTTGTTTTTTTTGTGCTATCAATTGTTCGCTAGGGTTCATGTAAACTTCCTATATTATTATTAATTAATTATTATTATTATTAATAATATTTATATGATTGGATCTGTGTTTATATGTTTGATTTAGTACAAATCTAGGCTCAACTTATTAGAACTAACCTCTTACAGTCAGTTTTATCATTACAGTAGTTTTTGCTTAGTGCGTCGTTAGATGATCCTATTTTTAACGCTTCAAATCTTTGAAGTAACTAAATTTCTACAATTTTGATGTCAGTTAAAATGGAATTTGTGTAAAAGATTTTATTTTACAAATATGATTGTAACTTATTTTTATTCTTTCTAACTTTCTTTCTTTTGTTTTGGTCTCTTGAATAAGGTGGTAACATAAATATGCCTACACTATAATCTCACTTAACTCACACAATAACTTGTTCACATTATGTCTATTATTTTATAGATAATGAAATAGATTCTTAAAATTATGCCAGTAAACACATAACATACTTATTACGCTTATACTTATTAATAAGGTTCTAAAGAAGTATATAAAGGTAAAATTACAGAGGAGGTGCTAGAGATGAGTGATATGGAGTACTCGGCAACAGATGAACGTCGGGACTCCGATGATAAGCCGAAGAAGAAGAAGAAAAGACGCCGTGAAGTGGATATGGTACGCCATGAAAAGAAAACTGTAATTATTTTCCTTTTATTACTTATTTGGATGAAAATGAAAGATACTGGGTAATATTGTATGTAGAAAAACAGCATTTCTTTTGTATAAAATTTGTATAGATATTTGAATGACTGTGGTGATATGACTGATTCGTAAGTGACTTATATTCAATGCTATTTTTAAGCTTTTTGGTAGAAATAAAAATAATTAGCCAGCCTACATTCTGGAAGTTTATAAATTTCCCAATAGCATTTTATGTAATTTTCTTGTAATATTAAATTTTTGACTCAAAGCATGTTAATAAATAAGTTTTTAATTATACAACATGACTGTTATGTATTAAGATTTCATATAAATAGTGATTGTCAAAACATGTAGGTAGGAAACCAGATGGCAAAGAGGCCAGGTAGAGATGGTGGAAGGACCAAGTACTTATTTGGTGAGAACAGAGGCAGGTGAATTAGTAAGGCGCCATGTTGATCAAATGTTATCTAGAACTAGGAGCCAGACATATCAGAGTCCGGAGGGTAGAGTTCTTGATCAACCAAGATCCAGGTCATCATCACCTGATCTGCCAATTGAGATCCCACCACTGAAGAATTGGCCTGACATTATAGGGATACCTAATAGTAACTGATAGACTAAAGTCTATTCTTAAATATGCTTTGTTATTGGTTATGTATAGCAATTGCTTTTAGTATTTTAATTATATGGGGGAAAGGTATGTTATGTATTACGATTTCATATAAATAGTGATTGTTAAAACATGTAGGTAGGAAAACATTTATGAATAAAGGGTTTAGTTTTTGCTTGTCAAATCAACTGGAGTGTTTCATTTTAATGACAGTCTTAAAAAAAATCTCTTATGTTTGAATCCGACTTTTGAAAGAGGAATGACAGTTAAAAATAGTTCACTTACACTTACACACTGCTTGTAAGAATCAATGAGTGAACTGGTGTTGCAGATAAAATCAGATGAAGATGACTCAGATGAGGAGAGTCTCCCAAAGAAGACTGTCAGGCGCCCCAGCCCCGGGCCTAACTCACCAGCCTCTCATAGAGAACCGCGCACATGTGTTCTCAAGGTTAGTTCATTTTAGTTTTTTTTTATTATCCTGTAGATATAGAATGTTTTTATTTTCATTAATTACTGTTATAACTACAGATAAAGCCTTGGAGTAGATCAGAAAAAAGTTTAATCTCTGGGTATAAAGTATTAACATCTTATGTGTTGTTAAAACTAATATCTCTTGTATCTCATATAAACAATTTTAATAAATCATGATATTTAAAAAAACTCTTCATATAGGACAAACTACAAACAAATAATCCCATCAGCTTTGTAATGGGTAATGCAATGCATCCTTGAAATCAGTACACAGGAACAAAAGTAGTGTCTTGTTGAGGCAAACTAAATAATTTTATGTAATCACTAATTACAGTATTTATTATACAGTATTTTGTTACTTTTTTTAAGTAGCTCATTCCATTACCTCAGGCCAGTCAAAAGCGGCGCCCTCTATCGCGCCTCCTGGAACAACTCCTTCGCAATCTGGAGAAGCGCGACCCACATCAGTTCTTTGCATGGCCGGTGAACGACAACTTTGCACCTGGCTACTCCACTATCATCAAGAGGCCCATGGACTTCTCGACCATGAAACAGAAAATTGATGACAATGAGTACAAGTCATTGAATTGTTTTATTGTAAGTAATGAGGATTTTCTGTTATGATATTAATTCTAATAAAAGGCATAAAAATATTCCATTGAGGGCTCGAACACAAAACTGCGATGCGATGCGATGCGAATTCGCAACGCCGAAAATTGCGACACGAATTGCTGCGAAGCGATATCGTGCGGCATAGAGTCTCCCAGGGTGACTATTCTTTCGACAACCGTCAACCGTACGGAACGTATTTTGAAAATTAGGTCGTGACATGGATCGTAAATAGAAGTCTGCACTTTTGTTATTGCTTAAGAGATACAGGAAAGAGTAACAAAGAAAATTTTTGGGTTCATCCATTTATCATATATTTTATATTTAGTTTCCCAAAGAACAGGGCGCTCTTCAATCAGTAATATAAAAAAAGTCAACGACGTACTTTGTCATTTTTTTACATACGTCTTCCCACCCAACAAATACAGGTCCGTACGTCTTTCCCACACGCTGTCTCAGAACGAACTAAAAATGGCGTCAACAAGTGTGACGAAACATCGCAAGAATGTGCGATGCGAATTAATTCGCAAGTTCTTGCGATGCGTCGAGGGAGCTTGCAGATTTTTACGATGCGACGTCGCATCGCAGTTTTGTGTACGAGCCCTGAAGGCTGCTAAATTATTTTTTCGTATGAAATGGAAATAGCCAATACAGTTGGTCCTATGGTAAGTGGGTACTATTGCCTATGGTCATCTGTACCACCCAAATAGAAATGTTAAGGGTGCCCTTTCGGAGGAGTATGGTAACTAACATTGTGACATGAGAATTTTACATATGACTTTCCAAACAGAGCGACTTCAAAGTGATGTGCAACAATGCAATGAAGTACAACAAACCAGGCACCGTCTACCACAAGGCAGCGCGGAGGTTGCTCCACGCGGGGCTCAAGCAGCTGACACCACAGAAGCTCAGGCCCATGGGGGACATCCTCACCTACATGTACGAGATACCAATCAGGGAACTCGGCTTCGACATCGGGAAAATGGATGTGGTGAGCATGACTATTTATTACGCTTTTATTATTCTTTCTTATATATATTTTATAAGGGTATAGGCATAGATTAGTAAAGATTACTCACTCCTAATAAGAAAATGTAACCAGTTTTGACAATTGAAATTGTCACTGTCATCTATTTTCGTGTTTGAAAAATATTAAAAAAATTAAGTTTGAAGATCATTTACGAATGAAACGATATTTCTCCGGACTTTTTCTTCGATTTCGTGTTTTTGCACCACTTAACTGCGCATGTCGGTATCGTCCGCGTAAATTACACCATGACAGCCATTAAATGGCTGACATAATTGTCAGCCATTTAATGGCTTCCTTCACTTACAAGGCAGTGAGATATCTATACTTATCTATGGGTATAGGTTAAGTTAAATACTTACAATGTAAATTAAATTATGATAACATTATAAAAAATCTAAATTTTCATGAAATCAATCATCATCAATATTATTAATTAAATAGGTACTATTGTTCATTACCGCATGACATGTGGATGTAAGTTCACTTAAATTGTATTACCTACAAAATATTAAATATCTTGTTAAACTATAAGATCAATTAGAATTAGAATAATTAATAAATCAAACTCATTTATAATCTACTTTAATTTGCGTATTTATAATAGCACAGTTAAAAATATAAGAAAAAGAGTGTATGTACTTATGTAAACATAAAAGAAGTTGTACTTCTTTGGCGAATAAAAAAAAACTGGTTTTCAGTGTAGCGTATCGAATGTACGAATTTAGGTATAGTTACAATAAGTATGTTTAAATTGTTTGATTTTTTTTTTTATAAAAACGGGTTTAAAAATATTTGATATTTTTATAAAAATTAAATGTACGACTTAGAACGCCATCAGTTATGAAACGCTAAAACTCATCAAAACAGATACTTGTAAATAATAATTTTCTTTGAATACTAACTTCATTTTGTGGTTCTGCTCACGCAACTTTTATTCCATTAGAAAAAAATACTCTCATCGGATTTTGATAAAATAAGCCAAAAGAAGTATAACTTCCAGCACAAAAATTAAAAGCTTATGAGCATTACAGGTTATATTAATTTTAGGAGTACGAAAAAACTTCAACTTGACAAATAAAGTAAATTATTTTCCCACTACCCGCACTTAGGCGATTTTTATTCCAAAAACATGCGAATAATTCTTATGAAATTTCCAATTGACATTAGTGAGTGAACAAATTTGTTTATGAATAACGTTTTTGCAACGCAGCCGCTTAGGATGTACGGCAAAAAGGTTTGCAACATGATATATATATTTCGTAGTGGAGCACCTAGTACTTAGCGAGTTTGGCTTACGACGTCTAGTCTATGTGTTGTGTTGGGGTTGTTTGAAAAGATTTTGAGTTCCATCCAGGTAGGCTGTGGTTGTTTCTTTTATTTTCGGAATGGTCTTAGGTCTGTAAGAAAAATTATAAATTTGACCTTAACTCATCCAAAAGTTGGTTTGTAAGGGGGTCCAAAATTCAAAACGTAATTTAAGACTATGTATAAGTAAATTTTCTAGAACGACGAAGTGATTTCCTCTGTTAAGCCAGAATTAATAATTTTTATTACTTATGTAGACGTATAAAATTAAATACTACATGAAAAATATTGGTTTCAATATTTTGGGAAGTTAACAATACCTTCTAATATTTCGTTTATTTTTATAACACATGATATGAAATGTATTTGTTTTGCGTAGGGGGTGGCATTTAAAAATTGACGGTTATAATATTTATTAACCTCTCTTTCACAGATAATAATCTAATAATTATAAAAAATATTGCTCGGAGTGACATTGAATAACAGTATGATGATATGAGTTCTTACATTCTTCAATACTTACAGTTAGATTTATTTTTGTTTATAAAGATTTCCCAAGGTGTAGTCTTTTCAAATGACCCTGACCATTATGTCTAAGACCTACGTGAACCCTCTAGTGCATGCAATTGGTGTGTAGTATATGTGATAAACAAAAAAAAGAAACAAAACAAAATGCATTTGCATGACAACAACATTTCCACGAGTGGGTTTGCTAACAATTTTATTTCGCGTCTTTTTATAATATGCTAAAAGTCCTTTTATTTTTTTCAATGTCCAAAAAAACATTTACAAAGAGATTGCTTTTTCAAATTTTTTTGGTGATTTAATGAATAAAATAACTCGTTGCACGTTTAATTTACTTTTGCTACTCTACCTTGACATAGATATGTGTTTAGATCTAAGCCTAACATGACATTTTTCGTTATTTAAATTACCAATTTTGTGACGTCATTTCTTATGTTAAATATTAAGGATATGATCAAAAAAAATAAAGAAAAAAAACATTCAGAAATTAGAATTATTTTCCATTAGTTTTCAAAACAGTGCCTTACTATGGAGATAAATTATACAATTACTTTGTCAACACTAAACAATTTATCCCTCAAACCGATCGCCCCATCGCTTATGTACATATCACACGTACTACACACCAATTCGATGGTATTGACGTTAGTACAAAACAAGCAACTGTGCGCCCTGTTCCACAGCACAAAGTCTTGAAGCGGAACAGCCCGATCAAGAGCGGGGGCTCCGAGGCCGAGGTGGTGTCTGATGGAGGTCAGGACCGCCAGGACTCGGGGGACAGCGTCAAGATTAAGATGGAAGCGGCAAGGGAGCAGCATAGGAGGCGGCTGGCTAAAAAAGGTAAGTTGTAGACTCTATTTCCACATATTTTTACCTGGTTGTCCATAAGGTAGTTTGCCAAAGGGATCTCCCGCCGGGAGAATTATTATATTATTGTGATTGAATGATTATATTGTTATGATTATAGAGTAAATAGTATAATTGTGAAAAAAGCGTGGGGTGTTCCACTTATCAGTTTTCGAAAAGCACCCCACACTTTTTCCACAATTATACTATTTACTGTTCCATAATTGATTTCTAGATTGAAAATTATTTTCTACTTTTTAGTTGATTTTATCATAAAAGCGTGTTTTTTAGTTTTTTGAACTATATTTATTTTCTCTTCGGTAATGTTTTTTTTTGACAAGACATTTTAGGTAAGAGAATGTGCAACATGGGTCCCCTCTAATTAGTGTTCCTACGACTTCCTTAATATTAAATCTAACAGTATGCTACCTAACTTGAAATCTAAGTCTATTATTCTTCATTATGTCTTCAGTTCACCTGATTCTTACTTTGTCTAACCTAACCTAACCTAACGTTTATTAATGAATGTATGTTACGTTTCCCAGCGTTCCCGCGCATGGACGCGGAGGGCAAGACGACGCTGTGCGTGGTGACGGGCGCGGCGGCGGGCGAGGGCGAGGACAAGCCGCTGACGCTGGGCCGCTACCTCGGCAAGCTCTCGCAGGGCACCGGCACGCTGCACAGTATGTTGCTATTGTTAAACCGTTTCTTTTTTGTTTACGAGCAGGAACCTTCAAAAGGTAACCTTTAAGTTTCCGGAGGGACATAGGTTCCCTTTGCGTGTTCTATCGGTTTTACAATGGTGAGTATTCCGAGGAGCATCTGTAATGAACCCCAGATAGGATTAGATATTCCTATCTGAGGTCGGCCACGGATGCGCCGCTACTCCTGAGGATTAAGCTGGAACGTATGGCTCCCTTACCACACCCTTCAAACCAGAACACAGCAGCGCTTAACACTGCTGTTATAAAAACCTAAGTGCATATATGCCATTGATGATGTAGAACTATTTAAGACAAGTAATTAATTAAAAAATCAAAAATCCCGACTGCACTATAAAAGCTAAAGTAGAATTTCCAAAAACGGTGAAATAGGCGTTTTATTATTTTTATCCAAAAAAGCCAAATACATAGTTTCATAGTAGGTATCTGCTTCAAAATCAAAAGATGTTCAAACAATATTATCCTATTTTGTCCTCGTAGTGCTCATTTACGCTATATAAATAACCTATGAGTAAAATTTCGAGTACTCTAAAGATCAGCGGTTTTCCTTTGCGTTGATCTTAATCACAGCAACACTACTCATTTAGTCAGACATTCATCTCGATGTGTTATATATCTGTATATATTTTATAATGTATGTGTAATATCTTTTAAGTTCCCCTTTATTTTTATATCCTACTCGATAGGTTTGGTTAACTTTTTTTAAAACGTGTTACTCTTTCGCAAAAACAATCCACCATTTACATACCATAAAATATATAACTTCAGTAATTCAAAGTTCCGGTCATTATTTTACCTCGTAATGGGTAGAATTACATTTTTTTTATCCAACAAACCAAATACAAAATTTCATAGTGTTTGCTACAAAATTGACGATTGTTTAAATTAACTTTTAACCCTTATTTTACCCTCTACGGGGTTAATTTTTCGGATGAGGATAAATAAGTGTGTCCTTGTTCCTATCCAGAAAGCCAAATACTAAATTTTATATCAGTTGCTTCAAAATTAAAGGATTTCAAAAAAACTGTTTTCCCCTATTTTACCCTCTTAGGGGTAGAATTTCCAAAAGGCCTTTCTTAGTACTTATTTACGCTATATAGCGAACCTTTGTGCAAAATTTCAGAACTCTAAGTTGAGCGGTTTTGGCTGTACTTTGATTTCTAAAAAATGAAAAAGTCAAGTAGTTAGTCAGTCAGTCAGTCACGTTGCCGTTTTATATATATACAAATATGTTTTTATAATCTCCGTTTTATTTCCTTTCATCTGATACCCTACTCAATAGGTTCGATTAACTTTTTTTTTTAAATGTGTTACTATTTCGCGCCAAAAATCCGCCATTTTATTTATTTTTTTCTAACACCTATCTAAGGACAGTCGGGTCATTGAGACGTATATACTGACAGCTTAACTGTCGAAATTCATCCAGCCGTTTGTTAGATCGGATCAAATAAAGAAAGACAAACATACAAGATACGCGCGAAAAACATAACCCTTCCTTGGCAGTCGGGTAAAAAAGGCGTAATGGATTCCTGGCACCTGGTGCCAAGTGTGTATTGGTAAGTTTGATGAGTTCTAATATAAATTAGTCAAATTGTAATTATAGTTAACACAATTGGCCATGTAGACATCAGAGTTTAAAATCAGAAATTGCATTAATGTTCAGGGTTTGGGTGGCAAAATACACATTTATTTGTGTATAGTGTCAACAACAGAATCCTAGTGGGGGACTATGAATGTTAAAATCATCAAATTACTTTTACTGCCGTCAAGTCCGTGAAATTATAGTGATTAAATTCATAAACTTAGTTTATTAATCCCGCAGCACCGCGCGAAGACCGGCGCAACCTGGCGAAATGCGTAAAGCCGCTTAATTACGGACCCTTCAGTTCGTACGCGCCCGCTTATGACGGCACCTTCGCCACACTCACCAAAGAAGAATCTCATCTCATATACCATACTTTACGTAAGTTCACAAATGGATACCAAACTACTATTACCAGCACACTATCAACAGACAGAAATTGCCAACTAACGGACCTTATGTCTGCATTCAAATACAAATGTGTATTTTGCAGTTATTGTTTTTTTTAAAACGCCAGAACTAATCTTTATCTGAACAAATACACATTAATGCTGTTTGAAGAAAGGAAATTGTACAAAAGTTGCACTGCACTTGCAAATTTTTTACGTACGAAGACCCGTGTGGCGGAGCGTTCATCATACCGTTCGACGCACAAAAGATTCTGGATATGCTCCCCGACCAGATAGATATCTGAATGATGAAAATAGATATCTGTTCTGGGTCTGGTTGTTTGTGTATTCGTCTATATGTGTGTGTCCATGGTACCCACGGCACAATGAATCATAGTGTGGGGCTGTGATTCTAGAAAGTATTTGTTTATTTATTTTTCTCACATATATATATTTTTACTTTAACAGCTTCAGAAACAGGTCAAGGTAACGAGGAAATGCTGCGGTTCGCACCCGACTCGCCATGGACGGCTATCTACGATATGGAGGCGTTGTTCCCCGACAAGAAGCAACAGGCTGAACAACCTCCACCTAAGGAGGAACCGGTATGCTTCTCAATTTTAAACAAAGAAATGATAGTGTATGGTTATACTGTGTATTAGATTTGTATTTCAAAGAAATCATAACTAAATCTCATATTCCTTAAGTGATGGTCAGATGTTACAAATTAATTTTAGGAATTTTTAATGAAGACACATAAATAGTAGCATCCAGAATAGATATGTAAGTTTACTTTAATGTCTAGATATATTGAATCTTGATTTCTGCGTGTTAAAGTATACCAGTGTATGTGGATCTTTTGGAATATATTCACCTATAGCCTATACATATAGCCACATATAGCCTTACAATAGCAGTGTTAGGTGCTGTGTTCTGGTTTCGCCAAGATTGATAGAGTCGGCTTGATAGGGCGAAAACTCTTCATAGTGCGTAATTTAGACTCCGCTCTGTTCCGAAATTAATTGCAACTTTTATATTGGAAACGGATACGGTTTTGGATATCCGATAATTTCGATTATGATTACGGAACATAAAAGCCACACTACTTACTCCTTCCGTTTGGTGCTCAGGACCTGTCGAAGGTGAAGATTGACCTCGAGCAGCTGCGTGGGCTGAGCTCGCTCGGTGTGGACGTGGACTTCCTGGCCGAGCTGGAGGACGACATCCTCGCCGCGCACCACGACTACGGCATCTCCGCGCCCCTCAACCATACGTACGATCTGCTCGTTAAGCTCGAGAAGGAGCAGAGGGACCGGTTAGTGAATTATTTACTGTGTATTTGTTAGTAAGAGAGGTAGTATTTATGAATTTTAAAGGGGAAATAATGGCCATGCAATTAAGCTCACGTTGAATGGTCATATGTGTTATACTTGAGGTTATAAAATATAATTTATTGAGTTATTTAATTATAGGCGTGTACAACTATTTTTATGTCGTTTAAATTTAAAATTGCATAAAGATGCTAATACATTTTGGGGCGTGTTTGGGAAAACAGATCAATATATTTTAGATACATTATTTTATTGGTGATGTGTCATGTAATTTAATTTTGATTATAAATTATTTGAAGAGAAAATTGTTTAAGCAGCGTTATTTTTTTACAGTTTTTAATATGTATTTTGTAGCATAGACTTCTTTTATCTACTACTTGATTGCGTATTTTTTCAGAATTGTTTGCATCTTTATTATGTTTTTCTATTCTACTTATGCTCGGCCTTTTGATTGAAAGGTTCGAGGTTCAAATTGCAGGCACGCACTTCTGATTTTTTGAAGTATTTTGCGTATTAGAAATTAATTATCACTTGCTTAAACGGTGAAGGTAACATCGTGAAAAAACTTGCACACCTGATAAATCTTAAAAAACAGTTTTCAAAGGTATGTGTAGTCTACCAATTCGCACTTGGCCAGCACAGTGGACTATGGTCTAATCCTTCTCATTATGAGAGGAGACCCGTGTCCAGCAGTGGAACAGTAATAAGTCGATGATGATGTATAATAATGTATTTGTCCTGTCAGCTTATCAGCGACGCCGCCGTGGCACCTGTCGCTGGCGGCGCGCGCGGGCGGCGCGGAGCGCGAGCTGGCGCGGCTGGCGGCGGGCTGGCTGCGCGGCATGCTGGCGCGCGTGCCGCCCCGACACGTCGCGCCGCTGCCCGCGCTGCGCGCCGCCATGGGCGTCACGCTCGAACACCTCGGTGAGGACACGTGCACGCTTACACCGAAACAAATGTATATACAGGAACACGCGAGTGAATATACGACGTCATCGACATTGGAACGCACACGCGCACAAACCCATGCATGCACGCACGAGCGTACAAATACACACACACAAAAACTCATTTATATATTATATATAAATACAGAAAGAGAGAGACATGCAAGAGGTACACACAGAGACGCGTAAACACGCATAAATCGAATTCTAGAGTGACTAAATGAGTGAACAAGACAGGAGGGACTATATGATTGAATGACTGAACAAGATAGCTAATAAAATGTAGAGTGAGTTAACGTAACAGTGAACGAGGGAGTAAGTGAATAAATAAGTAATACCAGTAATAAAACCAAAAAAAAATATATCATGTTGTTCCAAACACTTACTAACGATAAATAACGATATTATACCCATCATAGTTATTCCCAATATTCATTTTAAAAAACAACCTGAAAACAATAAAATTTCGGTAAAATCGTAACGTTCATAAAGTGATAATCAAGTAAACAGCAAGTGTGAATATTTGCAGATACCCCAATGGCGGTGGACGACTTCGAGTTGCAAGCACACGAGCTCGCATCCGATCGCGACTCACGATCCAGTCACGACAAGTGACGGACACCAGACAAGAACACTATAGTTTAATATTCTCATTACATACTTGCATCAAAATTTTAGTAACACCAAGGGAAGATACTACAATGAATGAATGAAAAAATACAGAATCCGGTCATTCAGGCATTACATGTGTTACACACAATGTAATCGTTAATAAATATGATTTTAGTGTATTATTTCGTTCATTTACATATTAAAACTTTTTTTAAGTAATAACTTAATTTGTTTTCTACGCACATATATAATAGTGAAATGTAATTTATTATTTTTATTATTGTTTATTAATACATTGTCATATTGTCATTATTACTGTAATCAAACAAAATATATTTAGGAATCATAACATTACATGATTATGTAAATAAATAAATATTAAGTAACTATTGTTTTTGTCAATCAACCTTTTTTCCAAGTCATATGTAACTTATTTTCGCCTCATTCAGGCTCCCCGCACTCTTCCTAAAACTAAGAGAGGCCCGCTTCTTATAGCTCATATTGCTTCAATGTGGATTAAAGGGGCAATCTAGGGTGTTAGAGTGTGATCCTTAATTGCCTCCGAAGTTGTTCCTGCGACACAGTAGCAGGGGCGCGAGACCACCCTTGGTCCCCAGATCGCTCGTGCCGCCATAACCTAAACAGTTCAACATACTCTGGAACACTGCACAGCAGGCAAGTGTGTAGAGATACTCCCGATATCGCCACGACCGACATATACCCTAGATTGCCCCTGCGGCAGGTGTGTGAGTAGCCCATCTAATGCGGAGAGTCAATGATCCTCGAGATATGACGATGTTAATGGAACAACATGTACACTATGCAGTAGAAATTAATAAGTTTGTATTAGTAAACAAAATCTACGATATAAGTAGCTGTAAATCTTATTCGTAGTTATTATTCGTCCGGTCAAAAATAACAAATCTACTGAACATTTAATTTGATATTTTTTTGTGATGACTAGAAAAGTCAATGAAGCTTATAATTGTATGACGTAGGTTTGGGCTAGATGGCGTTAGTAATATGTTTTTGAACGTTACGAAATTTTGTGATCATTCAAACCGTTTGTTTAAGCATTCAAATTGAGCCTGATTTTTCCCTACTATTATCTTTTTAAGTAGTCTTGGACTATATTGTGCGCACTGAAATAGTTCCCACTAGTTCTATATCTAGGATACTACCCATTCCATGTACCCCACGGCATTCCTCCTGGGATGTTTTGGCTATAGCTCGCTTAAGACCAGAAGAGCGGACGATCAATTAGTAACTGCATTCAAAATCTACAGAGGGATGATCGATACTCCTGATTTCCTAAGTGAGTTGGTTCAACTTTTCGCCCCAAGCAATTACTACCGCTGCCGTAAGCGCAAATTACTTGTGGTTCTATTTAGGAAAACAGTTGGGCGCGCAAATTCACCGATACCCCGTATTCTCTCAGCTATCGGCGCTCTCCTGAAAGCTTCTCCTGACTTTGATATTTTTGCGGATTCATGGCCAAACGTGTTGAAAGTGTGTCTTAAACACACTGAAAAATATTATTGTTCTTTCTTCTATTTTGACATCGACAATTAACACTTAATGTTCATCTTAAATTGTATTTTGTATTGTTTTGTATTCTTTTTTATATAATTATTAATATGTTACTAACTATTGAATTCAAATTTAATATTTAATACTTAACTATTGTATTTTCATAACTTATCTTGTTTCATCATTGACATTATTATTACAATTATTTTTTATTATTACTCGTATTAACATCGACATTGTGAATATAATTTATTTTTATCTGTCTATAGAAATGTATTTATAATGATTGTTAATAAGTTTAATTGGTGCATAACCGTTCTTCTTAATTAAACAATAAATAAATAAATAAATGGCGTTCGTTACGTCCCAACGTCCCTTGCGCAAACTGTTGTTAGGTACGAGTCGACGACAAAAAGCTCTTATTTTATAATATGGAGTAGCAGACGAGCATGCAGTCCACCTGATGGTAAGTGGCTACTGCCGCCCATGGACATCTGTAATCAAACCCAGATAGGATTCGATATTCGTACCGGAGGTCGGCCACAGATGCGCCGCTACTCCTGAGGACTAAGCTGGAACGCCTCGGAAAAGTATGTTTAATAGGAAGTTTTTTTTTGTCGTCTTAACATGCGTTTTTATAAAAAAAAGTTAAAAATTTATTAAAATGAACGTTTGCCAATATTCATATAATTAAAGATAGCAATAATGTTAATAAACATTATGATGATGATGATGATGATATTGATGTTTATTAACATTATTGCACTACTATAACTATTGTAAACAATAAGTGCACTAGCCCCATTAATCATCGAATCAAAAAGTCCCTATGCAGAGATGGCAACCCTACTTTAATCCGGTAACCGGCGCGTGCGCAGCGCGTGTGATCGCGCGCGTCGCCGCACTCACACGCGCCTAATCACCGACGATCGATGCGCGGGCGCAATTGATCGACTGGGGGACAGGTGACCTATTATGCTGGTGTGATTGGATCACCGGGTCGTTGCTTATTCTGACCCAAGGGGACACGTGGGAATTCATTTCGCGTGCGATAGGCAATTGATTGTCCATTACGAATGATTACGAGGGGGATAGGTGAGGTTATGTAGGAATATCGTAATTTAATGCGATTTTAGAGAACGTGTTACATTTCATTACAAAATTTCGTAAAATAAATGAATAACGTGCAAATTTTTCAGTTTTCACGTGCTTTCCTTACAAAACAATTCCTTACAAACTCTTTACACTGCTATTGGTCTGAAGTATATAACATGTAGATAAAATTGCGTTAGTAAAATCCAATTGATGGATCCAAATTAATATTTAGGGGTTAAAAGGTGACCTTATTCTTTCAACCTTGCCCTTTTAACTTCCGATAGACTTCTGGACAATATTTTAGGCTGACGTAAATTAATTTACTACTAAGAGGTCTATTTTTAATATTTACTTGTTAAATTAAGGCTAATATATATATAGCTATAATGTGAATACATTTATATGTATGTATATATAGGTAAATACTACCTAATTGGTAGTTAAAAAAACAGACAAGTAGGAATTCGTAAGCTCTCTTTGCACGTTACAAACTTTTCGAGAAATACAAACCGTAATATCTGAAAAAAGTCCCTTCTGAAAGCATTACTCAGCTTTAGGTAGGTATTTGTATAAACCCAGTGAATGAGAATCATAAAGGTAAAACATTCAGATAAATGAAATATAAATATTATTTTTACGAATTTATTACGATTTGACGTCGATCAGATCCTAATGTTTTCCGAGCGTTCTGATAAACATAAAAGCCTGACGATGTCAAACAAAGGGCATATAGAGTTCGTATCCAATAACAATATAAAGTTGAAAAGATTGACTCACCCCGAGCCACCCCCGTCTCTACATTCACACGGGAACACTTTAAACAATAATATATTTATCCCTATGATAGGGGAAAATAAACTTTATTATATCGTGATAAAATTTTGTGAAGGTGTATTTATGTAGCGTTTTATGCAAACATAATATAGTAATGCATAAGTAGATACTCTTTTTAATCATATTTGTCGGCGACATTAGTGGCCACCATTGACTTTGTTATTGTGTAGTTGGGAAGTTGGGAATTTTATTGTTTTGAAATGAAGCTTATTGATATAAAAGCACTTACTATTAAACCCGCAATTATAATATTCATGTAACTGATTTCTCAGAAACCGTTGTAACAATATCAATAAGCTGTATAAACTGTATTAATTAATGGCATGGTTTAGAATAATCTGAAAAAAATATCACTAACATAATTAATCTGCCTATATTTCGTCATATTTACTAATTCTTAAAATATGGTTTTACAAATCTATAATCACTAAGACCTTGTTTTACTTTAAATGGTAAACGCATTTTCTATATATATTGAACCTTTGCATAAAAATAGTTAGTGCTGAAATTGCAAAAGATTAACGTAGGTAACCTGTTCACTAATTTTCTGTTGATTCTACGACTACAAAAACAAACCCTTGTATAAACCAAACCATAAACAATCGATAACAACCCACCGTAAAAATAATAAATAAACACTGGCAGCTAATCAAAACCGAATTATTGACACTGACAGCAAAAACTACTTGAGAGTACAATCAAATTGTACAGTACAATGTACAAAAGGCACCGTTTTGCGGACTTTGTATGGACAGGTATACTAACAATGCACCCGACAGCACCTGTCAGAAAGTCCCACAGATCTCACGCCCACAAAAAAACGGGTTAATCTCAAAGTCGAAAAAATCACCCTCATACTTTTTGTAATAGATTTTTTGAATAAAGTAACTACGTGAAGAGGGTCGTGTTTGAGCTTCCTATGTGAGTGATATATTTAGACGTTTTGTGATTTATTTTTATTGGACCACTTTTGCTTCTGTGTTTGTATGGAAAAGTATTTCCAGATTTTAATACGGAATTGACAGTTGGTTTGTTATTATAAAGTTCACCATCATCATCATCATCAACCCATTACTGTCCCAGTGCTGGGCACGGGTGTCTTCTCATAATGAGAAGGATTAGGCCATAGTCCACCGCGCTGGCCAAATGCGTATTGGTAGACTTCACATACCTTTTGAGATTTTTTTTATAAATCTCTCAGGTATGCAGGTTTCCTCACGATGTTTTCTTTCGCCGTTTAGCAAGTGATTATTAATTTTAATTATAAAGTTAACGAAATATATTTAAGAGAAAAAATAAGGGTACCTGTAACTTAACGTAACGTAACGTAAGGTCTATATACTATACATTAGAATTTTAATTAATAAAACTTCCATTTTAAAACTCTTCTAAGTCGCAAAATATTACCTCAACCGTGTAAAACCGAAAGTATAATAGATTATCCTCCTTTGTACTTAATTCTTTGCTATTTATGCCTTCCGCGACACAAAATATAAAAAGGATCATTTTCAAGACAATATTTCGAGTGTGAGAATTAATCTTCTTTTCCCTTAAATCTTATAGGATTACTGAACAAGGATACCGGCACTTGTCTTGGTATAAAAATAGGATTAGGTAAAAAATGTAGCATTCATGTCAAGTACGGTGGAAAGGCGGTTCGCAATATATATTTTTTTTTTTTATTAAAAAAACCGCGTCATTTTTGTAGTCAACATTATGTTCATTCTGTACATTATGTAGGTACTATGTCATACATACTAATATACCAGATATAATTATGTTCTGTAAATTTTGAAGATTTCCTTACATTTAAAAAATGCTTAAAAATATTTCTTTTTCATAAGATTTTAGATACTTTGAATTTGAACGGTAATACTTCCAATAGTTTTTTGATATTCTGTTACGCTTATAATATTACACATGTGCAAATTAGTTTATCTCCCTCCAAATTCAAAATATTAGCTTACTTAAAGTAAGTTGAGTTTTAAAATAAAAATTGTTAAATATATAATTTTAATGTTTAAAAAATCTTGTATAAAAGTTACCATATATTTTCGTCGAACTCTTTAATATGCACTTGTGCCCAGTCCTTTATATATAAAAACTAATCCTTAATAATAAATCATATTTACTTTCGCATGGAATTCGGTCGCACGCTCCATCCCTTCACCACCCCGGCTTAGACAATGGAGTCACAGAAATTGTTTAGCGAATAAAAGTGCGTTTCCTAATTGACGCTTTCCCACCGTGCGCCGGCCACGCGGCGCCGGCCACGCGGCGCCGTTAAACATATAGAAATCCCTGTTACAATCTAAACTTACACTTATTTTACTGAAAAATAGAGTTTAATATAAATTAGGAGGGGTAGAACCAAAATTGGTGACTGGTAAATAAAACTAATCGTTTTCAGTAGGAACTATACCGACTCTATCCCCCTAACTATAACATTGAAAATGGGTTGCTGCGTTTGGGCATTAATTTTTGCACTATTACGCCTATGCCAAGCTTAAACTGCAATTGCTTTGATGTTTATATTTTTGTAATAGGGTTGTGTATGGCATGGTTGGGTGTTGTCCGTGGTATAGGGGTGCAAAGGGCAGTTCCGACGGGGCGCAAGGCGGCGCACGGAGCGGCACGCGGCGCACACTTCGCGGCGGACGAGCCACGCGTGCGCACGTGGGCGAGCGTGCGCTGTCGCATGCAGATCCCGATAATTGGGAAGTTCCTCCGACGTCGAGAAAAGTGCGCGAGAAAATTTACAAAACGAATACAAGTGTGGAAAATTGTTCAAGGTTATTGTGATTTTAGTAGGAGATTTTATTTTCGAAACTACTGTGAACCTCTTGTGGCTGTAATAAGACAGTTTAAAAGTGAAAAACTCTAGATTATTTATCAAAGGACCTTACGAGTTGCGCCAGTGTTCCACGAAGATGGAGTACCACAGGCATATGGAAACGGCTCCTCTTCAGCAACCTCAGGTCCAACCCCCACAGTGGAACTACGGTTGGGGTCCTCCGGCACCAGCAGCACCACCTGCGCCGGCGCAGCGGAACAAGAGAACACACTCAGAAAGCGAGGACGACGCTTTCTCAGAGGAGAGCAGCAAAGATGCACAGTGAGTACAAACAATAATAACAAAAACAAAACTACGATTATCTTAACACAATCAAAATTTAATATAAGCATTATCTATAACGTAAGTACCAATTAAAAGTCAATATTAGCGTTAAATTTCACTCCAGATTTAGTCGATCTCCAGTTTCACAACAATTATAAATAACCCGCTTGTATATACAAAGTTTGTGAAATTAAATTAGTGAACTTACAGGGTATCGTACAAGCTAAAATAAATATTGCATAGTATTTTGAAATTACTAGCTACCAGGACTATAAACAGAAAAAATCATTATTTTTCTTATTTGTAATAGTTATTTAGCGTTTTCAGTGTAAATTGGATACATTCATTTAGCTTAATTTAAATTATTCATGATACTTTAGTAATCTTCAAAATGTACAGAAGTAATAACGAGTTCAAGTAGAGTAAGTAGAGTACGCGTCATCCAAAGCTGCTGAAAATTTTTCACACACCTAAATCTCAATTATAACTACGGATTTTATTATTTTGTCGAGCATACAATTTTTAATATGCCGGCGCTACGGTGCTACGTAAGTTCCTGTAAATCGAGGTAGGCTTGTGCTACGCACGTAGCAGTGCTACGAGTTGACGAAACATTAATCGTCCGTTATAACTGTGTAGTTAGAAAATTGCATATTATTTTATTAGTTACATTACATGTTATATATAATTTTATTAGTAATATGATTTTGAAACCCATAAAGTTAGTTATACCTTGATAAGTATACAATTTAATATTTCATTATTAAACAGAGCAAGAAGTTTCCATGAATATTTGTCTTTAAAGGTAAAATGTTTATTCTGTAACATGATAATTATTACCGCACCCTCTAGAGCTTGAAGTATCCCCTTTAAAGGATCTCGTCTGTCTGACGTTGGCTTAGCGACGGCGACCTAATTTCGATTTCATTTAACTTTTACTACTTACTCTGAGGAATACAGATAGCTATTTAACACCAGGTTAAACGCATTTTGGAGTCCTCTTTGTAATTTATTGTTTGTAATTTTGACGACTTACTGGAATATTAATACTATGTGAAGTATACGTGCTTAACCGTCCTGTATAAGCTTTTTTTATTTATGGTTGAGGTATATTTCATAATCTCCTGTAGTACGCAGTTTTCTTATTAGGTTAACAGAGAAGAATTAAAAAATATTTCGCAATAATAATCAATTCCTCATACTCTAGAATAACAAACAGGTGCTTTATTATTTGCACTCCTAATTTTTATGGTTTTTTCTTTAAGAAATATGGTTTTCGTATTAATTAACAATCTTTAAACCGAAAAGCTTATCTCGTGTGATGTGTGCCCGTGACTCCTGTTGTAAGTAAAGCAGAGCATTAGAACAATAATAGGTTAAAATCACTTATACTTCCTTACTATATAGATTATACTTACTTCACGAATAAATTTCCTTCCAGGTCTCCAGGCGGGGACTCGTGCCAGCTGATGACGCGCAAGCGCAGGCGCGGCGTGATCGAGAAGAAGCGACGCGACCGCATTAACACCTCGCTGACTGAGCTAAAGCGGCTAGTACCAGCCGCTTGTGAGAAGCAGGGCAGCGCCAAGCTGGAGAAGGCGGAGATCCTGCAACTCACCGTCGACCACTTGAAGATGCTGCACGCTAAAGGTGAGGTTAGGTTAGGTTCTTTGTAGCTATAAGTTGCTGAATTAGCTCATTCATTCTGCATCACTTGTAACTTGTTCTTATTTATTTAAGCACATAATTTTAGTAGTATTCATGCGTCTTATATACATTCACTGTATTTAAAAAAATATTATGGCTAATAATCTCTATAACTCATCTCTTACTACGTCTGTAAATGATGCCAGGAAGTATTTTCTTGTTGCTGGGAATCGAATCGTTACCTTGGCCGGAAGTATTCTTAATACTACTACACCGACGCCGAGCGGTCGCCATCATCTAAAAAGTACAAAACATAAAATTGAAGATCCCAGTTTCAACAAATTTAATTACAGATACCGCTAGTCGCTCTTAAACCTGTCCTTCGTATAAAAAACAACATCCGCTTCCGCAAATTAACAAAAGAACCGTTATGATTTGCGATAAAAAAGTTTAGCCAAAGCTTAAAAAGCAAAAGTTTTGAACGATTCGCATTTCCTGTTTTTAGAATTCTTGAAAGGTTTTTTAAATCCTGTTGTTTTTAATATCAAGTGTTTTTTTTATATTTTAAGGGCAAAGTCATATGAGTCAATCCAATGTTTTGCCTACCAAAGATTGACAACGTCAAATTTCGATCTTAAGTATGATTACATATGCGTTTGATTTACATATGCGTCGTAACTGTAATTAAGGGAAATCTATATATAGACCTGTATAGTACAAGCTATCCATAACAATTTAGTCCACCCACGCGTAGGAGACGTATCATGTCCCATTACGGTGGCCACCTGCCGGACCCGGAACCGAGCGTCCCGTGGGAACTCACTGATAACACTGATAATACGACCTTGTACACGAATTTAACAATGTTGACGTTAACATCGAATGTAGAATTATGTGTTTGTAATGATATGCGATGAATTTGGATATAACTTGAGTTATGTTTAAAAGAAAAATGAGTTTTTTAATACATATGGCTATAGGCATTAATGACGGGGTGGGGGAGCAGGCTTAGGGCGTCCTTTTCCCCCCATAGCATAGATGAAGACAAACAGGCTAACCTTTTTTTTATTTTTCATCACAATCTTAAAACCAGATAATAAATTTAAGTATTTTGTATACTCCTTTCTATGCATCGCTGATGAAAATTTGAATATGTAATTAACTGTAAAAAACCACAAGTCCCCAACCACAAATTGACATTCTAGATAATTGTATCATCCTTCCGGCTATCCGTTGACCTTTAAGTTTAAAGACACGCCTACTTGCAGAGGCAAAAATTATGAATAAAAATATCACGGCTCTGTGCCTTTTAGGCGTGGTTTTAAGATAAGTTAAATATGATGGTATTTAGAAAATTAATTAGGATATTAAATTTGGCTTGGTGAGAATTGTATATGTGATAAACATGCTGTTGAAATATACTGGTTAAAAAACTAAAAAAATGTTAAGTATTAGATCTTTAATATTCATTGGCAAATTACATTTATATAAAAATACAGGTGTAAACGTTTACGTATGTAAAGTCCATTACTAAGGTTTGATATTTTTGCAAACTAACAATTATTTGAGACATTGAGATTAATAGAAAAATCTTTTAACATATAACTAAATAAACATAGTTTGCCCATTTATTAGTTCTAAAACATGTCACTACATAGTGGCATGTTTTAATTATTATGATAAGAATCTTTATTAATGCCCATCTACCAAAAACTGCTTACAAACACAATATTCAATACTAGTAAATAAGCATGTAACGGCAGGCTGGAACTAATAAAATAAATACTGTTATCAGCGGCAGTGTCTGCGTTGCGCAGGCACGAACCGCAAACAACGAGCTTTACAACACTCCAACGAGATAAAAATACATCGCGAATTGATGTTACATACACTTTTTATAAATAAAATATAAGCAGAACTTAACCCTTTGTGGTTCGATTTCGATCACATCTACCGCCATAGCGTAAAATTCAGTTTATTTCTAGCTAGTGCTGTTTAAGGATCCATAAGGTTAAGTGTTGCCGTATTCTGGTTTGAAGGGTATGTGGCAAGGGAAAATCGAGTTACGCGAAGTATGTTGACATGTAATCGACAAATTCAATTGTTTTAGGAAATGATTACAAAGGCCATCCTAAAGGCGGCAGTGACCACCATTAGGTGGATTCCTTTGCATACATAAATTTCAAAAAAATACACGACCCCAAAATAATTTTATTTTCGTGGCTACGAGAGGATTTTTTGCAATTTATAAAACACTATAACAATGTGTAAACACTGACCCCAAAATATTTTTTTTACTACTCGTACGTTTCACACGCGTCGCCGCCGCATTCACTGGTCGTGAAACCGCAAGGGCGGAAGGGCTCCCATTCATGATCTGGGAACAAAGTATTTAAGTGTAATTGTTTTTTAATTTTATTATTTATTGCGAGCTCTAAAAGTAATTTGAGCTGTATTGGTATAGTAGAACTTCATTTTTCGAGTTTAATAACCGCAAAAAAAATTAACATTTTGGTAATATATTTTCAATATGTAGAATTCAACTACTCGGAAAGCAAAAAAATCAAATTTACCTAATAAATAAAAAATATATTAACATAATATCTAGAGACATTTTTATACAAAAACAAAATTGTATTTATCTTTGAAATTTACCCTCGAAACACTTTAGGCCAACAGTATTTAACTATTATTAATCGACACAAATTAAAGATTAACTCAAAATTATATTATTCTTTTAACACAAAACTGGATATTAAATCACGGTTAACAAGCATCAAAATGGCGTGAACAATGAATCACATGAGACGTCACAACGGTCTACCAGGTAGAGCGTGGCCAGAGCGCCACCTGGCGCCAAAAAAACTCTAAGCAGGAAATGATACCGCGATTATGACCAAATGGTCAAATCATTTAATATGGTTCATTTTTTTTCAACTCTGTTGAATTTGTGGTGCATTGGTATTTTATTAAATCAAATAGTATGTAAGGACTATCAAATAGTATGTATGTAGTTTGAAGGTGGTAGAACTCTTTATGGTTCGACTCCGGTGGCACCACCGCCACACCTATTTCTGCCTAATAACAGCAGTGTTAGGCGTGCTGTGTTCCGGTTTGTAGGGTGTAGTAAGGGAGACATACTTTTCCGAGGCGTTCCAGCTTAGTCCCCAAGGATAGCGGCGCATCTGTGGCCGACCTCAGGTAGGAATATCTAATCCTATCTGGGGTTGATTACAGATGTCCATGGGCGGCAGTAGCCACTTACCATCAGGTGGACTGCATGCTCGTCTGCTACTCATATATTATAAAAAAAAGGAATCAATTATTTGAAGTAATATTTTTGTGGTTAAATTTATCTCAGTTCAAATCAAAATTGAAGGTTCTAATAAGAATAATAAAAGTTAACAATTGATTTGTACAATAGGAACAAATAAAATGTTTAAAATACCAAATAAATATTCATTATTGCAATATCTACAACTGATAAACCACGCAACCATGCGTATTTAATCAAAACAAGGCAATGATAATCAGCTTACACGTATTTACTATGCGCAAACATGCCGCGTGGGAACCCCGTGCCCCGCGGCGTCACACTGCCCACCCCAGCGGAGGGATGCCTAATGCGGAGGGAAAACGGGATATCGCTTATTGAAGGATCTATGTGGATAAACGTATGCTGACTGTAATCCGAGAACATTCTCGAATATAACATTGTTTAAATACAATATTTTTTGCAGGCTGTTATTTACGTTCACCTGTTTCTAAGTAGTTTCCGAATGTTACCTACCCACTTGTCAATTAAATATCAAAAAAAAACTTGATTGTAAAAAGTCAGAAAAAATTACCTTTAATAATCCATCGGCTACCCTCTGACATAATATTCGTGCGTACATGCGAAGAGATCAAACTTATACTATAAAGCATGAATGTAGTGTTTTAATTTAATATGAACCGCAAAGTCTCTCAATTAGACACTTCGATAGGACTTGACCATGTAAGTTTCTGGAAACAATCTAATTACTGTATTATTACATTTAATACCTAATTCAATTCTAGAACTTCCCGTGTTTTTGTCACTTACAGCCATGATCTTGAGATTTTATTCCGCATCAAAAAACTATAAAAAAAAATCTCACCAAAATCTTACTCAACCGAGCGTATAAGTATTACTAAGAAAAATTGATTCAACATAAAAAAACCTAATCTTTTTCTATATGATCCCATCACGCGTTGCGACCGGAAACGTCTAACGAAAGGGTTGCCCACCTGTACTTAAAAAAACTTAGGAAGAAACCCTTGAAAAAACTCAATAACACGGGCAAGATATCGAAAACGGAAGGAAGGGAACGTAATTGTACGAAGACTTTTTAAATGTCACTTTGGGGTAGGAACAACTCGTAGAACTGACGCATATTGAGAGGCGACAGACTGCGGACTTTTTAGGTATTTTTTTAATGAAATATTTATTACAATGTAGATATAGACGGTGTGTAAATGACCGTAGATATAAGACAAAACAAATCAATTCATTAAAAAATACAAAAAGGGAAATTTTACGATAGGTTACGATTTACGACGTACTAATAATACGTAAGTAATAATGGATATTTTTTCCTATATGAATACGGAAGTAACACGAATATAAACATTTTGAAGTCCTAAATGCTCAATTATTTCAAACATTATAGTTATTACGTTTATAATTTCAGACGAGTTACATTTTTCAAAAGTATCATATCTAATTTCTTTAAGATAAACAACAAAATTAAACATGAGCATTAAGTAATAAGAACGACTTCTTTAAAATCGTGATATTCAAGTTGAACATGACTTTTACCGTCTGTTACATCGCAGTACCCCATGGCCTGGTGGCCCAGTAACTCGCCCCTCGACCAACCTCGGATAGCGGATCTTGATCCCTTCCCCAAGGAGCACCGGAACTGGGGTTCCCGTTACAACATCTCTGTCGCACTTAGGGCCAACAAGCTCCATCTCTTTCCAATACTTGTTGCGTAAGAAACACGTGAGGAGTATGAATGGAGCATTCTTTTTGTTTGTACTAGTTTTGTTCATACGCAAATCGTAGTGCCATCTGCATACGAACAAAGGTTTTTGTCTTCCAATCGTATTAATACTCTCTCCCTTTGTGTGTCTGAATTCTACGACTCCTGTATTGAAAACTTCATTTTATCTTGTTTTGTGTATATTTCGAGCTATTTTTAACGTTTTGAACAAGTTTTTGTACTTAAAAAATGACTCAAAAGGTCACTTACCTTTAGTAAGTAATAAAAGTTTTTATTTATTTAAAACACTGAGTAATTATGAAGTTAACATTTAAATTCTCAAGATCTGAAGGTAGTTCGATATAGGAGTACTAATTTAATTATTTTACTGCAGTACTTTAAGCTGTTTGGATTTGAATCTTTATTTTCGCAATTTTTATTACTTGAAGTTGATTTACTAACAAGTTATCGTAAATTAGGGAGGTTACATAAAATAGCCTGAATCTGAGGTTCGAATCTCAGACATGCGTCAATCAATAGAAATCAATTATGACCAAAACTTACACGCTGGAGAGTTCCTCAAAAAAGTATTTAGATTAAATTCCCTATCACTTTGAGAGGAGACCTCTGTCCAAGACTGGTGTGATAATGGCTTGATACATAGACATTACGACGGTACATAGAATATGTTGATTAATTCATCCTGTCTCGCAAACTTCTATATCATAGACCGTAGGTATAATATTAGGTAAATATGAAGATTGTCAAGCCATCCTGAACAAACCTTGAGACGAGGGAACATGTTTCGTGTAATCTCATGTAATTTTCACCTGATTTCACATTTACAACGAAATTTTGGACATCAAAGCAAATATTAGAGTAATTTCATGCTTAGATTACGTGGTAACTTGCTATAATCGAGTAACCTTGCTAATTAGAAGACCTAGAAATGTACACATATGTTATAAGACGTACTTATGTAATCATTAAATGGGAGACGACGTTATTAGGGCAGAAATAATACAATGAAATTTTCCTGCCATGTGAAAGTATTATATTTCTTTTCTTATATTTATTTAGGATCTTTATATCGATATCTTAAGTCTATTCTTATAAACATTTTATTAGTTTGTAATTTTTATTGGATTTTTTATCTGAATTATTGTCTGAATGACTATTTTGTAAAAATCTGCGTTAATTTTTTTTTTTTATAAGTCTCAACACTCTCAACTCTTTTGGAGCAGTATCTTATATTATTAGTCTACATATGATGTGGCCAGTGAAGTTACCAATAACTAGTATGTCACAATTTGTAATTTACATTTAAAACTAACGTTTATTATTCTTTACAGGTCTCGACACCTTCGCCTATGATCCTCAGCGTTATGCGATGGACTACCACAACATCGGGTTCCGGGAGTGTGCAGCTGAAGTGGCCAGGTACCTCGTCAGCTGCGAGGGGCTCGACATCCAGGACCCCTTGCGGCTGCGACTCATGAGCCACTTGCAGTGCTTCGCAGCTCAGAGAGAACTGGCAGCGAAGTCGAGTAACTGGGGATATCCCCAGTACTCTGCTCCGGTACCTACCCAGCCACAGCATGGCTACACGGACCTTGGGCATCGACAGGATCCATCAACGTCAGCGACTGCGGCAACTGTAGCAGCGCCTACAGCGATAGCAGCTCCTCTGTCAGCTGCCCCGAGCTACCCCCATTACCCGCCAGCCCCACCTGCTCCGCCAGGACCCCCCGGGCCCCACCCTGCCCCTCCCGTTCCGCACTACCCTGCGCCGTACCCCCACCACCCCACACACCACCAGTACTCCCAGAATAGTTCAAAACCTTACCGACCCTGGGGCGCGGAAGTAGCATATTAATGTGTTTATAATTTAGTGGTTCATAATCTAAGTCACAAAGTTATAAATTAGGGAATGGCTCATATTCGTGTCTCAAAATAATTAAAAACAAAAAAACATAAAATTTGAGAATTTATGATTAAAGATTCTTGATACACTTCTATCAACAAAATCAAGTTTTGCTGATAAATATCAATTTACATAAATGAAAGAACAGTTTAATTAATGCAAAGCTTCCAAGAAATAAAATATGTTAATTTCAATAGTAAAAATTATAAATAGTTTGAGAGTCTTAATATTTAATATTATTTAATGAAAAAGTTTTGTGCACTTTTCATTTTAGGACAGTGATTGAGAATTGCCACTTATCATCGTTAAAAGATGAGATTCCAACAAGATGGTAATCTATATGATAAAGTAAATAGATGTATTCTTTCGTATAGACTTTTTTGTACATAATGGTAGCTGAGTGTTCACGCCATAGTTTGGAAGACGCCAATACGAAATCAAATATACGACGAATATTTATGTAAAAAATGCATTAAAATTACTTAAACACTACGCATTAAAAACTAATTAGAATTACATACCTACTGTTCTCCAATAAAATTTTATTATATTTGAAAATGAGCCACGAAATATTGTTGTGATCTCTATAAATACAAATGTCTAAATTATACTTATTTAAGACTGTTACTAGTAGAATATCAAAGTATATAATAAGTTGTGTGATACGATATAGTATATGATTTAAGTTTATATAAGATACGATGGATGTGGGACCAAAATCCGAGCTTTAATAATAAAATTACCTAAAATAACACATAAGACTGTGAACAATAAAAATATTTTACATGATATAAAATTCGGCCAGGCAGAAGCGACGTGAGGCACGGAAGAGCGCGGCCGCTACATCCTTTCACTAACTCTCGTAGTAAAAACATACAAATCATAATTGCTTGTGTTTGCCTGAATCTTTAGCGAAGGCTCGAAGGTCAAGTTGTTACCATTTGTTGAAAAATGTTAAGTATAGCATCTTTTGTACATTCCAATTAGATTTTATATAAATCGATATTCTAAAATTCTGTATAAATATGTGTGAATTACAAGTTGTAAATGGTAATGAAAAAAGTTGTACAAAACTCTAGAATATTGAAACTTCTAATTTTGTTAGACTAGATAATTAGACCACCGCTAAAACCTTGACCTTTAGGTAAAACTTACATATTTTAGCAGTGTGTCTAAACTCTAAGGTTCAGTCATTTTCAATTACCAATTAACAGAAATACGAAGTATTATTCCTTTTAAAACAAAATGAAAAGTAGAAAGAAAAGATAATAATTTTAGTATATCATTCCAAATTGTATGTACCTATCTTAATAAAAATAACTATTTCGCCTATAAATTAAGAATATTTGAACACTATTTTGTGATTACGCACACGGTTGTGAAAATATTTAGAAAAATGTATTATATTAATCTGTATATATCTGAAATGTAATGTACCATAATATTTACATTTACAACAAAGCTATCCATACGATACTTTGTATTTGTAAATATTCAAGTGATGCTTGTGGTTGTTGAAAAGAATTAAATTATTTTTGATATATCTTATCATTTTGTTTTATTAATTCCTTTAAAACGTCAAGAATGTAAGTAAAACAGTAAAATAACAATTTACTTACGTACAATTTTAACTATCATACAATTTTAACTGTCATACTTATAATTCGAAAAATATTATAAATTATATTCTGTTTTATAAATCTTACATGATTTGTTCCAATGTAGTCGTTGGGCATAGCTCTACAACAGGAGTTCTAAATCTTGCTCTACAACAAGCGAAATCTTTTTATTAATAATGAACCGTTGTAACATTTTTAGGCTTACACTAATCGGCAAATAATTTTGTAATTTCGCGAAGGACTTCTAGTTAATAACGGGACTCTCACTTAGGGTTGATTACAATCTTTGGCAGTGCTCTCTAAACTGCAAGCCCGCCTGATTATTCTATTACCTATAGATAACGGATGTTTATAAAAATACTAATTACTTACTATTAACCTTTACATTTAGCATTTATACATTATATAATTCAAAATACAATAACTTTTTAATGTATCATCAAGGCATTTACTATCTCTAAGTTCGTAAGTGTGGCACCAAGTAAGAACGATTAAAAGAAAGTAAAAACCATATCATTTCATTTTTATATTTTTTACTTGAAATGGCATGGTGGTCAGTCAAGCACAAATGTCAAGGACCGTATCCATACATTTACATTAGTGTATTTAAATATTTCGAAGCATTACATACACAATCCGCAAGTGTATAAATGATCCTAAAAGATATACCCGCAAAGACAAGGCCCATTCCAATTAACAAACCAATAGTCCAGGTGTCAGTAATAAATTAGCAGATAGCATCGCACAGGTGTAGCCGGTACTGACCGTCCAGATGGCTCCAGCATTTCGTATTCCGCGGACTCGCTTCAACGACCGTATGGGATATCGCCACCCCTATGTTTCCCACGGCTTGCGTCCCTTTCGCACTTGCGTCTAAGCTCTATACTTTGTCGTCCGTCTCGTTTTTACTTCCGTAGGAAGTTGTTTAGGGTGCAAAAACAAATTTTTTCGTCGATCGTGTGCGAGCCGTGTGTCTGAGTGTGCGCAGGTATTTCTAATAACTTGATACGTTTTCCTTTACGTATGTTTGTAATTAAATTCTTCCTTCCGCGTTTGCACAATGGAGATATGCAAGGGGAGTTTTTGTTTTGGATTGAGAGTTGGTATCGGGTTAAATTAAAATGTTTTAGGCAGTGTTGACCCTCATGCGATTAGAAACATAATTTCTGGTATCTTTTAGTATCTGAAGTATTATCATTATTGTATATCTAATATGAAATAAATTTTCTATCATATATTCATTTTTATTAGTGTTGTTTTTTTTTATTTCTACACATTTTAATTTAGAAATAACTGTTCTATATTTTATTAAACTTACGTAGTAATTACAATAACTAATACAATCTATCGAAATATTTTTAAACAATTGCAAAAAATAGACATATTTCACATAGTTATAAAATATAGTTTAAGTATAAAGTTTATAATATGATTATAAACGATATATCCTTTTATAAAATTGAATTCCTCTTTAATTTTTGTTCTGAAATAAAGCCAAAATTAATGAGACACAACCCTAAGTTAGTCAAGGATAAGCGACTGCCGGCAGGTCTAGAATACAAGCAAGTAGAAAAGAGGCTTTCAAATTAAATTAAGCCCTGAATTGGAACTTTTCCTTTGAAGCGTATCGAATTTTTTATTACATTCCCGCTAATTTTTCTCAGGGAAATTTACTGAATTATACAATTAAGGGCACTAAAACCCTATTAGGTCAGAATTACCTTAATTGGTCTAGTAGTCTGGGTCTGCGTAATTTATTCATTAGTCTTATATTTTATTTACATTTTTTTGTGATATTCTGCTCATTCATTTATAATTCCAGACGTAAATTACTTTTATTCATGTTTTATACGTGTCTTTTTGTAGCATAATTAGGTAAATATTATATTGTTGTAATACTGAAATTAATAGTAATTGCTGAAATGTAATATGTAATACAATTAATTGTCGTTACTAAGTAACTAAGTAGTTATAGCCTTTATGTAGCATTTAAATATTTTTTAAAGAAAAATGCATACGAAAAATGTATGTCTGTGACAGAATATAAAACGACTCAACCTAACTTTACAGTTTTAAGAAGTAAAGCACACGAACCACAAAAATCTAACTTATTTAAATATGATGTAGGTACCTATGTAATTCCACGTCGCTATAACTCTGATATTTAAAATGCTCAACATATTCATAGTTAAACTATGTGGTACGGTTGTTAAATTCGCAAGTAATATATTAGAGTGGTGTTCTACGCAAAACTCGACTATCACCGCATTAAGCAGATTGAACGATCGTTTATAAAGATTAGAAGAAAGGGTACTACGCCATGGAAAAACGGGAACAGATGAATAGTTCCCGTCCCGATAAGGTGTGCATAGGTGGGTCAGTGACGCAGGGAAGAAGATTTAGGACAACACCCGATTGGTATATTTATTAAGTAAATAAATTATAGGTATTTTAAGTGCAAAAATAATTAATTAAAAAATCATTTATAGTCTTAATAGGAAACTCGATGCGACTTGCTTGAAAAGTTGCATTTCTTTTTCTTTTGTTTTGAGTGGTTGAGCATTTTTACCAAGTACGAGTATGTAAGTATTAAAGTAGTAAGTATTGTCTCTACATTAATGTTTGGAGCACAAAAATATTACCTACTACCCTTATAGGCTAGCTTTAACGCATATCATATGCTTATCGTATCGCAAAATCCTCGCTTCACACAAAAGCTCGAATATTGCTGCTACAAAGTTGAAACAACCTTTTACTATTTTCCTGTTACTATCTGCCATGGCTCTCGGCATCCAGCCTAGGAAAAGAAAAGACTGACGATGACATGGGCTTTAGCCTTTGACTATAAGCTTTCAAAAGCTTTGGTATTTCATTGTGAGCTTTTGAGCAGTTTCCCTTTGACAACGGGTGTTTGTAATTACGCCACTGTTTGAAATTGTTTTGAATTTTCATTTTGGTTTTAATACACATTTATCAATTAAATTGATGAAATATATTGAGCAGTAATTATTTATTGGTTTGATTAGTAGAAATTATCTACACTATAATTAATAATGCAATCAAATGGCTGATACGACCATACTTGGGACACTTACCTAAGGAAATATCCTTGGACATGTAGTGTCCCAAGTAAGAAACGCAAATTATTTTAATAATTAAATCTATAAAAGTAAAATACCTACTACGTATTAGTAATTTATCTTCCTTTCATCAGCATAAAATTATTGACTACAAATGACCATTCGCTTGCATATTTTGTAGTTACAAGTCCCATCTCTAAGCTCTTTTCGCAATTCTACTAGTACATACCATTACATTTATGCTGGAAAACAAGTAATGAAACATTAATGCCTGCTCTTCTTCAAGTTCTATATAGTGTTGACATATGTGTGTAAAGACTACTATTATAAAGCACTGTGATAGTCCATATCAATCTGAGATAATGATTACAAATCTAATCTATTGCATTAATTATTTCTAATTACTATACTTAGTAATTTCTTGATGATGTGAAAGTTATCACTTGATGCGACTATGATTACTTAAGCCCTATTCACACGTACTATAGCACAAAACAAGCACACAATAACGACAACGTCGTGGGTGAAAAATTGTATGATATTGCATATTTTTATTCATATAAACTATATTTCCCCTTCCCAATCAACAGTGTCACCGATATCGATCACTTCGCGACTACAACGCAACTACAAGTGACACTGTTAAAACGGGCAACTCTAAATAAAATACACATTTTTATAGTTACCGCATATCAACCACAACGTAGCTATTGCGTGCCAAACTTTTGTCGCCTCTATGTGGCCGTGGTACGTGTAAATGGGCACTAAAGATCGCGAGGACCAAACGTAGACACGTACGCGTTAACTTACTAATGAGTCGGGTCTCTATGGCTTCATATGTCCATTAACCATATTTAAAACTTAGATAATGTGCTTACGTGACCCAGTGCACGTGGACGCAAAATATTAGAGAGATAATAGTTATTGTATAACTCTAGAGTACGTTTTTGTGCATTACGTAGAGTTTATGTAATCAGTATTCGGAGTGATATAGTGTTAATTGGTTGGTGTGGTTCGAATTATTAGATAAAGTAAAACTTATTTTACTTTTACTGACTGACAGTCACTGCACAGCTTTCAATGTGGGTTTCGAAGTATATATGTTTTCCGCAGGAGTTTCTTAAGTAACGTGAAATACTAAGAAAGGATTGTAATAAGGTGAAAGCTTGTAATAAATAAAATGGAATTGTCTATCGGCGGTTTTGAAAGAATAATAAATCTGCTGTTTTATTGAAACGCTCATGGAGATTGAATAGATTGAGGCGAGATATTTACGGGGAGAAATAGAGTACGTTAAATACAACATTGAAATATTTATTATCGAGTAATCTTCAAAGACTATTACATATTTGAAGTCGGCTTAAAACAAACCTATTGAAAGAACTTGTTCAATATTGTTCTACAAATTTAAAAAGTAAGTAGAAGAAAAACATAAGCGTTAATTGGCAGCTTTGGGCTTTTTGGACACTATTATTTTACTTCTTTGTTCACAAAATCCCTCAAACCTGTAGAACCAGTTTCTGGTTTGGAAATGATTTTACAAATGTAATACCATACATCTATTGACAAATACAAATAGCAAAACAAGTATTGGCGTATTGAAGAGCTTACTGGTAGCTAGGGTTGCCATGATGCATTGCTTTTATATTTTTCATTAAATTTGTATAATGTTGTATAAACTTTTTATTTGGTAAATATGAATGTAAAGATTCGGTTTCTACAACTTTCGCTTGATTAAAATAAAAAAAAAATATTGATATGGTATTTTATTTGTGAAAAATAATATATTTTTCTAGTATTCATTAGCGAGTTTAAGTAGACTCGTTAAGAAGAGTTTTAAGAATAGCCATGTTAAAATTTGAAAAATATAAGTACATTGTAGTTAGTGCAGATTAAATATAAAAGCTTACGAAAGTTATAATTATTTTACCTAACTTTAACAGTTAATTACTTTTTAACGTGATATAATTTATTGAAAACCATCCAAAACTCACCATTTTATACTTTTTTTCTTAATTTATAAAATACATTTCTTATTATTTTTTGTAATTTCCTCTCGTGTATCTGGCAACACAAGTTATTTCACAATTCCATGCAATATGAGAAATATTGAAAAGAACCTGTTTGAACATTATCTGTACATAACGAGTCGGTCTTTGTATCGCCTTCATTATGTTGGCAAAACGGGGTACGAAATACCGTAATCGCTTAGCCTATACCGGCTTACTACAACATGCATTTTAAGGGTTAAAGTACAGCTCAAAATTGCAAATATACTAATAATGTGACATTCATTTTTTAAGTTTGTAAACATGTTTTTAAAGTTTTTATGTTTTAAAACATGCAGATAAGTACCTATAGCAATTGGTAATATCCCCCTATAACCTACCGGTATGAGTACGTGTGTTCCATAAGGCCAAAGGTCGAATGGACCATGGATCAGTTACGTTTTTATTTTTAACTGTAAACAAAGTAATAAGTGATTTAAAACTTATCTATACATAAGTAATCTATACATATTCGAAAATAACTTATTTTTCCGAGAGCTTTCGGAATTCAGATACATACAGTAACATGTATCTAAATACTGGTGTAAGGAGGATCTTAACGAATTATCAATTAGATATTATAAAGTTAGTCTTTAATAGTTTGACCCTAAACTAAAGTCATGGATATCATTCGTATCTAATGGACGTACTCAGAAATATGTCCCCTTATAAAAGTGTCGCCCAGATTTTTGCAATAAAAAGGTTAACGTGTTACCAATTCCGGTGTAGCTAAAAGCTAAAAAGTAGAAAAGATCCCGAGCGTTGGGCCCGTAACCTCGCGGATAAAATGTTATTGTGCTCAAACCGTAACAAATACATATATCATTGGAACTCATACAAATCGGCTCCAACGCCTACGATTAGCGGTGTTCCACATTCAAAATACGATACGTTATAGGCGCAATATTTGTATTTGTTCTATCTTTTCTTCTGGTATTTAGTGTAATAGAGTAGCAGACAAGTATGCATTCCACCTGATGTTAAGTGGCCGCCAACGGACATCTGTAATCAACCCCAAATAAGATTAGATTCCTACCTGAGCTCGGCCACAGGCGAATCGCTTTCCCTGAGGACTAAGGTGAAATGCTTCGGAAAAGTATGTCTCCCTTACCACACCCTTCAAACCGGAACACAGCAGCGCTCCTGTTAGGCAGAAATAGGTGTAGCAGTGGTGCTGCGAGTCGACCCACAGAGGGTTATACCACCTTTAAACCTTGTGGGTAGCTTGTTTGCTACAAAAAAATTGTAAAGCAGTTTGAAAACGTACTAGGCCTTAATATATGTAACCTTAAATAAAACTTTTTATAATTTGGTAAATAACACAAAAGTCTCGAAGGTGACCTAATAACTTTCAACTTCTCAAGAGTAGTTAAATAGTTCAGAGGTTTCTTTTATATTTGTTAACAACATTATTTATTTATTGTTGTCTCAATAGTCAGTAAATACTCTAGTATTCTAGATAAAATAAGTTTTTATGTAAGAAACTATAAAATACTTTATATTGAGCAATCATATTATGGCGACTAAATAATAAAGTCAACTATAAATAATATATTTTCGCACTTCCAAGTTTTACGCCAAGTATTAAACAATAATTGCAATTTTTGGCACACATTTGCGAAAAATGTTGACAAAAAATTTACATTACATGACATTTAGTTGCTGAGATTTTCTCAAGGCTTCTGCAGATATATCGGAATGCCAAATTGATGTTGTTGAACATTTGTCGTTCGCCACGTGCCTTGAAAAATGTATTCCACACTAGCTGCGCACTTTTGTAGGGGAAAATAAATACGACGTCGATAGTATGATTGCAATAAAATTTACGCAGTAGAGGTTTTCTGGATATTTTTTTACAAATTTCTATAACTCTCCAGTCTTATAACTACTAATTAACTAACTGTCTAATGAGTCCGATTAGAATTTCTCTATAAGGTACATGTTGTTTTTCTTCTTATAATTATTTCCGCTAAGAATCTCAGTTTAGTTGAAAAGATACAGCCTTTAAGATGTAGCAGATTGACAGCTGACTAACATGATTAAGTGAAAATCTTAGACATTAGTAGTGGCAAGTTCTGGTTGGAGCCCTGTTTCAAACGAGGAAACGTACAGTACCTTGACTTTATTGACCCATATGATATCCTAGTTCTGACACAATCCGCTAGGGGCGCTGATTGGAATTTGTATGGGCAAATACGTAAACAAATACCAAAACAGTCATATTCGTCGAAAAGTAAAAACTCCTGGTAAGGGTATAGATGTTTATAGGCGGCAGTGATCACCTTTGGACCGCTACAGTTACAGTTGCTCTATGCTACACTGCTACAGTTAGACTCTATGCTCCTTTAATTATACAATCTTATAAAAAATAATATAGGCAGATGGAGAGCCAACACAGGACATATGTTTTGCCATAGGCATATTTATAGAGTTCCTTTTGATACGAAACTCTAAAATTAGTTTATAAATTCATTTCGATATTTTTTGAGAATATACTCTAGTCCTACAATGTCAAGAACATTTTAAGCTACTTCGTCTTACTCTATCCTCCCTAAATCTTGTATGTATAAATCATGAAACCTTTGAACATCATGCTTGTTGTTCTCAACAAGAGTACATAAATTAAGCCAAGGATTCTCATCTCGTGGGAATCGCGACAAAACCTTAATTATGCATCGAGTTAATTACACGCACTACTAGGAAGGTTTAGCTATCGTTGGTTAATTATTTCGCCGTTTTCGCTAATGTAACCTTCGACGTGTTATTATTTTAAATATTAATGACTTGAGTTTTTTAAACAGGCAGCTTAGCTTAGTGATTTGAAATTCGGCCTCTCAATCTGTGGTTACGAGGTTCGAGCCTCAGACATGCTAAATTTTGTAAACGTGCGTTTATAAAAATACATACCTATATACGTACTACTTTTAAAAGTGAAGAAAGAAACGTAGGACAACATACATAAAAGTTCTTTTTAAATATCTGTTGTGTGAAGTCTACCAATTCCCACTTGGTTAGCGACATGGACTACGTCCTAGATCTGCCTCGCTCTTAAGAGGGGTAGCTAGACCTACCCCCATGTCCCTGTAGCTCGGACTGCCCGGCCAGCGACCTCGGGAAGTACAGGAAGTATGTGTGGTCGCATACCGTCTTGTACACCAGACGATATGTCGAGCCCTATGCTCACCTGGGCGGAGCTCGACGGGGGAGCGCGCTAAGAGGACTCCGGTTGCGTTGCTTTGGAGATCCCGGAGTCCCTTACGCAGCGCCGAGGACGGCCACCGGGGGGGTTTTAGTGCGGTAAGAATCCCACATAATTCTGTGTCGCTCCCACGACACCGGGTGCCGTTTGAAGGTTTCCCCCTCGATAAGACAAAAAGACATACGCCCAGTATAGGGACAGTAGTCGTCGAATGTACATTATTAAATTTACTCCGCCATTTTTGTAGTAAACATGAATGGAATTTTATCCATGAGATATATCACATACTTTATACCAATGTACTTAGGTGCTAAAAGGTATTCTCTACAGATTCCGCCCTTGGTCTGTCCTTTAGGGTCGGAACGTCCCTCGAAACAATTGGGATACTTTATATCCTTGTTGAAATACAGGCATAATAGCGATCGATGTTTTACAAATTTTATAGACATCAGATAAAATATCACAACGCTTTTGTTAAATACGTAGTTGGCATCTCAATAACGTAAAATGTGATTGAATGTCAAATATTGACAACGTATTGAGGTATTTTTATAAACTTCAATAGGGTTGAAATTCAGTGGGATTCGAAGCTGACATTGCAGTGGTAACTCTCTAATTGAATATATCCATAGACAATTATCATCAGTAAGATTAAGTTGCCTTGTCTGTCTGTCTGTAAACTTCAAAAAGCACGAGATTAATCGGGATTCAAACCCGACAACGTATTGGCGACTTTCTTAGTATAGCAAATACCTATTGACAATTCAATATCAATATTGTATCATCTGTCGTTCTATAAACATCAAAAGGCTCGAAACTAATTGGTATTCGACACTGCACTGGCTCTCTTAGTGTTGCAAATATCTATAGGCAAAGATCGCAGCCACCGTATTTCAGACATCACGATAAAGCTACCTTATTCATAGATTTCTATTTGTAAAATCCTGAATAAATAAGAAATTGTTAGCTGTGTCCATGATGGTAGCACAGCCGATTTTTCAAAATTGCATTCTTTTAGGACCCTCCAGGTTTTGTCAAGTATTAGATACTATAAAAAACAAACTACATTTAAATGTTATTATTATTTTATTTACAGTTTCAAGTTACAAACTAATTGGAAAGTAATTCTTACATCTTATTAATATATTCTAGCTCTACATTAAATATTTTGAGATCAACATCATAACGCTAAAATATTTTACAAGAGTTTCAATAGAACTGAAAATATAATTGAGATTTCATTTTAATTTATACCAAACTGATTCAACAAATTATTTTTTGCGAAAATTAATAGAAGGAGTAATTCCAACATTTCTCTTCCCACACTCTTTTTGTAAGGCCGTTTATATCCTCAAACATTCAAAGTGTCGTGTCAGACATACTTCTAAATCATACTTTTGTATGCAATATTTTTAAAGGATCTATGTCTGCCCGGTCGCGTTACGGAACGTATAAAAACGTTCATACACGTAATTATACAACAATAAAATATAAAACAACAAATCGTAATCATAAAAGACACGAATAATTATACATCCAGTTCTATTCAAACACATTGCCTTAATACACAATGAAATGTCCATTAACTTTCATTTTGACCATGAAAAGTAATTTTCAAATGGCTAATTTCGTTAAAATTTGCCGTCATGTCAATGACATTGAACTCAGCTTAAGGCAATTAGGCAATTTTATAGCGTATTAAAACAACGTTATATTCATAACATATCACATTAACTTTGGTATTCTCTTTGTTATTCTTAATTATACACAAAAACTCTATTGTAACTCTGCTTCGTATAAACATTTTTTTCGCATACGAATAATATAATATTTTAATTAACCGAACAAGGTTATTTACATACTTTGTTATGGAAAAAATAAAGCATTTTAAAGAAGAGATTTTCAAAAGGTCCTGTATCTTCATAATAATATCCATTTTCCATTTCATTAGTGAGACAAAAAGCTATAGGGAAGCATTTATGATGCATATAGGAAAAACATAATCAACTATACATATTTCATTATTATTTTAAGTAAATATAAATTTTTAAACCTTATGTTTTTACCTCATTTCCCTAAAATGAATACTCGATATCTGTGTAAGAATGCATTTACAATAATATAGGTACCTTTTCGTAATATAAATAAATTCTCTTATCCGCATATTCGTCAATTTAACACAATCTTAACTTCTTCATAAATCACTTGTTTCTATAATGAGGTATCGAGACTGTCGTACGATGAGTTATGTTAGTTGTGTATAAATAGCTGCCGTGTTCTATAAGAATTGAGAAGCCCCCACAGTTTAAGATTACCTCATTATGCAGTCAATAACATTATTGAGAAGAAACTCTACATATCATCCCAGAAACAGAAACAGGTAGCAGACAATATCATAATCTTCTAATAAGTGAAAATACTTACTTACTCTTAAGTATAAGACTTCTACCTACTTAGATAACAATATCTTTCTAGCTGAATATGTGAATTTACAAACCGTATAATGTCTTTAATGTTAAGTGTAATAATAATTCAAGCTATGCAAACGTCGGAACGTGGGATCCGTGCCAAAGGCTGGCATGCAGTCAGATATTTCTGGCACGTCCTACCATTCCGTACGTTAATGTGCCTTCAAATTGTGAGTAAATCAAACTTAACTCCCATTGTTGACTTCTATATTCTACACGGCACTTATGATGGGCATAAACACAGTTTAATAACTTCTTTGGTATATGTATGTACACATACGAGTATTTGTGAAATATGGAATCATAAAGGCGCAAACTTACTGATGAAACGCCACGCTACGCAATACAACGCGACGCTTGGTGAGTTAAATCAAATCTATATATTTCTATGACCAGAATCACATAGTGAACATTGGATGCTAAGCGATGATGATGCGCTTCTTGTCATAGAAAAAGAAATTGATTTGACTACGCGTCGCGATGCATCGTGTCGCTACACGATGCATCGCGACGCGCTACGCTTAGCGTTTCAATAGTATGTCCCTGCCTTAATATTACTGCTTAACTTATAGGTACTATCCTATTCTTAACATTCGATCTACTTCTTATTTATAGGAAAATGTAGATAAATAACGTGAAAACTACATAAGATATATCAATAGAGAATTATTGGAAAATATTTGGGTATTACCTACTTATTTCTATTTACATTTCTTATCCCAAGATATTTTTCCCAACACGTTGCCTGTTAAAATAAGGGATGGATAAAAATTTTAGAAAGCGTCTAACTTAAATAAATTTTATATAAGCCAATTTCTTGGCATCAGTACAGACATTAATTTGAGAATTCATATCAAGTTAATGTTTTACAACAAAAAAAAATGTTACGATCCGCTGCATAATGTATCGCCATTTTCATATTCATAACGTGCTAACGAGTTCTATGCTTTCATTAATTAAGTTCTGGGCCTTCTCGTCCTCCTCTGCATCAGGGTCATAGTCGAGGAGCGTGTACTCCGTGTGGATGCTGCAGCTGTCCTCGCTGTCGTTGACGTTGAAGTACGTGACGGTTGCGTAGCACACCGGCCGCTGGTGGGCGGGGCTGCTCCTCGTGGAGTCGTAGGCGGAGTCCGACCTCGCGCAGTTTGAGTCTGTGTAGCTCTTGAGGCTGTCGTTGTGGGAGCCGTCGTAGCTGTTGTAGCTGCTGTAGTAGGAGGCATTTTCGTAGGATTCATTAGATATGCGCAGCGGTGGTAGTGATGTCCGGCAAGAGCAGAAGCGCTGCAGGTCGATCTCTGGGCGCGCGTCCACGGTGCCGCTGTAGGACGGCGAGCGCACCAGCGCCGGAGACACCCGGTTCCTGGATGGTTTGCGGTTTTTATTCCGCTTGAACAGCTTGAAGGCCTGTGGACAAAGATACCTGGAATAAGTTTTACGATCACTTCTGAGAACGCACGATGTTTTAAAGTGTTTAATTGTATTATCCTTGTTACATCGAGTAATTTCAGAGTAGAAATTAATTTTATGAGACTTTACATTCTTTTTGAGAACATTATAGAACTACACTCTTATCTAATAAAATAATAAATATATTATTATAGCTAACAATTATATGTTACAACATTTTCAACAAAGGAATATCTGCCGGTTGTGCGTCACTCCTTTAATACCTAGTAAATGAGGCAAGTATAAGAAAAATAGCAATTAATATGTAATGTCGTAGCCGTCTTATAATGCTCAAGTTGCAATATTTATGATTATGGTTGTTTTACAAGCTATAAATCAAGATAACCATGACCTACGACTACGGTGTCAATAGTAGGTACGTATATCGTATTTTTAAAAACACATCATTAAATTGCATTACATATTGCTGTGTTATAAAGGTATATAAGTGGAAAAGCATATTATTATAGTCCGCATGTTGGTAAATGGCTATTGCCGCCCATCTCCTTAATGTACATCAGATAGAATTAGAGACCTAGCTGAGATTCATTGTTACCCCTGAAAACTAAGTTAAAACGCCTCGTAAGTGTTACACCATAATTATCCTTTAAAACAAAGTATGGCAACACCTAAAACTGAATTAATATCCGCTAGAAATGCGTGAGAGTGGTAACTTAGATAAGGCTCCTACTACCAACTACAAAAATTATAGGATTAGAGAACGAACTAGCATTAAGATGAATAGATTTGACATTTACCATTAGCGCCTTTTGATATTTTTTATTTGTCATATATTAAAACTCGCTGACCCGGCAAACGTTGTGTTGCCATATAAATAAAAAAAATGTTAAGGTTGGACAATCCTTATCTCTTAGGGGTGTGAAAAATAGATAGTAGCCGATGCTCAGACCTTCTGAATATGCATATAAAATTTGGTGAAAATCGGTAAAGCCGTTTCGGAGGATAACGGTAACTAACATTGTGACACGAGAATTTTATATAAGATGTACTTCGGAACACTCCAACTCCGACTAATGAAGCTTCATTCTGAGAACAGGATATTTTAACTTCAATACGTTATTCGTTAATAATGTTCAAACGAATATTAATTTGAACGAAATTACGTTGAAACTTGATATCCTGCCTGTACGGATAATGAATACTACGGTTTTGACGTAGAAAATATTAAATTCTCTAAGGAACCTGATGTAAATGTATAATTATGGGGAAATATAAGTAACTTGAAAGATTTCACAAGGTTATTCTATTTAAATAGGTAAGTAAGAACAATTACGGTGATTATATTAAAAAATCTTAAATTGTTTTTGTTTTAACGCCAACATTTATAAATTTGCCGTATACCTAATACTTGAATCTCTACAAAATAAAATCAAAAATTTGAAGGCAAGTATCTATGAATGAGCATCGTAGGCACAATATTGAAAAATAAAAATTAAAAATTTAACTGTTGTTTAATTGTTTGCCATAGTTTAATACAAATTAATTAATGAACACATTTTAATGCCGTAGAGTTAAATATAGATCACATGAAAATGACTTAATAGAAGCTTGTTTATAGTTACGTGTGTATCTGTAACACTATATTTGTTATCTAAGACAATCAATTAAAACATTTGATCCGAAACAAGCTGTTTATTTATGATCAAAACAAATCTATAGTCGTGGGGGCGCTGTGCTTATTTCCATACAAAACATATCGATGACGCCAACCGCGATCGGTTTCATAGCCATTCGTGCTAGATACACCAGTCTTAATAAATGATGCTAAAATGTTGCCACAACCGGGTCGCGGCCATCGCTTCGGGGTCATTTTATTCCAACTTACATAATCTGTGACTATTTTAGGATAGCGCCATATTGACGTTCCTTTATCCGAATTTAAACTCAACCTGAATACATGTGAATAAATGTGAACTGTAACACGTTGAGGTTTCGTAGGCTATGCTGATATGTATTTTCAGGCATAACCTACATGCCAAAAATATATTTCATGTAAGCTTATTTACTTTGAAAATCTATGAAATTACTAGCTGACCCGGCAAATGTTGTGTTGCGATATAAATAAAAAAATGTTAAGGGTTAACAACCCTTATCACTTAGGGTAATGAAAAATAGATAGAAACCGATTCTCAGACCTACTGAATATGCATATAAAATTTGGTGAAAATCGGTAAAGTCGTTTTGGACGAGTACGATAACTATCATTGTGGCACGAGATTTTAATATATAAGATAAATAGTATCTTTAATGGAGCAATAATAATAAGCAGATATATATAATATATATACTTAGTATATGCTTAGTATGAAACGCTTTTGTCGAAGCTTATTTTTCATGTATTTTTCCATGCGCGGGCAATATTAGACAAAAATACGCAATATTAGGAAAACATACTCATCACAAATCTCTACCACTTTAATTTATTCGATTGTATCTGACGCCATTGCTTATCTCCTTAATTAATTATCACCCACAAATAATATAACCGATATGATAACACGATCTAATGAACGGAGGTGATTTGAACTCGAATCTGGGGCAATGGGGCGAGTTACATTTACATTTTTCAACTACTCAAAATAATGTAACCTTGTGTAATGTAAACTGTACGTGTAACTGGCAGCACCAAGGACGGGCACTGTCAAACAAACATGTATTTTTAACTAGATAAACTTGACCCGTAATATTATGTTAAGAATATCATACACTACCCCACTTTGTTTAATGACTACTTAGGGTACAGTCGTCATTTAACAAAAATGGGAACCCTCATAATTTGGTCCTTTTATATCTAAGGTAGGCAATATGTGACTGAGATGAGAGTACTTTAGCGCATATTAGTGTGAATCAAATTTTACTTAATAAATAAGCAAAAAACTAGATACGAAGGGCAAGAAAATTAGGGGTTTCATTTTTAAAATGTACATGATGTTGATTTGTTCCCAAACATACATAATTAGATATTCGTCCGTCTGTACAATATAATTATTTACATATAGCAAATTAATCAAGAGAAGACAAAAGTAAAATACGAAACAGGTCGAATGGCAAAAGGTAAAGTTGACACGGTCCAAAATATTTGCGTAGCGACAAATTGACGGTACATTTGAGTTTGAACAACGCTGTCCCTCCCGTGGGAACAGGCCGGCCACCTGCTCTATGAATATTGCGGTAGATTAAACCCAGTGTTGAAAATGTAGGCAATAAAGTATTTTGTGAAAAACAACATTTTTTCCAGCTACATAGGGTAATGTTTTGAAGCGTTTGTATCTAAAAGCGTATGTATGAATGTCTTATTCTTTGGCTTAGCCTTCAACCCAAACGGCTTGACGAATTTTAAAATAGTATTGTTGATCTAAATTGTCCGAATTAGTTACGCTATATTTTTAAGCAGTGTAGTTTTTTATTTTTATTTTCTCTTCTTTTTTAAAGACATTCATATAAAACTACCTATAATTTCTAAATAAATATATAATAAAAATGGCTTTACATATATCCCCACTAGTTCCAAAATCCGTATCAGACGGTAGAACACAATTCTTGTTTCATAATTTGTCTTCATTGTCACTCATGTCTGCTTGGCCGGTAAGTAAACTCGGAACCCTCTATATGTTGTGTATGGCGACAGTTAAACCACGCGTGTAACAAAATAAAGAAATTGTATTAAAGTTAAAATTTAATTTAAAAATTGCAATCCAATAATGATTTAATTTTATCTTATTGGAACGGTTAGAAAAGTTTTATTTTTATTGTCCCTATTTGGCCGCGAATTGAGTTTGAATATTGAATAAGTTGGACCGTAAGAACGCCCGGGGTAAGGGTGGTTCGGGGTGGCACCTGTCACCTGCGGCAGTTAGGTAGTTACTGTTAGTTTGGCTTCTTTTAAAGTTATGCGTCTGTCTAAACGTACGACATTTTATGACAGAGTAAGCAAAATGCGCTTAATTAAAGTTTAAATTTTATTTTAAACGAAAGCTCTCTGTTTGAATGTCCTTTCTTTACGAGGGACTTTCTCTTATTGACTTATGTTGTCTAGTAGCTTTAGTCTTCCTAAATAAATTTAAATTCTTTAGATGTTATTTTGAAGTAATAATTATTTTATTTCAGCCCTCTTAACGTATAACTTACATAAAAATATAAATGAAAAATTAATAAGACATGTATGTTTGTAATTTAATTTTTTTCAGTATACTGTATTTAGCGAAACCCCATTTTATTTATTTTGCCTGTTTATCGTTCTAATTTTGTGAATTTATTTAGGGACTTTCACTGAAAGGAGGAATTTGTAGGAAGCAACAGAATCTGCTTCCCATCCCTTCATAAGGGTTCGTATAGGGAAGCTCGTTGAAAATAAAATTGCATTAACTTTTATCGATAGTCATTTAGACGCGTTTGTGTTCAGCGGGCGAAACGAGGGGGCGCCACCTGCCGTCGCCTCACTCCGGAATAGTTTGAAACTGTCGTGGCTTCTACACTAATGCGGAAGATAAAAATAAAACTTTGTATAAAAAAGTTCATATTGGCGTAATTTGTCGCAATAAATATATATACAGATCAGATATTTTTCTGTAAGGAGGTAGAGCCTAGATGGCTTAGAACGGGGCGATACTATCGCCACACTATGACTTGATAAAGTTCTGTATTGTGATGCAAGCCTATGGAAGTCGACTGACTTACATACGAAGCCATATTGGGCCATCTCTGTGTCCCACAAATACGGCCACAAAGTGACCTATGTTCAAGTATGACCAAGCCAACAATGTCCATGGGCAACAGTACCCACTTAGCAACAGCATGGTCGTTTGTTTCTTCAAACTTGTAAAAACAGGAAATATCCTAAATTTCTTTGTTCACATATTCCTCTATTCTGTGACACTGACCCACGCTTTAAAAAAATTTAAAGTAGGTAAATTCCGAAGACGGTTAAATTCGCGTGCCTGAGAATTTGCGCTTGAGTGCGCTGTCGGTGTCACGGACGACGGCCCAAACCGCGGACATGACCCTAGGTATAAAGTTATACATGATACGCTATTAAGGTTGTAGAACTACGAGGATTTGTGGGTTAACTGCGGCAGCACAGTCGCCATGCCTATATCTGGTGTAAAACAGCTGTGCAAAGCTCCTGTCTTTGAAGGGTGTGATAAGACAACGATCCAAAAAGTCTCTACTATTCCGAACATTATTGTAATGTTATCTAAACTCAATGACAATTTGTTCAATTTATAAAGTAAATACTTACTTACTAATATTTATCGAGTGAATAGGTGTCTCAATTAAAGTTCACTTAATTGAGCTTACTCGGAAGAACAACTTCATTAGTCAACAAATCCCAACATGGAGCGTAATGAAGCTTCCCCAAGTTTTAGAGGCAAGTTGCTATGATGGGCTAAAAATAATGTCCAATAAAGAACTCTATATGAATCTTAACTAATATTAATAATATAACTGTATATGAGTTGAACGTTCAAAACCCTGTTAAAAGGTGGTAGAGCCGGTAAGGTTTAACGGGGGAGATATAACTGTTACATCAATTCCTAGAGTGAAGAAGAATTATGTTCCGGTGGGAGATTTCAGGAGTGGGAAGGCAAGTCTTCAAGCCTGTTCTATATGGGCACTTATCATACCTTATCAAGCAGAATGCAAGCCCATTTAATAAAAAAGGTTTTGAGGCGCCACTAAAGCCCTATCTATATTAAGACTTGAAACATTCTAAATTAGTAATTTCGTCTTCCACGAGTGCCCTTCTGGCTGGCTACTGATATCAAACTTTCAACTTAGTCTCAAGGAATTCCAGTGACATGTCTGGAAACTCTAATAGGATTTGCGAAGGGCACTGACCACTTAGCATTAAGCTGGATTCCCGTTCGCTATTTCTTCCATTACATAAACATTCCGTCGGTTTGAAATATAGCTTCGTATATCTACTACTATACGTCATGCGGAAAATCCAAGATGAACACTCTAAGAAAAAAGGAATTTTGCAATCGTTTCTCAAAACTTCAATTGTCACTTTACGCAAGATATGCTTTAGATAATACAAATACACAAACTCTCGGTGTTTGTATATAAGTATTAACCTTGAACAGAAATCTAAATGTATTATTTTTACTACTTAACCCGAGATCGATCCCGGAGCCCTCTGCGTAACAGACTAATGGTGACGTTCGTGTGTCATATGTAGAAGGGATAACTATCTTAGGAACAAACCTAGTTTAGTGAGATTACAATGAACAGGAACTTTACCTTCACAGGATTTTATTCCTAACTACTTACATTAAATTTGAAGGGATAAAGTTAGTTACGAAAGGACGAACTACAGATATTTAATAAATTCCTGGGAATCTTCAAAATGTTTAATCTTCGCCAGCCCAGCGAAGTGACTGCTGTAATTTTAATCCACTCCAACTTTGTGAAGTCGGAATTTATCAGTAAAATTATACTATTCAACGACTTTGGAAGCTATTTCGGTGTCTCGTAACTATAAGATAAACACGCTATCTTCAAAACATTAATAACTGTTCAATCAGATAGGTAGCTACAAATTTGATAAATAGTTTACTAATAATACCACTGTAAATAATTTACTAATAACTTTACGTAGATACACTTACACTACGAGTAATAACTTTATGTAGAGTAGTTTCTTGTTTAAACAATATTTAGGCATGATAATATTTTTTTAGTAAAATTGTTTATTTCTCGACGCTTACACCTAATATTTGCGACTCTAAATGAACTTTCTGTTCATATACAAAACTAAATGAAACGTATTTATTTTGTTCTGGCTCATGTCGGCAGTTACAAATTTTCAGTACATCACTATATTTTCACTAATCACACACACGCAGTCCCTAAATATACAGATATTAATTTTTGGTAGCGACTTATAAAATGTACATACACATGGCCGCACACACTCATACGTACAAAGCTAAATAGATGCATACATATATGGATTGAGAAAATAAGTAAATATTTTGTTCAATAGACATTTTATGAATTACTCAAAGCAATCAGCCATTTTTTTCTTAAAATGTATTTTACACTAGAACATTTACATTATTGTTTCAAATTTAGTAAAGCATATGATCGATGACATTTGTGCTATACAAATTATAATGTAATGTTTGAAAGCACAGTATTTAAACCTTAAACCAATGTTTATTTCTATAGCGTCAAAACAGATTAACCGTATTCATGGCAAATAGCCCAAGAAATACAAATGACGCAAGGTAATATTAGCTAGCAAAGAATTCTAAAAGCTAATGTTCCGGCGGAAGCGCGCAAAGGTGAAGGGAGGTCGCCGTTGAAATATTCTTGCCAACTTTCCCGAGGTGCGCCTGTTTATCATACTCACGGCTTCGTTATTGTGATAGCTTGTAGCTGCGTACGATAAGTAAAATAGAAAGATACTTCACTGTCTTGAAGTTGAATAAATTCACAGAAGGATTTTATCATTTACTGTTTCAATTCTTGACAAATAAAAAACATGTGTAGAGAAAATTTACGTATAAATAAATAATATTACGTAATGAATAAACAAGTATTGCAAACATTTTAGGGACATTTTAGAACGGAGACATGGAAAAATTTATTTACGCAACAATTTCAATTCTCAAAACTGGTTACACTTTCTTGTTAGGAGTGATCAATCTATGCAATTTACTCATCTAAGGTAGCTGTATTCATAAGGAAACTTCACAAATGTGAATAAAGCGGGAGATACAATACAAAAGTTATGTTTTAACATTAACATCTACTTTAATGCTCGTTGTGTTTTGCTTTGGAACTTCTGAATTATGTTGTTTTGGTCTTTGTTACGAGTAATTCACAAGTCCTTCGAAGAGAGGTGCGTGGAAATCGTAAATTGCACTAGGTTACGAAAACTGTAAAGGGCTATTGAAATTGCTTACTCAAGCTTAAGCAGCATGGTAGAGTTTCGCAAGGTGCAGATAATCTTTTCTTTACGACGTTTATAACTATCGAATGACGTTATAGTCCTATATGAGAATCAAATCTAGTGTGTAGGTAATAATATATTCATAATTTTATATTGTACCCATTATCCGAGTATAGGGGCGATATTGACTGCTTTCCACCAGGTATTCATTCTCTCACTCTTCTCTCACTGGTTTTGTTTAAGAAAAATGACACTATAATTACTTTCACCAAATCGTAATGTAATGTTAATATCGTGTTATATCGTCCACAATACTTCTACGCTAAGTACTCACTCACCACGTCAAAGTTGAACGTGCAACCCGCTCCCGATTCCCTGATTTATTGGCTATAAATCAGCTTATCGGTTGTACGAGAGTAAACACGTCGGGTGCCGTGACAATTATGTTAATATCACCTACAATTATAATTATTACGCATTCATTTCAAATACAGACCACTCGGTACTTGATAACGATTTGTACTGGAAAGTTTTAGAACTATGACGAGAGAGAGCAGAGATTGGAGCGTTAGATTTGATTTTAAAATCTCTGAACCCAGAACCCTAGTATTCTGTACCGAAAGGTTAAAAACGGAACCCTATACTAACCCGCTGTCTGTACGTCTGTCCGTCTCTTACAGGGCTCTTCCTCCTGAACCATAATAGCTAGGCACTTGAAGTTTTTATAGAGTATGTTCATACTCTGTAATGTAACTATGGCCGCTATAACAACAAATATAAAAATAAAAAAATAGTTGAAAATAAATAGGAGTCGCCATACAAGAAACCGCTATTTCTCGACGTTTTCTGCTTTATGTGTTGAACCGTAATAAGTAGTTCAACATTTTCAAAATGTATTTACCTTGATGTCACTTATAACAACAAATACTAAAAGTAAAAATAAAAATATGAAGATTTTGGTGGTACGGAGCCTATCGTGTGCGAGTTCGACTTGCACGTGGCTAATTTTATTTTGTCTCAGTTGACAACAGTAGAGTTGTATCTTAATTAGATCTCATAACATTAAAATTTTCGGCATCACTTTCAGTTAAGTAGCTATCTCAGGTGCTTCAGTCTGATTGTATTGTTAAGCCTTATCTGATAAAATTTCAAGAATTTACTAAATATATATACGGAAGTCTATTCGTTTGTTTGTCAGTTATTTTCCACTTTTAATCGCTCAGTAAATTAAGCAAACTTCTATAAGTTAGCAAACATGTCGTTATCAAAACAAAATTTGGGAGAAGTAAATCGAATAAACGTTAAGCAGGAGAAATTGTGCCAATAAACTAATATGTATTATACTATTCGTAACAACAATACAATTGCGTATTGTATATACAAAAATAATACATTAAAGTAAAAACAGCTTTTACGGTATCCATTGCGGTTTTTACGCGAGCGCTACATTTACGCGCGCCTTAATTTACGCACCTCACGCAAATTATCGCCCGTAATGTCCGTTATAGCGCTGGAATGATCTTGATAATGTTCCGAGTGTCCGTTTATTTCTGTTCGCTAAACGCCAGAAATACGCCTATACACTTGCCGCAATCCCTACTTTCACGCACCTGACGCAAACGATGTGAAAATAGCCTAACATACACAGTATTCATATGTTTACGTATTAAAGTACCGAAATAATGTGCACTAAGGAGATGATGTCAGAAGTATTTGCTGAGAAATTTTGATTGTGCTATTACAGTCGTGTGTACCCGGACTAATGACTTGGTAATTGTATAATGCATAGTATGTAGGTAAGTATAGGTGCATTAGTTTACTTAATATTATATATCATAACCCGGAAGTCTTTTTTTTTTAATAACATAAGAGTAGCAGACGAGCATGCAGTCCACCTGATGGTAAGTGGCTACTGCCGCCCATGGACATCTGTAATCAACCCCAGATAGGATTAGATATTCCTACCTGAGGTCGGCCACAGATGCGCCGCTACCCTAGAGGACTACGCTGGAACGCCTCGGAAAAGTCTGTCTCCCTTACCACACCCTTCAAACCGGAACACAGCAGCGCTTAACACTGCTGTTATTAGGTAGAAATAGGTGTGGCGGTGGTGCCGCCGGAGTCGAACCACAAAGGGTTCTACCACCTTTTAAAATTGAATAAGAATTACGCAAAATTTTAATATTTAATAGATACACTATTAATTTAGAAGTATTTTTTCTATTTTGCGGTTATCATATGATTATGTGAACATGCATGATAAATACAAGTAATTTATTACCCATATGTAATTCGAGATCACATACGTCATTGTAACAATAGTCTGGGGATCACCTGGTTTAATTGATTCGATAAAACAAAACCAGACACATTCGTCTGATAAGGTTTATGCTTCGTAAATATTCCATAATTAAATTATTTACTGATTTTTTTAGGAAGCTGAACTATTTGTTTAACTGTATCACAATACAAGTCTGTGCAAGAATTAATTTATTGTTATTTCACAACTGAATAACACGCACTTTATTTGAATTGAGCTTAACACGGTCTCACGTGAAGCTCGTGTGCAAATCCAAGGCAAAGAATTTTAATCTGGTTGTTCTTATATGGAAGATAGAATAGTTTAAATACATTTTGTTCGTCAATCCATTTCATTGATTTTAATTGACGATCCTTGATGTTAAATAAAAAGAATGGTCGTATTTCGAACAACGGACGAACTACTTGTTTTAGTAATTGCCTATAGCAGTTAATTATGTGAAACTACGCATGACTTAACCATACATCAATTATGATCGTATTACCCCACTCCACAAAAGTGGTATGATAATAAGTTGATATAGAATATAAATATTATAAAATATGTTCTTTATCAATTAGGAGGGCAGAAAGATATGATAATAGAATTTCAAATCCAGGCATAACATATTTGATTTTACAAAGGTACCCTATATTTCATGGAAGTAGTTCAGTTTACCCACTAAATTAATACCATATTGTATTCAATATCAATGGTTTAGTTATCTGTGATCTATTTAGGAGGGTAAAATTACCTTTGACATTTAAGGCACCCTGAGCTCTTAAAATCAAAGCTTAGTGGGCGGATCGCTTATGTAGGGAGCGCCCTCTGATTGTAAGGCTGAGCGACCATTATCAATACCAAGCGATGGCGATATCATAGCTTGAGAGATAGTTGCTACAGCTACCATCTTGTCGTTAAGATACTGAACAATTGCTTAAGCCGCTACCACTCAGGCGACCAATATGTTGCTTGGGCGACCAAAGACGTGTACATGTTTGATTATATTCTAAAACTCTATCAACTGCAGATTATTTACGCGTGAATAAATGCCTAAGTTACAAAAACGTCGCCGATGAGTTTCACAGTAATAGCCGTGTAGAGTTTTAGGTCGCTGGTTTCTAATCCGAAATATAATTTGGAACCCTTGTGCGCTAGTGACGATAGTGTAGGTGAGTAAATGTATAAATACCGTAGAACTGTGCGGTGCTCCCTTCGGCGACCGATCGACCGTGATGCACACACACTCGCGACTCCCAAATAGGTCCCCAGGACCCCCGTAATAAATATAAATTATATTATACGTCCCGTGACGAAATCTGAATACCGACTGTCTGTACAATGTGTGTTATGACAGAAACGTCAACCTTTTAAATTTTGAATTTACTCCTTTTATTTATACTCAGTATTTTGACCAGTTCTAAATACTGAACATACCCCCGCCCGAGAAAGGCCAAGCCTTTATCAACCAAAATCCAAAAAATAAAAGCTTACACCGAACATATAATAAACATAAATTAACACAAACAAGTTTGTGACAACCCTATTCCGAAGGCAGCCTACAAAACTTAACCATAGGCCGAATAAATATAACCGATGTTGTTTTCAGTTTATCCGTATAATACAATCTTTCTCAGGCAGTAAATCCAAGATCCGACCTAATTTCCATTTTAAAGAAGGCAAGTTTTCTTCTTTTAATAAAACTAAATCTCCGATTTTAGGTGATCCTCCAGGTTAAGTCCATTTACTTCTAGTTTGAAGCAAGTGAAGATATATACTACTCCGTCTTCTTCGAAATCTTTTAATAAAGAGCTTGCGCCAATTAACATCTCTTCAATCTATTGTTAGGTAAATCCGCCAAGTTATTTTCCAGTTCCAATAATAAGATTTACCTATTAATAATGAGCTGGCGTTAAAACGTCAAACCAAAGGATCTTCCGTTACCGCACAATGGTCTACAATTGAGATCTGCTTCCCTCCTGGTGAATACAGTTTCAAGCTCTTCATAAGTTAAAACAAGTTCACCGATTACTCGTTTCAACAAAGTTATTGCTGACTTTACAGCCGCTTCCAATAAATCACCAACATGAGGTGCCGAAGGTATAATAAATAACCATATTATATCCTTTACAGCAGCATCATTAATCAGTACTACTCGATCTAATAATGTTTTTCTTCATCTAGATGTCTTCTTGCAGCTGTATTATTTGTCCCACAGTCGAACCGAATGACATGTGAAAGACTCCGCCGAGAAGTAAACGTAGTTAATGCTACAAGAAAGGCTTCCTTCGTCAAATCGTTGACACTTAATGTTCATTGTACAACCTTTGCACAAGAACAAACAAAAACTCAAAAAGATATACACCATAAGGCTTTAGGATTCCTTAACCGCGAAACCCCAATAATAAAAGAAAATCTTTAAAATAAAGAAAAGCAAAATCCGTTTGAAATAGCCCGGTGGCATTCACCCTATCCGTAGGTAACGAAACCATTAAATCCATTTGACCAAAAAACAAAATATTCTACAATGTTTTCATTGTAGAATATACCTAGACCTATACATAGACCTTTCCCAATAAAAAATAATAATAGAACTAAAGCCATAAAAAATATAACTAAAATAAAACCGTAAAACCGCTAAATCAAATTAATATCTTTTTCCGAAATTTATTTACCGTACGTTGTCTTTCCATGATAGAGAACCGTTTTCTCACAGATGAAAAGGAACTATTTACCGTAAACGTATCTGGTAAATATGGCGAACCTACCGCATATCGCCGTGTATCATCCCGGTGATGATAATTTTTATTATAAATTTTATGATCCAAATATCTTGGATCCGCAATGACGCTAGGATTATCGTTAGTGTCCCTAACTTTATGTACAAAATTGACCGATTTAACGTTTGTGAATGTTTGGCAAACGTTAATATTCTGGGCACCTTTATCATTATTTACCGCGTATGAAAAAGGCCCGGACAATACATAACCAAAAATAGTTTGTATAGCGTGAGGCAAATTATTATTTATTTTAACAATATCCCCGAGCATAACCTCTCCTAATAAATCCGCACCGATTAAAATATCAACCTCCCGACTAAGGTAAAAATATTCATCCGCAAGAGGTAGTCCTTTGTAATGACTACAAATCTCTTGAGGTAAATTGAAACTAGGCAACTGATTAGTTATTTTATTTAAAATAGTAGCGGTAGATACCAATAACGGTCGACGTGAAAACCGCGGTCGAATCGTTAAATTAACCCCATTTCTACCACTATCCACTGGTATGCCACTCAGTCCCGTGACTGTAGAAGCATTTGTTGTAAACCGCCTTAAACCTAATCTATTGGCACAACTCTCCGAAATAAAACTGCCTTGACTACCGTTGTCTAATAATGCACGCGCTTCTTGATATTGACCATGTTCATCCTTAATATGCACCATGGCCGTAGACAAAAGAACCGTACGATTAAACATGTTACCTTCAATCATGTTAGAAGTCAACGAAGCACCACCTTGATTCGAAACCGTAATATTTGCCCTGTTAGATCCGCTAACAGATGCAGTATATGGATTATCCTCCACCCTATCCGCGACAACATTAGAAGCATGTGCCCTACTGTTACCGGTCACAGTAGGTGTCGCCGCCGACCTTGCACTGCCCGATGCTGTCTGGTAGTGAGGTAAATCCATGTGAATAAGATGATGATGCTTAGGTGACTTACACTTAAAGCAAACCCATGAAGATTGACAGTCCGCTATCTTATGAGAGTTAAAACATCTAAAACATAGTTTATTTTCTTTGATAAAGTCTTTCCTAAGACCCACCCTTAAAGATAAAAATTTATTACATTTGGAAAGATGATGTATTCCCTTTTTACAACATTTGCAGCCTACCTGCCTATTTTCCTGAAATGCCGCATGAGTTTTAGTAGTGCCATATGTCCGATGTGAATCACCACTTGACTCTAAAATCCTAAGTTCATTTTCCAAAAACCTTATTAAATCCTTAAATTCCGGAAAGTCCTTTCCTGTAAACCGTTCTTCAAAACCTTTTTTTAGACTATTATCTAATTTTTGAAAATTAATGTAAAATAATAAATGAGTCCACTGATCAACCGGAAAATTCATCTTTTCTAGCGCTTTCGTGTTTTCTAATAATGTATTTAAAAATAATTTAATAGAACTCAAATGTTTGGTGACATGTGAAATATGAAACAAATTATAAAATAGTTTATCTGCTAACAATCTTTTATTATTATATCTATTGTTCAATAGATCCATAGCAACTGAAAAATTATCTCCCGAAATAGATAAGTGTTGCAATAAAACCTTTGGTTCTCCAGTCAATGAACCTAATAAGTAATACATTTTCTCCGAATCAGATACAGCATTATCTTCACATATCAAAGAATTAAATAAATCCATAAATGAAACAAATTCTTCTATTTTTCCCGAAAATGTAGGAATCTGTATCCGTGGTAAAACCACCCGCTTCCGCTTGTCACCATCATCCATTGACCTGAACTCCGAACCATGTTCAGTCTCCGAAGATGATATTTCCAAAAACTTCCTCTTGATATCATAATATATTCCATTATATTTTTTAAAATCGTCCGAATAATCCACATCAGAGCCTTCGTCCAATTCCGATTGCAGCTCCAAAAACATCGACGTAAATTCTTCATAATTACGATCCAAATCATGATACCGTATTTTAAAATTATTTTTATCTATTTCAGATTTAGGTTCCCGCTGAGAAAGATCGTAAATAGAATCCAAATTATGGATTGCTAAATCGTATTTTAATTTATTCAACCTTTGTTTAGATTTAGGAGCCATTTCAAAAAGTTGAAATGAAAAAATAAAATAAAATTTAAACCGATAGAACGCTGTCACAAAATTATATGTCAACCGACTTGACAAATATGAAAGCACAAAATATTACCGAATGTAAATTATAATCCGCAATAATAAAAATCCAAACCGAAATAAAACCGACCGAAATAATAGAGTAGACAACGACCATGCAGTCCACCTCCACCTGGTGTTAATGACCACACGTGCGCTGTTACTCTTGAGGACTAAGTTGGAACGCCTCGATTAAGTATATCTCCCTTACCACACCTTTTTCAAACCAAAATACAGCAGCTCCAAACACTGCTGTAATGGCAGAAATAGATGTGGCGGTGGTGCTGCCGGAGTCGAACCACGTAGAGTTCTACCACCTTCAACCGACACAACCCGAAACAGGAGAATGCTCAATACAAGCCCGACCGAAACACTTATAATAATCCGAAAAAACGCCTAAACCGTTGACGTTTCTTGTAGTACCCGATGTACATAAATAAAATAGTAACCGAAATAAATACGTGTATCCCTACGTAATAATTGTAGAGTACACAGTTTTTGAATTTGTCCAGCCGCTGTAAATACTTATAATCCGGCAAAGTATTTACAAACGACGTGGACGTGTACCGATGTCTACACTACTGTTCACCAACACACAAGAATATACTTGCGAGCACGGAAACCCGAATCCCGACTCGAAGTGACCAAAATGTAGAGTTTTAGGTCGCTGGTTTCTAATCCGAAATATAATTTGGAACCCTTGTGCGCTAGTGACGATAGTGTAGGTGAGTAAATGTATAAATACCGTAGAACTGTGCGGTGCTCCCTTCGGCGACCGATTGACCGTGATGCACACACACTCGCGACTCCCAAATAGGTCCCCAGGACCCCCGTAATAAATATAAATTATATTATACGTCCCGTGACGAAATCTGAATACCGACTGTCTGTACAATGTGTGTTATGACAGAAACGTCAACCTTTTAAATTTTGAATTTACTCCTTTTATTTATACTCAGTATTTTGACCAGTTCTAAATACTGAACAAGCCGAATTAAACTCATATACCTTCATATCACTATTTTAAACAAGTTGCTTACCTTCGTATAGGACAAAAATATATAAGTTAGTCTCGTTTTCCTATTATTTTTGAACATTCTTTTATTTTCGTATTTAGTCATCCATGTCCATTTGAAAAATTCTCCCCCCCATATACCTACCCTTCATTATCCTTACTATTATAAGCACTTATTTAACATAGTTTATACTTAAAACTTATAGCAAGTATATGTACTTCATTATCCTTAATTATTATGAATGCGGAAGATGGTTTGATTGTTTGTTCCGCTAGTCAGGCTCTGCTAAATAATCGATCGTCATGAGATCTGGCAGACATCATGTCTGCCAAACCCGCTCCGTCATGGAGATGAACGAATTCTTCTTTTAATCCAGGAAAATATACGGATTACGAGGGAATATTGGAATGTTTCATTAGTACGTACTATATTTTGCTTACCTACGGCTTTATTACTAAAATTTTATAAGCTTCAAACATACATAAACTATTGAGAAATTAAATTCTTATATCTAAAATTGTCTGTTACTTGAATAATATTTTAATCGATATTTTTAAGCACGATGGTTTTCTACGTTTTTTTTTATAATATAGTAGACGAGCATGCAGTCCACCTGATGGTAAGTGGCTACTGCCGTCCATGGACATATGTAATCACCCCAGGCAGGATTAGATATTCTTACCTGAGGTCGGCCACAGATGCGCCGCTACGCCCCTGAGAACATGTAAGACTTGATTTGAAGCAATGGCGATTGACGATGATTCTATCCTTCCAGACCAATGCTCTCCAATAGTTTAGTTATAGTTTGTTGATAACACAGTCTAATCTTAGGGCTGTAATTTGGGTAAAACCACATGGTCGTTTACCACGGAGTGCTATAAAGAGATACACTAGTATTCTTTCTACGTTTATCCACGTCCGCCCACGTGACTGACACACTAACACATTATGGCGCTTTTTATATACAATTCCCATTCATTTTATTACCCCTTTTTAGATCATGATGCGTATATAACCTCAATGGTTGTCTATACTACGACTTTTGGAAGTGTTCTGAAGATATATATTTTTAAATGTAGAAATAATGTATAGAGGTGAAATTCGGTGAGGTAAATTATTTATTTGATGAAGTAACAGCGTTTGTTATTTAAAAATGTTATATACATTTCTGTATAAAATGTACATTCCTTGTTGGGGTAGAGAAACCTATTCCAGTCTTCCCCAACTTGTGGGATCAAAACTGTGGGATTTTAAATTTTTAAAAAAGAAAATGATAGCGTAAAATTATAACATGTATACGTATGTATGTCTAACCGTGAATGTATCATATCATAAAGGTTATAAATCAATGCAGCTATGACGTACATAAAAGTGTCTAATACTTAATCTGCATTTATAGATAGTATCTCAGTTAAGGTCGTGTTCCGATCCGGTGGTAGTATAAAACAATAATATTGTAACTACCAATTCGTAAGCGCCTCCGTGACATAATATAAAATTCTAGTTCACATAAACGAAGCCGGTAAACACAACGAGTTTAACTCCCTTTGTGTCGACGTTTCAACAATTACGACATTGTTGTTGATCAATACAATAATACAACAACAACAAACCAACAATGATACTGATCTTGAGATAATACCCTGTTTATGTTGACGCCTTGATGATGTGTAAATACGAGTAGTTAAGCGTCAGTATTACTCAATTGAGTCTATTGTCTCATTATTTTTATTCAACAATATATTTGTGCTGTATTTATTTATATACATACGAAACCCTAAAAAGAACAAAGAAGATCACTGTTCTGTCAGATAAATTCATCTTATATATAAAATTCTCGTGTCACAATGTTAGTTACCGTACTCATCCGAAACAGCTTTACTGATTTTCTCCGAATTTTATATTCATATTCAGTAGGTCTGAGAATCGGCTTCTGTCTATTTTTCATACCGCTAAGTGAATAGGTCTTCACCCTTAACATTTTATATTTATATGACAACACAACGTTTGCCGGGTCAGCTAATTTTATTATAAAAAAATATGATTATTGTAAAAGTCAAACCAATCATAATGTGTATCATAATGAATTTAAACTTCACGGCCAAATATGACTAAATTGTCTGCACAATACCTATTAATTCTATGAAATCAATAATTGCTCACTCAGGAGTAAAATTCGGGGCGTCGTGTTTATTTATAGATAACAGCTGCTTATGTAACTGGTATCATGTTATCACTTAACTAGAATGTTATCTAATTAGTGCAGCCGCAGACTGCCTAGAGTCGTTACGGAGAAATCTCTCTACGCAGACTCTACGAAACTCTACATGTAATATTGATATATAACAGATAGCCTTTCTAAAGTCCATTTCAAAATTCCCTCCAGAGACTGTGCAAGAACTACCGTCATCAATTTGTAGAATTATTTTATAAAGTTTCGTAATATGATCGACACTTCCAACTTAGTTCTCAAAAATAGCAACACCTGTAGCAAACAATACTTTAATTAACGAGTCGTCTTTCATTTTTTTTATACTATAAAATTATTCTGAACAAAGAAAATACACACGACTTTTATAAACTTTATTTTTGGAAGTCAATTAAAATATACAGCAATCAAAATAAATTACGTTTTCATAAAATCAACACACATTGTGACAACCGAACTCACCCCATCAATATACATGATCTGACCCTAAATTAATGTTGACTTTCGCAAAATTGAATTGTTTAGTTCCATCCCTGTTGACCCTCTCTGTTCACCCCATTTAACTGTATTGAAAAAAATGTGCCAATATATTTTTATGCAAAAATGTGTTTATATAAAGTACCTACAAACAGACCCACGTTATTCTTTGAATCAGCGTAATAGGTATACCTATATTCCTTTATGAAGCAAAAACACTATTGTTATAATAAGGAAAAGGACGTTTACTTATCATGAGTTATGTGCAAAAAAATCTAATCCGGTATTTATTTGTCTACAAGAAAAGCACCCCTAATGTCATATAGTCACAACTCCTAAAAGAGTGGGAGTCTTATCTGAAATCTCTATCTGCATCTGGCATTGAATCTCCGGATTTTCAACGCTTTTCAACGGATTTAACGGATTTTCTTAATAACTTATACTCTCTGCATTACGGGTGCATAAGTGCGGGTTGTAAGACCTTAAAACAACTTTAAAACTTTATTTTAAGAATTCTCAGATATACAGGTTTTCTTACAGTGCTCATTGCTGATTGCTCATTGCTCAGTGACATTGTGATAATTAATTTCTAATACGGACATAACTTTGAGATTACGCCTGATTAGGCGTGCCTGGAAGTCGAATGTCGAACATTCAGATTGAGAGGTTGAATTTCTAAAGACTAACCTATCAACCTTTTTATTAGCGCCACTTTCCAATAGCAATAGCAAAATAAATTGAATTTAAATTTCAAATCATCAAAATCTTTGAAGACCTCACACCTAACATTGCATTGAAGACAGTAATTAGTTGTGCACACAATAATTACCAAACGATATGTTCACACGTCATTACAGTACTAATATTGTTGAGTGTGCTCGCTTCCTTATCTCCTACAAATACCTACGCACATCTCGCGTCTGTTTGTCTATCTCTGTGTGCCGACTGTCGGAATGTGATATGATTAAATTTAAATTTCAGATAGGTAATTTAAGTTTCTCAATATTTGTTTTGTCATCTTTTTCAAAATGTATTCTGCAGCAACAAAAGCCAATCAAAGCAATAATATTGTATACGACTACAGAATTGTATTAAAAACAAAAAAAAAACTATGCTTAAAATATGCGTAATAAAGAGGTTTTATAAATTCTATGCTAGAACTATTTAGACGAATCCAGAATCTAATTCATATGTTAATTCGCGACAAGCCGTTTGGGCTGCCAAGCGTGCCGAAGGAGACATACATAGAAACGCTAAAAAAGCATTATCTTCCACAATGTAAAGAAATTATTAAATGAAAATATATACATAAGACATTATGAGCAATATTCATATAATACACAAGAAATTGTTTATTACTTTAATCGCGGATTGCGAATCGCGCCTTTCACACTTCAGAACTAAGAATGTTTCTCCAGGTTAGATCACTTAAGTTATACAAGTATAAATAATTTATATACATCCAATAAGTGCATATAATTCATGTAAATATGTACGAGACGGACTCACAGTATTTACATACTTTATTGCCGTGAAAGTTTTATGAATTATGTATCTAGTGATATCTATATTCATTATATACATTTATCTAAGTAGTATGTGCCTAATAATATTAAGCTAATACCCGTTCTTTATTACGTTGTTTTCGTTTGTCTTCATAAATAAACTCATAAATTAAATAAGAGGTTAATGACCACCCTATTAATATCCAAGATTAGAAATTTAAATTAGAAAAAATATATGATCGTCTTTACGACTGTAATATATCTAACCAAAAATCAACATGCCCAAACTCTACATAGGAGGTAGAGTTAACAAACAAGTCGTAGACATTGACAATATAATGTAATAGTACTAATAAAAAATAATTGATATCATTATACCATTATGATTTGTTGAATAAATAGCCTAATATGTAGGTAGTATAGTATATGTTAATGTTAATCATATTAAAAATTATAGTGACCTAACTAATCGTCATATAATAACAATCTCTACATTTAACTTTCACAATGATTGGATGTCATCAAAGAAGTAAAGAACTTAGTTAATTTACTTAAATCATTGAACAAGAATATATATAGACTAGATAGATACATATAGGTAATAGTTAAATACAAATAAATTAGTTTCAAAAATACTTTATACATGTGTAGAACGTTATAGGAAATCTAATAAGACTTTTAACCCAACCACCCCATTCAAAGTTTCAACCCAAAAAAGACAACATAGATATAAACAAAATAACACAAACATAGATATAAACAAAACAACACACAATAAACCAAATTTTAACACAACCGTTACAAAACCTATATAAATGCATAACAACACAAACACGTAAAACACACAAAATCCTTCAAAAACAAACAATAACACTATAAACAACGCACCTTAAGCCACCTTCGGCGCGTCTCCGTCAAAAAGTCAGTGAGCACCATGATCACACACAAACCCGATAACGAAACTTTCGGAAGCTCGGAACGTAACGTGCGGTTCCCGCGAGCGCCGCGTGCGGAGTGCGAGTGACTATGGACGGAGGGACCCACTGCATTGTTTTATCGCCCCCGCCACCCGCGTCACACGCTACAGGGTTGCTTAGTGCAGGAATTTTGAATCGTCAAATTGTTTCACTGCTGTGCATACGTTGGTAAAATGCATGCCTACATACCAGCGATGGTAGCGTAAGGCTGAAGATCAGACTCAATGGCACGTTTTGAGAGGGGCCTACTTCTAGAACTGTAATGTTCTAGGCGGAGGTTATCTCACAATGAAGTTTTATAAGAGGTCCAGAAGCCGTAGTCCATCTTAGGTAGTAGCACCTATTGGTAGACTTTACACAACCTTCATATTTCTTTAACAGAGTTCTTAGCCATATAAGCTGCATCCCAATATTTTCCTTCACCCTTCAAGAATATACTTAATAATTAATTTCTTCGCATATAATTTCGAAAAATTAAAGTTAATTAAAGTTGTGCGTGCGTGATTTGAAACCCGACCCTTGAAAGTAGGCGGCTGAAGTTCATATCACTAATTTACTATTTCACTCAGAACAATTAAGATATGTATGCTCCAAAAAATGTGAAACATTCCATTTAAGTTCTCAAGGAGCAAAGCATTTATGATCAACCTCACGTAGGATACATATTTGCAATTAGTTACACATGTCAGTCGTAGCAATTAAGTCCACTAATAATTAGTTATAAATATATATTCTCGTTTCCAAATGTGTCAACCCTCAGGAAAGCACTCTAGTTATCCTGCAATCTGCGGGACGCTGTCGCAGGCCTCGCCCGCACCCAGTCCTTCAGTGCAGAGGTCTCAAGAATGTCAAGATGCCACTTCTGCAAATACGGTCTTCATTATGCGACGGATTACATAATGTTCAACTTATTTAGTTTAATTACTTCGGAGCTTTGTTGAAACTCCAATAGTGCATATACAATCTTATTAAGAGATTCTTGTTCACAGATGTATTATATAGGTAAACGCTGTTTAAGAGATTTTTTTTTTTATATTTGAACCTAAGGATAAAGCAGACGGGAGAAGAAAAGTAGTCATTGTCGTTGTAACACCAGATCTCTTTTTACATATATTTTAAAGAATTCACAAAATGTATTTCTTATCATTAAATTCTCTAATAGCTTTTGAATGACCATGAGGGATAAAATGAGACCTGTACCCAGCAGTGGGACATATAAACTGCTTTAAAAATGAGGAAAATGTCCCAAGAAAACCTTTGTAACTTATACCCAAAAATGGGACGATAATGGTTTATTGATAAACGGACATAACCAATTTAATATGTGTGTATTAGTGCTATCTCCACGCGACCAGACCCGGCTCGCTCACACCCACTTAGTTAGACTCAAGATGACACTTGAACGAGTACTATTTTAGTCCCAGATCTTCGGCTGTAAACATTTACGTATCATACATAGGTACACAAAGTTTTCTTATTTTTTTTATATACCTAGTGGTAAGTGATTATTGCCGCTCATGGACATCTGTAACGAACATCACATAGAACATGGTTTCAACTTGAAGTGAATCACAGATGTGTTGCTGTTAATAAAGACTAAGAGGTCGCGTTTAAATAAGTGACCGCCCCTTATTAATACTCAATCTATCTTTTTGCTTACCAAAGATCGAAATTTGTCAATTTTTAGTATAGAGTAGTCAAATGTCGATAATTGGTAGGCAAAACAATGGATAAATTATTAATGGCGAATATAAGTTAGCCAGTCATGTTGTTGATGTAAAGTAAAATTACTTTGTTAATGATGTTGCTATTTCTATTAGTATTTACATAAAATACCGTCATTAATTACACAAAAAATATGTTATGTTCTACAGTAACGATATGCGGTCTAATTATGGAGTTACAAATAACTCTATTTAATTATTTACTTACAGAAAAAAATACTGTAAACATATTTATACAAACAATATTCAGAAGAAGCAAAATATTTTGCTAATCATCTTTCGTTATCTTTCGTTTGCGGCTGTTCTTTGTAGACTTATTTGTAAATATACCTTTCACGTACTCTTGTAGGAAATAACAATTATTTATTCCAATATGTAATAATTATTTTAATGACAGAACCCATCGGCTTTCGAGTGCGTCGCTGGTGGCACCAATTTCTGCCTTATAACAGTAGTGTTAAGCGCTGCCTTGTCTTGTTTAAGGGTTTGTTAAGAAAAAACCCTCAACTGATTCCTTAAGATAGTAGGCAATGCATATGTGTCATTAGGTCAAACTTCAGTTCCATATATCATTAAAATAGGTAATGACGATGCTAACTAATAGTAGATACTTTTTCATTAAATTCGACTCCACACTGCACCCTCTAGAGACTTTCGTACAATTCTTTTACATATCATTTGAATGCGTACCTTGCCCACACAATACACACCACACACCCGCCACCCAGTCACTGACCTTACCATACAACTCCCTCGAGAAAGTAATAACGTAGTTGTACATGTAAATGACTATTTACGTAAAAAGTGTATTTGTGACGTAAATAGTTAGGTTTTGGTCAGCAGCGTATATGAATATGACACACTATGACACTCAGTATTCAAATAATGTTACAATATTGTGTAAGGCACCAGAGAAGCAAATTAAAGATTATAGAGATCTAAAAATCTACCAGTGTGGCCTTAATCTGTCGTAATGGTGAAACTCTACCTCCTAATGATGGGCTAATGATGAATAATAAACTTGTAGAGTCTGATTGAGGCTAAAAACCACGAAAAACGTTTTTTTATCTTTTTCAAACTTTATTTGCTCTTTTAACAACTCTACCTATCATAACGAGACTTTCTTACCTGAGACTTTAAAAAAAGGAAAGATTTAGAGTTTTAAAACTTGTCATAATCTTATTTTTGCTCTCATAATGGCTAATACTACAGTTCATTTTGGCAAAAATCATATTTTATTGGGTCACTACTCATTAAGCATTAAAAACTTTGATATAAAATGAATGGCAATAAGTGTGCTGTAAAATATTATCTTAAGTAACCTCGAAATTTATTTTAAATCAAATATCGCTTATCTTCTGACCAAATTTCCGTAAGGATATATAGCGTCTTCCGGGCTTATTTTTAAAGCCAAGATGTATTCTACATAGCCTATGTTTATTTATTTATTATCCATGTTAAGACTAAATTAATATGTAACAGTAATTATAGTAATATAAAAAAAACTGGAATTAATGTTATGACTAACTTGAAGGTCGTAAGCAGATATATTTATCCGAGGCGTTCCAACTTAGTCCTCAGGGGTTGCAACGCCTCTGTGGCAAACCTCAGATGAGAATCTACTTTATCTGGGGCTATCTATTCTATATTATAAACAAAACAAATTATATTTTAAGGTGGAAGAATCCTTTGTGGTTCGACGCTGGCGGCACCACCGCCACACCTATTTCTGCATTATAACAGCAGTGGTAAGCGCTGCTGTGTTCTGGTTTGAAGGATGTTGTAAGGGAGACATCCTTTTCCGAGGCGTTCCAGCTTAGTCTTCAGGAGTAGCGGCGCGTCTGTGGCCGACCTCAGGTAGGAATATCTGATCCTATCTGAGGTTGATTACAGATGTCCATGGGCGGCAGTAGCCACTTACCGTGGACTGCATGCTCGTCTGCTACTCTTATATTATAAAAAAAAACATGGATAGTTGTATTTATAATATAGAAGGTATTATTTGCATAAACATAGAAGTCATAATCTAAATCTAATTAAATATTTTTTGCAGGATAAGGACAGTTTCCGCTTAGAAAAGGTCGAGTAAAAACATAGTGACGACTTATTACTACTGTGCAAAATAAAAAAGGCAAGGAGGACTTTATTAATGAGAAGGGCAAACATATTTATTACTAACATTAATCTAGAGGAATTACTTACTACTCGCATTATAAATGTTACTTTACCGAAAACATGGGCCAAGAACTAGGGAAGTGCTATTATTATTAATTAATCACAATAATATTATACAATACTTAATTAAGACATGTGACGATAAAATTTAGGAATATGAGGATTTTTTTGTGGCCGATTTTTGACTTATTTCGAAGAATGCATATTTCTGCCGTTAGTAAGACCTTTTTTCACCATTAAAGTGTAGGTACCTGGGGTACCGAGAGCGCAGCTCCCTAATCGAAAATCGTATATACATTAATATTTTGATATATAATTCAGTATCGGTGGTGCCACCTTAAGTATATTTCTAAAATCTTCCCTTAAAATAATGGAAAGAAGAAATTTTCCAGTACTTTCGGTTTGCCTTTCCTATTATTAGAGTACCAAATATTCGTCTACAAAGATGGATTTTGATCAAGAATGAATCGGAATTGGAACTCAATCGATGTCATTTATTGCCACGAAGATTGGCGCTTTGTATAACAATAGACCCTTAGATGTACGGTGTAGGGGTGACATCAAGGACTGATAGGTCGGTTGATAAAGTGTAAAATTCTCTTAAATTGGCGATTTTGTGAAATAAAGTTAATAGGTACGTATTCACCTACTTATCATATACAATACAACCATGTAATTTTTGCGGACTGTAAAACCTAAATCTTTAAACGAAAAAAAAGGAAAGAAAAGGTATTAAAAAAATAGTTCTTATTATTAAAATTCAATTTAATTTAAATATCCTAGTATATCTGTTAATTGACTTGTAATTAGTAATCATATAGTAGGTAGTCTGAAGTTAATTATGAATTATGCATGAATTATGAATGCATTTTATTCAAATGTTTACCATTCCTTGAAACTTTCCTGGCGAGGTCCCCCGACCGCACATATCTTTTTATGTAACTATAAGGCTATTTAACTTTGTCTGAATTTCGACGTCACGTGCCTAGACACGCATGTTCGAATAAGTTTCGATGAAAATAACCTTCTGTATGCTTCATTATTCCTGGCAACCTGTAAGTGACTATGTTTTGCGAATATTTCATGTGACAAGATGCGGTATGGAAAAATGACGCATTTTTTATCAGTATGGTTAGTTATACTTTTCATGTATAACATGAAGTCACAGAGCCCACCAATAATTAATATATACAACTGAAAAAGGATTAATTAATTCAAGATATATTTAACACTCTTTTGGCAAAGACCGGCCCTATATAGATCTTCTGCTAAATACAATGTGACATCATAAATTGAGTATGCCCACGAAAGATCAATATGATCTCCAAAGACGAAATATTTTTTTGTATGTCTATTGGAGCGCACAAAAATAATCTTTTGAAACTTTATTTTTGTTTGAAGTGGTAGCGAAATACTACTCAACTTCCAACATTTCGCGTATATAAATATTGTTAATACTTAGTAGCAATATAACACTCACGTTAGCGTCGTCATATTGACAAACATCACTATTCGTCTGTTAAATATTTTAAAAGTGTCACCTCGCTTAGCGCAAACACACAGTCAATATTTACCTTTGCAGCAATTATGCTGTGACACGTGCTAACGAGCAGGGTTGGATACTATTTAGATTCAAGAATATAATGCATTGTATGCATCTTAAGATAACTAGCCTTTTTGAAAGAACTAAATCTCGAGCGTTCCCAGTTCCCAGAACCTTGAGAAGCTATTGATGACAGGTAAAGTAGAAGGAAAGAGACCTCGAAGACGCAGCCCCAAAAGATGGTGGGACTAAGTATCACAACATTTGGTGATACCAATCAATCAGGCAATTATCAGGCCACTGACCGCAATGTGGACCGCATGGTCTCGACGGTGTACTCGAGGTGTACTTTTTCATGTATTAGGGAGGTTTGGAGTACGTACGTGAAGTTGGAAAATGACCGACCCTTTTCGAATGTTTTAAACCGATCATACGGCCTCCAACAAGGCTAGGAACTTCTATCATAATGGTAGGATTTATAGACTGGTGATAGGGATTGTAATCCCATGTTTCAGGCATTTATCGGTGTCGTTACACATAAATAATTTCTTATTTAACAGTAAGGAGATCCGCACGCCTGAAACGCCCTCACAATATCATGAAAGAAGTTAGTATAGTGAAGTATTGCTGTTCTCATTCTTACAGAAGATACTCTTCTATATACCCATGAACAGTAAAATAACGTTAAAAGTGTAACACGATGTACTAACTCAAGATACCTGCGCAATCTTTGACCCTATAACCGACTTTCAGTGACGATAATAGATGAATAATCCATTATTTTCAGTTCACTGCAACAAAATATTTACACGCACCTACAGGCACTTAACCTAACCCACTTTACTTTTTTATCTTGTTTAAAAGACACGATTATGAAATCTGAAGCATAATTACGCAATGATAAAACCTTCATTGCATTGTTTGTCACCTAACCATTATATGTATTGCTGTCAATCAATTTCTAATTTGTCCTATATTAAAACGAAAATATTTGTCAGTATACACAACAGAGCCTTTACTAATTACTAAAGCTCTTAAAATTTGGATAGTAAGTTTTATAAGTTAATTTTATAATGAAAGTAACAATTAAGAAAGTAACTTTTGATATTAATAAAAATATTTCTCGTAAAATATTGTTTCAAAATCTGCTACGACGAAATGATAATAGTAAGAAGTTTGAAAAAAAATACCGAATCAATGTTTTTAGAAAATCAATCCAAATAGGTATAATGAGGAATAAAAGTTCACTACTCGTATATTATGTTTTATTTACCGCATATAAGGTAGCGAGCAAAACTAGTAGCTAACTAAATATTTATTCAAGTATTTGCCTGTTCTGTGACGTACTACGTTAATACGACGTAGGTAAATTTTCAGACTTTCTATTTACTTAGTTCTCTTTATCAACATAAAAATTTACAGTCGCATTAAGTGTCACGTTTAGCTTTCACTACAGTCATGTATGTGTTTAATCGACTTTAGTTACGGGTATTGCCATAGTTGGGGGTAGTATAGTGGAGGCGAACCCTAAAAGCGTAGCATAAATGATATATGCATTAACCGTGGTTAGCTCCATCGCTCGTGTCACCGAAGGCCTCTATCTGATACGAAAACAATTATCTATAAAGAAAGATTCGGTTCCGGTCGCCACCGTCCCATCGACTCGACCAAAAAGGGCACAAACGTTACCCCATAACATAGGGCCATATTTGAGTCGCTTCGCTTGCATGCATTCGTTATCGTGTCAGGTCGTTAGCGACCCTGTTTTTCAGAGCACGAGTGTCAAGCCATCATCTGATCCAAGAAAAGCCAAGCTGAAGCCGAGATCTGTCATCATCACATATTACCTGTCGGCCCAAGAGTGGCCTGTATAACGGTGACAAGGGCCTGACGGATGACGTCGTTTATGCTTGCGTGACGCAAAATATTATTAAATGATTTTTTTGTTTTTCGGCCTTAGTGAATACTAAATAATGAAATACATAACGTACCGCGTCACCAACTTTGTGGTGACTAGGACGATGCCTTGAGCATCGTGCATTGACGTCACGAAATAAGTGGTTGAATTTAAATGAGACGTAATAACCCTCTCTGCGACTTCAAGAAATGACGTCATATTCCAAGTGTTTAGCATAAAATGAAATATTTGAAATATTGTAGAGGCGCGAATTCCGCGGTTAAATTTAGTTATTAAGAAAAATCTAAGTGCAAAGTACTCGTAGTCTACTTTCACTTTGTAAAGTTTCCTAATTTGATGAATACTTAATCTGTTTTTACGTCAACTTTTGGGTTCTTAGCACCTTTATTTTCATCTTATAAATAATATCTATTTTTATAAACTAAGTCGTTAATACAGTTTTTCCAGTCATTGTTATAATGAACTTCGAAAAGTTAGAGCAACTAGAATGAATCTTCAATTTCATACTTGGCGATACTTACTATACTAAACCAATTAATTTATTCTAGAAGTTACTCGTAGTTAAAGAACCAAAAAACCTCTACATCTGAGTTCACCCTATCAGAGATATAAAATAACATAGTATTAGTAACCCTTAATTGGAAACTCCACTATCAGATTCGTTTATCAACGTACAAGGCCGACTTGATGGCACACTTTGATAACTCTCTGTCGCTTTCCGTTTGCAAGCTTTACTGTTCTAACACGCGGAGTTTCGGATTCGATCCCGGTCAAGTATACAATACACTTTTTATAAGTAATTTGTTTTACAGTTAGTTTTATATGGTATGGTGGAGACTGCAAACGAGTTGAGCTGAGCAGATTTGGTTTGTTAGTGTATACTGTACACTGAATACATATTTTTTTATAATATAGGAGTAGCAGACGAGTATGCAGTCCACCTGATGGTAGTACTACCGCCCAAGGACATCAGTTATCAACCCCAGATAGGATCAGATATTCCTACCGGAGGTCGGCCATAGTATGCCTCGTAAAAGTATGTCTTAATTACCTCACCATACCCTTCAAAGCAGAACACAGCAGCGTTTAACACTACTGTTATGGAGCAGAAATAGGTGTGGAGGTCGTGCTGACGGAGACGAACCACAAGGATGTTACCACCTTTAAAACAGATACAATGAAACGAATCACTCTAACTGTAAATAAAAGAAGTCTTTGTATTCATTTGCGAATAGACGTGTCGGTAGTTCAGTACTCGAAGTTTATGAATTAATGTATAAAAATATTTTTTAAAAAGCGCCATATGATAATAAGAATAGAAGAAAAATACCTAACCAAGTTATTTTATGACGCAGTAAACAATATTTGGCTTATTTTGCGAAACTGCGTATAGTAGAGACGTCGCGAAGGCCGATAGGCATCGCCGCCATTATTTCGAGATACTGTCACCTTTGCTGTTTAATCACTTGCATGTTATTGTCAGAAGACGTTTTTATGGTTTGTTTTGTTTTACTTTAGGAACACAACATGGTTTCCTAAAACTATGCCTTATAATCTTATATATAAAATTCTCGTATCACAATATTAGTTAACTTACCCCTCCGAAACGGCTTTACCGATTTTCACCAAATTTATATGAATTATTTATGTGTGTTATAAAACAGCATTGAAGCTCTACTGTGTTTTATTTAATACACCAGATTCACTTCTTCGAAACATTCCATCTTATTCCTAAGGTGCAAAGAGAGTCCTGTATTACCAACGCACCTATGATCTATTTAAATAGAACTATTACTTATTATATTTCAAATTGGTAACATATACCCACGAGCGACAATAAATGGCTTTGCGCTCAGTTATTCCTTCTACGAGCGGTGAGAGATAAAAATGATAATTAATATGAGCCTGCCTAATTTAGTTTATGCCCTTGAAATAATTTATTAATTGTTAAATTAACAAATGGGTAGTTCATGGAACACAGGGTCAGGTGCTGGCTATAATGTATCCTTGACTTAAATTCGGAAAATATTGTTCTTCATATATTTAGGCCAGTCAATCGAACTTGATTACACTGATTAACCGATAAAAAAACTTTTCGTCTGACTAAATTTGACATGGGTAGAGGACATTAACTACTTTTTTTACATTCAAAAGATTTATACAATTTTAAACTGAATCCTTAGGTGATTCTGTCTAAAACTTGATAAATCGTTGCGTGCATTTTTCTTTATAAAATCTTTATCGTACGACATAAAGGTATTCGTAATAGAACTACTATTTAAAGTCGTACTACCTATCTCAATTTGACCAGTTCTCCTTCAAAATTAAGAAATGGAATTAATCAAATACTAACTTGTCTTATATGGGTTCCAATCTATGACTACGTGACATACCGCGTAGCGACGTAGCACGTGGTTCGTTAACCATCCACGTATATCAATGCTAATATTAAATGTCAAGTTGTAACAAAGCGCTTATCGATACATCCTTGACTCAAATTTCGAGACTTCCATCCTTCAAAATCCAGGCCGTCCACGAGGGCAGTGATTAAACTGATTAATTAACAATTTGAACGTTACACCCTCGGCTCGTGGCGGCGTGGCGTATCACGGCCAGATTGAGGCTATCGGCTACAATAAATTAAAAATGCCGCAAAATCTACATGACAAAGACGGTCATTTGCGAGCGAAGCGTTATGAATTTTAACGGCGTAAACATAGATTAGTAAAGATACTTCGCCGCCTTGAAATTGAATGAAGCCACAAACAGCTTATTATAGTAAGTTCTTTTTTTGAATTCTTGACAAATAAAAACATTTTTAGATAAAATTTACGAATAAATAACTAATACTGCGTAATTTTCATAATAAATAAATAATTATTTCAAATATTTTAGGGACATTTTAGCAAGGAGACGTGGCAAAACTTTTTTACGCAACTATTTCAATTCTCAAAACTTGGTACATTTTCTTGTTAGGAGTGAGTAATCTTTACTAATCTATGGGCGTAAATGGGTGTTTCTCCAAGTTGCTGTAACTGAGCTGTGTCTATTAACATTATATACGATTACTAGCTGTCCCGGCAAACGTTGTGTTGCTATATAAATAAAAAGTGTTAAGGGTGAACAACCCTCATCACACAACAACAACTTTAAGGCATGAAAAATAGATAGTAGCCGATTCTCGGACCTACTGAATAAGCTTATTAAATTTGGTGAAAATCATTAAAGCGGTTTCCGATGAGTACAATAACTAACACGGTAACACGAGAATTTTATATGTAAGAAGATTTATAAAGGAAATAAATGTTCGGCCATGCAACAAATAATTAAGTGAGAATTTAATTAGATGGATTAGAAAAAATAAAATCACTCTTTTTCTATAATCTGTTTAATATCTTCTAATTCCTAATTGCATTCCAATGGTTTCTGTCGTCGTCGTGTTGGTGAATCAACACCACGAAGGGTAGACTACACACTTTTAAGTATTTTTTTCCCTCAGATATTTAGATTTCCTCACAATTTTTTCAATCATAATAAAGTAAGTTTAATTAGTTTAGTTTAGTAGCTTCAAAATCTAAAACCTGTGAGTCTTTGATAAGGTCCACGAACTCCAAGAGTACGAGGGTGAATTTCATAACTACTACGCACAGGTCGTTTCAAAGCCATAAAATTAGTAAGTATTCTGAGGTTCATACAGATGTGATTTATCGCGAGAAGCCAATATAATCTCGTGGAGCAAACGACAGCGCCAGGTGCACGCTGACCGGCGGGACTTGTCACGTCGCGTCGCACGTGTCACGCAGACTAGATACACTATAGAGCCTTTATATAGAGCCTGTATTACTCTACTGCGTGTTACATAGTATTAAAGTTGCGAACGCACAATCCACCACCGTAAGTAACTAACGCATACCGATCAACCCCAAAACAGATCAGGGTCCACAGAGATCGTCTATATGAGATGGATGGACAAACTCATTTTAGACGGAAGAACATAAATTACCTGAAAATATTCGAATAATTAAAAATTGAGTAACTTTAAATAATAATAATAAGTGATAGTATGATATGCACATATAATCGGTATTAAATTTAGTTTTTAAAACGACTACCGCAGCAACAGTAACGCCGGAAACAAATATATTTTTAATTTGGATGTCTTTTTGAAAAAATGTACCTCATTCCCCTTTGAGAACGTTTGATTCTATATTGAATTTCTATAATATTTCTAAATAGGTCTCTATCTATTACTAGTCTGTGCGGTAAGTAAAATAAGCGCAGATTTCTAAGCAGAGCTTCCACAGTTCATCGGCACTCAGAAATTCAATTTGCTGAACATCTCTCCGCGGAGATGCAATGGAACTCTAATCAAACGGAGATGCTGGATTTCAACTCGATTTATAGTTCTGAAGCTTATTCGTCTGATTTGAATAGAAGGTTATAGAATCCTTTATCGTTCGCCACCACTAACGTATCTATTTTTTTATAATAACAAAGTTAAGCGCTGCTTTGTTCTGGTTTTCCGGTACCTCTGGTGGGAATATCTAATCCTATCTGGGGTTGATTACAGGTATCCATGGCAGTAGCCACTTACCATCAGGTGAACAGCATACGCGTCTGGTACTCCTATATTTAAAAAAAGTCTCTGAATTTTAAAGTGTTGACTCGTAAAGTTTATATTTTTGAGCATTCTGTAGTACTTTAGCGACTCTGTTGCAGCATAAAATAAAATCTGGAGTCCTTTTTCATCTCTAGTATACTGAAATGACATACTTATGACCTAACTTGTTTTATCGTAGGTACTATCGACAGGCTATCTCGATAGCGCACGTGTACTGCACGGCGGTCGCAGTAGATACGTCTCTCAAAGAACTTAGATATTGATTATTGGGTGGGGCGTTGCGTTGCAGGCCCGGTGACTGACACCGTAGATATATAGAACCTAGTTGAGACACTTTCAAAATTCCTAAAGAAAGTTCTCAAATGTGTGTGAAGCTACCTACTAATTTGGACTTGCCCAGCGCGATGAATGGCCTACACTCTTCTCTCTCACAGGAGACGCATGTCCAGAGTGGATATAAAGTTGAATTAAAATATGTTACCGAGTTTGAGTAAATTAATCTAAGAATCTGATAATGGTTATATTTCCCTAAAGGTATATGCCTAGCAGACAATAAGGAAATGTGCTTAATAAAAACATCATAATTACTAACATTTTCGGCATTCTTTAGTTCATTGATTATTAGGATTTTCTTGAATAACGAGACACTTTCCGAAGTTAATAGATTAGGTATTAACGTTCAAAAACAATTCTGTAAAGGATGTATTTTGAATAAAATATTTTGCTATTTTAATTTTAATTAAGTGAATTTACTTATGTAATAATAATGAACATAAACAAAAGAGGTACATCCAGTTAGGATAAGCACTGTTGAATTAACAGCAGCAACTAGCTCTTCAATTTGTCACCATACTCGAGATGTGAGGAGTTGATGACTTATATCCTGTGATCTATCTTGGTAGCGTATGCTCTATCTATTTCATTCTATACTTATCTTATTTGTACGGTACCTACCTGAGACGTTTAGAGTGTATATTGCTTGCAACTCTGGCCGTAGGCTCGCATAGCTTAGTTCAAACGGTTTCTCGAGTTTAAGCTACAAATAAATATTCATAATAAAAAAATAAATGGAACTAGTAATTATTAAGATTTAAAAAAAGACTGCTTTAAAATAATAATTTGCTAAAAAGGGAAGTAATGTAGTCTATGTCAGTCTCATAATTTAGATGAATCGTATGACCCTGTATGTAAAATCCCTCAAGCCATTTTGGGCTACAGGCCGTGCCAGAAATGAAAAATAGGCTCATAAAATCCTTCCGCAGTCAGGTAAAAAAACATACAAAATTTTTGTTGGTAAAATATTTCTAAAAATAATAAAATTGTGAACATAGTGTAACGTCACGGCATTACATGGTATAAAAGCTTCCGGAAGCCAATTCTGTATGGACACGGGTGTAACCAAAATTACCAATAAATATTTATGGGGCTCGCATCACTGCGCTTCAGTCTTGACCCGACCTACATCTTTTGTGCAGCCTTCGGTTTCCTGATAACCTTCCATTCTGGCCTTGTATTAGAATTTTGTGATCTGTATCTATATATTATTTACAAAATACAAATTAAAAAAATATTGTATGGCAATTTCTATTTGGAAAAATTTTAATTACAAAATAAGTAATATGTACTCGTGTAATGCGTATGTTGACATAACATTGATTTGAAATTAAATCTCTCTCCCTCTCCCGGCTCTGAAATTTGAATCCTAGGCCTTATCCAGTCACTCAAAAAAATACATTTGGGCGTTTTGTAAAGTGTTTTATCAAAGGTGTGTAAAGTGATGAAGTCTACTAATCTGCACTTAGCCAGCGCGGAGCCATGGCCTAAGCACCTCTGGAGACCCATGCCAAAGCAACGTAACAATAATGTGTTTTTTGGTATTTCTCCATAAACTGTTATGATTTCAGCATCAAAGAGTCAGAATTCAGTTAGCAATCACACAGCGATATTCATTGGGGTGGAAGCGAGCACGCAATAACGGATATTGCTTCCACGCGTTACCCACGCTGAAACGCCATGGTCCACAAATTTGCTACGAGGTGTATTATTGGCTTTCACGTTTATGAAATGTAATGAAAATTATTTATTGTCAGAATGTCGAGAGAACAATTCGTGTGAAAAACAGCGTAGCTATGTTTTTTCCGCAAAAATAAAAATATAATTTATATCACGGCGTGCGTAAATGGACGTTTTACGCACGCTTCGCGTGCGCAAAACCCCCATTTCCGACCCCGTAATATAAAATTTTATACAACACGCGGACGAAAAATGTTTTTCTGACTCGTGTGATTGCAGTCCTCGCCTGCGGCTCGGCCTGCAAACTCACACTTGTCAGAAAAAAATTTTTCGTCCTCGTATTGTAATGTACTATTATAGATTGACTCGTGTAAAGTTGCAGTTTTTTATGAAATAAAAGTAGCAACCTAGTCTGCTAATTTCATGATGATTACCATCCATAGACACCTGTAACAAAATTTAAATAAGTTTTAAGATATAGAGATTGGGATATACCATATCCTATAAAGCAAAACAACACAGTGCATGTCTCTGTTCTTATAAAGCATTTCTACATGTTGTAACATCGTATTCGAACCATAAAGCATACTACCACTTTTAAACTGTAAATAAAAGCGCGATTACTTATTTATATCTTACAACATATACAGGAGTTAAATACCGGCAAGTAAAACAAACATAAACTGCGCACTACCTTCAGTGTAAAGCTCTGTGATAAAGTTCCTATCAAAGTGACTTGAGCTCGCTATTGAAGCCTGCAACTAGCATCGACAGAGCTTTACGTAAACATTCTTGCACGTGCAACGCATGCATCTGGTCACGTGCGGATATAGTTACTACAAAACAATTTGTTTACTTTCAGAGGGTTTTGTAAATATTTTAAATGACACAAAGAATAAGTAAGCAAATTTGTCGCCATTTATGTTATTTTGTACGAAAACTACACTCTTATATTTGGTTTGTAAATATGACTTAATTAAAAAAATCTACTGAAATCAAAGTCATCTTGAAGGTCTTGAAGTCATGTAATAATATAGTCACATAAACGGTACAGAGTAACGATATAACAATTATACGTAAGTAAGTTCACACTAGTGATTAGAAGTATTATAACTACACAAGTATCTCCGTTATTCGACTGCTCTTGCTGAAGTCTCCGACCAGAATGTCGCTCTCTGTTATTTCGGGCGCCGCCATGGTGTCGTCACCACTTCACCTACCCGCATCTGTTTTTAAACTGTAGTATTAAATGAGTCACTTATTACTTTAATGTAACGTTATAAAAATGTGATATCGTTAATATCCAAGCTTCTTATTAACGACGATAACACTACTTCCTTCCTTTTTTGTTTTAATGGCAATGTCTTTTCTTTAAAAAATTAAAAAGCATTAATATTTGTTTATTTCACCGACTTTTAAAAAAAGGTCATTTGGTCATGACATTTCGGTCAGTAAATAAATTCCACATTTGCAATCAAGGAGCAGAATTTTTGTTTTCATAGACAAGTTGGTACTTTTTGCAAAACCTTTAGAATGTGAATGTTACCCCGACAAACAGCGCACGTGCACAATGCAATGTATGATAGCACAAAGATTGTAGACGGACCACGATTTCTACAGGTTCTTTTCTACAGATATCATGATATTTTACAGTCCGAAATAATTTTACTTATTCGATAAATTTATGAATAAAATAAAAATATTGTAAATTTATTATTACTTATAAATATTTCTCTTAATCAAGTATATGTAGAAGAGTAATAATAATAGAATACCTATGTGGCGAGTAAACAAAACATTCGACTGCTTAAAAATCATGTTCCTATAACCTATCTAACTGCCACTTTTGACGAATCACACGACACCTATGTTGAAATCCGTCAAGTCCGTAGGTTTGGAGCCCTTTGGAGTTGGAAGGCGTGCCAAAGAATGAAACATTTACGCGGGAAAAACATTACCTTCCGTAGTCATGTAATAAAAAAAGCTGAATAGTGAAGAAACCCCCCCTAAACCATTTCCACCCTAAGAGCAGATGGGTTCCAACTAGTGGGATAAAGATGATATAAATTTATCGTGTCCTTGATTTTCAGCTACTTATGCTCGCCCCATGTCGCGAGCGGCGGCCTCTATCTGCATTGTGGCTGTCTGTTTGTCCGGGAACATGGCGTGGGCTAGGAGTTTGTAAACAACGCTTCTATTGCCTCCTCGCTTCAGGCTTTTACGAAGCGCAGTTTTAGTGTTGTTTTGTTGTTTTTGTTGAATGTGGAGTTCCAAGTTCGATTCGAGGCCGGGTAGACATAATTAATTTCTTTTATCTAGGTTGGTCCTTATTGTTCAATCTATTATGTGTGTATATGAAGGGAATTCTTGTATTATTTTTCCTTATTTTCCACAGTAAACGGTTCACGCATATTTTTACATTTGAAGGGTTTTGTATTTCAATTTTTGCGCTTTGAATTTTTAAACGTAAAAACAATTTGTTAACTTTTCGTTTAACAAATATACACTGCAAGAGTGTTACCTTACCCCATTAACTTTTATAATTGAATTTCAATGTTCTCAGTTGCGCCTGAAGACGTACAGATTCTAAATTGGAATTGAGGTCTAAATTGGAATTCGTCACAAAAAAGTAATTCTAACTGAAACAACCTTTAAACTCAACAATCTTATAATACAGTCAACCCATGAAAATTGTATGTAATGCTCTTCAAATCGTTTCAATTTTATCAGTATCAATATTGAGAAAAAAAATCTTATAGAGAAACCCCGTGAAATTCGGCAAATACCTAATTCAGAAAGCTGAAAATATTTTAATAGTAGCAACATTAATCAGGATTAATGTAAAATAAATTAAAATATTTAGTACTTGTCAAAACAGTAAAACTCCCAATAATTTATTAGTCTGACGACGCCGACCCAGGACTATCCCACTACTGGGCACGAGCCTCTTCCCAGAATGAGAAGAATAACCTAACCAAAAAATATAATAACATTTATGCATAAATTTTACTGATCAATTACAGTAATTTTAATCAAACCCGTTATATTTACCGAGCGATCAAATTGCATTCGCGTTGCGGGAAATCACACTAATGTAACTAGTGTCGTTTTCAGTCCACACTAGGGATGTAACGGATGTGAAATTTCGGATCTGGATACGAATAGATACGGATTTATTTTAAATTTTATATCGGTTTCGGATACGGGATGGAATTATGTCGTATTAACGTAGTAGTATTGGATTTTAATTGGTAAAGTGAAGAAAATACGAACAGGCATTTTTTTTTGGTTTTTTTTTCTGTAATGTAACTGAACAGCGTCCGAATGAAACGTTGGTTGGACGAAAACATTCATAATAGTGTTTCATTTATCGATTTATCGACACTTGCGGATACGTTTTCGGATATATTTTTATTTCGGATGTCCAATAGTTTCGGTAACCATTACGAAGCTCCAGAACATCCCTAGTCCATACTACACACCGAGCAGCGCAAATGTAATACACGACGTGGGAACAGGCTCGCATGCCGCTCTCACGGGCCGCGCGCGTGCCGCCGAATTAATACACCCCTACACACCACCCCTACAACCAAAAAACAACCCTATCATAATCAACCAAATATCAACTTCGATTAAACCAATGGGCACTACCGAATCTTAAACACACTGGTATAAGTAAAGAGAGCTCATATTCGATTGGTGAAAAGAACAAATTGATGGTATACGCATCATATGACTAAAGTACGGAAAATGTGAGTACATAAATTGTGATGTGTGTATGTGCGCGTATTACTGCCAGTGAATATTCATTAGTTTATTTAGGTTCGGTTCAATAATTTAGAAAAAAGTTACAAATTAAATTACCATCCAATAAAGGAATTATGTAATTAAAAGATTGTTTGTACTTTAAAAATTAACAAACAATGCAGGATATCATATATATATCAGGATATTAAATTCATTTTAAAACAATTTCTTTCAAAATGTGTATGCATCGAAGTAGGTACCGCTCTTTCCTTAAAAATTGTAACTGAGTAAAAAAATTACCTAATAATAAAACATAATCACAATTTATTAATTCATCTTGTTTAATAAATTGTGAAAAATTAAACTACCCGAATTTTCACGACGAAAACTTGGCATAGATACGTGTCCGAAAAAGTAATTGCATCGCGCCATTTTTAATTTCCTTTGAAGTGCAAAGCAAACGGGACGGCTATTTTCATATCCGTTAACGGGCTCTAGAGAAGATTACTCTGAAAACTGAGTACAAAGAGCAATTAAACATTTTTGCTCATTACACAAAAAATATAATAAAGTGGTCGGGCGCCGCTCACGTGTGCGCCACGCTCGGCCACGTGCCGCGTTCCCGCCTGAATGGGCGTTCAGCTAAGGATTATATTTTATCTGTACTCGATTTATTATTTTCTTTTGAAGAAGCTTTCAACTTTATTTGTTCTGTGCGCGTTCTAGATTTGAAAAGCGGTTTTAGCTGTTATATATTATGTAAAGTATTGAGTGTACTTTTACAACATTTAACAGTTTTTTTCTTTCTAAGCGGTTTCGGAATATTTATGGACGGGTTATGGATTAGTTTTTACAAAATAATAATACAACACCTCGGTATAAGTACGTAAGTATATTGCAATATAGGTAATGATTTTGTATTATAGAATAATCATTTTTATTGACCTTTGTTGAAGGTACACTAAGATGTTGTGCATTCTATAATAAATACCTATGTATGTTTTAGAAAAAGCTTCTGACTCCAAATATCTTTTATGTCTGAATAAATATATTTGAAAGAAAATCACCACATTATCCGAAGCGCTATTTAAGTTTAATTAATGTGTAAAAAGAACTATAAAGGTCCCACCGAGATTTGAACTCGGATCGCTGGATTCAGAGTCCAGAGTGCTAACCATTACACCATGGGACCGATATCAGAAGTGATAAAATTGGTCTATACTAGACTCTATCCATGGAATCACATACCTAAAATATCTCCATTTTCTTTTATATAAGGGTTTATGTAATGGTGGTAGGTACAAAACTTTATTGTTCAACACCAGACGCAATATCGCCACAACTATGTATTTCTAGCTAATAACTGTAGTATTAAGTGCTACTTCCTGCTGTAAGGGTGTGGTTAAGGAGACGTCCGAGGCATTTCAACTTAGTCCTCGGGGGTAACACCACATACTGAATATGTGGACGACCTCAGGTAAGAGTAATCTTATTTGGGATTTATTATATAAGTGTATTCATATACCGTGGTAGCCATCAGATGGCCTGCATGCTCGTTTACTCTATATTATATCTATAATATCTATATATAATCTTAAAAGCTGAATTCGCAGTGAAATAACTAATCCTTATTAATTAAAAGTCGGTAGTATCGATGACGGCCATGGATATTGAAAATGGGTCGGGAAGAGCTATTTTCAAGTGTGGAGATGTGATGAATGGTGAAATCTCTTATTTGAGCAAATTCTGATATTATAAGTATGTATACTGCGGTTGTCGTTGTTTTAGAAATACAAATTCACTTGCTATTAGTTCGCGCCAAGCAATCGTTGTAGATTTGCAAGAAGTCGTGTTTACATTTTCCAATATATATATATTTCCACAGTAGCGACATACACTGTACAGTCATATACATATGTAATAAGCCGTAGGTATGTAAATGTGGTACTGTTATATAAATATCTTATACATTATAACTGCTTTGGCACAAAGAGCGTGGTTCAAAAACCTAAGTAGGTACCTATCTCAAAAGCACTGAAGTTAAAAGTTTCTGTAGTTTAATTATGTGCTTATAATATTAAACAACTATATATAAAGGTGACTGTGGCTTATTTTAAATTATTTAAAAACTTATTTTTGAGGTTTTTAGAGCTTTTAAGCTCTGTGGATTGTGTATTCAGGTAACTATTTGTTTTAATGGCTTCAAGAGTAGTTTTATTTACTCATTTGTTTATAAATAATGACCGTTTGTTATATAATACGAATAATGACATTACAAGTTTTGGAAGTAAAATAACTAATTGTTACATTCAAATTTCAGAAGCAAGGGGTTAGGGTCCTAGGTTCTATCCCAGCCAGGAGTTGAAAGGCATAGTTTATTAATAATATTCGTGTTAATGTAAAACGTACCGTTTAATTATTAAATTCCATTTAATTTCTTTCTGTTTCCAATTGCAATCACATGTTTACAGTTTGAAATAAAAACTGGCATAGTATTTATGTCACGTTTCAGACAATGTGAACATTCTCCTATTACTGCTGCCAGCGGTGGTGGCCAGCACCATCCATATAGAGATCGTGCCACCTTCAGAAACCAGCGACGTGTCGGTGCGATGGTCCGGTTCGGAAACTAGGCCCATTACTGTGAAGGATCAGGAGAAATTCAAATTAACGGAGGATGCTATTTATCACCAATTAGTAATTCATGTAAATAATACACCTACATACCTTCACGCCCGTGATTCGGGTACAGAAATATGGTGGTCACCTTAACACCAACAGGAGCGACGATCAAGCGCGACACGAAACAATCTGTTATCTTAATTGTGAAGGAGTTCAATAACAACTTTTCCACTCCCGTAGTTTTCAAAAGAAGCATTGAGCAGGACGTCATTGAAACCATGAGCAGCGCTTGTTCAAGAAACGAGGAATTGAGCGTCGGCAGAACGATAGCCCTGAAATTTGGCACCAGGCGGATTTCGCATACTTCGTCATCAGGACGTAACTCCTGTCCTGTAGATCACGAAGACAATTTCGCATTATATTTTTAAGAAGGAGTTAACTTCAAATTCGAAAACATTCTTGTTTTGTGCATGGTGTTTTCAGTGAACGATGACAATAAGTAATACAAAAAGTTACAAAATAAAAGCAATTTATTATCCAAATACAAGTGAAATTCAAAATAATTAGTTAATTATTCTATTCAAAAATTGATTTGAGCGATCAGCATCGATCACTCAACAATTCACAGTCGATCATCAAGTCGTTTACATTTTTGAAAAAAAACATATATTTCCATAGTAATATACAGACATACCCATATATGTTTTAGTTACGATTAACAAGTGTTGTTTACTAATAAGCCGTAGGCATGTAAAAGTGATACTGTTCTATAAATATCTCCACATGCGATATAACGACGCTGGCAGAAAGTACTGATACCTAAGTATCTCACTAGCGCTGAAGTCAAATGTTTCTGTAGTTTATGCGCTAAATACTATTAAACAATTATAAGTGAAAGTAACTGTGGTTTCTTTTAATCTCTAGAAGCTTTCGGAAGTTGTGGATTATGTATTCAGGTATATATTTGTTTTATGTAGATAACATACGAGTAGTTATATTTAATAATTTGTTTATGTACCTATATTATGTTACTGTAAAAGCCCGAACTGCAATAAATCTTAAGATTTATCGATTGATAATAAGATTAACCAACGTGAGTTGGTAGTTGTCCGAATTTATTAAAAAAAGAGATAATTTCCAGCTTGTACCAATACCAATAGTTTGGTTAATGTTAGGATTAATGAAAGAGAATTAAAGCTCTAATAAACAAATGACAGCCCGCCTTGTCGACTGTTGTCACTGGTCGCCAGCGACAGTCGATGACCGTTGTCGATAGTCGACAGCCGGGCTGTAGCTCGTGTGTTAGCTTACTGGTGCGGGGAAATAACTGATAATGGATTCCGTTGCATCAAAATCGCCTGGGGTGTATTAGAGTAACTATGAATCATATAGGTTAGATCCGATTTTACATAAATTGGACCCACCTGCACGCAAGATACTGCCGCGCCTTGCTCGCTTTCTTTTCTATTTTCTTTTATAACCTAACCTAACCTAACTAATCTTGTATGAAACACTATATGATTAATGTATTAAATAAAAACTGTCAAAGTATTTATGTCACGTTTCAGTCAGTATGAACATTCTTCTATTGCTGCTGCCAGCGCTCGTGGGCGGCACCATACATATAGAGATTGTGCCAGCGACAGAAAGCAGAAACGTGTCGGTGCGATGGTCCGGTTCGGAAACTAGGTCCATTACTGTGAAGGATCAGGAGGCATTCAAATTGACAGAGAATGGTGTTGGTTACCAATTGGTAATTCATGGATATAAAGCACCCACATACGTTCACGTCCGCAATGCCGGCAAATACGGGTACAGAGATATGATGGTCACCTTAACACCAACAGGAGCGACGATCAAGCGCCACACGAAACGATCTGTTATTGTAACAGTAAAAGAGTTCAGTAACAACTTTTCCACTCCCGCGGTTTTCAAAGGAGGCATCAAGGAAGACGTCGTTGAAACCATGAGCAGCACTTGGTCAAAAAGCGAGGAATTGAGCATCGGTAGAACGATAGTCTTGAAATTTGGCACTAGGCAGATTTCGCACACTTCGTCAAGGATGGAGGAAGTACACAAGTCCATCACGAAGACAATATCGACTAGTTCGGACGTCGAAATGACACTCCAGCCGTGGCAAAAGGCTAAAGCGATCCTGAAAGCAACGAGAGCGCTTCTAGAAGTAGAAGTGGACTATGAAGCGACGGTGGAAGGTGACATTCACTGCTATTACACGTTCTTCTGGATACCTATCCAGTCACAAGGCTTCGACATTCAAGACTACTTTCGATTGATAAAGAAACCCAACTGCATAAAATCCAAAGAAGTAATTTCCGTAGATTATTACTACGGAGCACAAGTAGACGTCACAGATGGTGACCAGAAAGTTCCATTTGAACTCGTGTAACCCACAAATTGATTGATTAATTAATTTCCTAGTTTCCTATATATCACATTGTAAGAAAATACTCACATTGCTTATATTCCTATTATATTTTTAAGAAGTACCAAACTTCAAATCTGAAAATATTATTTGTTTATGCATGATGCTTTCAGTGACGCCGACTATAGGTATTAATGAATAGGTACAATTTTTTTCCAAAGACAAGAGAAATTTCAAAGAAGTAACTGATTATTCGATTCAAAAAATAGATTTTAGAAATGGCGTAAGTCGCCATTTCACATGATCAGTCAACAATTCACCATCGATCATAAAACTTCGACAGGCAATCGGGAAGAGGTCGCCATGTGTCCACAATTCAATGAAATTATTAAGCAATCAGTTCATTTGTTGACAAATGTAATAACGCGAACAATTTTTCATACAAATAAAATTTTCATTGCTTCATTTGATTATATAGTAATCGTTGAAAATTAGCATTAGATACTTCACAGTTCTAATTAAATTTGTTATTTACCGTGTTAGACTAGAACTGGTTGATACTTAGCCGATGTAATCGTGACGATATACCCATTGCATATGTATCGTTTAGAAAAAATAACAAGACAATATTATATTTCCAGGAAAATTAAATATTAGTATTACAGTCTGTAAAATAAGGGTTGAAAAATATAGTGGTCGGAAGGTTCGGTAGCAACCCGTTTTGGGTTATATCAGTGGATGCTAAATCTTTTTTTGCCGACGCGTGTTTTCGAAGTGCACACACAGCCTAAGGGTAATCTGTGTGTTTCTAACCTATCGATTTAGCCTAAAGGGTCTGTAGATTTAACTCGACCCGTCATATGTGGGGTTAGTTTAAAGAAGCTATCTCAAAACATTTTACTTTATATAAATAGTACCTAGTACATAATGAAAAAATTAAATAACCCATAACAGGTAGTCACATATCCCTACTTTATCACCTACATAATATAAGAAACTAAATGAAAATGCAAATTCAATTCAATAATTTTCAAACAGCAGCTATCTACAGATAAATGTTATTACTAAAAATAATTGTGTCTGAATATTAATAAATAACACTCGAGGGCCAGCACGCTCCATTGGTCCTCTGAGTTATGTCCACAAACATTTTGAATACCATTGCTTTATTATTGGTGTCGTTATTAATTTTGACATAATCTTTGGCAGATTCTACCCTGTTCTATCTAAGTCCGAATTTGTAGCGCGATTGATATGGCTTGATCTTCATATTAATTGTCATTGAATTTTCACATCTTTATAAAAACTGATATTTATATGTATATTTTTAAATATTAACGACCAAGTTTATTATTAAGATAAGTTTTGATACCATAATTATACAAAAATTATGGGTTAATGTTTATTCGATTTAATTTAAAAATAGGTAAATACAATATATTCATATCGAAGATTTTTTATGTATAATTGATGATTAATGATACACGTACACACCTTTAAGCATCAAGTAATAAACGAGTATTTTCATGCGGAAATTGTGTTCAAATCAAATTCAACAAGTAGAAAACTTTATCAAACGTTATTAAATTTAAGCGTAAACATCTTACTTACTTACTTTAATACTTACGATCATGATACTTTTATCCCTCGTTCGACACCTATTTGATTAAAGTATCAAAATGGATTGCACAATACAAACCCCAAACCCGCGGAATACAAGTCTACATACCGTTTTATTGCTAAACAATTAGCTACATCCAGTGAGACACCAACATAATAAACACTTTAACAGAAATGTATAAGGTTCAATTTAACAGTAACAATAATATTTAACTTTAGGGGTGATCTGCACTGACCACGCAACTGACCACTCAATTTAGCCGGATGGTCAAAGTAAACATAAAGGAATGTCCAGTAATGTATTCTGGATAATAATTTGATTAATTTTGGATTGCTTTTATGTGTGTACTTATTTATACATGTGTCGCATATAGATAAATAAGTATCAAGGCACTTGTATTACTTACTTATAAAAATCGTTTCATATTTTGGTTTTTTTAATAATTGTTTCTTGCCTAATATTTTTTATACGAAAGAAGTACATACATCTACATATCTACAACAACTTGGAAAAAATATGGTTATGGTAATGTTTTGTTAAAGTTTATAAGATAATAGGTTGCAAATAGTGTAAGGTAATCATACAATATTTTAAGTTACTCGTATACTTACCCCGTTTTCACCCCTGTGCACTTACTATTATATCACCGTCGATTGAAAGAATAGAAAATGCGGCATATAAATATTTTCGTCATCATTTTAATGTTTTTCGACCTACCCACTATTCCATTTTAAATCCATTTAGAACATACGCACGTAACGTTTCTTACCACAGCAGTTTCCACTACTAGACCATCGCCCAATTCTAAAAATTACGACCTCATGAAAAATGCATAATCATAAAACTGTACCTAATAATAATGTATGTCTGTCGTTACCAGATGATAAATCCGATTGTCGATATCGGAAATTTACGAACGGCAACACGCAGTTAATTTATAATTGAATTAATTTACAACTGGCAACATCTCGTAAATTTATAATCGAGTTAATTTAAACGGAACCGAATCGAATTGATCTACTGAATGGCGGGCTAATGATGGCGTACGGCCCGACAATTATACAACGCCCCATCCCCTTTGAAATCCGCAAATCTGTAGGTGTGTTTTAATCACTTCATTTAATTCGTTGCTACTTTATTTTTGGAATCGGATACATATTTTTATTAGCTTATTACAGATTCCTCACCTAGTAAATAAAATTAAACAAAATGGAAAATATTTTAAAACTAAAGTCAATCACAATTCACAAGGCTTCTCTAACGTAGATAGTTATTAGATAGATACTTCCTTCAAATATGTACTATTTGTATTTAAATATAATATTACATTATTTTTTTATATTTTCATAATAAGTACCTACATATTATCTTCAAAATATTTTTCTTTCATATTTTATTTAATAAGTTCATAATTATTTGAAATATTTACGATTTTATTAATTTTATTGCGATTCAGATTAACTTACACAACTAGCACAGTTTAAATTTTAATTAACTAGCACTGTTTACTAAATCTGAGTTTTTTTCATTCATTCAATACTATCCAGCGAGGACTACAACTTAATTAGTCTATCTTTGAAAATATTCGTATGCAAATTTTGTTCCATTTCTTGATTTGATGACAGGCGTAAAGAAGAATTTTTAATTGTTGATGCGAATGTGATTCGAAACGGCGACACCCGTGAGTACCGTGACAAAACACTATAAAATCGTCATTTTGAGAAACGTTTTGTGCATTTTAAAATAACAGTTACATTAAAATGATTTTATTTGCTTATTTTATTTTTACTTACTTTCAAAAGCAATTAATACAAGTATGTTTCCTAAAAATATTTTTTATGATTTGTAAATAATACTGTATTATTATAAGCAGATTAACAAAAAATATAATATTACTATTCACACCTTGGGGGATTATTAGGACTCCTAGATTCATACGTTAGTCGTTAACAACTACCCTCATATCGAAATAAAAAAAATAACGTCAAAAAAGTCAGAAGTGACTCTTTCAATAAATGTGTTTACTTGTTTATTCTACATCAATGATTATATTTCATTATTTATTAATAATACGTATCGTTACGGTATAGAAACCTAGATTCATTTTGCAAGATATATAAACTACACCGTGTAACAAAAGTTATACATTATTTATTAGTTAATGCAATTAACATAAAATAATATGCCAAAGATAAATTTATACTTATACATCAAAATAGTTGCTGCAATATTTGCTGTGAGTACTTACATATTTGTTATTTATTTAGGAGATAATTAATATACGCAATGATTACATGCAAGAAAAAGACAAGGTGTACTGCAGTTCCAAGTATCAAGAAAATCAACGTTCGGCTGAAAGTACTAGCATAATACTAATATTATGGCATAATCTTAGTTATATACCTATTTCCATTTCTCCAATATAAATCCGTAGATAAAGGAAATAGGTTTAAAAACAAATTTCTTGATGATTTCGTATCGTGTAACCTTAGATGAATAAAATACTAATCAAAGCGTGTAACTAAGCTTGAAAACTAGGTACTTGTCGGTAATTTCGAAATCTCAGGCGACCATACTACTAGGTAATTAATTTATTTGTTTTAGTAAGGCGCACAATTTTAAAGATTTTTATAATACATTGAGTATGGACATCTTGAATATCAACACAACTAGTGCCATCTAGTTACATTGTGATAAACAATAATGTAAGATTGTTCTGTTACTTTATTATAAATTATCTGTATTTCACTATTGTGTACTTGATGAAAATTATGGGTTTAATATAATATTAAAAAAATCTATATTATGAACTTAAATTATTATAAATAAGATAATTTTCACATATTTTCTGAACGCTTTAGAAGCTTTTTGACGGATATGTTTCTTTGACACATTTGACATTACACATTAATAAGTTCTTCAATAATCTGTGTATTTCGAATTCGTTCGCCGGAGTGTAACGAGCGCGTAAATACGGAATTTCTATTGATTTTATAGTCAAAGTTGCATTATTATCAAAATAAACACGGTTAAGTTAATGGATTGCTACTAAAAACGAAGTAATTATTAGGATTGTGGATAGTTTTCGATCTTGATGTCTAAACAGTCCATGACAATGCCCTCTATAGACTTAAATACGTACACGCGACTTTCGTGCGCTGTGTTTTGTGTAAGTAATTGATTCTTTTTACTCAATAATCGCTATTTGCCAGTGAAAGACAACATGATGCCACAAACGTAGATATTAATAATTACTTTTAAAGAATCCACTTGTAGTTCGCCCAAAGCAGCATTTTGTTTTTATAAAAAATGTCGGTATTTAATTGAAAAAATATTTGATATTGCATATCTTTTTATGTGCATTGTAAAAATGCATTTATTATTTTTAACGCTGTATATTACATATGCTTAAGTAACCCTCTGGAATCCTTGAAGTAGATAGCTATCATTTAACACATAAATCCATTAAATTAATGATATGTTTACCTGGCGCATCAAATATTTATTTAGTGCGCATTGTGTTGTAAACATTATTTATGTTAGTAATTAAACAAACTAGCTGTCTTTAGAATACAACAAACCTGTGATTGGAGATTTTTGAGCAAAGTGCCCTACTTTTGACTTGAAGTGTTATTTAATAAATAATGAAATCTTAAAAAAATATTTTTTAAACATGTAGTAGCATAAATGTTCATTAGATTCATAAGATCAGAGCATGAGCTTCTCCTGTACCACTAGGACCTCACACAAGTGATTATTTATTAATTTCTAATCTGGAATTTGAATCTTGGACACCAGTGTGAGTGGCCCGTGTTTACACCATAAAGACAACTGCTCTCAACTTGCATAAATTACAATTTTATTCTGTGTGATGAAATAAAATAAAATGTTTTAGACTTCAGCTGTGACTGCGTTTGTATTTGCTGTACTACGTCTGCTGAAACCAGAGTTATACTACCTGGATGAACTTGATGGACGGAACTTAAGTAAGAAACAAACTTGCAGTCACAATAATTATTTTAAAAATATATCATCTAGAATCGTTTTAATGTCTATTGCTGGACTTTAGATAGTTGATTAGTAATTTAACCATTAGCACAAATGTATTTCCAGCCAGTGTATTGTCCAAAAAGAAAATTACAATTTCACTTTCACTAAGCTTCTAAGAATTCTAAGAGTCATTTCCTTGAGGCTGTGATTTCATAATTGTTTAATAGTAGTATTAATTTGATTACTTTCTGAAATTAGGGAATTCACATTGGAAGTATGGTAATGTCTGTTTAAGTCACCAAAATCAAATAGAAAATATTACAATATGTAAATAATATTTTTTCCTACAGTAATCCACTATGTAATATGCGGCATGATGATAGTGACCACCACCATCGGGTTCATCAACAGCTGCGTGGTGATGAGCCGGAGTTCCACACTGAACAGCATCAAGTTTGTCACCATCTGGCTCCTGCTGGACTCGCTGTTCGAGACCAGCCGAGTGGTGTATGTGTTTCTGAGTGAGGTGGTCCTATGCGGCCGGGGTCAGATGCAAACATACGACTTGATGGTCAGTTGCGGGCAATACTGTAAGTTATACTTTATTTTTTATACTATAATATTAGAGTATCAGACACACACAGCAGAACTAACACTGCTATTATTACATAGAAATAGGTGTGGCAGTGGTGTCGCCGGAATCGAACCGCAAAGGGTTCTACCACTTTCAGAGTCCACCAAAGGGATTTAATGGCCATAGTGTCGCTCTCATGCGCGCGTAGCGTCGTGAGTAAATTGTGATAGATGTGACAAAGCCAATGACGCACGCACGGTTGGAAGTTAGATGACCGCTAATAGATAAATTTGATACGTGCTTCCGACGTTTAAATGGTTCCTCTTATTCACATATCTGTAATCAAACTTTTTCAAAGAAAATACAAAATCCCATACCGGACTCAAAACAACTGAAAAACGAAAGAGTTTACTCCCAAAAGTGTATGTGTCGGGGGCGGATTTTGGGCTACAAAATCGTATAATATATTAGATATCGTATTATGTAACGTGTATTTTTAATAAGGAGACCTATAAGAGAAGAGCACCTTTAAATGGCGGCAAAATTTTTAATCTAAGTCCTTTTTCAGGGTTCCGTATCCAAAGGGTAAAAAACGGAACCCTATTATTAAGCCTCACCTGTCTGTCCGTCTGTCCCAGGGCTCTATTTCTGGAAACGTATTAGACAGACAATGGTAGACTCTTTAACAACAAATACTTAATCTTTGTAAAAAAATATATTACTTAATCAATTATTTTTTGTACCTATTTATAAAAAAAAAATATTCGACATCTTTGTACTAATTTTTTTTCCCATTATTTTCCCGAGCATGTCTGGGATAGTTACGGTACGGTCCCAATCGTATTCTATTGACCCCGGATACAATAGATAGATGCTGTGTCATCTCTAAAAATAAAATAATAAATATTTTTCTTGTTCCAGTTCTCGACAGCTTCCTCTATTGTCAAATGATACTTCGGCATTGATCTGCGGCGAAGTAACGAGATTTTTATATTGTGTACTCACGATATTTACTCCTAAGTGTTATTCTAAATTTAAATATTTACTTAGTCGATACATTCCTCGAATATGTGATGATTATCAACCAAAAATACGATCTCTTGTGTGGTCGGAGTTTAAGCGGAAAGCGGGGCGGAGCGGAGTGCTGTTCGTAAGATATTATTATGAATGTTTGAAATGGTGATCAAATCTATTAGTTTTTACAACAACATTATTTAACTTATCATGTATACAACAATTAAGATATCTAATTGTTTGTATTGTATCTTACAAAAGAAGTGCAAGATATTTGTAAATTCATCGTCTTATTTACGCGACATTAATCTTACTGGAAGCAAGTGAGGATTCACTGATGAATAGGGGAATAATGTTTAAGTACAGTACAGCCTGGTCTATTTTTAAATAAAAATATATAAATATATTGTTACTGAAAATGTTACTTATGATTATAATTTTATTAAACCAGATTACAATATCCGTTTTCTGCCTAAACTCGCGCGCGAAATCTTTTATTAGCATATGTTTATTAGTGAGAAAAATATTTTAAATAGTATGTAGTATTTTATTGCCGATACCATTCAAAGGATGGTGTAGTTGTATGTCTATTACTACGATATAGGAGATATTTATTTCGTGAAGGTACCTAATACTAAGGATTAGCGTATGAGATCTCTCCCTTATGTAACTGTGATTTGATCGAATTACGAGTGTAAAACTGTATATATAACGTAGAGTTAATCTATAACTAAAAAGGCGATATCAGTATTCCGTTACTTTTTTACAATTGTTGAATCATGTATGTATATTATGTATTCGTTGTATTTTTGTCCATTTCGGTTGTAGTGATGCGTATGTATGTGTTAATGTAAGTGAATAAGCTGTATTACAACAATGTTCCTCGTCATCTGTATCTGTAGTGTGTGTGAGAAATGTAAATTTTGCCTAATGGGAGCATCGCAACGTGTTCATTAGAACCAATTTTACATTTTTGAAATCATAAACTTTGTACAATTCGATCAATTTTCAATAGATACGTTATTTCGTTTTTATATAATATCTAAATATACGGAGTGAATTTTTCAAACGGGCCTTCAGGGCCAAATCCAAAACTATACATAATAAATTCTGAAAGGAGTTGCGAGGCCGATTTTGATAAAAACTAAAACTGCATCATTACTTTTTTAAAATATCTTTTCCCTAGCCGGGACTCGAACAAGTTCATTTTGAAAAAAATGCACCCTCTGTATTCCTATAGTACTAAAGAATTATACATAAGTCATGTGTTATATATAATCCATAAGGATTAGTACGCCAATGTATGAAAAAATGTGTTTTCTTCAAAATTTTCCTTTTCCTTTAATTTGTCACATAACATTCCTTTCCGGAATTTGATCCTTATAAGCGACACTTATCAGATAGTGGAATAATATAGAGGGTGTATTTTTTTTCAAAATGACCTCGTTCGATTCCCGGCTAAGGACAAAGGTTTTTATAAAATCTGATGATGCAATTTTAGTTTTTATCAAAATCGGCCTCGTAACTCCTTTTAGCATTTTTCGGTAATGCCTATAGTTTGGGATTTGGCCCTGAAGGCCTAATTGAAAAGTTCACCCTGTATATTAGGGCATAGCGTTGCCTAGATAACTAAATTTTGGAATTGCAAATCCGTGGATTTTTTAATGATATTAGAGTACTTCATAATAGTATTTCTATTTTGACCCGAAAATAATAACGGCTATGGTCATGTACCTACGTAAGATTGTAATAATTGGAAATACATATTTGACTTGAAATTGATACGCTTTAATAAATCGTTGTAATGGGGATTCATCCTTAGAATTATGTTTTTAAAATGATTATGATTATTACAAATACTATATAATGTTACTCACTCGAGTAAGTAAACGATTCTATCGGGTCGATGTTCCATTCTATCAGCTGTTTTATGTTATTTACTATTGTTTTCACATTTTATTACTAAGATTATTAATTTTATAGTTTAAGATTACACGTTAGGATTGTTTTTATTTTATAACTATGTTTTAAAATCGACAGAAACATGTAAGTAGTGTTAACTGTTTTTGATATCTGTAACCATGTATGTAGTGTATTATATACGTAAATTAGCTTTGGCACTTGAGCAATATTGTAATTAGTAAAAAATATTTTCAAAATTCTATTACTTTAGAATTTAGAACCGTACTGTCAGATCTATATATACCTAATATAGTAATTAATTAAAAAATAATGTTATTTTCACCTAATACCCATGAAAACAAAAAAGTTCAAGAGATATTCTCTTAATTTGTGGTTTCATCTTTATAATTTGGTTCAATAAATATTGTATTCGTAAATGGCTGCAATTATTATCTCTCGCTTGTTTTCTATAACGTGTTAGCAAGAAACTTATATAAACTATAGACATTTTGCAGTACAATATTTCCTGAAGTAATTATCCAGTAATCTTGGACGCCTTTATGGCTCAAAAGATAAATTGGTCAGGGCCTCCGTAACTATCATCTCTACAAACGCATCCTCTTTTTAAATAGATCTTGTTTCAAAAAGTTTTATGCTAGCACTTCCAAACTTGTACAGTTCCAAAAATATTATTTCACAGTTTGGAGATAATTTTTTATTTTTAGTGTATTTCTATTTGTTATAATAATAAAATCTATTATATTTATATATGCCAAATTGCATTTAGCTTTATTTGTTGTTTAATTTTATTGGCCTAAACAATCGAGATCAACACCTATAAAAATAAAATGTACCTCGCCAATGTTTATTTGTCGGATATTAAAAGGGTAACAAATGAAACATGTTGTTATATTTTCGTTTTTTAATCTGTGAGTTGTCTGTCCAAAAATATAATGCATACAGCTATCAACACTTCAACAGGCTACAGAATTCAAAGTGCACTTCCTTCAAACTACAACAAACTATAAAAGGCATTAGGCCGCCGACACGCTCGCATACTATTGTAACTATTTACTGTTATTAAATGACTTCATAAAGATCATACCATAACAAGATATAATAACACCTTATTAGAAACATAAATAAGATTTGTTTTAAAATAACAAAATGACATGAATTACCGTGTAAGTTGAAATTTTGTTCGGATTGCTATATTCGTTTTGCAATATCATTTCATAGAAGATCGAAATTAATGTTAAATATTGAACTCCAAATTTACTATAAAATAAAAAATGTTTTTAATACATGATGTATTTTTAATTTGTAACGATTCCACATTCCTATATAATTAACCCAATATGATTGTAAATATGTGCGAGCGTGTGGGAGCCGCCAACAACTTACGACCAACCAACAAGTTCATATACTTCTTCACGCTTGGTGGTGACCGCGGATCTCGGAGTCTTCAGGTATATGCCTACTAAGGTAGGAGAGTCAATCCTTGAGTACGGCACCCTCTGACATAAATTATCACAATTTGTTTTTTACATATCTATAGTAACATAATTATATCATCGATTGTATTTTCGCTGAATATTCTTCCCTGGTCTAACTACTCGATCCGCGACCTGTCCGGACACTAATTGTGTACAAACAGTTTGCGTTTTTAATTTTTAAATGGCAGTTATTTACTCCTTTTTTATTTTCCTCAAATTATTAGTGTATATTGTAAACAAAAAATAGTGTCTACCTACTTAACCATCTTACTAGTACTTCCTTCACTGTTCATACAGAATTAGCTCCGTCAACACCACACAATTCAATACAGTTGTTCACCTACAGCACACACTTGCCCCTCTATTTACTCTATTATGACTATTTCTGAATTTGTTATAATACACGGGAAATAAAGGACATAGCGAGTTGCGCTTTAAGCAAATTTTACACACGTATTATACAATGTTACCCTGTACAATTCATAGACAAAATTTTCAAAATATAGGCCAATTCGAAGGCAACAACATTAGTGTATGAAATATTAAAATATCATTAAAAATGTAAAAATATTTTTATCTTTTACTTTTATCGTTCCGATTTTCACATGTAACAATAATAGTTACATATAATACTTACATAAAAAAATTGTCGGTGCAATGATCTATTCGTTCAGACCATATCATTCATTATACTGAGCTATAGATACATTAGTTAGTTCTTTTTGTTATATATAACCAACTTTCAATAAACAAACAATAAAATTAAATCATAGAAAGAATTATTATATTTAGCAGATTATTTATATTTCATACACTACTGCTTAAAACATAGAACAAAGTTACAAAAAATTGCATCAAAATATGGCTTTAAGGTGACAATTTACTTCCGAATTCCGTACAATCGTAAAAAAATATAACATCGTTTCACAGCGAGCTCCATGGCACGCGGCGGACACGCCCACATTCCTACATTTATTTAAAACTATTGCTGAAAGTACGAAAATACTATGAAATATTTTATACTTAATGGCACTTCTAAATGTTTGTATTTTAATAACTCTCTCGAAGGCTTATGAGAAACGTTTAACCTTTTAACTAGCAAAATACAATCTGTACAGACGGGGAAAATCGTATAGAACAATTTTACAATTCTAATGTAACTATATTTTCTTCACAACTTGGTCTATAAAACTTCGTCTTAACATCTACAAAAATGTGTCGGATAGAAAATCTTTTATGCACAGTGAATTGTATTCAATATATTGTGTTCGCTTGAAAGAAACTATGAAAACCACTTCATATACATTTAGACCTATTTCAATAAATTTAAGATTCTCACAACCCACTACAAAGGTCATAATTTACATTTATCAACACTGCGAGGGTGATGCATATAAATGTCCTTGCGACTTCTGCCATCCTAAGATTCAAAATATTAAGATTTAAAGTCATTTATACCCAGTACTTCATAGTTTCATAGATAGAGCAATCGATTGCATTAATAATAAAATCTAATATATAAATGTAGAATACAATTTGCGAGACGATCGTTTGAGATCCAAATACAAGGAACTAAAATTATCTAATTCAATCATCTCGACGCAGTCACGGAAAGTAATATATCAAACGACACTAAATAACTATAACAAAATTTTGCATTTAATCATTAATTGAATCTCAAATTAACTATCAGTACATACGGATCTATTTACACAATAATAATAATAATAATATTGTCATGAATTTATTACAATATACTACAAAATAACGTATATTCTTTCCTTCACAAGCCATAGTTTTACATATAAAAAGTTGTTTGAGAAAATATACATTACTGTCCGCTAGTTAAACTTTATATATATGCAGATAGACAGCATTGATTATCATGACTGCAACATTTATAAAATAAAGTTGAAAATTAAATAAATTTATTGCTTCTTCTGTACTTTGTATAGGCACTATTAACATCAGTCTGAACTGAACGAGAACGTTTTAAAACAAAGAGTACCATCTAACGGACAGCACAGGCCGATCGATTTACGATATGTCTCAGCGTTCTTACGTACAATTCAAAATCTATTATAATAATACACTAAAATAACAACTTATATTAACGTACTATAACTAAACGAGGAAAACCTCTTCCTATATTACTTCAAAAATGCGTTTCTCCTATGCGACTGCATTATAATAATTTTGTAAAAACGTTCCAATCAAAATTTGGCTTCAACTAGTACGAGCTGAATTAATAGCATTTTAAGGCCAATTAATGAAAATTGATTTCCTTTTTCAATAAAGTTTTTGGCACCTCTACATTGATAAGCACCTTGGTTGACAAGCAGACACATCTAATAGTAAGCCTTACTAGAGCGCATTGCGATGCAGTAGATAGCGGTAAGAATATCCATGCAGTGACACACTAACAGTTTTTGTAACCTCGAGGGCGAAATGTTACTGACGAATCGCAATGTTATTTTATATTACGATACATTTAAAGTACCTACTTGCGCAATTATAAAATACTCATCTTTCGCCTACTTTATTTTGTTTTTTATATTATTTTTGTAAATTACTGTAATGTGCATTTTAAATGTGTACTGCCGTGTTACACATTTGTTTTTGTACAACTTTCATATTAATAATTCATATTCATGAAAAATTCTAGCTGAAATGCAAACGCTACTCATATAATTGATAACAAAGCTATTTTTATCAAAGACTTAGGTACAACAGTAAGGATAATCGTTGTTTTTCCTTTACACATATTATATATACATTTATATATAAACGTGTTTGGTACGCAATGTTTTTAAATGTTGCATGAACTTTTCTGATTTAGCGGTAAATTTATTTTTTATGTTTCAAATACAGTTTTTGTACATATGTTGTTACGAATAGGGTTATAATTAGAACTTTTAATACTTTTATTATGGAGAGTATGACATCTGTTCTCTATATAGTATTGTATGTATGTAAAACATGAACGATTTTAATCATCTACACTTGACATTACTGTCGAGCGTAGATGTTAAGATAGTGTGGATAAAATCTTGAGTGAAAAGATACTCGACGGTTACTCAACAAATTTGACTCGCCAGGAGATCACGAGCTCGACGGCTGCAGACCGTCCGGGCGGGCGTTCGCGGCAGCGGGTGCGTCAGGAGGTGCGCGGCGCTAGAAGTTCTGCTGGCGCTGGCGCTTGAGCGAGATGGCGTCGAGGATGGGGCGGCGCTTGCGGTCGTAGCGCGCGTGCAGCAGCTCGATCTCCGCCTCCATCTCCGCGTCCAGCCGCGCCATGCGCGCCTCCAGCTCGCCCGCCGGCAGGCACGCCAGCTAATACCGACAAACACACGTTAGTACACACGCTGTCGACAGAAGACTCCAGCCGAGCAAATCTAAAGCCCGCTCCACATTCTCAAGAGATTCGTATTGGCTCCACATTCTCGCTTCTCGTGCTTTTGTCGCGCTCGCGAGAATGTGGAGCGAGCTTAACATCTACTAGATGACGCCCTCCGTAATCGACAAGCTTATAGTGCCACCAACTTATCTGTTCAGTTGACAGGGTCGCTAGTGCAGCGTCCAATGTTACCATATAATTATATTTGCCTACTGAAGAGGGAGCTCAACAACTTTGAGACCTATGATTTTTACTAGATAAAATATGTAAAAAATATTTAAAAAGATAAATAACCTTCGTAAACATCCTAAAAAACAGAATTAGGTTAATAATGTCAAATTTTAATTCTTAAATGATATTCTAGGACAGGAAAAATAAAAAGTCCAGAATTATTAACTATAATTATTTATATTTTATAAAAATAAAATTTATATTTTATAAAAATAATTATGGTCATGATCTCTAACTTCGAGGGGCTCCACACCAGACATCCCTGAGCGAAATAATGACGATGCGCCTGAGGTGCCTGTGCCAAGTGATTTACATAATTCGTCATCAGAGTCACTTGAATCGCTTTCGCTATCACTATGCAACTTAATAATGAATGGTTCTTCTAAATATCCATCATTGTTCCTGTATTTTTCTTCAATTCTTTTTACGTGGTGACAATGGTTTTTCCACTCTTCTTTTGTTATTTTATCGAATGCATTCTGAATTAACTGGGGCATTTCAGCACTAGATTTACCAACAGTTCGCTCAGCGACATTTCTCTTCATTGAACTCCAAACCATCTCGATTGGGTTCAAATCACAGTGGTATGGCGGTAACCTGAGAACAGAATGGCCATGACTTTTTAATAGATTATCTATTTCATATTCAGGAGCTGGTTTATTACGCTTTATTAATTCTTGCAGTTGAGGTTTCGTCATTTGCTCAGAAAATTCTATATTTCTCTCCCTCAGCCACAATTGCATGACAGCCTTAGTGTGGTTTGAATTGGGACATTTATTAACACAAATGCTGTGATAGGGGGCATTGTCCATCACTATAAGAGTATGCTTATGCAGGTTCGGCAGCAATTTCTTAATAGTCCATCTTTTAAAATTATCATTATTCATTTCATCATGGTAGTCACCGCTCTTAGTGTTTGATTTAAACACAAGAAGAGCATTCTCTACAAAACCTTCTTCGCCTCCTGCATGAACTATAATCCACCTATTCCCTTTTGATACTGGCTCCAAATCACCTTCAACATCTGGGCCTTGCCAACATTTGTCAGTTGAGTGAGATGAGTGTATATAGGTCTCATCTAAATAAACGACGGGTTTTTTTTCTCCAGACTCATTCTCACGAATTTTTTGTAAGTATGCAGCCCTCCACGCAGTTATGTCATTACGCTCACATAGCACTTTTCTATTTGTTTTAGTTTTTTTAAAACGAAATCCTATTTTATGCAGCAGTTTTCTAAGTGTTTCACGTTTTGCAGAGAAATCAATTTCTTCTCTAAGTATGTTTAATAATTTTGGTATAGTCGGAATTTCTTTCCTAAATGAATAAAATTCATGAATTTTTCTCCGTATGACGCCAATGTCAAAATCATCAATGTCCAATTTTCCTGTTTTTTTTTCTCTATTCTTACCGGGAGTAGATAGTTAGACATTACTTTCTTCAGCTTTTTTCTTTTCATTCATGAGCTTGTAAACAAATCGTTCGCTTACTCCTGTAGCAAAAATATAAATACATGAAGTATAAAAAAACATTTACTACCAAAAATACTCAGTGACACTTTAACTAAGTAAAATAAAATAACTGAAATATTTACGCGGGACTTTCTATTAATTGACTATCAACACTTCATAGCAACACTAACCTGTCGCAGCTGCGACGCGTTCTGTCACTTTCTCAAACGGTATTTTCGGAGCTAGCAGGCGTTTTTCTTCCCTCATGAAATCTAAAACCTTTAAAATAATGACCCGTGCATCACTTTTGAGAGGCTTAGGCATTTTTAATCACTTATTACAATTATATTCGAATCGAAAAACAAAGAGCACTCACACTTCAAAGAATTGACAGCGGAATGACATTTCAAAATGGCGGTCGGCTTTGTTTTAGTTCCAGATTTGTCTACTGAACAGAAAAGTTGGTGGCACTATACCATCGACAATTAGTTTCATTCTTCATTGTACTTCAAACGAGAAAACAAATCATATATAACGATTAAACTTATTATTGAAACAAAGATATATTAAGTCATCTCATTATTTTATTAAATACTCAATAAAAACATATTTTTTCAGTGTCTACAGTTATAATTCTTAATTTTTTCGTATATCCACATGTTGCCATTTTTATAACAATTAGAGCTATCGTCTCGCCCTACCTATTTTATTTCTTTTTATGTCATACAAATATAAACAGAAAATAATGCAACATACTTAAAAGATTGTTGACGACTGTATTTATTGCCCGAACACCCACAACAGACTCCAATTAAGAGAAAAGGACACCAAGTTTAAAGCACAGATCAAATAGGTACAATTAAATCTAAGTCGAATTTTTGCTCACTTTTCAACCCCAATCACCTCCAGATAGAAAATTATACTTTTACTTTGTATAGGACAAGTTATAAAACCTATTACCTTAAAGCATTATATCTTAATCCTACGGTAGCAATGCACATATAAACACCAGCTGCCCTGACCAGCACATCTCAATGAAGCAACAAACGTTTCAATGAAACAATCATATACGGTTTATAGAATCTTTTCTATCTGCAATTAATGTACAATTTAGTAAAATAAATATCTTTAATAATATGAAATATGAACAAATAAACACAATATCGTAATCGATCATTTCATTATAACGTCACAATTCACGATTTTATAACTAAAAATAAACAACTAAAATTAAATAAAACATTTAAAATATTACGTAAGCCCCGTAAGTCCGCATTTTCTTTTATAATCAGTGATTCACATTGATTGAACAATTCAAAATAGCAATATGTAAAATATTTAATTTGTGAACAATTAAATATGGATAGTATAAACAATAAGTGAAAAACAGAAATAATATTATGTATATAAAGCGTATTTAAAGTTTAGTTTATTAATGACAGAAATATATAGATAACTACTCCAAACCAACCAATTTTATATATTTTAGACCACAACATATTAATAGTAGAAGATAGAAGAATTACTTTTCAAATCTGTTAGTAAAATCATGTATTCCGCACTGGCTTAGCGTGAGTATGCTCACGTTTTGTTATTTACAAAAAAAATATATACAGTTATTCACACAATGAGCGAGGGCACGACAAGATCGCGCAGTGCGGACGTGCGGGACTTACTGTCACGGGTGTGATCGGTGTGACCGGCGTGACCGGCGTGACCGGTGTGACCGGCGTGACCGGTGTGACCGGAGTGCCGCAGCGGCAGTAAGTTGACGACGTGCAGCTGACTTACGAATTCGAAGTTGCCCTCCTCCACGAACGCACGTTGGAACGACAACGCCGCGCTCGCGTCGCCCGCTGGCTCGTTGGGCTCCACTCTGGAACAATTCATTCAAACATTACTTCAATAATGCATTCCGAGGTCGATTCCTGAGGACTAGTTGCATGACTTCATATAAGTGTTTCTTACTTACCACACCCTTCAAACTAGAACACAACAGCTGCTTCCACTTAAGGCAGGAATAGTTGCAGCGCTGTGTCTTCGGAGTCATATTACAAACTTTTCTACAACTTTAATGCTGCTATTACCAGCAGTAATCAAATGACACAATTTCCCTTAGCTTATCCAATCTTACCTGACTTCGTCATCTGGTAGCCTCATGTGCGGCGTGAGAGTGCCGTTGATCACTGAACCCATGTTGAGATGATTCACCTCCTTCTTCTCGAAATGCTCTAGGAAAAGCGGTCGATACTTCGGTCTGTTCGTGTCCATTGGATCTGTGTCATGCCCTGTAAGTACAATGATAGAAGTAAGCGTTTGATAACATGACATTATTGGCGGCTAGTTGCAAATTATTTTTTGTTATTAGCATAGTAACTTTATTTTAAAAGTTGATTTAAACTCGATGATTTTCGAGAATGTTGATATCCTATCGATTCTGTACGAATTGTTGAAAGATACAGGAAAGAATATTGAGAACATTACACATACATTGTTAAGCATGTTACTAAATACTAGAAAAGATACTAGTTTCTGATAATAAAGAATAATTGTAATATTTGTAACCTAGTTTATTTAGTATTTTTTATTAGTTTAGTATTTAGTTCTTTTGTTTATTTTATTTTTGTTTGTCCGTTGCAATTGCCACGAATAAATAAGATTCTTTCTTTCAAATAAAATAACAATGAAACACAATTTTATAACATCATATTCTAACATTACGTGTATCGCTCGGTGTGTAGGCGCGTATATACGTGCCATCGTGTCCCCGCGAACGTGTCTGTGTGTATATGTGTATGTATTGGTGTGTGCGTGCGTGCGTATATGTGTGCGTGCGTGCGTACGCGCGCGTATTTATGCGTATGTAGGCGTGTGCGTATGCGCGCGCACGTGTGTGTGTGTGTGTGTGTGTGCGTGACGTGGCCGCTCACGTTTCATGGTGGCGAGGTCGGGCGCGGGCTCGTTGATGACCATGGTGCCGAGGTCTGCGGCGAGGTCGGTGGCCAGGTCGGCGGGCAGCTCGGCCGAGCCCGCGCGCGCCGGCACCAGCGTGCCCGCGTCGCGCTGCTTCATCGTCTCATCCGCGTAGCCGGCGCCCTGCAACGGATTAACAAAACACATCAGTATCACTGTACTTGAATATATTGCGTTTTAATACAGACAACAGATGAAAACTTTGAAAGTAGGGATGGTAATGCATAACAAAATCTATGTAAAAATTACATCCTATTTTTTCTCTACCTTTGTAATAAAGTTTTATCATAACAAACAGCATAACTAATATTTGGTCCATGACTAGAATTCCGCAGCCTAGGTAGTGGATATAATAAATATAAAAAATAATAAACAAGTTTACACAGCTATTCTCATTCAACAGAGTGGAAATTTATCATTTACATATGTGGCTAGCTGGAGATCAAAACTGAAATACGACACGTACCTAATCGATATAGTGACCGCTCCGCTGATCTGCATTTATAGTTTAGACGTAAATAAGCGTAGAACAGAAGTGAAAGTTTAATATTAATATATGTATAACATGATAGCAATGAGGTAGTGTGGGGCGGCGTGGTGTAGTTTGGAACGGTGTATTTCAATGTAGGATGATATTAAGCTATGAATATAGTTGGGTGAGGTAGTGCTGGGCGGTGTGGAGCGGTGTAGGGTAGTATGGCGTGTGTTACCGCGGCGATGGTCTTGGCGGCGTGCGGCGGCGCGTGCGCGGTGCGGAAGGCCTGCGCCTCGCGCAGCTCGCGCGCCTCCGCTATCATCGCGCTCAGGATGCTCGGCTGAGACGCGTTACCTACGACACACGTTGCACACATCATCCTTCCTATACTTCTCGACTAAAATCCGCATGATCACACAACACAACGTATGTAGACAACCGATCTATAAAGTTAGCAACGTTGGCCACAATCAAGCGTTGGAAGGGTGAGCACTATTCGAAGTAATTGATCCAACATGAGTTAGTCACTACACTGTAATATACTTCAATGTGTTCTAGATCTCAAAAAATCATGAGGAAGGGCTATTGCCAAGTAATGAAGGTGCAAAACTAAACAACCATAATAAAGATTATAGATTACTTATGATAAGTAATAATTGTAAAAATAATTTAAAATATTATAACTCAGTAAGTTAGTAAACTTACTGAGTTATAAAATATAGTAATATTTTATAAAAAATAAATAAAAAAGTTGCACTTACCTATAAACTTACCTATGAACTCGTGTGTTAACAAATACTCCGCCGTCGCCCGCTCGTCCGGGTTCTTCACAAGGCACTGACTGACGAAATCTATGAACTCTGGCGACCATTGGTCTGGTTCTCTGAAAATTAAATAAAAAACACATAAAATAATCTTAAAATCGTGAAGTGGATAATTAAAGCATTTATAAATAGTAAAAATAAAAATATGTTCATTTCAGTAAGCCATTGTTCTTTTACTATTTTATAACACTTTAAATTTGGAAGAATTACAACAACAACAACATACATCGAAAGTCCAAAGAAGTGTTCATAGTTTCTAAATTAAAAACAAAATTCATTACTTCGTGTAGTCACCAGCGCTTTGGCAGCATCACAAGCCCCAGCAACCTAGCCACTAAAAAACCTAGTTCATTATTATTTTATATTTTTTAGATTTTCCGCAGCTAACATTTTTCATTGATGTTTTTTTCATTGTTTTATTGTAAATTTACGTCTTTTTGTTAAGAATATATTAACAATTAAAATAATAATATTTTAGCATTAGAAAATTGATTTATCACTACATACCCTAATCATTGCATTAATTATGTTATTTTCACCGTAATCTTAATGGTACGTCAAAAATACCAAATGGTCCTTATTTTGTTTTCAGTAGTATATCCCTTACCTGAACGACGGCGGCGGTTTAGTGGGTATCATGAATATGGCCCTCATGGGGTGTATGTCGCCATAGGGCGGCTTGCCCTCGGCCATCTCGAGCGCGGTGATGCCGAGCGACCAGATGTCCGCCACGCAGTCGTAGCCGATCTCCTGGATCACCTCGGGCGCCATCCAGAACGGCGTGCCGATCACTGTGTTACGTTTTGCCATCGTGTCCTGGAGTTGGTTGGAATTATTACATTATTGCCAATATTTCATATACAAAATTTCAGTGTGGGTATGTGTGTATTCGTAATTATTCTCGGCAAGGCTTATGTTGAAAAGTCTTTTATGTAATGACACCTGGATAGTTTCTAGCTATATTTGGACCCTGTAGGAGGCGCTTTTGTCGAGAGCCAGAATTCTTTACTGACCCAGAGGTGTAAATAGTCCTAAGTCCTAGTAGAAGACAAAGTAACTAAGTAAAGTACATATGTCAGTGCTAGTAATATTTTTTTATGATAATCCCTAAGGAAGAATTTCTCCTATATGGAGTTTGTAATGTAACCTCATAACAACAAGAAACTTCACTCTTATTTGTTCTTTATATTTCATACAAAAACTTTACAAAGTCATAGAAATCTAAAAATAAAGCAGATTCAAGTCGAGTACGTACCGTTAGTTGTCCAGCTACGCCAAAATCCGCGAGCTTCGCGTGACCCTCGGTATTGAGCAATATGTTCCCAGCCTTGATGTCCCTGTGGATCTTCCGCCGCCGGTGCAGATACTCCAGCCCTTTGAGCGTGTCGCACAGTATCGTCGCGATCTCGTCTTCCGATAACGTTTTCTTCCTTAGCCGCATTATGTCTGATACTGAACCCGCCCCGCAATATTCCATAACGATCTGCGAATTTAATGAAGGCAGATATGAACAAGTATTATTTGGATAGAATAGTAGTAGATTAATTTTCGAGCAAATCATATATTTTAACATATAAGTGGTAGTAGTTAATATAATAGTGGTAGAAACCTTTGCGATTTAGCTATAGTGGCATCATCGACACATACATTTCTGCTGTTTTCATTAGAAGTCCAAATGAGTCGGATAAGTGACACTCATTTAATTTAAATATCTCACTCGACTCGTTTAATTCATGCAAGTTCAAATACATAAAATACCCACATGATTAATCGAATGCCACAGCAGAGTTAATATGAAAATTATAACACCCAAGAACCCGATATTTTATTGCTTTATTTATCCTCTGAACGTGCATTATAGAGGCAATTTTACGGTCTAACGTATCATTTTAGGTACAAATGGGCGGAAACGGCGCGACGCGACATCCCAGATTGTGATCTCAAACGAAAAGGCAAAATCGAGTTTGGTGCGATGTTTGCAGCACTCGACCCGTCTGCCGTCCTCATAAATAAAGAATATAACTTTGTAGACTCGCAGAATATTTCATATGAAATATTTTCAACAATTCCCAACAGACAATGCACAGACTAATATCCTGAATAGTATGTGAGAAAATAGAATTTAAGGTAAACAATTCTAACAAACTAATCTTATTTTTATGTAAGTAATAATTCAATACGCTTAATTTTTATAAATTACCTTTCGGAACTTTCTACTTTTACGGCAAATTAAGCGACCTCCTTATCGATCCTTAACGATAGTTATGAAAATAAATTGTCGTAGCAATTAGATTACAATATTATAGTGTAAAACTAATAAAACTCACTAAAAAGGAAAAAAATATATTAATTATTTAATAAACGACGAAATCTTGGTAGAACAACAATGTAATTTTAGTATGTTGTAAAATAGCTGTAATAAATGAGAAGAATATAGAGCTTACATGAAGAATATCGCAAGGAAGCGCGCAGAATGGGCCAGGATCTTAGTAATTCGCGTCAGGATTTTACCAATTTGTCTACGGATTTAAGCAATTGAATTTCGCCCACAAAAGAAACGGTCGCAATATCGTGGAAAGATTTATATTCTTTACAAAATATAGTTTCACTAATGTTCTTATTATTCTTTTTCTATGGTCTATAATCCGTAACTTACTACTGTGTTGTTAGGAGCAAGCTATCTGTGACGACACTAATCTACTTTAAATCGTTCCCAGGAGAAGGTCACTAATGTCTTGTTGAAACAACTCAACTTCCTATTGGATACTAACACACTTACCCATAAATCTGTATTTTTGAAGTAACTACCATAGTATTTGACTACGTAGGGGCTGTCGCACTGCTGCATGATCGAGATCTCCTTGATGATCTCCTGGAGGTCCGTGTCCACCGGGACCTGCTTGATCGCGAGCACCTGCCCGCTTTCTTTATGTAATGCCTAGAAAAATACATAGAAACATCGATAGAAACAACATAGATCTATTTTTATTAAATTGACGATCATGCAATCCACCTAATGTTGTGTGCCTACCGCAGCGGTTAATACTGCTGCTATTAGGCAGAAATGGATGAGGTAGTGGTATCTACAGAGTCATATTAGAACAGGGTTATACAACTTACAAGTATATATGGTTAAATATTAATTGCGAAAAATAATTTATTTTCTATTGCTTTCGTGAAATATCTACTATTCATTGACTTCAAAGGGTGAACCCGTAGTGAACTACTGAAGAACACAAAAGGCAAACAAACGTTGGAAAATTGCAATACATTCGACGGAACGAAAGCTTGCAAATAAAGCTCAATGAAAATTGGCTTGTACACGGTGGCCAGTGGAATTATGTTGAGCTTTCGATTCCCAATTTGTGAGTTTTATACCTCGAGCAGACCTTTAGTTTACCTTTAGCATTAGTTTTGAGACGTCAATACGTTTTTAATATTTATGGGTGGCCTTCAAACCCGACAGTCTTTAAAATGTTCATAGATAACGCTAATTACCACAGATGGCTAGTTCGTTTCTGTCCCAGTTGTTTAAAAGGTAATTTCTATTTCACATCCAATACATACATCCATATATAGTTTAAAGGATCCTCCTTTAAAATGTATATTTGAGAAAAAATAACATAAAAAAGAAACTATTTATAGTATTTGACTACATGAATTTATTAAGGAGCAAAGCAAATTTACAGAGTATATTTTGAAACGCAGCCGCCGAGTGGATGAAACTAGGTTACTGAGTACTTTCATATGAAAATAAGCTCACTAATTAATTTTGAACACTCAAAGCTGTGAAAATACTACATATTCATAGATTAAAGTTGTAAATAAGAAAGAAATCGTCCTTTTTACAGTAAAAAGCAGTATAAATGAGGAAACTAATGAAAAGTGCTGGTGGGAAACTCATCAGACGACCATTGTTCCTTAGTGCACTTTTAATCTAGCAGACTACTAGCCTTATTTAAGAGTAATGCTGTTCCTACAGACACATTTTTAAATAGAACTTTTCATGTTTTTTGCGGAGGCTCTTATATATATTTTTCGCTCGGAGCATTTGAATGTGTAGCCACGATAGGCTTTATGCTGTTTTATTTTATTCAAAGCATCAAATGAAATAAGAGTAGACTATGATTGCATTTGGTCTCACAACTCTGTGGTCTCGACGTATCATCGTCGGAATTTATTCCATTTGTGAAAAAACTCTTCAGAATATAAACTTCCACAAATGTTAAGCTTTTCGTCTATTCAAAACATGTTTTGTTGTAAAAATTGAATAAATTATTAACAACTACTGTGGAGTTTGATTCTATATGGAGTATCATAATAAATGAAAACTCTGTTTACTAAATCAATTTAAAAATGTGTTTTAGAATTCTCTTCTTATACTCTAGACATTTTGAAACTACAGTTACTCAAAATAAATCACTAATGTAACTTGATTCAAAAACATTTGAATATAAGATATTTGAACTTAAAATTTACCTTATATACACTGCCATAGGAACCTTCGCCAAGTTTGCAAATAATGTCGAACACTTCTTCAGGTTGCCGGGTTAGACTCTCCTCCGATAGTTTTTTCAACTCACTGCAACAAAAATATTGATTAAATATACGATTACTGAGTGTTTGCAATTTATAGAACTTTGGACTAAATTCTACAAATCGCAAGTAGCAATAGAACTAGAGAAAAAATTAAAAGAGAATATAATAATCAAAGTTGACAAAACAATGGATAAGTGTAAATTCTAATCAAATAACTGTAAGAAAGAAATTGTAATAATATTTAATAAAATCTATAGTAAAATTGTCCTAAATAGAAGCCGAATCATATATGCGATAAATCTGAACTTTAACCTTTACGCAACTTATCAACAAACTAAGCTAAAAGTAAACATTATAAAAAGTTAAGCAAATACATGTAGACGCGAACGGCCAGCAATCACGACGCTAAGGCGGACTTGCCCCAATTTATTTTCCTTTGTTGCGAACGTAAACACTGCTGACGTATCGATTTTGTTACCATCGTCTGGATACTTGAGCTTACTTTAAACAAGCATTAACGAAACAATAATTTGAAGGTGGTAGAACCCTTTGTGATTCGACCCCGGCGGCACCACCGCCACACCTATTTCTGCCTCATAACAGCAGTGTTAAGCGTTCTGTTTTCTAGTTTGAAGGGTGTGGTAAGGGAGACATACTTCCAGAGGCGTTCCAGCGTTAGTCCTCACGCGCAGCGGCGTATCTGTGGTCTACCTCATGTAGGAATATCTAATCCTATCTGGGGTTGAGTACAGATGTCCATTGGCGGCAGTATCCACTTCCATCAGGTGGACTGCATACTCGTCTGCTACTCCCATATTATAAAAAAAATAATCGTCATCATCATGGTCACCGATAGCAACAACTAATGAGAGCTATATATTTTTGTTATTATGCAGTTTTAGTTGCTGTTGTGAGCACCGATGTGGTTTGCGAAACTAGACTTCGATATAAGATACAGTTACGTGGCATTGTAAAGCTGGGTAGCCGAGTTCTATGTGTAGGTGTCGAGGATTTGGAGACTTCCGTATGGTGCTTTTATAAATATTCTTGTTATTAATTAGTAGTCCGAAAAATTTTGAAATCAGGATGTGTTAACTAGCTATAAAATATTACATGCTTATGTCATTGTGTTCCAATTAAAGAATATTTGACATAATAAAAATGGCGTTCAGTGGCTTTGTAAATGATTTTAGATGGCGTTAAGTTTTCTAGCCGTAAGTATCAAACAATAATAAATTATAATGCTACTGGAAAAAAAAAACATAAAATACATCATAGGAGAGAAAACCCAAACATTGATTATGTCATCCTTTCGAAGTTATTACTTCATCAATAATACAATCCGGTATCATGCGATAAAAAGTAGTGATCGAAGGCTTTAATAATAAATGCGTTATTGATTCACTGCGTAGGAGCTACGGTTCACTGATAAGTATGAGCAATTGGATGATAATACAGTCCATTCCAATACAGAAAATTATTGGTATGTTCTGACAGGTAAAAACAAAATTAAACGTCACGGTATTGGTCTTGAAAATGTAGCTTACGAAAGGTCCGGATATTTCTCTTTGTTTTGAGTTTTAGAGCGCGTTTGGGGATTTGTTTTCTCTGGATGAAATTCCTAGACTTTTCAAAGCTTTGCTTCTTAAAACATAATGTATAAAATTTGTGTATGCTTCAGACGCTATAACCTGAATCTCTGTACCCCCAGCTGCACTCTAGATTTCTTTGACACTACACGACCATCTGACGTAAGAAAATTCAGTCGAACATTTTGTTTGACATTATTTAGAATTTTGTAGTTACAGCCTTATTATTCTATGGATAATGTAAAAAATAGGAAGACGGTTATCGATAACAGTATTGGCGACATCCGTACTTCACTGTACTTTTAAGAAATCCTCGTTAAATCAAGCAAATGCCGGAAATTAACCTAATTGCGGTTAATAAGACAATTTCGATCGCACCACCGCATTCACCGTTTGGTTTCGTAAGTGAAACCGTGAAACCCACTTAGTAACTGCTAAAAATAAGGGCACTGCATCGTACAAAGTCGAATGCTAATTATAAAGATTTAGTGAGCTTACGTCGGTTTCAACTTTCCAAAGATACCACTTTATGACGGCTGACAGTATCATTGGCTTACAGTCATTTAGAATAACTTAAGCTTAATTCAAGTGATAATATTCGTAAATTTGTACAGCTTAAATTTATTTTGTAAGATCACTTATACTTATCACAAAAACGCGTGACTTGGAGCATCAAGATTAAGTTTATGTATAGCATATCTTTTACATTGCGATATCTTAATATCGTTATCAATCTATCTTTTACAATAAATGATGATTAATATTGATTGATGATTATAATATGCTAGTAGCGTAAGCATTGACGTCTTGACAGTGTCTACGATGAGATTGAACAACTACAGTAATATACCGTTAATGTGATGTAGATAATTCGTTTTACTTTCTAAGTTTATCTAGATAATTGTAAATGTATTAAAATATTACTGGATTGATAAATTTTTTCACGAAAAATGTTATTGTAGCATTGTTGTAATAGTATTTTGATGATAAGATTGACACGCAACGAAAGATTGGTCGCCTAACATGAATACCAAATAATAATCGGACGATATCCCGTGATTGTGTTTATTTATCGTAAAAAGTAGAAGACTTGCATTATTCTTATCACAGATTCATTAGGACAATACATCACATTTTAATTCACATGACAGAATAATCCACCTTAATTTCGTTTTACGCATTATAGTGTTTATGTCATGCCTAATTGTTTCCTAAAAATGCATTTCATCAAGAAAATCATGTGACGTTCTAACGTCTAGGCTACACAGACGTCTACTTATTGTTAACAATATTTTAATGATACTCAATTATGAATTGAGTACCTTCTGCTAGTCTTCTCCAGAAACGACTAGTAAACAAGGAAAAAACATGCATTTATATTTAGACGAGTTAGTTCACCAGCAATTGCACACTATGCAAAGTAATATCCCTAGGGTATTGTAAATATTCAATCTTTTCTCTATTCCTCAAGTTTGTGTGATTTTCATTTTATGGTCATACGAGTTAGTATCGCACTATGCAAGGGTGTAAGGTAGGCGGTACACAATGGAAGAAACAAGTGACCTTGCAGCTCCTTTGGTTCTGTGGTCAGTGCTTCTCATCTGTCACCGATCCCACATAAAAAAGAACTTCTGAGGTTGACCACTAATGCACCATCGCTCTTAAGAATTGGAACACCTCTATTCTCATGCTCGTTCGCTTTAGACCAGAACAAAGCTCTACAGTTCCCCAATAGTATAAGATTTTATTTTTTAAATATTGGTGATGCTGTTGTCGTAGCCGAATTACGAAAGGTTCACTTTCTAATAATATAAACAACTAAAAGCGATAAAATTTATTGGATAAGTTTTAACACAGTCTGGAAAGCCAGCTGCTAGCTACGATGTTGCTGTGGGGTATTTCTTGAATTCAAAATTCCTTTTCAGCTATTTTCGGTCCGCATTGCATTAAACGAACAGCAAAGAAACAAGAGAGTTTCACAAGGCGTCCGGTTGACAACATATTTCAAGATTCTCAATTTCGGAAGATTGTTTTTAACATATTATTTAGTTTTAGAAATCCAATAATTCTATTCAAATTACAACTGCTTTAAGATTTGCATAATACAGTGTCTTGACTTGTTATTTAATACGTCTTTGATCTCAGTAAAGTACGTAGCTATAGTTTCGAGTAACTATTAAAGTTTAGATGCAATTACTTCAAACGAGCGTAGCGTACGCATGTGGATCAATTGATCAATTGCGTTAGCCCGAGCCAAGTGCAGCGGGCGTACCAATTTTGTCGCTTGATGCAATTTGCGTATTCTATTAGAACTTGTGCAGTGTATAGGCAGATTACATCATAACATTCATAACAGTGCATTCGCTAACCTGGATATATAAGCTAGGTAAAGCTATTTTGGTTCGTATTGCTCGAAGTCTTCTTTTAGAGCATACTTCGAGTATCAACAACGAGAATGAGCAAGATCTAGGGCTAAGGCATGCATGCAGGTTAGAAACGGGAGACAGAAAGAGACTAGATAAAAAACTAAAAAGAACTAATTATAATAGATGTAGTGTAACTAGTTCTACAAAACATATGTACAATGTATCACATGTACACGAGTCATCGGCAGAGACGGAACACGTGTCGTACGATCGAGCCATCTGCGTCCGAGGATGGAATGTGTGGACGTTTTGATCCTGTTCATCCGCAAATAGAGTAATCCTCGCATTCTCAGCGATCGATCGTAATAAAAATGGTGAAGGAAAATAAGAATCGTTTGTCTGCACAAATGAAAGATATGAGACTAGACCGATTTTAAAAATTCTTTCACCATTCGAAAGCTACATTATCCACAAGTGACATAGGCTATATTTTATATGAAATATGTTTGATAAAAAGATTTTGAGGCGGTACATAGTTTGCCGGGTCAGCTAGTAATATTATAAAAATGTTTACTATAACAGTTTCTCACTTAGTGTTTTTTTCTTGGGATCTGTAATTACTAGCTTTGTGGTAATTTGTACATGTCCATGTCTACATAATATGTGAATGTATCTTCATATTGGTATCGATAATAAAATAAAATAATATGTATTAACGATTAATTTTTTGTCTATAGCAGTTGTCTAAATCAAAATAAAAACCAAAATAAAAACTGTAAGATATCAACGGTTTTCAAACAAAGTATTTATTATCAACAGTGAGACAATACAGCTGCATTAATAGAATCGAATTTCACTTAATTACACAAAGGAAGGGATCATGGTCAAATTTTAATAAATTCATCATTAAATGTACCATTTCTAAGTAATACACGGGAAGAACAGTGAAAATAAAAATTATCAAAACATTTACGAGTTATCATAGTAGATAATGAAAGTGATAAGATTCGGGTTAATGACAAATTGTCACGTTGCGGAGTCTGTGGATACTCAGTATCAGAGAAAATGAAGTGGATTGTTATTAATGTTAAAACACGGTAAAAATAAGTGCCAGACCTCATTGCAAAATGATACATTAATCCGAAAACGATCGAAGAAAAAGGCTTACAGCCCGGCTCATACCAGTAAATATTATAAATTCAATTGTGGGTAAAAAGTTCTCAAGTGACACTCATTTTCAAAACCGGTTCATTGGAATTGGAAAAGAAATCCGGACATAACAAACGCATGGCCTTATAATGATACATTGTATCGATTAAAGTTAAAACGAATATTTATAAAATAAGGGCTGAAACCAGTGAGTTCAAAAATATATAAATTTAATCTCGGTCTAAAAACAATAGAGGCGTTTAATCAATGTTTAATTCTTTTGTTTCATTGTGAAGATCTAGCTTATCATAACCAGAAGCGTGATACTGAAACAAAAGTAGTGGGTACCTGGTTATTTATGGTTTAAGATAAAGATCATTGTAAATCCCAATGAGCTCCTGAAGTCTTTAAAGAAAATTAATTTGTCAGTCTAAATAAAACATTTCATTTTTTTGGGATTCTGTAGGTGTTTGGCAAGCAAATGATCTGTGCATAAATCACTTTACATCATCATTTTACTTTGAGTCTAATGGCTCTACAGTGAATCTGGGAGGAAGAGATGCTCTATGAACTACTTTAAAATGGTGTATTCAAATTATGTAAGTACATATATTTTACGTTTAGCGATGCAAAATAATTTTGTTTTCACAGTTTCATTGACAAGTACTATAAAAACTGCCGACCAAATTATGTCACCCCGACTTGGTGACTAGGAAACCTTCTATGTGCTTAGGTTCAAAACGCACCTGGTCGCCCTGTTTTTTAATATGATTTCATTACATCATGAATCATTATACAATATTCCGATGTAAACTGTATGCATTTGCTAATGATAATGATTCCTACTGGTACGGATTATATAAAACAGACGCGTATTTAATTCCAGTCATTGCATACTTAATTAACACTGTCAATCAAGCAAGACAAGTGACAAAGTAGCTTCTATTTCTATGCTAATGTCGGCCTTACAGGCCGTAACTATTGTTTACATGATAAATCATTCTAAAGTAGACCACCGACCTATTATTGCACGTTATTAAGAAACAATTTATCTAATTTTTCGCTTACCAAAGGTCAAAATTTTATAGTGTCTAGTATGAAAAACTGACAATGTTTTAATTCAGCAGATTTACTTCATATAACGTGTTATGTGATATTCTTGAACATTTCGTCAAAATGTAATGTTGTTCGCACGCGTGTGCTGCTGTACCTGAAGATTAAGTTGGAACGCTTTAGGAACTAATGCAATTCACGAAATCCTTCAAACTATAATATGGCCGCGAAACTGGGATGTGATGTGAATGGGAACTAAGTGCCCAATAAAATTAAAGGTACGCCATAAATATTTATACGGTTGTTAAGGAAATACGAATAGGAAACTATAGGTCCAATTACGAGAAACAATGGTGATTCATCTAGAGGAATTCGAAATGGATGCCACGAATTCCCACGTTATGTGGAACAGAAGTGAAGCGTACATTAGCCTTCAGATAAAAGCCTGTACCGTTACGTCGTTAAAGTTGATTAAAATGTACTAACCGTATATTTTAATGCAAATTGTTCATTGTTTAAGGAAATATTACTTGAAACAGTTATTATTATAGAATGCATGACTCAAGATACTAAAAAACGAAACTATAAATATGGTGAAAGAATTAGAAGCTGTAAACTTCTAATTCTAAAATGAAAGTATTATAAAACAGAGTGTAATAAGCTAAAAGCAAATAATAGACCCGAGGCACGGACAGATGGTGCACGTCTGGATTTTACTGTAAACACATTATTCTCATCAATACTGGCACGCAGAAGTCGAAAACAAACGCGCAGAACACGTTCAAATTGGAGAAAGTATTTGTTCTTTACACAACACCCCATCCCTTTGCGTAAATTGAATTCTCGCTTCATTAGTTCCCAATCTGGATCATCCCTAGGCGATACGTTTGAAGGCGACAGACGAAAGTAAATAAAAAATCGTTGCTGAGGTGAGGGTGACAGACCTTGGCCTTAGATGACATAGAATTAAATGAATGGAAGCTATAAAAAAAAAGAGTACTGGTTCTAAAACTCACCCCTGAGGGCGTTCGTTAAGCGATTCATTCGCGCTCATTCTGTCGGCTCGTCTCTTCTTGCAGGTGTTGCAGTTGAGTGTGGGTGCACCACCCTCCCATACCCCGCCTTTCCAAAAAATTAGACGACCCTCAGCATCCATTGGGGTCCTGCATTGTCTTTACTGTTAATGCTTCTGAATCATAAGGTTTTCTGTATACAGTCTATAGTACACAAAAATGTGTCGATATCCGGCCACATCCACATTCCTTATCTTTTATATTTCACAGAATCCTGACTAGTCAATCAGTTTAACTCTTTCACTGTAACACACAAACAAAATCCGGAGATTGTTTATTCTGTAAACAGTCACCACGTTTCTATGTGGAATGAGGTTACATGTGGTTTGCGCTAGATAAAGTTTGAAATCGATCCTGTTTACACTTCACAAGAGTTAGGAAAATTAATATCATATTTTCACAAGCAAATCACGTATTTGAGTTCTCGTACGTTGACGAAATACAGTCGTGGATTTACGTAACATCGCGTTCACGGCAAACATTCGAAAGCGATTAACAAAAGTTAAATCCCAAAATAAACTCTCGTATATCCTTTCCAGGTTATAATAACCGGTCGGAGCGTGCCCGGCGGAGCGAACGTCCCTTGCGCCGTCTCTCACAAAACTGCTTTGATGTCCCATACGGAGCGCTGACAACAGATACTGGAACCAAAGTGAAACATTTTCCTATTCACCTCGACTAACTTTACACTCGGACTTCTGTTTGAAAGATGAAGATTTCAATGTACAGATTGACGTGTGTTTTTTCCTGTAGTCCACGATGCGTTAAAATAAATTTGGGTTTCTATTAATAAAGTTTTAGAGACAGGAAAACTATGCTTCATTAAACATTTCTCCCGAGGAATGTTGTTTATATATGTCTACGGATACGTTCGCTATTCTTCACGGTCGATTAAATTCGTCATATCTTGACATTTGTTTTAGATAGTTTCATCATATTTTCAATATAGACGTAGAGACGGAAAGCTGAACATAACGGTCTATCCTGCTTAATTAACAGAAGCTATAATATATTCGAGTTATCTACTTTTTACGGTACAATAAAGTTCAGTAGCACCAAATCACAAATATAGGACTATAAACTGTTCAGTAATAATAAATCACGATGACACTAAGTTTTTTACCGCCGTGTGTCGTTCATGACAGCGAGTCGGGTGGGCGGCCCTAGATAAATAAAACGGCGTGTTGGTCTGTCTATAAATACACGCGGATCCTATGAGCTACACTCGATGACCTTTTTATTGGCATACTATTTGTTGTTCTATGCATGTTACCGTAATACTAATTCCGATTAATCGTCGCTGAAATCATTGAGTTATTTAGTTACATAAAACTATATCAATATTTTACGTAATGAGGCAATATCATCACATTTTCCTGAAGCGTTGGTAATAGGTTATTTGTAGTGGTTAATAATGTTTTAAACAATGATGCAGATATTTTTTAGTGATAGAAAAACAAAAGAATTTTAAACTTCATTGCATCTTTTGGACATCATAGAGTTACCATAGGTATGAAAATTATTCAAACAAAACTACAAAATAGTCTTCAGCTACTTTATGTAATAACAACGTCGCGAGAATTTAATTTCAACACCAGTCCAAATGTATTTTCGCTCGTTAATGAATTACAAATAGGTATGTTTGGACTAATTAGCAACTCTCGGAAAAGTAAAGAGACCAATCTCTCACCAGTCGAACGAACGCCTGGCGCATGTGTTTCCGGCGATATTTTCGCAAACACAATCCCCCGTGCAATGAACTGCTCCGCAAGACTTGCAATTCCTAAAGGTTAAGGAATGGCTGTATCATTATAAGAGGTAAGGCTTCTAACATTACTCAATTGCAATAAAATATCAGCCAAGAGCAAGACTTCTTAGGATAGATAACTTTGCCTAAGAAGGAAGACGCGCTGTCTGCTGAGACCAAATACGTACTATCGCTACCATTTTTGCTGAGTTCTTAAAGATTCTAAATATCTCAGCAATCGTGTTAATAAAAGTAGCATCTTCTCTTCAACTTCTATTTTATTTTATTGCTACTATCAATATTTCCACGCGGGCGATCTCCCGTGCAATGAACTGCGCACCGCAAAAGACGCGACGTCTGCCGACTCTCATTGTGTAAATGTAAATAAGCTGAGATAAACTTGTTTTTTACATTATTTCCTGTTCAGGGCTTACATTACTTTTTCCTTAATTGGAATCGGATGATAATGCCCGTAACAGGCAATTTGGATTATTATTTTGTGTACCTACAAAGAGCTATATATAGCGAATAATTTATAAATTGTAGAAAACAACAATTACTGAAATCACTAACCTATGAGTAATATGTTTTTTGGGTTTATTTCAATTAATTCTGCGCAAAACTACGTATGAGGGAAAGCCCACGCTTCCTTATCAAAGGTCAATGTAACTTGCCAATTTTTCATTCAGTAAGAAGAATGTCTCAAGGGAGCAAAAACAAGTGGGACAACATCAAGAAATTCCCTGTGTCAATGGTCTAAGTAAATCATGTTAGGAACGGGCTATAAAGGCGAAAGAGGCAAGCGGGACAGGTCAGCCAAGATCGACGACCCAGAAACTGCGCGAGGAGAGCCGCGATCCCGCTCCACAGATCTGCTCAATCCTACCTAGCTTTATTTATAGCTTCCTTTGAGCTTTGAGCTGGATTTCGTTTATTGAGGAACATTCTCAGGCTATAACGGGACTTTTGAGCTATATAAATAGTAATCACTAACAAAACTAGGTAAGAAAATTGGGTTTAAATCTTAAAATATACAGTTATATCTTTCTGTCTACATGTATGTTACGTATATGTCATTAGATTCAAAAGTAATTATTTAACAGGTAAGTTAATAGGTTTTTTAACGTGTCTAATAACATGTATTAGGTGACGTTTAGGGAAATTCGAAAGGAAATGATGTCACCTGATGATAGCCACTGCTATTGCTACAAACGGCAGTTCAAGTGATAATACATCATGTAACGCAATTATGATTTTTGTTTTTTTTTTTTTTTTATATATATAACCTAACGATAAGGCAGACGGGCTACCTGATGGAAAGCAGTCACCGCCGCCTATGGACATTTGCAACACCAGAGGAGTCGCCAATGCATCGCCGGCTTTGAAGGAGAGCTCTTTTTACACCCCTCTTGAAGAACCCCATGTCATAGTCCTGAGGGAATACCTCAGGAGGAAGTTCATTCCACATTTTGCACGTACGCGGCAAAAATGAACGTTCAAACCGAACCGTGGAGGACCGCCACGGGTCCAGTTGATGTGGATGGAACTTCATCCTTCGGCGAGTGGTGCGATGAAGGAAAGGCGACGTAGGCACCAGATCAAACAGTTCCTCCGAACACTCACCATTGTAAAGCCGGTAGAACGCGCAGAGGGAACCTATGTCCCTCCGCAGGCTTAAGGGTTCTAACCGATCAGAGTTCGCTGGGTCATCGACGATTCGCACCGCGCGTTTCTGTACGGAGTCAAGTGGGTTAAGCTGGTATTGTGGTGCCCCTGCCCAGAGATGCGAGCAGTACTCCATGTGGGGCCTCACTTGCGCTTTATAAAGCAGAAGGAGTTGCCCCCCAGTGAAGTACTCCTTGGCTCTGTTCAGGACACCCAATTTCTTTGAAGCCAACTTAGCTTTAACTTCCAAATGACCCCGATACTGCACGTCAGACGAGATGTCAACTCCCAGGATCCCTACACTTTTATCAATGGTGAGCGAGGTATTTTAGAACTTAGGCGCTATGACGAATGGGGTTTTTTTAGCGGTAAACGCGCTTAATCTGATCAAAAAGTTTTGTATTTAATTTAACGTTATAGATCAAAATACTTTTTGTTAGACGTATAACTCCCGGAAACCACTTATAAATGATCGCAATCACAAAATTTAAATTCAACCAATTACTCAATTCGATCTAGTCTATTACAAGTTACAACAGCTCGATCTGAATGCATGCGAATTTATTTATATAGACAATCTAGGTACCCGAGAAACTTGTTCTGAATTTCGCAATATGTTCTATGGCAACAGTAATTTTCTTAGCTAGATAACTCAATACAAATGTTTCAAGATGCACATTAATCAGGACTGGAACGTACGATTCCCAAAACATTTTTTGGATCTGTTAAATAAAGGATGACGTAAAGAAACAATATACTAACTTGCTTTGTTATATTAAATCTCGTCGAACAATGCACTCGGCGTACACAGTTAAAAATCTGAATAAAACGCGGGTCAGCTTAGGGTTGTACTTTGTACATAAGCGATAATATGCATCCTTGGCGAATAAGTTAGTGATTATGTTATTAAAAGTCGCGATACTCGCGATTTATCAAGAAATGTTCTTTCTTTTTGTTGTTACGTTTATATCGTCTTTAACGTGATTAGTACATATATTATATATATTATAGCGCAAAGGCAATATTGCGCTTTCATATTTCAAGGAATTTGCTTGAATGCAAGGCTTTTTATGTCTCACTTATGGGCACGGGTCTTTCTACACAACGAGAGGATTTAAAAAGCACGCTCTTCCACAATTTTCTAATGCGGATCACGCTTACTGCGTTAAAATAGATATACCGTCTTTATATGGGTCAAAACAGTTGATACTCCTGCAAAAATCGCATATTTGTAAAATTCTTAGTTCTCCCAATACTGTCAGCCCTGCCACCACTAGAGTAAGTTTATCCAGCTAAACAATGGGCAGGCACTGGTGGTACTGAGTCACGTGGCATTCTTGTGGTAACAATCAGCGCCGATGCCTTAAAGTGCCAGCACCTAACCGATAACGCTGACTATAACACATGGATTGCAGCTATGAAGAACTGGCTATGAGTTTCACGCCTTGCTCATTAGTGAGATTCCAGTTGGTTACATACGTGTTTTAAGGAATGTAAGTAATTCTTTGAAATGGCAAATTTGGCAATTTAAGATACCCAAAGCGAATTACACCAACAATGGTGTATACATCCAGTTCCCAAGCCTGGGAAATTTACGGTGTATGTCCGAAATTGTACCGTATGTAGCAACATACCATGTGGTGTGGGTAAAGTTATGTCCATCAGTTCGTATTGGACAAGGCAACAACCACAGACTAATGCTAGGTCACTACAATTTATCATTATTATTAAACCCTTCCTGAGCCGCTACTAGGTAGGGTCGTCACAAAACAAGATAGGTTAAGGTCAAAGCAATACTCTGGCCAAATGTTAGTTGACTATCATGAACAGATTTATGAATTTAAAGTATGTCGTTTTTACTTAAGGACTAACGCCTGTTATTGATAACCAATCTATCCCATTTTAGTGTACCAAAGACAATGTTTTAAGATTTCAATATGATGGTGTTTACGCTTGGAAAGGGTATAAAACGACTAAATTATTTTGAATCCTCCTGTTTAGGGAGCTCTGATATTCATAACATTATTGGGCAATGGTGAAACGAGCCTTTAGCGCAATTCGAAGAATTTCTGAGCCAAAGTTGACTGACCTCGTGGCGTGCAAAATCGAAGCGAAGCCTTTTGTGTCACTCATTGAATAAAAAGAAAACAACGTCAGCCCTTACTATAAAACTTGGCATTCGTTATTATCGACGACTGGTTTGCAATATCGAGGAGAAAGTAACTTAATCGGGCTGCAAGAGGGCAAACTGCACGTGCTTTAAAGTTAAATCTTTTCGCAGGTTCTTTGTTTCGGATTACACTATATTTCGTTTTGTACTTACCAACCATCGCCTATTGGAATTAAAATTGGGTCTTCAATGCATGCGAGTTTCATGTCATGCCTATTAGAAATATAAAACATTTAAATTTAACGTACGCGAATAGTACATGAATTCAAAAAATCCGCATTAGCCAGCATATTAGTGGTATAATACTTTATATTATATTCTGTAAAATAATGTTGCTTTTGCTAAATCTATTCTAGTTGATAAACAACGTTCATATAGCAAGAAAATTTTCTTGATCAACGTTGCTGATGGAAACTTTGAATAAATACTTATATAATTTCTAAGAAATATTCATTACACTAAGCCGAACTCGACTTCAGCGGATTAGAGGTTTAAACTGTTGACAGAGGCATGGCGCATTTATAAACATCAATAAGAACTATCCATGAACAGAATTCAAAGATTGAATATACGGGGTTACAGGGTAAGTCGACCTTTATATTTAAGAAAGTTATTAATCAAGCGTTATTGACGGATTTAACCCTATAATAGGTTAAGATTAGCTATCTTACGGGCGCTAATAATATCGCATGTATTGTGTCGAGCTATCCATGCATTCGTGTCTGGCAATTTGTGAAGAGCGTCAGATCGGAAACCTGTCTCCGGTCTTCCCTAGTTTCGTTAGTACACGCTTTTAGTAACTACTTTCGAACAACAAAGGCTTTTATAGTAGCAGCTTTTATTGTAACACCTACGTGAATGGTCGATTGACTGCTAATAAAGTATAAAGACCTTCTAAAGTACCTACTTAACACCGTGTTATGCGCCTCTTTTATCACAACGGTTTCAGAAAGTTGGCACTGTGATTTTGTCTTAACTGAAAGTAGATGTAAAATATATGAAAGAGAAAGTAGTCCTGCAATATAAATAAAAGCATAAGATGTACTTACTCTCTCGCATCGTATTTAATGCCCTACCATACGCTACAAATTATCGGCTCGAAGGAGCACCTATACATGTAATCTATGCTTCTAAAATGAACGTTGAATTTAACTGATGCATTTTCGTAGAACCTTTTAGGCCGTTTCTATAACATTATGAACAGGAGTTAAGAGAATTCAAAGCTGCAGTGTGAATTTCATTTTGACATTGTCACATAACAATAATTCAGTATGAATTCAGTAGTTAAATGAAGATACGAAAAATGAAAACATGAAAATAGTTGCCTGAAAATTTTCAAGTTCCGTTGCCTTAAATATGGCAGATTACTTTTCTTACGGTTATAAAAGGTCTCGTGGTCATCCTTATCAAATCTCGAGTCTCATCAAGTCAAAAGCAAAGTACCACTACTAAAATACTCCGGGCTACCTTCATTTTAACTATTATAGGTGGGATTTAAAAGACACTTACTTTTTAGTAGAATTACGGATGCTAAAACCTACGTATAACGTTCTACAACGTAAATCGTCTATCTTTTCGAAATTTGATAAATTAACGGCTCTGGCGAATCCTAACGAGAGGAAAGTTCAAACAAGGCTTTAACGGAGCTACTCGAAAAGCTAATTATTCCATTGAATGGAACGGTATCGATTACTTTCCAACTCGTTTCCAAACCTTATCATGTGTCTGGCAAGTTCTGAAGAGCGGGCAGCCACAGCTGTCTCCGGTCTACCGTTTCGTTAGCGGACGCTATGAGGCGCGCTAATTCAAGGAGTAATGCGCATTTTCCTTCACGGGGTTTTCAAATGAAAAACGATTTTTGGTTGGCTATACATTAAATCTGAGTTTGAAAAAACATCCAATAAGCTTGGTTATTTGATGTTTTTTCTACCGAAATAGTATCTTATCAATTTGCATGATCTTACTTCGCAAACACCTCTGCGCTTATTCTATTGCAAAGACGTACAACTTACTAAAGAATGTATGTAAATCACTCTGATATAAAAACACATATTGCAATACATCTTGTGGTATGCTTATAACGCCTTTGTGAGTAATTTCGCAAAAAACCCGCAACAACTGTTCATCTTCGGCATTTAGCTTCATAGCGATATGGAAGCAACATTCCTTATAGAGCGCATACTTATCGATTTAAAAAAATATTTAAATGACAAAGCTTGGTCCATTCAAATGCACTATCAACGGATGTACGCCCGGTCGGTGCTCGTAGATAAAACATTTGTCGGGTGTCCCTTGGGACCACTACGTTTACAAAAAAGGGTACATGCATGTCTGCATTGAAGTCTGCTATACCTACATATAGAAGAACAAATTAAATGATAAATTAGCGTGACGCTAGTCATCTATGGCCGCAACAAAGTACACGAATCAATAAGTACGTTATAAAGACAAGTACAGTAGTCATTGAATTCTATGGTATACAGAAGTGTATTGCTTTTTACAACTCACACATACTTTTGTTCTACTATTGTAGAATATACTATGATATGACAAAATTAGCTCTAATGTTGCATATACACGCTCGGCACTTGCGACAAACTTCAAACCTCTACAAACACGCAAATGTGTGGACGCGTCGTAAGCACATGTGGCAAATTCCTTTTGATTTTTTTATTAGTAACAGGCACGCGTTTTTCGGCACGATTTTTGTCAAAAACCGAAAGTTCTAGTAAACACAAATCAAGTCAAACACTAGATATTGATGTATTGTAAATGTAAAGGATAACCCAATCACTGGCATATGAGCCAGTTGTGGCCTGCCTTAGTTTGGGATCCAATCCACAGAACATCTTAAAATTTCACATGAAACAGAATAATTATTATCATTATAGCTATACAAAGTCCTTATTTTCTTTAAATTATTATTTCCTGGGTGGCAAGAATTAACATGCGCTTGAAGCACATCTAAAACTTCTGCGGCAAGGCCTTCTTTTCATCAATTTCTTTTTATCTCTTATGTTCAGCCAGCAATTTCGTTACCATCTTTTAGTTGTTCGGAACTTTTGACAGGAAATTGTAGTTCAATAGTACTTCTGCTTTGAGGTAAAGATTGCAGCTGGACAGTGTTAGGACGGCTTTGGTATATATAATCATATTTATCATGTTTAAGTTAAAATTTCTGTTGATTGTGTGTTGTAGAGTATAATGCTGCATTGTAAGAGTATAATGCTGCAGATTAATTTTGGCACTTTTTCATCCCTGCTCCCCCTTGATAAGATGTTGTGAAACTTGTGTAAATAAATTATTTCATGTGAGTCTGTTAACAATATAAATTTTTGTTATTATTAATAATTTTAATGTATGTCTGATTTAGGGTTGGTGGATTTATTTTGAATAAAAATAATAGTGCTACCCAATGTTCTTGCAATTTCTTGTAAAAAACAAACATGTGTTATATGCAGAAACCCCTCGTCAATTAAATAAGATTGGGTGACATTTATTAATATCCTCCCTTCCCTAAATTTTCGAAATCTAATAGGGAAGGTCAGTATATATAAATAATTTTGTATGAAGTGGATGTTTTGGATGTATATTTGGATTGCAATAATAATAAAAGTAATTAAAGTATAATTAAGATAATTCAAATATGTCTTACATTTGCATATATTAAATTATTTTAGGAGTAATATATTCAAAATTGGTATCCTTTTCCAACTATACAGAAAATTAACTGATGTATTTAGTACTAATGAATGTCTGATAACAAAATCAGGCATTTTTAAATCATTCTAATATTTAATTAATGATAAAAGCATCATTAATTTATAGTATTTCTCAAGTTTACAAAATATAATCCAAACATCATTTATATTTTAATCTACATCATTCTTCTAGGTAATAAAGAAACATTAAACTTAATTTATCTATGAATTCCAATTTTAAAATTACTAATGTCAATGACAACTTTGTTGTCCTTATTATTTTGGAAGCTTTTACACAAAATACCTCCATTTAGGCCACATTAAATGCGGTATGTTTATTTTAAACTCTTGAAAATAAAATGTGTTTGTGGTGAAAGCGTTATTCAATCACGCAGAAACGCCGACAGCCGACCGCAACCCCGATATACGGTTTAATATATCATCTTGACAATTATCAGGTAAATACCAAAGATACGAATAGTTACAGCGTAAGAAGTTAATTCAATTGGTAAAGTAGGTAGGAGTTTTTCTTACCTCTTCGATGAGTTCTCCGTCATTTTCGCTTTATCACAATCACGCAGTCAAAACACTGAACCAAACGTTCATTATATTATACAGATCGACTCGAAAGTATTGAGTCTTCTATTTCATAACGGGCAAAATATTAGTAAACTATTAATGAAATAATGAAATTATGAAAATAAAACAGTGCACAATACAATGCATCGCATGATTCGCGTGTTGTACCTGTCAAGCGCACCGACGTACGACGTAACTCGCTAGAATATACAGATAAATAATCAACGTATCAATCAATTTGCTGTCACAATAGCGCATAACATTCTGTTTTACGAAAACTTAATTGTATTCGATTGAAAAGTATTCTGTTACTTTCGAATAACGACAAGCATTTTTGAAAGAAATACAAATTAATTTTTCACCACTATTCTAATATTTTCAACAATATTACCTATTAAAGATTGACACAATTTTAAAAAATCATTATAGTTTTTCACATACAAAAACTGTATAATTTGCTTGTTAACCTAGATAAAATGTATTTTCAAACATTTATTATTTTTAAACAACGCTGTTTATAAAATGTACCCGTTATTTAACCTCTTCCAATATTAACGTATTTTATTTTATTTAATTGCGTTTCATTTCACGCTTAAAGAAAAATCTGTACGTATTATAAAACGTCATCCCGTTGCTAAGGAAACCTTTTGCATATTGTCAACAAACGCATGGCCAATGGCAGAGTTCAAAATTCTTGTGTTTACTGTCACGCTGTCAAGTTCCAATGCAACCGCGAAACATTATTCATTATTGATTAAACTTAGCTAGTTAACTACCCGATAAATGCTAGGTTACACGGACTATACGAGTAAGATTAGGAGAGATGTTCAAGAATACTTTTCAGTCGGGTTTCCTGTCAATCCTTTACAGCATAGGCAGCAAGCCCTTGCAGATTTGGGACAAGAAAGTTCGAAATGGGCACATAAAGAGGATCACAGACAACGACATTCAGAGCCTCGTGCTAGAAATAGTCGGCACCAATGTCAGCACTACGTACATCACCTGTCCGGCGGACCCGAAGAAGACCCTCGGCATTAAGCTTCCATTCCTGGTCATGATCATAAAGAACCTCAAAAAGTATTTCACGTTTGAGGTTCAGGTGAGTCTTTACTTTTGTATAAGCTTCTTTCATAATGTAATGTAATTTCGTAATGTATACCACAATTTAAGTGATTATAAAAAACATAACCTAATTAAAATTTTCAGGTATTAGACGACAAGAATGTGCGACGACGATTCCGAGCTAGCAACTACCAGTCTACAACGAGAGTGAAGCCTTTCATATGTACTATGCCGATGCGTCTTGATGAGGGCTGGAACCAAATACAGTTCAACTTGGCAGATTTCACTCGCCGAGCTTATGGCACCAACTATGTAGAGACTCTTAGGGTCCAGATACATGCAAATTGTAGAATAAGAAGAGTCTACTTCTCTGACAGATTGTATTCAGAAGATGAATTACCTGCTGAATTTAAACTGTTTCTCCCAATACAGAATAAGGCTAAAACTGCTGTTGCTACTTAAATCTACAGTACAAAATTGTAAAACTTAACTTTATCTAGTAAATGTATTATTTAAGTCAATTTTTATTTTTATTTTATGTTGTCTATATAACACATTTTATACAAGTCTGATTGTATTTTATACACAAATAAATATGCACAAATAACTTCTGGTTATTGACTCATTTGGTAGAAATAAAATGATTACTCATTATTTCACTGACTTTATACAGCTTATGGTTAAATAGTTTTAGTGGTATCTTTATCAATAGGAACATAATAAGAATAGATGTGTGATATCTGTATGCAAAATTTGGAATTTAAAAAGCCAAGCCAAGGTAGAAGAATTCTCTCTCGATTCCGGCGGCACGACTGCCACGCTTTTTATTGTTTAATAGAAGTTTTAGTACCTACTGTTGTGTTTTGGTTGGAAGGGTGTGGTAAGGCTACTTAATACTTATCTATGGATAAGGCAGACATACTTTTTCCAGGCATTCTAGTTTAGTCCTCAGTGTAAAAGGCGCATTTGTGGCCGACCTCTGAGGTTGATTACAGATGTACATGGGCCGCGGGAGCCATTTACCATCAGGTGGACTGCATGTTCATTTCCTACCTTCTTAATATAAAAAAAACCATCTACAAATATTATACGAAGACCCTATAACACGGTTCTTTTAACACTGCGGTTAGAACTTTTTTTGTTTTATAAGTAGTCTGTGGCACGGATGACATTCACGAGTTGACATGACAGACTATTTACGACTTCAGGTCAAGTTAGATTTCCTAGATTTGTGAGATAGAGGATATGATTCTTTAAAGATGGCTAATTTGTTGTATAGGAAACCATTATTGGTTGTTTTATTATCAATCTTGTCACAATGCTACTCTACAGATATTCTTGGATGTGGCGGATTTGTGAAAAGCCACGTTAACTTAGATTTTTCGAAGATCGAAATTGGACTGTAAGTTAACCTCTAAAAGATTTTTGTAATTGAATTATCTCTTTACTTTGACCTAATTCAGTATGATCAACAAGGTATTTGTTCTTTGTCTGATACCGTTAAAGTGATAGAAAAAGTTAATCACATGCTTCATTTAATTTAGTCCAAAAAACTTAATAGGATTGTAATAAAAAAACTCCTTATTTCGTTTAATATCATTACTTTTATCGTTTAATGAACTATTCATTGAGGCTCATTATAATTACGAAAATGAAAATCATAAATTCCTTTTATGATTAAATAAACAAACCTAAATTTCTGATAACTAATTAAAAAACAACTATTCCTAGATACACTAAAGAAGGCAGTCTTAAAGAGAAGACAGAATGCGCACCAACAAATGGCTATTATTTTCTACCATTGGAAGAAAAGGGGGAATATGTTTTGAGGGTGCACCCACCAGCAGGTTGGAGTTTTGAACCATCTGAAGTGGATCTGACAATCGATGGTGAAACTGACCAGTGTTCTATTGGGCAGGACATTAACTTTGCATTCAATGGGTTCGGTATAACCGGTAAAGTGAATACAGCTGGACAGAAGTTGGGTCCCAGTGGAATATCAGTCCAGCTCATCAATGATGAAGGGGAAGTTAGGAATACAGTAACTGCTGCGGGTGGTGCCTTTCATTTCACACCTGTTATTCCTGGGAAGTATACTCTGAAGGCACATCATTCAAAGTAAGCGTTTTATTCTACATTCTGTTTATATAAATTCCTGCTTTTTCAAAAGAGTATTATAGAAAGGGTTCTTGAAGTTAAACTGACAAAAACTATAAATTGCTAATGGAAATTTTATAGTTTTGTAGATATTGTCATTTTGCAAATTTTTATAAATTTAATGGATACCAACACTACTGTAAATAAAATGAATGAAATAATATCATAAGTGTTTTGTGTTGATGCAACACATCTTTTGTTATTAAAGTAACTTTTGCGAATTCACAAAATAAAATAAAATATAATTAGTAGATACTTAGCTAATAGCTTATTTATGCTTCTAGATGGAAACTTGATCCAGCTCAAGCTCAAGTGCAAGTACGGGAGGGCAACACAGCCCTGCCTCTAGGTGTGTTGACGGTTAAGGGTTATGATGTGATGGGCAGCGTCTCCTCATTTGGCAACCCTATCGCTGGGGTGCATGTGTTGCTGTACTCTCAAGAGGTACATATTTGTACAAAAATTATATCAAATTAATATTGCATGATGAAATAGTTTAATAATAGTTTACACATTGTAAAAGAAAAGAGAATTGTAAAAGAGATATTAGTAGATAGTCAAGTTCAAAATGAATTCAAATTTAGCAAAAAGTTCTCAATCATAATCATCAAAAATCTCAATCTCAATCATAAGAATCATATTTTTAATTTCACAGGAAAGCCCCAAATTCCGAGTGGAAGGTTGTAAAACAGCACTTTTACAAGGTGTCCCAGACTCTCCCATCTGCTACTCGGTGACCGATGTGAATGGGGAGTTCAGCTTTGGTCCTGTCCCAGCTGGGGACTACAAGCTGATGGCAATGTCTAAGTCTCCCGGCCAGTCCACTGTGTCGTACAATATTAAACCTGACATGGTGTCTTTTACTGTTCAACATGGCAGTATCTACGTTAAAAATTCTTTTGAAGTGAGTATATTTGTATTAGGTATGGTAAATATTAGCATTTCTTAAAATTGTTTTAATAATTTTGTTTTATTTACCTTATGTTTAAAAAATTAGCTTACCTTGTAATACTAGGTATAAGGCTTGTAATGTAAATTTACAAAACATCCATACTTCTAAATGATGATAATCATGATATTATAATATTTTAATTTTTTCTAGGTGACAGGATTTACAGTAGTAGGCTCAGTGCTAACCTCTATATCAGGTAACCCAATGGCTGGCACACGGGTGTTGCTAGGCGGGGAACCCATAGCTACTACTGATGCTGCTGGCAAATACACACTGACTGGTCTGAAACCGGGCACATATGTGCTAAACTTCCAACATGGTGAGTTCTTTTTTCATTATAGAAATGAAAATATTTGAATCGCTTAGCAGAAATATTGCAGCCTTCTTTGTAATAATTTGTGAGGTTATAAACTGTTTTGAAACATATTTTGTTTTTACTTAGACATTCTCATATTGTTCTTTTCACTGATTTCATTTGAAATTGTAGCTTGTTCTTAATTTTTTATATGAAAGAACATTATTAGTTAAAATTAAAAAAAAAGAAGCAAAATCGTAATATCCCTTCTAGCTGGTCCTTCATTCGTTTTACATTCATCGTATTTTCTTATTGGTTGTTAAGATTCTTTTAGGCAAGTTATTTTGTATGTTTTAAGCAGGGCATATACCCTAATATTAAAATTTAAATGTTAAACCCCAGAGCAGTGCGAGTTCGAGGAGCTGCAGCTGTCAGTGTCGGCGGGCGGTCCGGCGGGCGCGCTGCGAGCGGCGCCGGCGCGCTGGCGCGTGTGCGGCGCCGTGTCCCCGCCGCTCGCGCGCCGCGTCGCCATCGCCGCCGCGCGCAGCTCCGCCCGCGACAAGCCTCGCGATATACTCACTGTGGCCACTGACTCCAAAGGTACACATCATTATTATAGACATTTACTAGCTGATCCGACAAACATAGCCATATAAATAACAAAATGTTTAGGGTGAACAACTCTTATCCTTTAGGGGTATAAAAAATAGATAGCATACGCTTCTCAGACCTACTGATTATGCATATAAAATTTAGTGAAAATCGATAAAGCCGTTTCGGAGAAGTATGGTAACACGAGAATTTTATAAATAACATTATGTTTATATGTCGATATAAATTCGTTTTATGGTTAAAGACTTTATTTTTTTTTAAATATGTACAATTCACTTATAGAGAAAATTACAATCTTAAAAAACTATTATATGCCACCCAGCATAAGTAATGTGAAACCATAATATATATAAATTTTGAAATAATAATATGTTTGTAAATACTATGTTACTTCTATGTTAATTGACAAAGAACATAAGGTTTAGTGAATAATTTGCTATTTAATTCCTAAGACAATACTCATTTAATGATGTTATGAATGTACTTTAATTTTAATTCTTTTACTTTAATAAGTAAATGAACAATATAATACTTGACTAACCTTATTTAAATCACCTTTAGGTAAATGGTGCACATATTTACCCCCTGGAGTGTACTCAGCCAGAGTGGAAGTTTCAGAACAGGAACTAAGAGATGGCTTACAGTGAGTCTCATTTGATGATAGTATATTAATAGTAGAAACCTTTACAATGCCATATATTTGTACATTCAAAATCATTGTGCTATATTGTGACAGTCAAACTTCAAAAGTTCTCCAGTTACATAATCATTTTTATCCTGGCAGGTTCTACCCCGAGTGGCAGCAGATCACGGTGTCGCACGCGCCGGTGGCGGGCGTGACGTTCTCGCAGTTGCGCGCCACCGTCACGGGCGAAGTGCAGTGCGACTCCCCGCTGTGCGCCGGCCTCACCGTGGAACTGCGCTCGCTCTCCGCGGACGGCGGGTATATCGGCTCGACGCGGACCGCGCCTGTTGTAGGTATGTTGGAGAAAGTTATGACTATTGAATAAGATAGTGTGCTTCTAACCTTAAAGTCTTTTATTAACCTATGGTTGTGGGGTCGTGTAGAAGGCGTATGAATTATAGACTACAAAGTCTGAGCTGAACAAGCACAATTTATTCGCACTAGAAAGAGTCTTACACATACAGTACACACAATGAGTCTATTAGCATTTAGAAAGAAGGAGAAAGAGGAAGGTAACAAGTAGTAGCACAAGAAAGTCCAGAAAGCAAAGCACAATAAAATAATTTAAATACGCAAGCGTACGGGCGGTAATTAGCGCGGGCGAGCGACACAGTGGCGCGTCTGAGAGAGGTTTCGCGACTGGCGATGACCGAGCGGCCGCGGGCTGCGTACGCGCGGCGCGGCGTACCTGTCCTGTCCTGTACCTGTCCATAGAATTATTATAATAATATATTTACATGTTATACTTAAATTATTTTATACGTGTAGTGATTTGTAAAGTATTTAATATGTAAAAAATAAATACTAAAAATGAAATAACATACATAAAATATTATTAAATAAATATTATAGTGAATATGTACTGTGAAGCACCCACATACCTTTAAGAGTTATTGAAATTAATATTATTGTTTGATACCATAATCAATTTTTTATGTATTATCTTAACTTACATTACATTTAATTTTGACGTAGAATTTTATTTGGATTATTGCTATTTTTTCATATATTGTTGAACTTAAATGTTTATGTTTACTATATTGTCTTCTATCCCTCGCAGACGGCAAGTACACATTCACGGAGGTGTCGCCGGGCAGCGTGGAGGTGTCGGTGCCGGCTGTGCGGCTGTGCTGGCGCGCGGCCCGCCAGCGCGCCGCCGTGGCCGCCGAGCGCGCCGCGCTGCCGCCCTTCCTGCTGGCCGGCGCGCGCCTGCCCGTCGCCGCCTCGCACCGCATGCAGGTACGCCCGTGTGTCGCCCCGCGGCCGCCGAGCGCGCCGCGCTGCCGCCCTTCCTGCTGGCCGGCGCGCGCCTGCCCGTCGCCGCCTCGCACCGCATGCAGGTACGCCCGTGTGTCGCCCCGCGGCCGCCGAGCGCGCCGCGCTGCCGCCCTTCCTGCTGGCCGGCGCGCGCCTGCCCGTCGCCGCCTCGCACCGCATGCAGGTACGCCCGTGTGTCGCCCCGCGGCCGCCGAGCGCGCCGCGCTGCCGCCCTTCCTGCTGGCCGGCGCGCGCCTGCCCGTCGCCGCCTCGCACCGCATGCAGGTACGCCCGTGTGTCGCCCCGCGGCCGCCGAGCGCGCCGCGCTGCCGCCCTTCCTGCTGGCCGGCGCGCGCCTGCCCGTCGCCGCCTCGCACCGCATGCAGGTACGCCCGTGTGTCGCCCCGCGGCCGCCGAGCGTGCAGGCCATCACCATTGATTTAATGTTGTTATTACTGCGAACAAGTTTTCAGAAGTGGCGCTGAGCAACGTAAAAGTAACCGCCGTCACGTTGTACATCACAACATACATAGAATGGCACAGTGGACCCCACTGCTGTACACGCAAGTTACATTGGAAATCAAATAGCAAACCATAATATAACATAAAATATGTTATATTATGTTATGGTCTGCTATTGGATTTTATCACTACACTAAGATCTTGTAAAGCATATACTTGAGTCGTACTACTTCAATATCTTAAACCTAGAGATTATACAGCAAATAGATTTTCTATTGATATCTCATGATGACTACTACTAGTGACTTATATAAAGTTAAGCTACGATAATCAAAGACGAAAACACTGATTCACAGTTAGCAAGCACAGTGCTAAAGCTAACATACATTTTCCAGCTAGAGTACTCGAGTGCGAACGCGAAGGGCGTGCTGGACGTGCCGCAGGGCAGCAGCTCGCAGTGCCTGCCCGCCGCAGACGTCTACACACTGACGCCGCGCGGCTGCCACCAGGTTAAGCCGGCGGTTATCACCGTCGACATGGCTGCGGATGAATTGCCTGTGAGTACTATTTTCTTTTTATAATATTAACGAAGCAAATGTGCATGCAATAACCCTTATGGTAAGTGGCTCCTGTCGCCTATGAATATGTGTAATCCTAATCACCCTTAGATAACACTGTTTGCTTATCTGTTAGTAAGCCGCAGATGCGCCGTTATCCCTGAGGGTTAAGTTGAAATGTCTAGGATAAAAGTGTCTTCCTTACTGCACAAATAGAAGTGGCGGGGGTCCCTCTGGAGGACTAAAGGATTAAATCAAATGGACTGATGAATTATTAAATGAATGAATGAAAACTTGTTATATCATCTAATACGCTACAGCCACGCGTGGGTCTTGGCCTGGTCCGGAATATTTCTCCAGTTTGGTTTATTCTTGGATCTCTCTTTCCATTTTGTCCAAAACGTGTTATAGGTTTTTTTTTTAAATTTAAATTATATAAATTCCAGACGGTGCATTTCGTAGCGGTGTCTCACGCGTCTACCATCAGGGTGCTGTCCCCAGACCCTGTGACCGACCTGATGCTGGAGATCAACTCTGAGGGCCAGGGGCTGAAGGACGTTGGGCCGCTTGTGCCCTTAAAGCAGCCACAGGGTTATGCGTTTGAGCACACAATTTATTTGGCTGAGGTGAGTTATATTTTTTTTTAAGGTAATTGCCATTTATTATATTGGGCTAAATAGTGTTTCAATTTATATATACCTCCCAATAAGTAGGTTTTAAATTTATATTTAATTTTATTTTGTGTACAAAGATGAGTATGTGTAGACATTTAGTCGAAGAACTAAAATTTTAATTTATTGTTTTAGCGTTAGTCATAGATATATGAAAAGTCAAAGGAGTATTTACTAGAAAAAAAAACAAACTGTGTAAAGTGAATCAGAGATCAGATCAGATCTAATCCTTTTCGAAGTTGATTACAGATGGCCATGGGCGGCAGTATTCACTTCCCATTAGGTAGACTGCTTGCTCGTCCGCTACTCCTATATTATATAAAAAAAAGGTTCAAAATGAGTGAATGTTCGCAGGGCGAGATATCGGTGGTGATGGCGTCGTCGTCCTCGCTGCTGTTCGAGCCGCCCGGCCCGCAGCAGGTGCTGGGCCGCGCCGACTGCGACCCCGCCGCGCTCGTGCTGCACGCCGCCCGCGGCCTCACGCTCGCCGGGCGGACTGTACCGCCCGTGGCCGATGCTACCGTTACACTCACTTCGGGTAAGTTGATACTATAGTCGTGACAATATAATAGATCTATTTGGTATTTGGGTCTGTAATCCAATTATGTTATTAAATTTTTGAACTAACTTTGTATAGTCGTATTAACACGTCGAATACGAATTGTAAATAAAGAATAATTAATTAATATATAAACAGGAGTAATTAATAATATTTATAAAACGTATTACATATTTTATTTCAGTTTAAACGTGTCCAGACATCATTTTATCATATAGATTTACAGCATAATAATATAGTACCGTCGAGCATCGTTACATCGTTAATGAACTACATATTTAAATATTTTTCTGCACGCCTACACAAAAGTTACCAAACCACGGCTTTGTTTTCTCAATTCAAGTAAAATTACGTACAAGTACGTGCTCCTGTGATCATTTACTTCTAACTCAGTATAATAGAACTCAGCGCGACGTCAGGATCAACTTTTAGCACTTAAACACCTTGTCGCGACTTTAATACGTGCCGTTTCGTGGTCCCCTCCTTACTACTATCACCGTTCCGCAGACGAGCTAACGCTGACGCAAGTGACTGGGCCGGACGGCGCGTACAGCTTCGGTCCGCTGGATGCGTCGCGCTCGTACCGCGTGGTCGCCGAGAAGGACTCGTACGTGTTCTCCGCGCCCGACCCCGACGGCAACATACAGGCGCACAAGCTTGCCGAGATCACTGTCGAGCTGTTTGACGAGGATGATACGCCGCTTGAGGTGAGAGACTGTTTGATCGCTTTAGGAGAGGGCTTTATTTCGATGCAAGGATATGTTTAGTTATAGATGAGAAATTATTTATTTTAGTGTTACGTAATAAGAAGAAATAGATTTTAGTTAAAAAATAACAATGTACGTAATATGTAACTCTTTGAGTTGACATGATATAATTTTATGGTGGTCAAAGTTGACATAGAAGAAAAATATTTGTATCATTTTCATATAATACAGTTTTTAAAATACAAAGTTTAAGTAAATTTAAATTGACAAAGTATAATATGGACGGACGAGTTATGCATGCTTTTCATTTATTGCATATAGTCATTCTAACGTATTTTTAAGAAAGGGCTAAACACATCAAAGTAGACTATGATTATATTGTCGGTACCGTAAAACAAGAATATTTCTGTATTCATGTAGAAGGAATTCGTCAGATTTATTCGCATGGTCAGAATTATAAAATGTCATTTATATGCCCTGAAAAAGCATGAATACATATGTGTATGCTCTTTCGATAGCGGAATCATAAACTATGTATATGTTTTATGTCATAAAATGAAATGTGTGTGTCCAGGGTGCGCTGGTGTCGGTGAGCGGCGGCGCGTTCCGTCGCAACGTGGCGGCTTCCCGCGGTGTACTGCGCTTCGGCTCGCTGCCCCCCGCGCAGTACTACGTGAAGCCCAGCATGAAGGAGTACCGCTTCGCGCCGCCGCACGCCATCGTACCCGTTGACGATGGTCGCACGCACGCGCTTTCCTTTAGGCAAGCACACATATATTCACACAATACATACACACACTCACATACATACTCGTACATGCACAAGAATGCGCATGTGCGGGCTTGCACACTCACTTGCAAAAAAACACACACACGCACGTGACAAACTCACACGTACGTAATCGTGTAATAAGAGCTAGCGAGTTACCTATGTAAATGAAGCGTGCGCAATAGTTTACAAACATGTAATATTTATACGAATTTAAAACTCATCTTGTCTCATAATATTATACATGTTCTGGAGTGTGCCAAAAAGCAGTATTCGGCTTTCTGACAAATTTCAACGAACGCTTATTAATTATAGTATCAATTTAATAATAAGAATCAATCCGATGACTAGCATAATTTATTAATCAAACAAATGAATATTAATGGTAATATTATATTCACAGAGGTATCCGTGTGGCGTGGTCGGTGTCCGGGCGGACGGTGTCGCTGGGCAAGGTGGGCATCGCCAACGTGCCGCTGAAGGCAGTGCCCAGCAACCCCGAGGACGCGGCTCGCTGCCCGCCGCAAGAGGCCACCGGATCTGTTAATGGAGACTTCAGGTAGAGTCCGCGCCAAGTTTCTAGTTCGCCCTGAATATAGGAACGAGTCGTGTTGCAACAGCAAATTGTAGACAGCGCGGGACCCCCCGACCGCATTGGCTCACTGACTGCACCTGCGCCCAATAACTTCAGAGCGGACTAGAAGTTTGGTGCGGTTTTTAACACATTACTCTCAACACTATACTATAGATCTAATGTATATTTTTTGTGGTCATACATATAGAGAGGTAGGTGCTTTTATAATCTTATCTGTAAGTTATTAGTCTCCAAATCATACTTTCTTCTGATCTTATAGGCCACAAATTACTCTTTTTGGAAGACATAAAATCAAATAAGTTGTCGAAACTGAATGTTTCGAATAAATATATAATAATTTTCAGAATACGAGGCTTACCTCCTAACTGCCACTACACTATCGAACTGAAGGAATCTTCTACTCCTGAACTAGCTGGACTCAAGCTTGCAAAGGCGCCACCCACTTTTGAGGTAAGCATAATAAACATTTCTGTACAATCTGGGTAATTATTAACATTGTATAGGTATTGATTAAAGTATATAAAATATATCATAATCTTATTATGTTTTATATGCAATTTTTTAAATGTTATGTATTGTTTTATTTGTCTTGAAAAGTAGGTCTTAAAAGGTCTTAAGTTTACAATGATCAATTTTGTTTAATTAGAAACCTATACATTAGAAATGTTGGTAGAAATATATTTAGAATCATAAAAAATTACCATATTGAACCTATTTTAAAGCTATAAGTAAAGCGTATAACTCATAAAACAATTGCAGGTCAAGGAGAAGGACATCGAGAACGTCCGTCTAATAGTGATTCAGCCGAACCAGGTCACCGATGCGAACGTGTTAGTCCGCACGCCGAACATCGAGCACTACAAGACGCTGCGGCTCTCCCTCGCGCTGGAGACAACTCCACAGTCGCCGCTGTTCTCCACGCGACTGGACGCGGCCGGCTACTCGCAGGTAAACTTGGACGTTAGCGCTGTATTTTTATAATGCATTATTCATTATATTATAACTCTTCCTTTAAAATGTTTTAATATTAATTACTAGCTGACCCGGCAAACTTTGTGTTCCCACATAAATAAAAAAATGTTAAGTGTGAACAACTCTTATTACTTAGAGGTATAAAAAATAAATAGTAGCTGATTCTCAGACCTACTGAATACGGTAAGTAACATTGTGTGTGTGATACAAGAATTTTATATATAAGACTAGCTGACCCGGCAAACTTTGTACCGCCTCAAAATCTATTTATCAAATATATTTCATATAATATATAGCCTATGTTACTCGTGGATAATGAAGCTTTCGAATGGTGAAAGAATTTTTAAAATCGGCCCAGTAGTTTTTGAGACTATTCATTACAATCAAACAAACAAACAAAATTTTCCTATTTATAATATTAGTATAGATATAGTCTGATTCATAATTAGGTGTCCAAAATGTAAACTAAGGTGTTGACCTATCAAGAAAATATGTTTCAAATGGTAGTTTCTTATTTTTGTTGATATTAAAATAATACAACAATAATAAAATATAATCTAAATAAATTAAGATTAATTCAAATTTTTCTAATATTTATATCAGCTCAATTTCGTTACATACAGTAATAATAATAAAAAACAAAGTTTGTGGTAGAAAATTAAAATGTGACAATGGTAACACAATCGGAATCCAAAACATTTCTTGTGCCGTCATTTTTAAGTTTCGCAGCTGATATTATTCATTTTCGTGATTGTGATCGAACTCGAATGTTTTCTCGTTTACATAACGCGTTTGTTAAATTGTGTATATTTGTTAAAGTTTTCGGTTTTTGTTGAGTTTGTTAAAGTTTTTGTTTCTTGTTAATTTTGACAGTGACACTTCTTTGTTTACATTTTGGACACCTAATTATGAATCAGACTATAGATATATTATCTGCTGTATGTTATAACGCTAAGTGTTCGCGCAGGCACTGAACCCGGGCCTCGTGTACGTGCTGCCGCGCCTGCCCGCAGACAACAAGACGTATGTGCTGAGCCTCGAATCCACGCTGTCCAAGGCCACGCACAACTACGGCGAGTACGTGTATTACTACACGTCGGATGGACGGTTCAAGCATTTCGACTTTGATTTTGTGCCGAAGGTTAGTTTCTATATCTATATTTATTTAGTTATATAATTTATTAATTGTAGTTATAATTTTGTTATGATTTTATATATTTGATCGTCTTTTCGATTATTTTATTTGCTTAAATAAGTTACATGTTTATGAGTTTTATGAAGAATATAAATGTTTTACGGTGTGATGTGTTGTGGATAATTTATACTAACTAAATTAAGTGATGATTTAAATGTTTCTGACTGGATGTACTCGTACATATCAAACTTGTATAGTGACGTCGCGGGGTTTGTGATAATTTTTAATTTAAAGGATTTAACTTTGGTTGCAGTCCTATTTATTTCCCTTTACTGATTAATTGTTCCCTATAAGTGTGCAGCAGAAGCGTGCTGGGCCCATAACCAAAAATAAAACTAGGAAATAACAAAGTATAACAGTATTTTTTGTGCTTTGCGACCGTTCTGTGTGAAAACTAGATCAAGAATCTTATGACATACTTTCTGAATTCAAAACAGAGATTTTATACAGCTTTGTATTTTTCGTTTACAAAAAGTATCAATATCCAACTAAATTCTCAGGATTCGCTTCGCACTTTAATCGTTTAAGACCTCACAAGCCATAAGCTAAAATTGCACGATGCGACAGGTGCGGTCGTCGGAGCAGGAGCTGCGGCAGACGTCGGTGCTGGCGGTGCCGCTGCTGGCGCTGGTGGCGGCCGCCTTCCTGCAGCGCGAGCGGCTCGTGGCGCGCCTCAAGCCCGACCTCGTCAACAACGTGCACCGCAAGCTGCGCGCCAAGAAGGCGCAGTAGCCGCCTCGTGGCCCCGGGTGTGACGTCACACAGCTGCGCGACAAGAAGGCGCAGTAGCTGGGGACAGGGGCCCGGTTGTGACGTCATAAAGTGATCATATTAAAACCTAGTAGAATCCTAATTAAAATGTTATTTTATCGAAACTCTTATAGAATTACTATAGACATGCGGTCGTACGTACGTAAGTTATTCAAAACTGTTAAAGAAATACTTTAGGCATACGGTCGTACGTACGTAAGTTCATGGATCAAGAAGTTCAGAGGTGTTGTGAAACGATCATATTTACATCAAATGATATTATTTTATTCCGTTTTTATTCAATCGTTGCTAAGCATAACAGGTGGATAAATGATTTTTTTAATAATAGGCGATAATTTTCACGCCTAAAAACGTGTATTATAAATTTACATACAAATTAAAATGTCTTAGATCATACAGTTAACAGACTTACCAAGGTTCAAACGCATTGTTAAGTTTGGCGCAAATTACATGATAAGTAAATCATTTGTACTCAATAAGCTTTTCATCTGAATGAATAAAAGTCGGCGCAGACGAAGCGGGCGACGCAGCGTTTCAAAGAGTTTGCCACTTTGGAGGACACATAGGCAGTGTAACGTCACAACAGCGGGACGTATGACTCAAATCTATTAATAAATATGCATAATATGATGGACAAAAAAGTCCTCCCCGCCTCGTCCCACGGGCTGTAAGCCCCGCTCCACATTCTCGCCAGAACGCGAGAAAAACCTGATTCGTATTGGCTCCACACATGCTTTTCTCGCGTTTTCACGTGTTTCTCGCGAGAATATGGAGCGGGTTTAAGTCTGACGTGCGTACAGCACGATGTCGGAACGAATCGTGTGTCGTACTATGAATAATGGTATATAAAACGTTGAAGTGACTGCGCTCCGGCGCTGCGCCGCCGCCGCAACGCACCGTGTGCATCGGGACTGTATCGTCAAGTGATTAATGGTGAAAGTGTAAATCCTGTTAACAAATTTAATTATATTATATTAATTAAATTTTGTTACGTGAACCAAAATCAAATAAGTAGTTTTTGCATAAGATCATGTGTGATTGTTTGAGTTATCAGAAATAAATTGATAAACACCAGTTATAATATGTCTTAGAAAATAAAACCTTTGTATTGTATAAAGAACTGATTTTTTATAGCTTAATATGAATTTTAATTAAATCTATTCAAGAATTACAAAATGAACTATTATTTATTTATTTATCTATCTATTTTATTGAAGTATATGATTTCTTTATAAAAGACAACTATCCACAAACTTATGTAATTAAAGATAAATAGAAAAGTACTCAAAATGAAACAGTAGAAATTATTAAACTAAAATCAAGTATACACTATAGAACTAATATAATATAACGTATTTATGAAAAATAATTGTACTAATAATCTCATACTAAATTTACCTGTGTTTGTGATGCATTGGACAAGCATGAAGTCATAATTATTATATATATAAATCAAACAAAAAAAATGTGGACATTTTAAGTAATCATTCCGTATTAATTAAATTATTATTATATTTCTTTGAATCAATAGATAATCTTATTTACATAAGGCATTCAAATTTACAAAGTAAAGTGCCAATATTGTGGTATTTAATATTTTATTGACATAAAGGAATTAATTTATGAAAGCATTATTGTGGTATTTTTATTTAAGTAAAGGTAATTTATCTTTTTGCAATATTTTGTTGTTTATTTCATAAGTGAAGCATTTGAGTTTAGTGTGATGGTGGTAGGATTTGCTTAGGTTGTAAGTGGTGAGAAATAAAGTGGAATGTTTGTAAAGTCTGTTTTATTTATAGTTTTACCCATAATTCATATTATCATACAAAAATAAACGATATTTTGCATGACCAAAGTGACACGTTCGTATTAAGAAAATGTCAGTAATGCATGGTAGATCTTCAAATTCTTCAACATTATAAAATTGTGTGATGTTTATCGGTAGCAACTGAATCGTCGCTCGCAGTCCGCATTAGTACGAGCTCTGTGGTCCCATAGCCTTGCGTTTTCTTTGCTGTAGACAAAACAACGGTGTTAAATAGTTTATGTATACCAAGTAAATACAATAACTGGGAATAAAAGATAATCATAACTTACTTAACAAAGTATAACTCGAAAGCTGCAAGGAAACTGTGTGAAGAACGTGCATGCAACTTGCACAGCTGGAGTTTCTCACACTCTTCAGCTGAACTGCAAACAATGAAACAAATACTAAGTTTCCAAGAAGGTAAAAAATGGTAGAAATCCCGGTAATAGTATTAGTGTGTTTTAATTTAAAGATTAGTCTTCAATGAATATTGTATATGTAAGACAAGAAATGTGCAACAAACAATTATTATTGATAGCACAATCAACACTATACCTCTGTATTAAATCGATTCTCTTGATAGACTATTATTACAATCACGGTATATTTTTAATACGTAGAGCTAAATGAAAGTACGTTGAAAAATAAAAGACAAAGGATACCTTCGCTTCGTCCTAATTTTGCCAATAACGCTGTCGCTGAAACTTCCAAATGTTAAAGATGGATTGATGAACCTCTTCCGCAGCGAATGTTGGAGAGGGTGGCTTGGATGGTCAACTGAAATAATTGCAATATTTAATTATTTACTTCTAGCTTAAATGGATTCTACTTGCAATGAACGTTTGATTCAAAAAGGTAATTTCTATATTTAAAGCCATTTTTGAAGGTATAAAGACGGGCGCAATTTTTTATTGCTTTTATGCCCTGATTTCAGGTGGTGTTTTATTTTAAAGTTTAAGTATAAGGTACTCACCAGTATCTGGTTTTTCTGTAGGTTGGCAGATGACCGCACATGCGAGTAACACTAGCGTGAAGTTAATAAGATACATTCTTGAGGTTTCCATTTCTTTTTTTAAATTGCCCTTAGATATTATCAGTCTTCTTTGGCGGAACGGTAAAAATACTTTCTATATATAGGCCAGAATCTCCCCCCTCCCCCCATCTAGCGGGTAATACGAGTACTTGACGTGTTTCACACCGTAATAATGCGAATATTAAATATATCATACGAATTAGAGCTCGTTAAATTATGTGCACTATTTATTTGTAAAGGTTGTTTGTACATTAGGGTTCGGTAGAAAGATTTCCGCATTTTTAAGGTGGTAGAACCCTCTGTGGTTCCAATCCGGCGGCACCACCGAAATATCTATTTTTGTCTAATAACATCAGTGTTAAGCTCTGTGTTCTGGTTTGAAGGGTGTGGTAAGGGACTAACTTTTCGGAGACATTCCACTTTAGTCTGTTACTCCTAGATTATAAAAAATACTGTAAATAGATTTTTTGACGTCGACATGCAAATGTGGGAATCCTTATATAATTCAGGTTTTTAAATTAATAACGGTCCAGTATAGTATGGGGATGTATTTTTGATCTTATTTTATTAACATTTTTAGTATGTGACTACTACTATTTTACTATTTTAGCGTGTATAGCAATTGGGTTTCGTTGCGGGCGGCATAGCATAGGCCTAACCAAGGTGATTCGTGCCCAACTCAGACTGGTCTAGGTATCATACTAGGTCCCAAATAATGTATCAGGATGTTGGACAATATTTAGTATTTTGGATTTTTTGATGTAAGAAAATTACGGCCTCGTAGTTATTTTTTGTTCCTATGGCGCATTTGCTACATGCTTTGTCCTTTATTTCCGCGTCACTTAAGATTTATTCTCTTTGCATACAAAAGTTCTACAACAAATTAGAACACATGAGCTAGATGTGGACAATATTAACACGTATCTATCAATATTACTTATACCATATTATTTTACGTAATTATTGATTCTTTCCATCCAGATAGGCTTATTATAAAACAGTTTTTCTTATAGATATTATGACAAGCGCTCAAAATAAGTTTCTCACGACACAACACGGAAATCTTCCAAAAATATTTGTCGATACTGTGTGTGCGATGGTAATGATATATTTCTAAGAATTTTTCTACTATATGAAAAAAACATTTCTCAGCTAAATTTGATATGAATATTTCAGCCGTACAACAGCAGAGTTTAGCGCTGAAGCGTTCTGATAAATTGTGTGGGAGACACGCGTATTACATTACATCTTAATACTCGGGAGAAGCAACGCAGTCAGTACAGCTACTCTTATGCAAGTTGTTGATTTATAGATGTCTATGAACGTTTTATTGTCCAGTTGCTGAACATAGTTCCCAACACGAAACATAAAAAAAAATACTCAAAAGGATAAATTGTATTATTTGGGAAAGCAAGCTGGCCCTACCCTACCTAACTTAACGTCAGTTGATAGTAAAATATGTTAAACACAGACGAAATAACACAATACGAGTAAAATAGCTAAAAAAAGCTTTTAATATATTTAACAGATGATTTAACGGCGATCATGTGTTCCCTGTCCATTAATTTTATGTATATTTCTAATAACGATATTTGACGTACGAATATTGCAGGTTCAATTTCAATAAAGACGTTTATTGTTATTGCAAATAAACGGTAATTGTAACCAGTATGGAGTGATAGAGCTGACGTAGGAACGTAATTGGTCTACTAATTGATTATATTCGTCACGAAAGTAAATACATAGGATTTTTGATCGTGTATGTTTATAGATTTATTTTATGTTTATAGAGTTACTAGCTGACCCGGCAAACATTGTGTTGCCATATAAATAAAAAATGTTAATGGTGAACAACCCTTATCACTGAGGGGTATGAAAAATATATAGTAGCCGATTCTCAGACCTACTGAATATGCATATAAAATTTGGTGAAAATCGGTAAAGCCGTTTCGGAGGAGTACGGTAACTAACATTGTGACACGAGAATTTTATATATAAGATTTTTTCCTCCCGCTGTGGGGGAATTAAAATACGTCCTATAGGTTTACATACCCGCACTATGACCTGTGCATTGTTCTTTGTTACGGTGAAAAAAATGTTAAATAATAGGTATAATACACTTATTTTATTGGTTACGCTGTAACTAATAAGTTAATAATAAAATCATTTATTCGCGGAAGTAGTCAACTTATAATATGTAATAAAAGTAGAGGTTGACTTTAACGTGCATGAGTTACAGAAAATTCTGACTTTACGTAATTAACATTTGTAGAGTATCTATAAGATTATATTAATACATGATTATCTGCTACATTATTTTCCTAAAAATAAAAGCAATGAGCTATTTCACCAATATTTCATCATCAAAAACATTGTGCAATTAATACACCTAGTTACCTACCTACATTTTAAATCGATAGATAGCGTAATTGTACAACTAACGTGACTGTATTTTCGTTTTGATTGGGACGGTCCCGTTTTCCTCTCTATCCGAAGTCTCGAACAACAATTCGGGGAAATGAAAATGTCCCATTTTAGGAAAAAAATAGCGACGGTTACTCAATAACATTGTTTATACGAGGAAGTTTTTGGCTGTTTAATTCTCTGCAACTTACACCTTTCAGAGACTACTTCCTTGCAGGATGCGGTGTAGGTAAATCCACACTATGTTACTGAAATAAATTTAATGTTCTATGTGAACATAGCACAGATGTCCCTTTTTAAAGTAAAATAAAAATGGTGAATACAAGTATGACATGCAGGATTATATATTTAAGGGTTTACATACTTAAAGATGACTAAAATTACAATTGTTTCGTTGATAGGTGCAATTATGAACTGTGTGTAACAAATAAGCGACTTGAAGATATTAATATACAAAGTAAAAATTAATACTACTCTCCACTAGATGGCGATAGTAGTCATGGATAATGTAATGTTTTGAAACATCTATAACTTTAAAAATAAACTTTTCCAAAGATATAATTATTAAAATGGACGTTTGTTGTACCGAGTAATTGTATCATATTAATTATAACGCTTACAATGTTATTACGTTGCAGGTGTTATTTTAATTTTTAATAGTTCTTCTATTGCATAATAGATGACGCTATGTGACCGTATTTATTTTTACTCGTACGTAATTTCTACAATAGTCGTGAACGTTCGGGAAAATTCTTGTTGCTTCTCGATAACAGATAGCGCCAGCGTCGAGAGTATATAAAGGGCGCTGAGCGCAGAAATTGCATCAGTCAAGAGTAAACAAACAATCGATTTGTTACCAAAGCAACGCGAGCGAAACGAAAATGTCACTGGTGCCGTATTGGTTGCGACATTTGAGGAATCTGGCGTACAGGGATCCCGTCGCAAGAGTGTTTGAGGATCCCTTTGCTGTCTTCGCAAGGGATCCCTTCTTCAGGGACCCGATAAAATACGTGAAGCAAGCGACAGCGCCTCTCGAACACGAACATGGGATAGAGGGAATATACTCCGATTCTGAAGTAAAGGTCGACGGGAAGAAGGTAGAGGTTCACTTGGACGTCCAGAACTTCACTCCAGAGCAGATCCAGGTGAAAACAGTCGGTAACGAGATTATGATCGAGGGTAAAAAGGAGGTGAAACGCGAGGATGGTTGGACTCGAAGCCACTTCGAGAGGCGGTTCCTGTTGCCCGAAGGGTTTCCACCGGAGCGCGTCGAGTGCCACTTGGACAAGGGAAAGCTGAAGTTGGTAGCGTTTAGAGCCGAGCCACTGCAAGAGAGGAGCATTCCTATCCAGGAAAAGTCTAGTGCTGATGACCAGAAGCCTAAGGAATAATGTGATTGTTTTTATAATATTACATACGTGTGAAGCATTGGAATCAAAAAGCGCTATAATTTATTTTTCGGTATATAGTGAAAAATATTACCTTATGCCCTTATGCTTCAAACAAAATGTTACTTGTTTTTTTCAGACTGACTAGGATAGAATATTGTAAGGTAGTGGTTTATTTCTGGAAATAAATTGCATTTCTTAAACTGTGTGCGTTTTATTTGGAAACATATTCCTTTATTTAGCCTCTGTTTAGCTTCAAACGAACAGCTACTTTGTTCTGAGCTAATGATATAATTAATCTCGTAATCTCGTTGAGAGTAGAATGTTCCTTTGCAATGTATAGCAGGATGGATAGGTTATAGACGCAGGTTTGAATCAATGCATATTACTTTATGTACTTTTATATATTTTAATAGATATTCATTGAATATTTGTGTCTTCATTGCCACACTGTTGTTCATAGAGCATGTTAAGGTATTTAATATTTATTTGTTTGTAGAACCAAAAATACATTATTATTTCTAGCTGAACTAAAATTAAATTACACATTTTATTAAGAAAGCTACTATAAATGAATATGGAATACGGTTAACCTGGTTGGTACAAACCTTTCAGTAATATTGTTGAACATATAGCCTGGCACTTTACTTACTCGTACCTATAGTTAAATGTTAAACCACACTCGGAATCTGAGTAGTTTTAAAACCATTATTGAATAACTGTCTTACATAATACCATCAGTAGGTATAATTATTATACATGAAGAAATCATTGAGGTATGTAATTCATGTATGTACTTAAATGTTTTAAACAAATGTTAGGTAGGTGCTTAATGAAAAGAACATATACGTCGGTTAAAAATATAAATTAAGAGGTACTTAGCAATTTTTTAATTCTTTCTTAGGTATCTAAAATATTTAAAATATACCTCCGTGTATCTGTCTCCTGCACCATCACCACCACGCCTATTCCTGACTAGTAAAAAGCGCTGATGTATTTTGGTTTTAAGAGTGTGGTATGGGAGACATACTATTCCGAGTTTATTTTTCCGAGATACCTTAGTTCTCGATGGTGGCAGTGCATCTGTGGCCAAGCTCAGGTATGGATCTATTTATCTGGGGTTGATTACAGATGTCCATGGGCGACAGAAGCCAATTACCATAAGGTGAACTACATGCTCGTCTGCTATTTCTATGTTAGAAAAAACTGTGCGATTGCTGTTAGAAAAACACCAATATTAACCACCCACGTCTCAAGACGGATTAAATAGCCCCTGATAATAAACAGCCCATCTAAATATAGATAAATTGAGTTCTGTCCGTCGATCATTCTCTCATCCCGCCGCTTGAAACAAGAACCTTGTATCTTCGAGTAGCTGAAACAATAATTGAAAGATTCAATTTTAGAAACTTTTCTAGTAGTTTCATGAGCGACTAGTGTCTACTCTTTACTTTTGTATTTTGTTGGAGCAGCTTAATTTGCTGACCTACATTTTCCCTTTAGTTGTGAGTAAGTGAGTGGTGTAGTGTTATGAATTTCGTTCTCGCATCTAGGAGTTTAGTTTAGGTCGAAACCATGGGTGTCGGACCCAAGACACCTGGGTACCAAGTACCTTTATCACTCTACGTATTAACATGCTGTAATAAGAAAATTTATCTCTGAAAGCTTGATTGTTATCTAGGCTGTTCTATGTTCGTAGAACATACGGTTTCTGAATCTTTTGTACACGTTAGGCATTGTATCCAGGTTGTAATACTTAATGAATATGTCCTTCATTTGGTTTTAAAAAATTGACTACACCTTTAAAAATAAACTATAAGCAAATATTTTAAAATGAGAGTTAAAATAGTATTATTTCTTGCAAGATATTTTTTATCAATCATATCATAAAATCTGTATATAAGTGCAGCTCCTAAAAATAGTACAGTATAGTACGTACTTAATATTTTACGGGTCTTTAAAATCGTATACGTGGCATAGATAGGTATTATAAAATAAATCTTAAATCGAGCCAAGCACCCTAAAATACGGGGAAATATTAGGTACTTTACAAATGAATAATATTTCAGCGCCCGTTTTACTGCGCGCAACAGACAAACAAAATATAAAACTGACATATAGAGGGTTTATGGTTGCGTCGTAAACTTAAATATCGATTGTTGAAACCCGATAAATATGGCACGAAAAATTGATTTCGACCGGAAAAACTTAATTTATTTAATTAAAAATCGTACTCTTTTGTTTCTCAAAATTATTAAAAATAGACGTAATTAACGAATTATAAAGAGTTTTGTACAGTAAGAAGTGAATCGTAATCTGGCATTGATCAATTAATTCGTTTTTTGTTAATGTCTATCTCCTTGGTGTTCAATACTGTCTACAGTTTAGAGCTGAAAGCAGTTTTCCAAACTTTATTTTAGTACAGTAATAAATTCGTAAAAACAAATGTTATTCCTTTAAACATTGTGGCAGAATCTATTTTTGATACAGCCCTTTTCTTATAATCTTGTTGCAAGTTATTTTTCGAAATGTATATGTATGTTACAATGTGTTATATTTAAGTCTCAAGTACATTCCGGTGCAGGCTTATGTGTAGCAGAAACCGTAGAGACAGTGAAACCAGTAACGTAAAGTTCGATTAGTTTTATTTTCATTACACCTGCGAGTAGGCTATATGCTTATTGTTCTATATTGTCCTTGCATGGAGTGAAGGTCAAAAGCAAATAAAAAAGTACAAACAAACCTATCTATATTGAAATCTATTTCTGTTTACACCGCAGCATTAATAAAAGTGTAATTTGTAGATACAATCCGATTGTTTTTATCGACGTACATACGATATATGCTTTACATTGAACTTGAAAGTTTGTTATATTTACAAAAGACAAAAGTCATTGTAATGTTAGGTAGCAACTGGACATGCAGTCCAATTCATGTGAATTGATTGACACTGTTTTCCGTAGACATCTTTAAGCGACTGTGAATAGAAGAGTTCTACGAGAAGTCGGCACGAGAGCCCTTTTTAAGCTGATTGTTCAGGGCAGGCTGTAATTTACAGTAATCGCTCGAAACATATTTCAAACAATTAACTACCTTAAATTTACTAATACAGAATCTAGTTTGGTTATGGTAAAATATAATGTTTAATAAAATTAGCATCTTTATCCAATTTATGAGAGCGCTGTCATGCTACGTACGCTAGTAATAAATTTTAAATCTAAAACTTGTAAAAAAATAAGTCTATGTGGTTTTACAGCACCTTAAAAAAAGCAGCGCCACACTGTTGCTAAAAGCTGCATACTTAAGACCTATCTAGTAGAGTAGGACTTTAAGTTGTTATGTAGTATAAGTTATACTTACATAGATAAATCTTTATACTTTACGTTTTCATGCCAGTTAATGTTGTGTTATTATTTCATTAGTTACTTAGTCCTTTATCAATAAAAGAAAACTAAACTTTACGTGCCTCAATTGTCCGATTCTGAAATCCGTTTCACCCTTCAGTCGGCATTCGACACCGCCCGTGGGAGGCGGCCGCGCAAACACGGGAAGTGAAAAAATATTACGTACAGATCATTTATTTATATTTATTATACGTAAAGGTATAGGAACATAAATAAGAGTGGTTAATTGCGTTTTTAAAATATATATTACCTAAAATATTAGGAATAAAATCTTTTGTGAATGTAGAGACGATAAAAGTTTTAATTTCGTGGCGAAAAATAATAAAATAATTAAATTTTGTTAACTTGATACTAGAATACTAAATCAATAACTCTTAAGTATAAAAGTACTATCGTAAGTCTAGGTCTATGAAACCGACTGTAACACAAAGTGCGATAAAGTTCAATCAGGATTATTTTTATGTAGCTTTTTAATGAAGTGGTAACGGGCATTCCGTCTGTGTATTTACATAGTAGTTTTATATTTTATTGTTTATTGGAAGTTTTAGCATTTAACAACGCTTTCTTTGTAACATTCTGCTGTTTTATGTCCCAAGTAAAGTTATAAAGCGTAAATATTTTCAGCTGACGGAGAAATATCTATTTTTCCCCAAAGATAAATAGAGATTCAAACTTTGTTATTTTAAACAAAGTTTGAATCTCTATTTATTTTAAACAAGTTTGCCAAAAATTTAATGCACGTTATTATAAATCTGTAACAAATAAATAAATTAAAAACGAGAAATAACATATAAATCTAAACTATTTTAGCGGAAATAAAATGAAAATAATCAAAACTTGAAACTTTGTCGAAAAGTAATTAAAACTTAATTTACCATTCGACATTGAAATCTCTATCCAAACGAACTGTGATTACTTTAATAACAGTCTGCAAATGTGACGTGTGAATAATAAATTTAACGACTCCAGTTCGCTTGATAGCGCCAGAATTAATGGATACTTACTAATTTAGTCGCTTGTCGGACCGCGATATGATAAACGATGAACTATTTTTCAGTTTCATTTTTCATACACATTTCTTAATTAAGTTTTTTTGTTATTTTCTTGTAGTCGTTTATTTATGTGCGTGCAGTTCAATTGTTGTTAGGAATTAGGACTGAAGTTGACCACACTTGCGTTGGTAAATCAGAGGGCCAAGTAGGAATGTCTTCTGTAAGTACATTTTATAGGTAATATATGTACTACCACATTATAACTATATATAGAGTTTTATTGTTCATTTGCATCGAAGGATTGATGGTGGAAGGATGTTTATATTTTTCAAGGAGCTTACTGAATTTTTATTGTTATGGGTCCTAAAATCATTGTCCTACTGGATATGGACCCCTTATCAGAATGAGACCGTTCTACCCTAATATTTTATACTTATATCGGAGTTGGCTTTTGTTAGATAGACTCATTATTATTTTATCGCTTATGGTAAGGTTCTCTCTATAACCCCTATCATAGTAGTTAAACATGGCCTTTGATTGTAAACGAAGAAATCAATTTTTATGACTATGAATTTTCACTATTTGGTTTGATTAGAATATTTTCGTGTAATGTTTCTCGTCTTTTCATTGTAGGTCGGTACTTCATGCGTAAAAATACTTTTCATATATCATTAGCATAAAAACATCTGGTAAAATTCACATCGATATGAATATGAAGCTCATATAAAGTACTGAAAGCATTAGCTTTGTTAAAGGGCGACAAAAGTCACTTTGGAGGTGATTGACCAATGCCCAATATAGAAGGTTGTCATGGTCACCCATTCAGACTGCAAATATTTGAACTTCAACCCCGTCGGGACGGACGTCAGCAATTTTGGGATCGCCTGCCCAAAATAGTCGGAATTTTTTATCGTTTTCGTTTTTTTACTTTAGTAATGAAATAAATTACGGCACAATTGCAATTGTGGTCATTGTAGTCATTTTTGGTTCTGGTTTTCTGTGTAGAACAATAGCGAACATATTTCTTTTTTTGATATATTTGCGTGATTGATGTAATTTTAAAGGCGGACTTGGCTTACATTTATTTTATTTTATTTTAATTAATTGAGATGACTTTATGATTATGATCCAGGTGATGGTTATAACGATGCTTCTACTAAACAAATATTAGGTTCATCTCAATACGTAGTCACCGTTCCTTTCTTCTAAATAAACCAAATAAACGCTCGTTTGAAATTAAAGATCTCATTTAAATTTTATGTAAAAGCACGTATTAAATTTAAATAGATATCAAGTAACTTAAATTGGATCCTATCCTATTTCGTATGACCCTCGTTACGTGAGGTTACCCAGAGTTTATGCCCTTCAAACCAGGACAATTTCCCTTGCGGTAGACTTCTTTTTACAAGCATAACATAATAAGAAGTTTGTGTCGCTGATTATTGTTTGTTTCTTTGAAATAGTTTGCTATTCTTATATTTTATTGCTTAATGAATATTTAATTTCTTTATCACAATCTTATCGCGCTCATAGTAATATCTGAAATACATATTTTTATAAAAATACTATTGTTTAAATTATAGCTTATTACCTTAATAACATAACGTTTTTGTGAAACGATTCGTGGCATATTTTTTTTATATTCTTGCTAGGAGCATGTAATATACTTACCTACCTACTTATTCCTTCAAAATAACTGATGTGCACGGGTGACCCGTGCACATCAGTTATTTTCTTCTAATAGGCATAAATGTTTTGATTCAGAGTCGGGAGTCTCTTCCGACAATACAAAGAAGCCATAACAATATTCTTATAATATACCTACCTACTTTCCAATTCGGATCATGTGTAATAACACGTTAAACCTTAGCAATGAGCTTAGGTATATCTTAGATAAGGTTTATATCTGATAGAAATTGATTACAACCAGGATCAATTGCTGAACGTGCCTTCAGTGGCGGACGTGACGGTCATCCATCCAACTCCCGACCGCGCAAGACGAAGCCTAAATTTGATCAGTTACTCTACACAAGCTACGAGGCTACACGCGTTGTACTATTTTTTAAAACACAAAAATTTATAATCTCGGGTACTACTTCATTTAATCTTTATTCATATTTTATAGGAACTAGGGTATTTTCATACTTTGTAAATAATAAGAAAGAAACTGCTTTAGTTGGATCAGTTCGTCAATTTGAAATAAAATCATACATTGCCAGTTTATGGGGAAACGATAAACTTAATAGTGATTAGTAGTTAAGTTCTGCGAAGGATCCATAATGACGCCCTCGGATACACCATTAGGTAAGTTTTATTGATCTTTTTATATTATTTATTTTAAGTAAGTATGAGAGCATGTGTTTAAATTTAGATATAAAGAATCATAGAAATAATAATGTAAAGGTAGTCGGGGGCAATTGTGTAATTGGTTGCTGAGGATCTAAATAACCATTCATTGGTCAGCCTTTTGAGGTGCACTGCTGGACATAAGCCTCTCGTAATTGGCGCCACTACAACCGGTCCTGTGCCTTCTGTCTATGAATCAAAATGAATAATTCTAAATCGATAAGAGGAAGTGGAGATACTTTTGGCTTAAATCAAATGGTAGGTACGTATATATTTCATTTATCTAAACTCTGCGCATAATGATTAAATACACTCTGCATTCTCTAAATACTTATACCTGATTAGTTCAGAAACTAAAATAGATCAGATTAAGACTGATACGTACGTGGGTTTTTATTCCTCTCTCTTCAGAATAATTTATTATTCCAAATATTTAGAGCGCTACTAACTCACGGTACATTGGATAGCGTTCGGGCTCGTAAACTTTAACCCTCGCAGGCGCAACCAATTCCAATTCCATGTTTATTTGAACTCTTAACTTTAACTATGTTAGAGAATAAATTAATAATAGCAGGTACTATTTATGTACCTATGCTAACATTGAGGAAGGAATCAAATAGATTTCAACCTCCTTTACAGTTCAAATTTCAATGAGAATCATTTAAAAGTGGCAAAATGGTATTTCTAGTTAATAACGGCCGCGTAAGTGGTACAAATAGATACATAATAGTAATTAAATATCTAAGGTTATGTTTCAACTTAGTTTTTATGGTTGTGTTCTGTTAGAAAATGTCTGTGGTCAGGTTATAGGTACTATACGTTGCTGGGTAACAGGTGGGGTGGATCGGTTGCAGTCGTCATTTAACAATTACAACAGCAGTACACTAATTTAATAGATAATCAATTTCATAAGTACGGCAGGCTTATTAGTTCTGTCTACACGCTTCTGACTAAAACCACCGCGCTTCGTAAACCCTGTAATATTAGTAGCCATGGCATATGATCTCTTTGACTGATGTAATGCAGATTTTTAAACTTGGCTAACACTACCACGTGTTTAGACGCCTGAATGAATGCAAATTGTACCGATTAGTAATGTACTTTGATTTCGTCTATGTACACGTGTGTGAGAGTTTACAGTAGTAAATCAGGCGTGAGCAGGCGTAGCTTTGATAATGATGTACTGATGGATGGAAGGTAATTTACGAGTGGTTTTTACTATCACCACCCACGTTTGAGAGATGTTAGGTAGTAAACGCTTATATGGTTAATTACTATGTCTTAGCGTGGGATTTATAAACTACCTAGAAAGACGGGAGTAAACATAATTATGAATTTAGGAAATTGTAATGGTTTTAAAACGTTTGTTTTTGAGGATGTTGCCTATTTTATAGGATACTAGCTTCTGCCCGCGGCTTCGACGGTTTTAAAACATAAACATAAATATATCATACTAACATACATAAAACTGAAAATTCGTACCTTCAACTTTGCTAAAGATCATCACCTGATCAAATGCATTGTTTACGATTCAATCCTTACTAATATCGATTAAAATAATCGATGTTTTGTGTCCAAAATATCTCCGATTAATCGATCTTAGATCGCCATCCCTAGTTCCCGTGGGATTTCCGACATAAAAACTATCCTATGTCCATTCTCGGGTCTTAGACTATCTTTGAACAAAATTTCATTAATATCGGTTCAGTGGTTTAGGCGTGAAGAAGAGACAACCAGACAGACAGACAGACAGAAAGAGTTACTTTCGGATTTATAATATTAGTAAGGATAAGGATGATCAGTGACGTTTGTGGACAGGTACCAACCAACTCCAAATACGATTGAGTTGAATTTGCTGTCAATGTGTTAGCAGTTACGTTACTAGACGTTTCAGACTATAGATCAGCAATGTTTAACACGGCTGTTTTTTTGGTAGAATCAGGAACGGAGTAGAATCCTCGCAGTGGAATCTCAAATGGTTGTGCCACAAATTCACCCATTAAATACAAGTAAAACCATACTTTTACAGCTCATAAGGCAATCCAATTAAGTTCTTAAAAGGAACCAATAAACGATTTAGACCTAGACTTTAGACCACTATCCAGTCCTCTATAATGCAGTCTGAGGTTTTGTTCCTTCAACTAATCAAAGAGGGCCAAGCTAGTAGCCATAAACTGATTGTCAATAAGGGCACGGCCGTGTATCGGATATCGGTGGAACTTTCATATAAATTTGTTGGTTTAGTTATCCGTGTATCGTAAATGCGTGCTTAATGGCCATTCCCAAATATTGTGTGCCCAAAAATTAGCAGAAATAATGTTCATATATTATTAACGCTTTTGTCTAAATACCTTTGTGTAGTCGGTAGAAAGTATTAAGAAAAATATACATTGGCTCTTGGGTTATTAGCTTTAAATACTTTTCTGGTATTTCGTTTTAAAACAATTAAATTTCACATTTACACATTACACTATTACACACCACACACAGTTAACTATGTAGCACAAATAATAATAATTATTATTATTGGTTTACGAGTTATTTCAGAAATTACCTCATAAACCAATTGTGATATTAAAAAAAAATAATAAGACGCTATCTTAAAACTGTTCCAATATAAAGATAATATAGATATTATGTATTACACAGGCATTACACACACATATGTTACTTTTTAAACTATTTTTTTCATTAGTTAAATTAAGCGCAGGGTCCTTTATAATAATTCAAGGTTTCGCAAAGGAGCCGTCGTATTCAGACCACTAATTAATAATTATCTTCACAAGCAAACGGGAGCGAAATTTAGATAAGTTGAAAACAACAGAAAGTGTTATCTTGAAAAGTGCTGGAAATAAAATAAATTGTTGTGCCAAAGTCGCGCACACTACTAATGGATATTGAGATCATTCTTGGTAACTGAACTGGAGAATTCCATTTTGCTTTCAGACAGGGTGTAAATCGAATTATATTTAATTTAGTTGTAATGCTATTTTATTTATTTTTGTTGTAATGGTAGTGTCATTGCATTGGGTATGCACCCTTCTGATTTTTTATGATATGGGAGTAGCAGACGAGCATGCAGTCCACCTGATGGTAAGTAGCTACTGCCACCCATGGACATCTGTAATCAACCTCAGGTAGGATTGGATATTCCTACCTGAAGTCAGCCACAGATGCACTGCTACCCCTGAGGACTAAGGTTGTACGCCTCGGATAAGTATGTCATCCATACCATACCCTTCAAACCGGAACACAGCAGTGCTTAACACTGCTGTTATGAGGCAGAAATAGGTATGGTGGTGGTGCCGCCGGATTTGAACCACAAAGGATTCTACCACCTTCAAATGGCTCTTACCGCCCATATTTAAGTGTAGTTATACATTTAGAAAAAATCTTCAGATGCGTTCCTATCGAGGTTTTAAATCTAAATACACCAAAAAGTGTATCTATTTGGCTAACATACATAGTAGCTATAAACCAGCAATGGCTGTCGCATTAAAATCTGGTGTGAAAACAAAAGTTTTTAATTCACGATATCTTTATTTTACTAAACTATTTCATAAAAGCACGAAAATACAGAGAAAACGTATAATGGATTTTTTATATGAATGTTAAACTGAGGTCTCTGATTATTTATTCAAGAACATTAAATACATAAAATAATTTGTCTTTTTTATTCTATTTTTATGTGTAAGTATTATATAATAACTTAATCATATATTTCCTATACTCACATACCACCTAATTTAACATATTTTCGTTAAAATTATATTCAACTGGATGCCATTATTAAAAAGCTATGTTTAACTAGGTATAAACCAGCTGAAGCCCCTAGACCGCGTGCTGATCAGGGAGAAGACGGCGGTGTTCAACAACAACAAGTACGTGGTGATGGCGCCCGATGGAGCTGTCATCCTGTACGCCAAGGAGGACTCTGGCATCGTCAACCGCGTGCTGGTCGGGAAGAGCAGGGCCTTCGAGATCGACATCTTCGACACGCAAGATCGAGAAGTAAGTTTGAGAGTTAATAAAGTGAATATAGCTATAGAGGTCTCGGGGATCTTTCATAGATTACAAACAAAGTCCTCCAAGCGCGGTGCCGTGATCAGGCTTATTCCCGGAGAACCCTGGTCTTTTTTATACCTTCAAGTGTTTCCATACAGATTTAAATACGGTCACTCATACCGTCGTCCTTCTTAGGGTCCCTGGCGGAGCCGTTCGAGCTCCCACTTTTATTGCCTGTAATCATGGAAGTCCCCTATTATGACAGGTGGCGTATTATGACAAGGATACCGTGGGTCTATTCTGGTTTAGAGACGCTGAACATATTGTGATTGTGCTCGCTGTAGATGGTAGGTAGGCTAGTTACAATTAGTAAGTATAACAAGTGGCTATGAAAACCATGTTTTAAGACCATTGATACTCGTAGCCGTAATTTTATTTACATGACACTATTCACCCTTTAACACAAAGCCCTACACAAATTCGCTACAAAAACTAATTATATTAATGTAGGTATTATCCGGTTGGTGTATGGTACGGTTTGATTTGTTTACCGCTTTCCACACTCATTAATCTTTTCTAGCCGGTCATTAATCATGATCATGTAACGTAAGTTTACTTTGTTATTAAATTACTGGCATCCTCGTAATTACTATCTCTTTCGTTATCCAGTTACAGCAGGAATCCTGCCTTTTTGGCGTTATATCCGACCTTATCTAGTCAAAAGCCCATAAAAGCCTAATAAAGTTCTGAACAGTTCTTGTTAACATCAAGAAGTGCCTATTCTTGTAGTTTATAAAAATGATTGCAGCTCAAGAAAGTTATGTTAGCACAGTTTTATTGTAACATCGACAGGTATAAAGGAAAGGAAAGTGTAACGACGAAATTACCATAAGGAAACATAAAGCACCGTTAATGAGGTAGCTTAAGTGGGAACACGCGATGGTCAATATCTGCGACCTTCAACCCTGCTGTACCTCCGAATGAATTAGTTACGACCCTTTAGGTTATATTTGTGCGAAAAACGTTCGTTCTTAGAAGCGTCGAATGGGGCAATAATAGGATCGGTTAGGTAATTATAGGATATATCAGGTTGTTATGCATGAAAGCCTCACTAAAAATGTCCTCTTTAAATGGGAATACTAGCCAACCAGCTTTTTTGTAAGGCCAGAATAAATGTGACGGCTCTACCGTTACACTTCATAAGAGTTCGCAACATCATTTATTTTTTGGTGGTGTTTCCCTCCACCCTTAGCCAGTAATAATTTATTTTAACGCCATAATAATAACAACAACACTCCACATAAAAGTGCGTGTTAAGACTCCGAATCCAATACGGATGTATTAAACATGGTACGTAATGCTATAGAAACTTTCTTTCGGAATTTTTATGTAACCATTACTTATCCCAATATCATTCGATACACGCTCCATCCATTATCGGAAACTCAAGGTCCGCTCTCAAGTACAGTATACTGTTATACCACCAAGTATTTTGTATCTTCGCTCAAATTTGTAAATGGAAGATAAATGGATGACATGTTATGTAGATTTTTTGTAGTTTTCATGATAGTTGTGGTATTGTTTTATTTTATTTAGGACAGACTTTTTGGGCACGTTCACAGTTTTTGGATTATGTTCTTATCCTATACGTTTTAGGTAGAATTTAGGTTGTGGTACTGCTTGGAAAAATCTTTCATAGAGATCATCAGTCCAAATCGATTCAGAAGGTACTTTTAAGGATTCACCTGCACAGACAAAACAATAATAATATATCGCAAACACGCACGTAAGATATTTAGAAATCACTTACTCTTCAGTTTTTTTTGTATTTATTTATTTACTCTTTATTGACCATGTTAAAAACAGTGTGGTGCAAAAGGCGAACTTAATGCTACTTAGCAATTATTTCGTTGTATATAAACAATGTACGGTAACATTGTTCATTTCTTAGCGTCGTTATAATAGGATCTTAATTTACTTTTTACACACTTTAGAATTATTTTCAAATTTCCTTTTTCACAATTCCAGGTGATAAAACTCCGGCGTCCCTACACCGTGGGCCCGGACAAGATGGACATCACCATGTGCGGGCAGCCGGCCGCCATCGTGCGCAAGGAGGTGACCTTCTTCAAGCCGGTGCTGAACATCAATGACGCCGCTGACCGCCCTTTCATAAGGGTTAAGGGTCCCGTATCCACATCTGGGGAGTGTGATTACGAGGTAGGAATAATTATAATAATAATATTGGTTGTAAACTATTGCAACTAAATAATTGGATTAGACAGAATATTATTCAGAAGTCTATCAATGTTGGCCGAAACCTACTTTCGGCCTATCTTAATTCACTTGACTTCCCTTTTTTATAACAAAATTTGTAGCTGTATATATTTTCACAAACGCGGTGAAATTTCAACTTTTAAATAGAATTCCTCTTATTTCCGTATAATTTGTAGGTACAGCCAATGTATCTGTACACGCATTTTAAGTCTCGTTATAGTATTTCTAAAAAATTAAGGAGCATCTGGACTTTCAAATCCATCTTCTCGGTTTATGAGACTGCAAAATCGTTGTTGGATTTCACGCAAATAAAAATAAATTCACAAGATTCCTATGAATATTTAACGAGTAGTCACCAAAATACTAATTGATTTAAATTATTATTTAATTGAATTAAAAATACTTTTTCCAGCTGTATTCAACAGAGAAGAAACGCATAGGCGCCATCTGCAAGCGATGGACGGGCATCTCGCGAACGTCACGCGACAGCGATAGCTTCGTCATCCACTTCCCGGTGGACCTGGACGTGCGCTACAAGGCCGCCATCATAGGCACCTGCTTCTTAATTGTAAGTAACTTACAACTCACGCAGTGGTGGTTATCAGAATCTGTGCGCAGAATATCTATCTACGTATTCATTATGCGTGCACGTTGTTCAAAACAAAAAAAAATAGCTTTGCAACGTCTACATTGCAATGAAGAAACCATTGTGAAAAAAATCTAATATTTTGAAAAGTTATAAGAAGATTGTACCTAGGCACATTTACATTGCACTGCGATCCGGTAATGGGAATGTTCGATAATGCCTAAGACTAAATATGAAGCATAGGTTTTTATGTTAGACCTCTACGTCTTCACGTGAAACCATTCTTATCCAACGTTGTAGCAATTTAAGAGGTTTGGTGTAACAAAAATATGAGGCATCCCAAGTTAAGGATCCTTAAGCAACTGTGCACCTGTCTCATTTGGTTTCAATTACAGCAGTAGCGGCCACTCTATTACGACATATTTGTGTCACTTTCTCCACAACTAAATAAATACTAAATAGCACAGACTTGGCATCTGAAATATCGAGGTTATCGATCCATGTGATGGAAAGCGGTAACTTTGATATAAAATATGCAACGCAAGAGATTTGCCTACCTGAAGACACAAACTTTACAATATTGATAGACGTATCGATTACGTGATTTCGTTCAATTAATCAATATCTATATCAAGATATGATATTCCTATTAACTAGTTTATTAGACACGTGATATTGACGACTAATAGTTTATTAAAAACTATCAGGTGTGGTAAGGCAAACCAATCCATAACCCAATTATCTTTAGTAGTAGCCTAGGTTTCGGTATTTTATAGAGATTTTTTTATAATATAGGAGTAGCAGACGAGCATGCAGTACACGTGATGGTAAGTGGCTCCTGCCGCCCATGGAAATCTGTAATCAACCTCAGATAGGATAGATATTCGTACCTGAGGTCGGCCACAGATACGCCGCTACCCCTGAGGACTAAGCTGGAACGCCTCGGAAAATTATGTCTCACTTACCACACCCTTCAAAACGGAACACAGCAGCGCGTAACACTGCTGTTATTAGGCAGAAATAGGTGTGGCGGTGGTGCCACCGGAGTCGAACTACAAAGGGTTCTGCCACCTTCAAATGTGACCGAAAAATGGTACCTAATTACAGCTGAGAACAATAAAATCAGTGATTGATTTCATAATATTTGTTTTTTCGTATGTTCTAGGATTTCCTGATCTACGACAACTGAAAAAGCATGCATTTTGCGTTTTTATGCGTTGGTGCTCTTCAGTTGAAATTATGCAAGTTCAGTTGAACACATGCAATGAAGAAACCATTAAGAAGAAACGTGAAAAAAAATCTAATATTTTGAATAGTTATAAGAAGGTTGTCCCTAGGCATTTATATTTAATTTTATACGCTTGAACTTCGATATATTTATTTATTTGTGTTGAAGTTATCGTAATACTAAAATTATTATGATTATCAATCAGAAACATAAATCCCTATTGTCTGTCTCAGTTTTATTAATAATGTCTTTGTAAGCCTTATTAATGCTTGCAGTTATATTTAAAGTTATGCAATTATTCGAGTGTCATTTATTTAGTCGTAATATAGAGACAGTATATAATCGCATTGAACCGAAATATAATAAATATTTTCCCATAAAATCAAAACATTGTGATTATTATCATAATAAAATGTGAAACTGATTAATAGTTTGATTTCATTTGTAGTTTAAATATTATTAAGGAATAAAATTATGTTTATTTTTGTAAGTAATACGAGCTTCAATCTTTTTAAGTAATATTTATAACTGATGATTACAACGCCATCTATGAAAACAACATGTAACTAAGATAATATTAAACCACGTAGAGCACTTGTAGAGTAAGAAGTATGGCTATTCGCCTCTAGATAGCGTTGCTTACAGTAATATAAAATTCGAAAGAATAGTTTGCATTTTGCACATGCATCACATATGCGCATAAATATCTTTAGCAACTCTACATTTATCGTCACAAGTCTTTAACGTGTCTCTATGTAAGGATGCGGTTATTAATTTAGTGAAAAAAATATTTTGTTAATTTTTGTAGTATTATATAATAAGTAGAAAGGTTTCGTTTCTTGTAAATTTCTTTACCCTTATATGAAAGTAACATTAAAACAAGTCATTTTAATATTAATTCTTAAATGAAATAGATGTATACAACTAGTAACAAATATAAACTTAAGGCAAATGACTTCATATATCTATATTAATAGAAATAAAGACTTTAAAATTATTTATACACTTCGAAATAGTAGCCCTTATGTATTTGTTTTAATAGAAAGTATCGCATTATTATTATACTATCGCATTTTTGAAGTACAAAGCAGAAATAAAACTAATGAACAACTCGTCGACTCATCCAGAAGCTGTTGGCGGGAGGTGTAATTTAAAAACTTAACATAATTCCCAACTTACAAAGTGCCTCTCAGAGTTCTTTGACATGGAAATTTTATAGAATAGGGTTACTTCGGTACAAATTATATTCAAAGAAAAATTCTTCGCGTGAAGTTAAAGTTATCGTAGGTACTTACGCTTCGTTACGTATTAAATTTTCCTAAAAATGTTCCTTCCTCCTCGTATTTTTACGTTAATATTTATATACAGTAAGTACCTTATTTACGTACGTTACGTGTTTTTTATGTATTAAATAAGGTAGATCTAACAAGTTATCTAATTTGTGAAGTTATTTACGCGTTAAAATTAACTATCACTCATTTCTACATATATTTATTTGTATATTATAATATCACCATCAGACCCATTAATGAGACCAACAGATAGAAATGATAAAATTGATATTACAATTAATTAAAATATATAAATATAATATAAATGAAATTAAACATCCCTGTATAACCTATATATAGGCAAAAATGATGTGGAGACTTTTTAGAAACATTCGTCTTAATTTGAATCTTGAATTTTGTCCTTCAAACCGGCATCTGTACAGTACATTTGTCGTAGGGATCGATTTATTGAGGCAGGCACGGGCGGCCCTTTCCTGGAAATAAGCCAGTTTCCAAAAACTTTCCCATATTTTTTACGAACAATCTGTTTGTCACATATTCAAGATATAAGCGATAAATTAGAAGTAGACTAAACTAGCATAATTATAAATATTTTAAGTCTAGGGCTTTAAGATGGACTAGATTAGTGTACTGGCTAGAGTAAGTCAGTCACCTGCGTTACCTCGTCTTGCTAAAGTTAACGTGACCACACAGCCTTCAAAATTAGCTACGGCTCGTAGGCTTCACAAAGTTATTTTATTTGAGTTGGATGTAATTTATGTAACATATAAAATCGATTCATAATTTGGTACTTCTATTTTTTGTCGATATTTTGTTTTAGGAAAACCTGCAGTACCATCTTTATCTCTTATGTAAGGTGATTGTAATATGAATTCTTCCACATATCTTTTCTCGTTATTGGTTAAACAAGTCCATAAAATACTGAGCTGAGGAAGTTATTCATTTCAGCGAATAAACGTTAAGAAGTTATGGTTACATTTTTATTTAATAATATCTGACTTGTTTTACTGGCGAAGTTATACGGAAAACGTGGATTCAGCAAAATGTAATAGAAAAGATAATAGAATATTTATTAAAAACTCAAAGTTACATAACTATGAATACTAAATTATTTGTTGAACTTTTGTCGTGTTTAGTGTATTATTCTTTAAGTCCACTGCTGGGTTAGGTTATTTGCACAGAACTGGAACAAACTTATCCACACGGTTCTAGTGGAAATTGCTGGTAAAAGTATCGTTTTTTTTTAATATTTATAACTAACGATAAGGCAGACGGACTATTTGGTGGAAAGCAGGTCACGTCGCCTATGGACATTTGCAACATCAGAGAAGTCGACATTGTATCGCCGGCTTTGAAGGAGAGCTCTTTTTCCACCATTGTTTAAGAGCCCCATGTCATAGCGCTTGGGGGAGCCAAGGATACCTTAGGAAGAAGTTCAATATACATAATTCTAATATAAATCTAATCTAAAATATTCGCGTAATTCTATAATCTTCAACTTTTGTACGCCAAACCTTTAAATATAAAAGAGATGCAAAAACAAACAGACTATTTATAAATGAATTATTGTATAGATTATCGATATAATTTCGCCACAACCTTGTGTTTCTGAACACCGTTTCCTGTAATTTATCGGAATGTCGCAAGCAGACATATCAATTTGCTTTATTTCGGATCGGTGATTGTCCAAAAATGTCTTTTTCCGATATTTATTCCTTTGTAACACATTATTACTTAGTACTATTTTGAGTTAGTTACAGCTCACAATGTCTACTTCTTATTTACGATATCAATTTATAGCACTTAATAGCGTGGTGGGCAGTGCCCTAAACCCGTCTTATTTAATTTTGAGAAGAGATCCGTGCCCAGTAGTGGGACACGAATAAAATGAAGATAGCACTCGCAATGCTAGTTCTGCTAGCATACGATGTAGCAAGGAAAGGAGCCAATAAAGAAGTTTTCACAACTGAATGGCTAGTACCTTACACCAAGGAGTTTATGAACAGTAACATTGTTAAGAAGAATATTTGAAACTCTATTTATTTTACCTATATAATTAAGAACAAGTGAGAAATAATTGTAAACGCTTCAGATCCTTATTAGAGCCTACGTCCTTTACATTTAATATACGACCTTTACAAAGAGACTAGATCCAAAACCTCCTTTACAACTTTAATGTGATATTTCAAGTTTTACTTTGAAGATATTTAATTATTTATTTAAGTAAATAACTTCGCTGTAAAGTCACAAATAACGTAAATTTTAAGGTAAGCTTAAAAGAAAAAGGTGTTAATTAAGGAACTACATTTATATTATGCAATGTTTAAAAATACAGCTGAAATACATATTGACTTACAAAATATGTAATCATCACGACAGGAGTCTCCTCCGATCCGGCGGCACAACTGCCACACCTATTTCTGCCTTCTGTTTATTTGTGTTCTGGTTTGAAGGGTGTGGTAAGGGAGAAATAGTTTTCCGAGAGTTTTAGGTGTCACCTCCGACCAGGTAAACATTTAAATACCGATGTTAAGTTAATGCCATGAGTTTTGATATTGTGTGTTCATGTTATCCACGGCAAAAAATCTAGTGTCGAGTTATGAAAAGTAAGCATCATTTTCATACCACGACTTACTTTACTACGTGATTATTATTATTGTGATGATGTAAAGACGTCTTACTATTGACTAATTAAATAAATAATATTAACAACCTATAAATTGGTAACTACAATTAATCACGCTTTATTCATCCATCTACCTCTCTGGCTATGAAGATCCAATTATTGAGATCACTTCGAACCCGAACTCAGTTCAGCGGTTTCCACTGTCTTCACAGGTCATCGGTCCACCTGGTCAGTGGCTACCTTAAAATTATAATAACTACTAGCTGACCCGGCAAACGTTGTGTTGCCACATAAATAAAAAAAATGTTAAGGGTGAACAACCCTTATCACTGAGGGGTATGAAAAATAGATAGCCGATTCTCAGAGTTACTGAATATGCATATAAAATTTGTTGAAAATCGGTAAAGCCGTTTCGGAGGAGTACGGTAACTAACATTGTGACACGAGAATTTTATATACGAGTATAAGATTGTATTTCAGTCTTCGTCATAGAGTAATGATAGTTTAGTTTTATTAAGTTGGACTTCTCACACTTGTGGTCTGGATTTTTAGTCCCATGCACTTCATATTTTTGTAAGTAATGTACGTATTACTAATTAATTATCTTAATTAAGGTTTGACGTTCAAGATAATCATTGCGAAGAAACCTTCATACATGAGTCTTACAAAAAAGTTTTCAAAAATGTGTGAAGTCCACGATTCAAAACTTTGTCAGCATGGTAGATTTTGGCTAAAACCCTTTTCATTATGAGACCACGCAGTAGAACAATCTTGACTGTAAACCCAAGATGATGAAAATGCCTTATCCTACGACCCGAATGTATCAACCTATCAAACACACACATTTGAGTCACATTCGACCTACATCCGAGCTGGACTCACCCAGTCACATCACGTCCGTCCCTACTTTCGATTCCCCTTAACACGCCAACCGGTGCCATCGGCTCCGACGTCTGATGAGCTTCAAAGGCAATGTTTACCAATTAAAAGTTGGTAGCCAACAGAGCCTTTTTAAAATTTCGTTTACGTTGCGGTAAAGGTCGGGGCACAGGCCGAACTTTGTAATGAAGATAACGATTGCGGTCCAAATATAAACATAATGTCATTATAATACTGTTTATTTTATGGGATTTCTAAATTTATATATCGGTTAAGTCATAAAGGATTTTGGAGGAGAGAGTTCCGTACTACGCTGTTTCTCATAAAAAATAGGATATATTTTGTTAGGTTTTCCTGCGTTTATAAGGTCCTGCGTATATTTTCCCTATTTCTTATTTCATGCTTCTCAATTTTAGAAATAAAATGTAAGCGAAGAATTTTCGATTCTACAAATCGTAAATTGCCTACGGGACTTGTAGTTTAGCTAGTACCTAATTGTTTATTTTAATAGTCTTTTCTTAATAATGGCTATAAATACTGTCTATCTCTATTCAAATTAAGAGAATCCACCAAGTCCTGTCTTAGTTCTGTGCCTGGGAGATTATACATAAGTTTTAGAAAATCGCTACACATTTACATGAAATAACACGTTTGATTTTTCACCTCATCGCTTCGAATAGCTAGTCTAATGTGAACCAGCCCGAAGGCGGATAAATAAAAAACTTTTTAAATGGCTGTCTGTCGCGAGGTCGTGACAAGGGTACCACCTGTCGTGCCCTCAGCTCGCCCATCGTTCGCAATAAAACATTCCTGAGTGTCGGCGGTAGGCGGTACATCGGTCTAATTAATTTATTTCGCGAACTCGTGGCTTTGTTTCCCGAAGCACAAGATTTATGGGCAGGAATTAGCACGGGAACTAACGCTTTCTTGCCCGGAAGAGAGGAGTGTAGAGATTGGATTCAACCTCGTTTACATGCCGGCTGAATGGACTGAACGTTCACGCATTGTGAAGCGAAGTAAGCGTCCTTTCATTTCCAGTTAAAGTTAAAAAGTTTATTCTATACGTACCGTTGACGCAGTAGTAATATAATTTAACGATTTTGAGTTGGATTATTAGTAGGGAATTAAAATGCGACTTTATGCGTTTAAGCCTAGGCAAGACATCTTTAATGAAACTTAAATACAAAAACCTCTCATTAACAAAAATGTACGGTCGATGAGATAGTTTATCCCTGAGAATACAGTAGTGTGCCTAATATGGCTTAGATGGAATTTGGTGTGTTTAAGTACTGTGAAAAAAATCCGCAGTCATTCTCCATAGAGAATTCTTGCGCCAGGATTATATATATCAGCTAAAATTGTTTATTTAACATCTAATAAATAGCACTAAAACATATTTTAGAATGTCAACCGTCTCATCAGTCTTTGTGCATTATTAAAAAATAAAGTGTTGATTACGTAATTTAATTTGAATGCATATTTCTTAAGAATTTTTATTACAAGATTCTCATTTCATTAGGCGAAAAAGAATTGTAAGTGAGTTCTTAGAAAGATGTTTAAGTATTTAAATCGCTTTAAGAGAAGCTTCGCAAATTAAATTAGGATGTTTCTAGCAACTGCTAAGTTTGCAACGTTAATTGTAAATGACTTGCAGAGAATATTTTTATCTCGTACTTTAAATGGATGGTAAATGGTTACGTATGCATTGGGAACGTAAAGGAGGATATATAATAATCTCGATGCGTGTTGACTTACATATAAGGCAACCTTAGGCCTCAGTACCCTTACCATGAGTTTTCAAAACATCGTTTTTTACTTTTACTCAATCCATTATTCTGTTCCGTTTGCATAGTAGACTGAGTAAACGTAACAATAAGTAAGTGCTCAAACTTTTTGTCTGCCTCACATGTTCGCAAAAAAGAGAGACAAACATAAAGCGCCATTTTGTCAATTTAGATATTAGAAATTAGTGTTTTGCCATCGGTTTTTTTATAATTGTTCAAAATTTTGAATTAAACTTTCAAAGTGGATAGAAATCGCGTTCAAGGATCCCGTTACGTAGTTACATACATATATACATACATGCATACATACATGCACACATACATACATACATACATACCACTCAAGCTAATAAAAGCGTATTAAAAATGTATTCTTTGTTTCTGACTCCTTTTTACGAGTGTAAGGCAGAATCATAGATTAATAAAGACAGAACATGGCGCATTTACCTTACACTAGATTTTTTATGACATTCAAACATACAAAGAATCACGATTAAATTACGTGAAGCGTCATCTGTTACTGGAGTCTGATAAATCAAGTGTTTCACCCCGAATTTAGACAATTTGCGCCTATTTATTCGATACACTAACATTGTGTATGGGTAGAGACGCAGCTGTCTTGTCGTCCCGACTTAGAAACAGGACTTAGTTTGAGGACTAGATATCTTAAGCCTTACCTATAAGGCTGGCATGAAATTCAGAAGGTTTTAGTTTAATAATAATAAAAATAAATGTATATCACAAGTTTGTGTAAATCAGTCTCGAGCTTTCCTCAACTCAAACTGATTAATAGAAAATACATTTAATAAAATATACGCAATTCTATAATATTGAGAAAATGTAGTTGACTCGCGCTTGACTGATTTTTTATATAAGCACGGGTCTGACCGCTTGTTCTCTGGTTCACGGATTAAAAGTCAGGGTAAAATGTGCCATATCACCCCCTCCCTGTTAGATTAGCCCCAACATATGGGCGAAAATCTTTTATCTGTAAGTTACAATTTATCTTTCACAAACCGTCATTTTTGTAATAAAGTGTTTGTTGTGTTTGAAGTTAAAAGAATTTTCAGCTCCCATAATTCAAAAGCTGTAGAGACCATGGCCACGTTTGGCATTAGCATAACACTTCAAAAGAATTTCTCTTAAGTCCACTTTGAATGCTCTTTAATTTAACATTTTAGCATATTTATGATATTTAGCTAATTATTGAGGATAATTACTTAATAATTTATTTTGTACAAAAATATTTTAAGGTTTTTGGAGAGTGTTTGTTCCAAAATTATTCATACTAAATTAAAAAGTCGATTATATGGATAATCTTAGGAATTTGGACAGAAAAATAATAATATGAAGTATGCTAGAGGTCGTGACATAGAAATCTGCTTTCCGAACTTCATAAACATTATTATTTCAATTGTTTTAGAGCTATTCCTTTCAATAAAGGTTGATATTTTACCTGCTTATTCTGAGAGGAGACCCGTGCCCAGCACACAGGTTGATGATGATGATTTTACATGCTAACACCCTGTATAATTGAAAACGACACCTATCTCAGATTATTTACAGAAACAAAACTTTTGTAACTTAATTCCTTTAAACAAAACAAACATAAGGGTGACACATGACATACAAACGCGACGTTATATCTGACAAGTTCGGAATTCTGTCGGAGCGGCGTGACGGTCGAACTATTAGCATAATTAACTTTCATTCGGAATTGAGAAATGTTTGGCGCGTTCGCAACTTGCTGGCCGTAAACTGAAGGAGCCAAGATGTGGGTCAGTCGGTGACCACGGAGTGGGCCAAGGCGATCTAGTTCCAAAAGGAATTTTTAACTCTACAAGATTAAAAGACAATAAAAAGGTGTTACCTAAAAACAAGTGAAAATAAATACAAGAGTCACAGTTGTTTTACAAAATGTAGTAATCTGCAATGGTATACATATGTACAAATATTTCAATGTAGGTAAGTCCAATGTACACGAATGGCCTTTGGTGAGAACTCTACGTAATATTGCAGAAGATTATTACAAGCAATCATATAATGTACTAATGTTTTTTGATAAATTTTGAAAATCATCCCAGAAAATCCTTAAGGATGGTTACTGAGTATAAGTATAATTTAATTAATACCTTTTGTTATGTAAAACATATATGTATAAATATGACTTGGAAGTTTCCAAACATGGTGGTTATAGAATAGGTATGAGATATCAAAAGAAAACTAATTCAAACAAAACCAAAGTGATGCGTATGCTTTGGATACACAATGAGAAAAAAATACCCAGACCCGGAACATAAAAATATAAGTTTATATACTACCATAGCTGGGGAAGGTTCTCGCTCCACACCTGAAGAAGATCTGATCCACTCTACTCCAATGCAGATAATAATTAAATGCAGTAATATTGAAATAATTATTGCTTTAATCACAGAATCTTTACTAACTTTAATAAACGTATGTATATAACTGCGGAATTTTCCTCAACGCCAATGCAAAGAAAACGCAAAGAAACACGCGTATAGCAGCATTCATTCGGTTCTCTCGCCGGAGCTGGGGAACGTGGCCCATTATTTTGCTCCTTTCTGCAAGGAAATTACTTACAAGTTACTTTTTACCTTTTTCTTCGCACGACCTGCTCTTTTCCTTAAATTAAGGCGAGATACTGCTGAAATTAACGGCTATCTTTTACTTTAAGATTAACGCTACAAATTATAAGTATGTAGTGGAATTTTCTGTAAGGAAGCATTACAGAGAAAAAGAGCGTATCTTCAGATAAATACGCATTCTAATTTTCTTGTCTGTAATTTAGTGAACATTGAAACCGATTTTGATTGGACTTTCACGAGAAAGCGAATAAAACTATATGTAATGCTAGTATACATTTCAGCTTTAAATTTCAGAGGACCAAATATGAATTTAAAATATGTACTTACACTTTTTTTATCTTATGCAGAACCCGAGAGCTCTCATGAAATCCGTGACAAGCCTGTAAGGAGATCCACGTCTAATTGAAAAATAATAAATTATTATGAAGTTAGTCACGAGTCACGTTTAAGCCAGGTTCGGCAAGAATAATAGTAAAAGCTAACTCCAGTAAAAAAGGTGCCAAATGTTTTACTTGTACAATACTTCGGGATCCCTTTAATCAATTCTGATGCGTCAGTAATTCGATTAGTGGACCGTTCCAGTCGCCTGAAATATTGCCAATGGAAACGGTTTCGACGTTTTTTTGGATAACTCATTTTACGGTAATACGATTGAAATGGATTTATGCTGCTATCATGTAACGTTTTGGCACTACGCGAACTTTGAGCCCATAGTGTTATTATAAAAATTGTATTGGAAGTGATGTTTTATTCAAATTAGGTTAGGTTGAGTTATAAGAAGTAATATTAGGGCGCCCATATACATATCGATTGTCAGTGGATGCGAGCGATCGATGTCAATAAACCGGTGTGTTAGTTTTAGCTGTTCGATGAGTATACCAGCCTATAAAAGACTGTCGATTAAAGGTTGAACCACAGTTGATCGATGTTTATTATAAAACGTGAATGTCAACAGTCTTATAAAATTTTAATGTCAACTGATTCAATCTAGGTACCGATCTATGACATCGATTGGTTTGAAAAATCAATATGCAAATTAAGGATAAGGATAGGTATATTGAATATCAATTGAAAATGTAACGTACTCGAGATTCATGTGTAGCATGTATAGTAGGTATATACGAGTATATGGTATGGTATGGTACGTTTCAATTTAGTTCTCATATATAGGATAGCACCTGTGATTGACTATGGGTATGATATAGGAGCCAATAATACCAGAATTGTATGGTAACACACATTCGACAGTCAGAACATGTGTAATGTCGTACGTTCAAAAGTCCCCTAAGACATTTGGAATCCTTTTAAAATATAAGCTAATATATTAATGTCCATTTTATTCGTAACTTCGTAAAAGTAACATGAAGAATCGATAAACAAACTTGATCCGCCCGGCGGCTATAACACAACTTTTGTAATTAAAGTACCCAACAGACGCTGACCGGGTGTTTCTTTGACATCACTTCTTATCTCCCGAGTGTCTCCGAAGGTCTTGTTTTCAAACTCCGGCCTCAATGAGTGGTAGCGGATTAACTCAGATTTGTATTTTATATTAATGATACTGATACCTTTCTTAAAGTTTATTTAACATCAATTTTTTGTATAAAGGTAGTAGAACAATCCTTTGTACATCATTTCTTTCTCTTCTGTATTGTTATCTTTTTTTTTTGTGTACAAAAACTTATTAAATAAAAAAAAAATAGAACCCTTTCTGATTTTGTTTGTGTTTAAAGGTTTTAATATAAATACAAACCGTACTACCACGCAATCCTTGGCGTGGCAACTCGTGTGTATCCGATCTCAGGCAAGACTCTGATCTTATTTCAAAATGATTAAACAATTTTATGCGTGGCAGTTATCAGTTACAATCAGACAGATTGCATTCTCATTTTCCAATTCAATTTCTAAAGAAATAAATATTAGGTATGTAAATACGTAATTACGCATGTCATATATATTACTGTATTAAATAATGCATTCCACGAGATTTAAAAGCTCAGCGCAACCCATACACACGGGTAATCCGAATATGACAGGGGATATGTTATCAATTTCGTCATAGATGCGTTGCGGCCCCCGAGGCCTAAGTTGGAAAGCCTCATGAAATATGTATATCCTACCACACCACCCAATACAGAATATAACGGCTTTACAAAATAGTATCTGAACCGCGAAGAGTTGTACCGACTATTAAACTGAAAATTAAATGTTACGAAAATAAATGTTAAAAATTAAATGAATTGTTAGATGCCTATAATTGCAACCCTTAATACACCTTTGTAATTAGAACACGGCAGCGGTTGTTATTGGTTATAAAACAATATAGGTAACGCAAAAATAAAATTGTCGTCAACCCATTATTGCCCCACGTCTGAGCACGGGTCTCCTTTCAGATTGAAAGAGGTTTAGGCCATAGTCCACCACGCTGGTCAAATGCGGACTGGTAGTCTTCACACAGTTTTGAGAAGTTTGGACCCCGATCCCCTTTGCTATGACTATCATTGCAAAAATAACATTATTTTAGTGTACGTAAATGTGGGTAGATTTGTCTCGCCGCAATACAAGTGCAGAGTGCAGGTCAGTCTGTGTCCGACCATCTGTACGGAAGGACGCGTCGGTGCGGTGGCCAATCGAAGTGTCGTCGGTACGGGAGACACCAAAATTACTAATTATATTTTGTGGAAGTGGTCGTGTAAATAAATAAATAATCAAACATTATAGATCGATGCTTAAGTTGTGGTAACTATTTTTATTAATATGAGATGATTCCTGTTGTACTCGATGTATACTAGTGATTTCTCTTTCACTAGATATAACACTGAAGGTAATCGGCCTTTGGTATTAAGAAAGGAGTTTCCGAGCTGTGCCGGTCTCATACGGTGAATACATTATTGAGGGAGTAAGTGTCAATTGCAATATTTATTACAGAATTAAAAAAAAGAAAAACTTTTGCAGGTTATGTTATAAGTTTATTCTTAATAATGCCATGACGTATGATGTGAACTTTCATCTTCTCATTTCTTGTTTACGACTATGCCATGTACTTCTTTTTTGTGAAAATCCGACATATTTCCGTACGTTCACTTTAAAACGTAATGTATTTTCCCTCTCGTTTATATTTATTATAACTATGTATTTATTTTAAAAGTAGTAAGGTTACCTTAATTGTATGTAAGTGGGAAATATAAAAGAAGTACTTGTCTTCCCACTCATACTCACGTTAATCTCATAAGTGTGACAGGGATAGTTATATCGGCATTCATCAAAAGAGGTGCAGGTGGAATAATTAAGCTCCTGACCCTAGTTAGTAATAACACCACGGACCGCCCGCATGCCATAAATTCCCGGGAATTAGGTCATCCAGATAAAGTCTCGCCATTTTATCAAATCGACGATAATAATGCAAGATCTTTTTCTAGTTTATGTGGATTATCTTCTATTGTTTGATATGTTGGTGTTTTTTATAAGATTAAGTAGCAAAGATATGCATATGATGCATAAGAGTAGCAGACGTGTATGCAGTCCATCTGATGGTAAGTAGCTTTTGCCGCCCACGGACAACTGTAATCAACCCCAGATAGGATTATATTCCTACCTGAGGTCGGCCACAGATGCGCCGGTACCTCTGAGGAGTAAGCTGGGACGCCTCGGAAGAGTATATCGCCCTTAGCACACCCTTCAAACCGGAAAACAGCAGCGCTTAACACTGGTGTTATTACATAGAAATAGGTGTCGGTGCAACATGTGGAACATGCAATTCAGTTCTTCTGGAAGTCGATCACATGTGCCTGTGCAAGTTTGCATTCCTGAGCACTAAGGTAGGTGAACAATCTCCGACACCAACTGTTGCTCGTGTATTACCTTCCTAACATCGAAAAGATAATTTTCGATGTAAGACTTAATTTTTTCATTAACAAAAAAGTGAAATTGTACGTTTCTCGTGATTATGAGTGTCTTTCGTAGTCATACGATGTTTCATTGAATTTGGGAATTCATTGTGAGTCGTCTGTCTCCGTATTATTTTCAGTCTGATGCTCACATTCAAAGACATTTATTGCGAAATCAAACCGCACATTTATTTGAGCGTGTGTTTTATTATAGAAATGAATTAGTTCAATAAAATCAATAATGAATGCTTCAATAAATAATGATGTTGGCAGCAGATTTGGCTTTAGATAATCAAGGGAGGGTTTTATCAACGTTTGACCGATTTAAGGATATATTTTACAACGTTACCTATTAACGGATTAATTTCTATCATAATAAATTAATAGCGAAGTTATCAATAAAATCGGACAAACTATAATTATTGTAAAAGTGAGTAGAATTTGTAGATTAACAACTTTCCATGTTTGTCTATACTAATATTATAAAGAGGAAAACTTTGTTTGTTTGTTTGATTGTAATGAATAGGCTCAAAATTTTTTTCACCATTCGAAAGCTACATTATCGACGAGTAACATAGACTTTATTTAATAAGAAATATATTTGATAAATAGATTTTGAAGCGGTACAAAGTTTGCCGGGTCAGCTAGTGGTTTATAAACTGTAAAAACGAAACGAAACAATGATTTACGATACGTTAAACAGCTAAACACCTCGTCGTGACCAGCAATGGGACAGTAATGGTTGATGACGATACACGAAGAAAACTGTGTGAAACTGATTATTTCAGTAGGCAAATGACAATCGAATCGGGACGCTGAATTAAGTCCTATTAATTAAGCTGAATTAAGTCACTGGACCTTAAAAACTGATGGATGGCACCTGTTCACGCTTAATACGCGTGTGTTCAGCATAAAACAAGATCCTTTACATCGATTTAAAAGCCCTCCGACGTACATTATTCACGAATTTATTTTTACGACACAGAAAGGCGTAAAAGGCAATTTTTATTTATAACCTTCATTATTTACGGGAGGCCCGACGCGGCTGATTTTAATATCAGATGCCGACGCTCAGGCGCACTCACGTAGGAAAAGTAATATGCAATTCAATATGCTGACTGGATCAGCGGTTCAACTGGTATGACACGGGTGTAGCGAGGACTCTGTGGTTCGACTTCGAAGATATACCACTATGCTATGACGCATTCTTGCCATCCATGCAGTGCGGCGTAATCGTTAGAAGGGTGATGTAATTAGGAACCTTTTAGGGTATCGCGTCTGTGATCGTAAACTTCAGCATCACTGTTCTACTTTGTTAGATCGACTTCGATCTAGAGATACAGAAAATTATTACAGAGATACAAAAGATACAGGTTTCTATACATAAGACGGAGACGAATTAACTCACAGTAAGATGTGGACCCTAAAATATAGCATTGTAATCGTAACTCAACAAAAAATTAAAAAAAACAGCCTTTCATCAACTCGTTTTATTCTTAAAGCTAAGAACTCACACCGCGTTTTTCTTTCGTTTCTGTTTTTTACCCAATTTTCATATTTTACGCGTGTGCGTTTTTAAAACAAAACACAGCTCTCCGCGAGCAAATTCTGAATTCACGCTAACTTATATTTATATCTTCTACAATGTAACTAAGATTCGTGTGAAGGCTCTCTGTCTACAATAGGCCTTGTTTCTCAGACTAATAAGCTACAAACACAAATAGTATAGGAGGGTGCCATTTCATAAGCAGTTTCGTGTTGACTCGATTGAATTCAAACTTGGATAAATAGGCCGATAAATTAAAGAGCAATTCGCTAATTGAACGAACGCAAGTTACAGACTTGGGTTTCACTGTAAAGGGGCAAGAGATAAGCGATATAAATATTGACATTGCAATGTTTGCTTGAGACGTAGTTTTTTTTTCAATTAAAAGTTATCTTTATCAGCAATACCCAGACCCTGAACTGGAACCTACCATAAACCATTCGACGTGACTGATACCTAAATTTATTATTTACGTATCAGTTTGCCTGGATATTTAACCCATAAAAAATGGCATGAAAAATTCATACTATAGTAATTGTGCCATACGGATCGTGTATATGTTTCAGTTAAAGACAAGTTTTATAATAAAGCATAGCTATTTAGCCTCCATTAGACATGTATTTACAAAAGTCCTGTTATAGCGTTCATGTGAGTAGGTACATTATTAACGAAAATCCTGTGTAATATGGATGCTTCTAGAATTTAGATTTACTGGTTGGGGCTCTACGTTACCTGATCACGTTTCATCAAGCATCCAATACAATTTTCAAATCGCTCTTCTCTTGTCGCCAATCGCCTACAGTGGGGTTGTAGGCTAACAGACCGGCCCTTTATTAATTTCGATAACAATATTTTAGCCGGGGGCGCTCACTCTTTAATTTTAACGCCGTTTCGCAACTTCCAAAATACGTGCCGCTGAATGCTTCAGGCCAGCGGTGGGTCTTTGTTTGTACTGAAACAATAACATTTTTTCATTGTATTTACTCGCTGGATAATTTTGCAGTTATTAAAGGAATAAGTATAAAAAGAAATTGAGTATACCAAAATTAAATACGAGAAAGATGAGTATTTTGCTAGTCATTTGCGAACATATAGAGATAAATTTAATTTGTGAATTGACTTAAATTTCTACCGTAGGTACCCGTACATTCTCTTAAATGTGTTCATTGCCACTGAATGTTTGTACCAACCTTCAATAAAACTTGTAACCACTAAATCAAAACACTTGCAATAAGTATCTTGGATGTATCGCACCGTTCACATTATGGTATAATATAAAACTCAAAGGTGACTGACTGACATAGTGATCTATCAACGCACAGCCCAAACCACTGGACGGATCGGGGTGAAATTTGGCATGCAGGTAGATGTTATGACGTAGGCATCCGCTAAGAAGGATTTTGATCAATTCTACCCCCAAGGGGATAAAATAGGGGATGAAAATAATACTTCGCAACGCGAGTGCAGCCGCGGGCAAAAGCTTGTTATGGTATAAAGTTCTTCTTGACGTACTGAGGTAGCTATTCCATAGGGTTCTTCAAGGAAGGTGTCAAATGAAATCTTATTTAAAACCGGCGATGCATTGGCAACGATGACTGCTATCCATCAGCTCATTTACCTTATCACGAGTTTTAGTTATAAATAATACAAGTTTAATACCAGTAGTTTTAATGATCATTAACGCTTAATATCAGCCGAAATTGCAAAGTAATGGCTCGGTATTAGCTAGAACATAGTTTGTAATATTTCAGTCATTACTATAGTTGCATTTAGGTATCAGCCCAAGCTATCAGAGTGTTATCCATTATGCAAGTGCGACATCTCTTGTATATAGACGGTACAAGCAAGCCTCTAAGACTAAGGCGCTTGTAATACCTTAGTACATTCTGATCTGATTGTATTCTGTTGATGGGAAGTCTATATACATATATACGATCGTATCTCGAATTTAACGAGATAGAAACTTAAGAGATGATGAAATTTAATAATAGGTAATCTGAAGATCCGCGTAGAGCAGTCACTATATCCGATTGATTAACGCCGGATAAGGATGCCGGTTTAGAGCCACGGTTAGGTAGAGATCGAAAAGTGTGTGCCTGAAAGTTTTATACACCCTTATGTGCATCTATAACACCCATAATATAGGAAATTCTAGAATCAGATCGTCAGTCTAGAAAGTGGTATGTTACAAAATGCAAAATAATTTTGATATTATACCATAATATGATACGAGGTACTAGTAAAAATATTTACTTTTTTAAATACTATAGAATTGGTTAGGTTAGGTCTGTAACATGAACTAACTAACATAACAGTTCTTACATACTAAAAGCTACAAAAATATTATAAAAACGAAATCTGGACTGTTTAAAATATATACCGTACGTCACTCTCTCAATTTAGACTAACCACAACCAAAGACACCACGTATGTTGAATCCGCCAAGCCGTTTAAGCTATAGGGCATATCAAATCATGAGACATACATAAATACGTTCAATAAATTGTACTTGGATAAAATGGAGTGAACGTTCCATATAATGAGGCATAGCTATATTTTAGATATCATAGAGTGTTTTTTATTGTAGTTGTTAAATAGTAAATGCCTAATTGTTAAGTGATATTTATTACCCGTTAAATTGTGAGAGTGGGCAACTACCAGAGGACAAGCTTCGTCAATTTAGTACAATTCTCCAAATAATGGAATTCCTCTCTAGGTTAGCCGATTCATCTAAGGAACTGGTCTCACTACTTTTCTGAGGCGATTGTGAATGTTTGCGAAAAAAAATATGATCCTTAAAAAAAAAATAAGAACTTTTGATTGTTGCTGATAATTGATAAATAATGAAGAAGTAAACAAAACTGCTGTCTTATTCATAAGAATGGGTCACTTCGAGCCATATAATTTGTTATCATCCAATGCATATTTTACCGTATTTCAGTAGCAAACATTTAAACAGAATTGTTTGTTGATTGTTCTTATCATTATTTTTGTTTTCCCGTTAAAATATCCACCATATTTCATCTTATACTGTGCATCTTGAATAGTAGAGTTTTCCTGCCTAATAACTTATGTACTTAAGGTATGGCAAGGAAGATATACTTCCTTCCTATAGCAACGCAACTGCGGCCGACCTCAAGTAGTCTCTTAACTTATCTGGGATAGATGCCCATTGGCATTACTCACTTACCCTCAAATGGATTGCATGGTCCTTTTCTGTTTTAATAAATATCAAATAGGGTTAATAATATTGCAATCGCTTATCCATCAACAGTAGAACAAGTGTGCAAGTCCCGCTTTGTACTGGAACTCAAACAAATCGAGTTAGGGCTACGCTTTGATTCTAGCTGCTTCGTGTTTGCGTGCTCGGAGATGTCGGCTATTGTCTGCTTTCAGCTACCGTGCTTACTCAAATTTGAATCTTCACTTAGTTGATATACTTCCTGGATCGATTTTAACTAGTTTAAGTGCTAAGATTTTATGTTACTGACATATTGGAAATAATGCAGAAGCAGTGGTTGAAAACTTGGCCTCTCAATCGGAGTCAGGGTATCCGCGAACCTCTGATTTTTTGAAGTTATGTGTGTAATGGAACTATTTTCTTCTTGTTTTTCTTCTTTAAGAAAAATATATGTGTAAAGTTTAACTGACTAGCACAGTATATGGTCTAAGTCCCTCTTACTCTCAGAAGTGACCCGAGGATAGCAGAGGGACGTGAATGGGTTGACGACGAAGGTGATAGTGAACTTTACGGTTATCGTATTTTTACTGTACTTATCCATTGCTGTATATTTCTGTCTTATAACATCTGCCTGCACTGGTGAATTCTGCTTTGTAGCTAGTGGCTAAAAGAAGCAAAGAAGATCAGATAGGACTGCTAGCCAGGACAATAATATAGTAGTACCAAACGAGTATGCGGTCCTCATGGTTGTAAGTAGCTATTGACGTTTACAGAAATCGGTCATACTAACTCCAAAAAAGATTAGATTCCTTCCTAAAGTCAGTAATAGATGCATTGCTACCCGAGAGGGCTAAGTTCAACGTGTCAGATAAGTATGTGGCCCTTACCTCACCCATAAGACTGTTCGAGATACGTTAAACGAATGTCCTTGCAGATATGATTGCATAGAAAAACCGTTGTGACATGCATTTGGCAAATCTAAGCAATAACCTTACCCAATTAGTTAAAACTTTTACTTATTTAATGTAAAATTATTTATTACAGTCAACAATTTGTTACTCTCCCTGGGGTGTTAACCGACGTTATTTAATATAGCCCTTGTCGGATATACAGGATAACACACTCACACCTATACCTACCCTACACCTACAAGGGATTATGTCCTGAACCACAATTGGTTTAAGGGTGGTAATCGTGTGAACACTTTGTCGTCTTGAAGATTCATTTCGCTTAAGTTTGCATGAGGCCCAAAGGACACGTGTTTTAGGTACTAAGACTGTATTAATAATTGCGTGGAATGTGCGACTGAAAATGTTAGCAGCGATTCAGGTCGGCGACCTTAACTGATTATAATAGTAGAGAAAATCTAACATCAAATAAAGGTTGTATTCAATTGAAACTGTAGTTCTGAACTTGAAATTGCGAAGAAGCTTTTTTAATTTGCCTACCAACGTTATAAATTGGTATCTTAATAATCTAACCATAGTCACACCATAGTGTATCAAATATACAAACCATACTCACAAAAATATACTCACCCTCTTGATACTAGCTTTTAAACCTCCAAGAATTGTAATGTAAAATTGCTTAAATAAGCATTTTTTTTAATAGATGGACTATCGCGGCTTTTGTGTTTAATAAAAATGGGACAACTTTGGATCGCATCTATTCTGGAAATAATTTAAATCTATGTAATTCAAACTACTCTAGACGTTTGATGATAATATCTAGCTTCTAGACAAATAAGTCAAAAATTTAAAAAATACTAACTGGGTAAATACCTAAGAGTCTAACTCCCACACGGAGTGTTCCCTACCACCATTTTTTCTACTTTTAGTAATTATTAATATAAATTAGAGATGTGCCGAGTCAGGTCGACTCGAGTCAGTACTCGAGTACTTACATAAACTCGCATACTCGAGTACCAGTTATACTCGAATACTGACGATACTCGTACACTACAACTACTACTCGTACAAGTAAAAAGTTGTTTAATTTTGTGTAGTGAGTGGCGTTTTTTTTTTTTTTTTGCTCTTCCGTGTAATTTGACTGTATGTTGTGCAAAGTACTCGAGTACTTTATGAATACTTTAGACTCGAGTACTGATTCGATTCTTTTTTATATGAGTACTAAAGTACTCGAATACCAAAAATGGCCGACTCGGCACATCATTAATATAAATTGCTTGGGTTTGGGTCGAATTTGCAAAATCAAATTCAATTTGATCCATTTTATGCTGAACGGAAGTTTAACATACATATGTAATCATGTAAAAATGCGACGTTATAATGGAACAATGATACATGGAACTGATCTGATGAGAGAGCCAGAAGGTAGTAAGTAGAAAAAAAAACAAAATATTTTAACTTAATCTGTGAACTTAATACATTTTTATTAACAATTTTTTGCACATATTACACTAATGTATTGTTTCGTAAATGCTTTGGTTGTATCTATGTTACTAAATCAGTGTGTCATCGTCAAATTACTTTCAGCCGCAATGCAGCAACGCTTACGTCCTTAAAGGTGTAATGGCGGAATATATTGACAGTATTGACACTCATGGCTTTCACTCTGATAAAAAATGATCTTGTGAACTGGCACACTTTCTGAAAGTAGCCATGAATATCGAATAAGTTAAGTACCTACCTACCAATATGGCCGATTATATAAACAGACGGAAAAGGAAGAGGAAATAAGTATATTTAGCCTGTATTAACTTTTAGATGTATTTTATACTATTGATTTTTAACAGTGTAGGAACTCTGTATTAATTTACAGGTGGCGTTATAAAAATAACTTGATATATTATAAGAAACAGTAGGTTCAAAAAATATTTTTATGGGTATTAGAATATTAGAAATATTAGAAATGAATTTCTATCGACTTACATTCAATTTGATGAGTTCTAACAACAAACTAGTGACGGTGAGGTAACCTGGTGACGTGACGAGACGAATAACCCCGCTGACGGTCGCCGTTCGTCGCCCGTCGTCAAATGCCGTCGTTTACTATCGAAAGGTTTCTAAATCGTTAACCGTAGTCGCTCATCTTTGATACTATTTCCATTTTTTTATTTTCTCGATAACAGATCGACGACCATGTAATTTTGTGTTGTTTACCTTTAAAATGTCACACGGATAATACGGTACTTCATGGACAGGTAGTGATGTGCTACACGTGTGCGATCGATTTCATTGCTCATTTGGTCACAACACTAAGTAGAACTGTCATCGAGAAAATAAAGAGATGGAAATAGTATAACTTCCTTAGTCGTGTGAACTGCATCCAGTTTTCTTTTTCCAAATTATGAAAACAAATACGGCGTGGAACGAGTGTTATCGCTGAGTAGGGCCAGTTTAATGTAATTAGTGGGCGAATAAATCTCGCCCGCAATTGTTTCCGTTTATCTGGATTTTTTCACTGCTGATTTAGTGTTTTGGGTTTTATTGTGTGGAGTGGCTAGTGTGATACTGTGTTAAAACTTTTGTGGCGTCTTAATCATTGTAATATATTACTGTTGTAGAATTTTTATACAAACACTAGCTGACCCGGTAAACGTTGTGTTGTCATATAAAAAAAAAGCGAGGGGTGAACAATTCTTATCACTTAGGGGTATGAAAAATAAATAGTAGCCGATTCTCAGACCGACATATAAAATTTGGTGAAAATCGGTAAAGCCGTTGCAGAGGAGTACGTTAACTAACATTGTGACACGAGAATTTTATATATAAGACTAGCAGAACCCGCGGCTTCGCCCGCGTAAAAAAAATATGATATAACAGACAAATACTCGTAACTGTAATCGTAAATTTGTACCTTTAACAATTTTAACGATAAAATAGCATTAATATTTAATTAATAAAAGCTTTTTTTCTTCACTGTGTAACTAAATTGGTCAAGCTTTCTTCAGAAACATACACTAAAATTCTAATTAGTGGACTGTAAAGAAACTTTCTTTAAAATATAAGTTTCATGTAGGATACAATAATTATTATTTACTCTATTCCATAGGAACCGTCCATGTTATATGTGGCCTTACATACAGTGGTTCTTTCCAGGGTAGCTGGCTGGGCGGTTAGAGCTCCCATTCTTGCTGCCCGCAACTCCCGAAGTCCCCCTTTAGTCTCGTACGACAGGCAGGGGATACTGTAGCCCTGTTCTAGCCCAAAATTTTAATCCAAGGTCTATGTGTCTATCACATAACCATCACTAATCCACGCATAACCACAACCATACCCCACGGCAGGACAAAATGTTGGCACGCAGTGTGTCCAAAGTAGTTGCGATGTACCTAATCAGTATACCAAAATTACGCATTATCATATATGAAATTTGCACCCGTCCACGTTGTCGTGTATTTGTCTGAATAGACGTTATCTGAAATTTTACGTTTCTAACTTCGAACCTAAAAGATTCCCGTATATATACATATAACACTTCTTTTACCTCCTTAGTAGAATTTCAAAAACATTCCTATGTACATATGTATCAATAAATACTTTATCATCAAATTTCTGAAAGCTAATTCAACACCTGCGGTCGGCAAGCCGACGCCCACGGGTGGTGTATGGCCCGCGACTTTTCCTTGTGGCCCGCGGGTCTGCGCGTTACTAATAATTTACCAAGTGCAAGTCCAACCCGCACCTTGAGCATTCCGTACAACTAAAATTTTTATTTACACATTTTGTGAAAATGTCAACTGTCTACCTCTAACGGTTTAAAAGTTAGTTGGAAAAATATCGAATAGCAGTTTGTTGTATGGGGACCCCTTTTTGTTTTCAACTTTTTTATTTTTAGTATTTGTTGTTATAGCGGCCACCGTTATGCATCCTCTGTAAGAATTTCAAATGTCTATCTATTACGGTTCCAGAGATAGAGCCCAGAGATAGACACACGGACAGACGGACAGACAGTGAAGTCTTAGTAATAGAGTTCCGTTTTTATCCTTTATGTACGGAACCCTAAAAAACCGTCGATGTGCACTTCAACACGCGTAATACATTCCCATGTTAAAAATATATGTTACGATGGCCCGTGGAATTTCACCCTACACTAAACCTCTCTGCACTCTGTTCTTTTTCCAGACACGCCAAAGGAAGTAACTTCAACAACGGTTTTTAAAGAATCTTCCTTTATTTATAGGTTTCTAAAGGTGGTAGAACCCTTTGTGGTTCGACTCCGGCGGCACCACCGCCACACCTATTTCTACCTAATAACAGCAGTATTAGGCGCTGCTGTGTTCCGTTTTTAAGGGTGTGGTAAGGGAGACAGACTTTTCCGAGGCGTTCCAACTTAGTCCTCAGGGGTAGCGGCGCATCTGTGGCTGACCTCAGGTAGGAATATCGAATCCTATCTGGGGTTGATTACAGATGTCCATGGGCGGCAGTAGCCACTTACCATCAGGTGGACTGCATGCTCGTCTTCTACTTCTATAGTATAAAAAAAAAATAGTACCCTAATGGTGGTTGATTGTTGAGTTGCTAAAATGCTGAAACAGATGTGTAAACAGAAAGGCATAATGCATACACCCTTCTATAGCAGTCTTAAGGGTTGATCTAAAAATCTAAAAAAAACCGTGACTCAGATGCTTCATTGATTGTAATGATAATTTTTCATAGTGGTCGCTCCCGAATTAACGGAGTTTGAAATAAAATTCCAACCCCCATTTAACGACCTTAAGGGATGATTTTCCAAAAATAATGGTATAGGTGTTTAATTATTTTCTATCGAAAACCCAAATACCAATTTTTATACAGTTTACATTAAAACTGGAGGACTTTCATACAAACTTACAACCCCTATTTTACCCTCTTGAGGGTAGATTTTCCATAAATGGTGTTAAAAAGTTCTATTATTTCTAACAGGAAAGCCAAATGCAAGTTTTTATAGTCCTTGCTTCCGAATTAACGGAGTTTGGAATAAAATTCCAACCCCCAATTGACGACCTTAAGGGATGATTTTCCAAAAAAAAATGAAATAAGTGTTTAATTATTTTCTATCGAAAACCCAAATACCGATTTTTATACAGTTTACTTCAAAACTGGTGGACTTTCATACAAACTTACAACCCCTATTTTACCCTCTTGAGGATAGATTTTCCATAAATGGTGTTAAAAAAGTTCTATTATTTCCAACAGGAAAGCCAAATGCAAGTTTTTATAGTCCTTGCTTCCGAATTAACGGAGTTTGAAATAAAATTCCAACCCCCATTTAACGAACTTAAGGGATGATTTTCCAAAAACAATGAAATAGATGATTAATTATTTTCTATCGAAACCCAGATACCGATTTTTATACAGTTTACATCAAAACTGGGGGACTCTCATACAAACTTACAACCCTTATTTAACCCAAATAAGGGTTCATTTTCTAAACGGTAGAATTATAGTTCCACTGTATCTAACCAGTGAGCCAATGGCTAACTTACATAGTGCTGGCTTTCAAATTGGCAAATTTTAAAATAAGCTGTTAACCCTTATTTTACCAACTTAAGCGTTGATTTTCCAAAAATGGTGAAATAGGTATTTAATTATTTTTAATCGAAAACCTAAATACCGATTTTGATAGCGTTTACATCAAAACTGGGGGAAGTCTACACAAACTTACAACCCTTATTTAACCCACATAGGGGTTGATTTTCCAAAAACGGTAGAACTAAAGTTATTTTATATCTAACCAGCAAAGCAATGGCTAACTTTCATAGTGCTGGCTTCCAAAATGGCAAAATTTAAAATAACCTGTCAACCCCTATTTAACCACCTTTAGGGTTGATTTTGGAAAAACCCTTAGATTAGATTTTTATTACTTTAAATCAGAAAGCTAAATACCAATTTTCATCTAGTTTGCTTTAAAACTGACGGACTTTCATATTAACTTCCAACCCCCATTTAACCCCCTTAACGGTGGAATATCAAAAAATCCGTTCTTAGTGCGCATCTACATTATAAAATGAAGCTATATTTCATAAAATTTTTTGGTCAAGTTTCAGAGTTTTAAAAGCGATAGATTGGAAGATAAAATTTTTTTTTAATTTTCAACGCCCCCGCAATCTGGGGATGGAATATCATAAAATTAGTTTTTAGTAAATTCAAACATGCCAAAAAGAATATCCTGACTAAGTTTCATACCTATAAGAGCTGTAGTTTTAAAATGTGATTTTTTTTTAATTAACACCCCCGCAACCCCTCTTGGGGGTGGAATTTTGTAAAATCCGTTCTTAGCTGACCTCTACTCGGTGAAAATAATTTTCCTACCAAATTTCAAGTCTTTAGCTCTAATGGTTCCAGAGATATCGTGATGAGTGACTATATACGTGGAAATCTCTTATATATATATAGATATCTGCAAGTAAAATGAAGTTCCATTTTTAAATGAATGTAGGTAGTTCTGGAATTATGTTTTTTTATGCAACTGAAGCAAAAGAGTTTACTCTCCACCTGATGATGTCCTGATGTCCTGAGTCCTAAATGAAGTGGGCTTCAGATACTTAGCTACTCTTGAGGACCGAGTAGCAATGCCTATCGAAAGTGTCTTACATTACCAAATTCTATAAATCAGAAAACAGTAGCGCTTTACTCGAATCTCTAATCTAATCTGTATTTAAAGTAGGTCAAATCCTATTATTACTTAAAATACTTATCCCAACAAACAGTATTATTCGTGAATCAGAAGAAGTAAGGACAGAAAGAGAAAATTATGAATGAACAAATAAATTTCTAAGCTCTTAAAACCGGTCCATTCACTGTATTTTAATTTGGGTTCACATCGGCGTTAATAAAAAGACTAAAAAAATTAAAGCCTATTGCTTGAAAAATAGTAACTAATTATAAATTTTATACAATTTTAGGTTCTAATACTGAGCAGTATGGTTAAAATTCGAAGTTGGTTGTAGAATGCTTAGGGTTTTCCGCGAAATCAGACGTCTGCACCGTTTTTCGTGTAAAAATACAAATAATGGCAATCGTATGCTTCGTTACGGGTCCTTTGCAATGAATTTTCATTGGATACCACGAATCGAGTGGGAAGAGGCGTTTTTCTTATTGAAAGCTAGAACCCAACTCACACGCGCCGTTTCCAGAACATTTTGTAATAAACCAATGTTGCACTGAAGAATTTATCATTGAATATATTATTTCTTCATTCTCAGTTATTACTTTTGATCAAATTTTCATGGTTTTCGGAGAAATTGAAAAACTTTTTATTTAGTTAATAGCTCTAGCTAGTAGAAAAAAATAGAATAAGCTTATAGTGAAAGTTTATTATTATAATTTTTTTTTATAATATAGGAGTTGCAGACGAGCATGCAGTCACTCTGATGGTAAGTGGCTACTGCCGCCCATGGACATCAACCCCAGATAGGATTAGATATTCCTACCTGAGATCGGCTATAGATGCGCCACTACCCTTGAGGACGAAGCTGGAACGCCTCGGAAAAGTCTGTCTCCCTTACCAAACCCTTCAAAACGGAACACAGCAACACCTAACACAGCTGTTATTAGGTAGAAATAGGTGGTTTGGCGGTGATGCCGCCGGAGTCGAACCACAAAAGGTTCTACCACCTTCTCATAAGATTAAATTCCTTATGTGCTGTGTGCATTAATTTGAGACAAGATTTCGCAACGTTGATATTTACAATTTGCAAAAATATAACCCATAAAACTTAGCAGTTGAACTACATTCAAAATTCACTTCACCGCTACTTTTTAAAGAAAAGCAGTGTCTGAGTTCTACCCACTCTATTGTAATGCCGGTGGACGGTGGTAATAATAACTTTATAGGGCTAAAGCTTAGCTGTTTACGTATTTCCTCTGTTTGTACATTGGAAGCGAATCGTATTTGCTTTCAATGGCTTTCGAAGAGCTTGCTTCGACGTTTATTGTTGTGTTTAAAACAACTGGAATTATAGCTAATAATTTGTTCAGAATTGTCTGCTTTAGTTTGCAGTTAATTTGTACTCTCGAGTGCTGCCATTATAGAGAGCTAATTTGTACTATGAGAGCTATCGAACTTATTTTATCCCATACCATTATAGTAAGGCTGCCATAGTCGGTTTTTATAACAACTTAAATATATGCTACAACTTAGTTGCTCAGGTAACGCAAGTGCCAAGGCAGAAGTGATTTATGATCAACATACTTACGTTTAAAATTTTTTTTCATAAAAAAATAGAGTTTTTTATAGAAATAGGATTCTCTAAAAGAGGAAAAATAGTATAGAAAGCGTAAACACTAAACTTGGTTGTTAGGGACCGCACTGGACAATTATCTTCGCAAGGAGACAGTTTTTGACAACCTGCGTTTCGAAGCAGTCACCATACCGGTCTGACGCGCAAAGGGTCGCGGGTTGGATTCCCGGCCAGACAGATATCTCAATGATGAATTGAAAATAGATATCTGTTCCGGGTCTGGGTGTTTGTGTAGTCGTCTTTGTGTGTGTCCATAGCTGTAGCGCTGTGAGCGTAGAAAGCGTTTATTTATTTATATTTATCATATGGATTTAATCCTTTTGTAATTATTTGCCATTTGTTTTTCATTTGCAGATTATAATATTTCCAGTTCCATAGTTGTTTGGTCACCTCGCGTTCATTTTAATTTTATTTTGAAACAGTTTGTGCCATTCACAGAACGGCTGAGTTGGACCTTTTCTTCTTTCATCTACTTGTGTTAATTAGTTGCCGGAGCTGTTTAAGGCCAAGAATAATTTCGTAATTTGTATAATTATATACTTTAGATTTGTATTAAGTAAGGCTCCAATAGAACCTTTTTTTAATAGTCCTAGGCATGTGATTTTTGCGTCTAATAAGCGGGCCCTGTTAGAACATTTATTAATTTATTTTTGCAATTCTTATGGACATGCTTATCCCAAAACATTACTGTAAAATACGTTTTTTATTAAAGTAGAAAACATGTACTCCGCCTGATGGTAAGTGGCTACTGCCGCCCATGGATATCTGAAATAAAGCCCAAAACATTAGACCTACCTGAGGTCCGCCACAGAATTATATTTATGAATGGAAATAAAAAAAAAACGATAATCCACTATGATGTACCAATGTTGATTTGGTTTAAACCACCAAATATATAGAACTGCAGTACTTTTTATTACTTAGCAAACTTTCAATTAAATATCAAAAAACTCTAAACTTTATTTTATAGACATACGAAGGCAGAAAGGCAAGATTAGGAAATTATGTTAAACAATTAGAATTGTAGTGATTGTATAATTGAGCCAATCACGTTCGAAATAGATAGAAGTACCACTTCTAATCATCTTGAAAGGACACGATTGCACAGTATGGGGAATGGGCATTAGGTTCAACCACATTGTCAGTTTTATTATTGTTGTAAGTTTTATTTCTATTTCGTTACTTCATTGAAAAAGCTTTGTTTATTATTACGAATCTTTTACATGTAGATAATGTGTTATGATTTCAAAAATATTTCGGAACATTATTAACATTGTAAAACTGTTTTAAACTTCAAATTAAAGACACCAATTAAAATATTTTATATTTAAGAAATGAATACTTTATATTAAGATAACAGATTAGAACAATTTGTTGATTGGACCTATTTCTAAATTTTTCATTATTATATGTTATTTCAAGTGTTTAAGATAATAGTAGGTAATACCACAGTATAAGGATATACAGTATTTTATCTTCATACAAACGCACGAAACGCAAGCCACGCCTACTCGCCTCGGGCCGGTACTAACTCGGTACACGAACATTCATGAATGTGCCACGGTGACAAGCGGGTGATGTGACGGTTTTGTAAGATATTTTGTTGTTTCAAGAATAATATGGCGAAGAAAAGTTATAGATTATATTGTGTTGTTTTTGGTTGCTTCAATTCGTCAATAACACATCCAGATATAACATTTTTTAAACTGCCTGGAAACTCCGAAAGGTAAGACAATTACAATGATTTTTATGTTAATACTAGATACTTAATCTACTAGGTACTACTACTACTAAATTAGATTAGTTTTTAATTAATACAATTTGATATTTTAAAAAAATACGTATGTATGTTGTAATTTTGGTTCAGTAGACAGGTGTCAGAGCTTGTTATTTGAGGTTATCCCTCTTCTGAATTAATAGAATAAAACTATTTCTTCGACCAATTTACAACTTTTATTATTCCCGCGCAAAATAAAACTCGAAACTGTTGATAAACGAAGGGCTTGCTTGCACAACGCACGCGTCGTATTTATTCGTCGTCGCGCGGCGCAACAAAGGCTGAGGGCGTGGCTTAGCGGCCTTTCGGCACCCGTTTGTTCGCGCGATATGCCGCCGAGGGACTATTCTGAATGAGGTAATATAAATATTAGAAAATGAGAATTGATCTTAATTTATTTAGATCAATATTTTATTATTGTTGTATTATTTTAAGATCGTCAAAAATAAGAAACTACCATTTGAAAGGTATTTTCTTGATAGGTCAACACCTTTGTTTACATTTTGGACACCTAATTATGAATCGGAGTATAGATTATAATTAGAGATGCGCCGAATATTCGTTTGGTATTCGGTTTTCGGCGTATTCGGCCTTTTTTTTGGTATTTGTATTCGGCCGAATTATTCGGTTTTGGTGCCGAATATATTCGGTTCGAGTAGGTATGTCTACTTTTGTGTATACACGACACGGTACATAACTAAAACACAAAACTTCTTATGTAAGATTTTATTTTATTTTAAGTCAAAGAAATCCTATGATAATTTAATAACATAAAGCAATTAAACTTCAAATCAACATTTATTTTGAAACCTTAAAAGAACATATTTATTACTTACGAGCTGTGCCCCGCGGTTTCACCCGCGTTAAAAGTGTAAATACTCTGAAGTTTTCATGGGATTTAACTTTTTTGCGCTTATCCCTAATTCTTTTTCCAAAATCAATGTAGCCTATGTTACTGTCTATAACATCAGCTAATTGCCAGTGAAAGTCCCATCAAAATCAGTACAGCCATTTTAAAGATTAGCCGGAACAAACCAAATTTGAAATAATATTTTTTTCGTTATAAGTACCGTATGTACCGTATATTTTATATTTTCCTTTTATGTTATATGGTCTTAGTAAAATGTTGTTATTTTGACATTACAAACAGACACTTAAATTTTAATTATTTGTATAGATTCTAAAGTTAGTATAGTTAACATTTATTTTAAACCTCAAATCAGTATTTCTTTTTACAACTTAAATCAAAGTTTTAATGAACACAGGTAACTGGCAAATTGACAATAATGGACACTATAAAAGAAATATTAGAACCTGTTTACGCGGCAAAACAATGAATTGGTAAACCGAATCATTCGGCCGAATATCCAGTTCGGTGAAAGTTAAACCGAATAATATTCGGTATTCGGTTATTCGGTGAAACCACTATTCGGCGCATCTCTAATTAAAATTATTATTAAATATTGTATTAAATATTTAAACTAAATTTTGCATAATTTATGTTAATTTATAAGCTATCATGTCGAACATATTTCATATTTTATTGTTGTAACTGTCAAGTACCCAATTATAAGAATAGTTTTTATTACGTAATATATACATATTAAAAAACATAACATGCATTTTCATTCAACACTTTCTATATAATTCATTTCTATATAACTATAGCATTCATTTGTATAAATAAAAAAATACAACATTTACAATCAAAAAATTAAAAAGAAAGTCAAGTATGCAGATGTAATTAAAAAACTGTAGGCAGGCAGCCCTAACGCGTTACCGTGCCCAGCGCAACCGTAGGTATCTAATTCAAGGACAGGGCCGAGTTAAATTACTGTATATCCTTATACTGTGGTAATACAGACGGTTGACTTCTGATAGGACACCTGTCCTTTATGTAGTTGGTAACAGATGTCCATGGGCGACAATGACTTTCTTTTTATAATATAGGAGTAGCAGACGAGCATGCAGTCCACCTGATGGTTAGTGTCTACTGCCGCCCATGGACATCTATAATCAAACCCAGATAGGATTAGATATTCCTACCTGAGGTTGGCCACAGATGCGCAGTGGCCGAACTGCAGGATTTTATACCTTTTCTTTGAGACCTTTAGACTTTTCTAATGAATTGAATTTCACTACCAGACACAGAGCTTTTAAAGCTTGAATAAAATACAATAGGCATCTCCTTAACACGAGAAAATCTAATTTGCTTGTTTTATATAAGATTAAAACTTTTTGTACTCCTACAGAGGCTGCCTAGTGTTCTTAATTATTCAACTTCGCTATTCCAAGTTAATGTTTTAAGTAGTTTTCGATTGCAAAATTTTAAAGTTATTCCAATCGCTTGAAACTTTGAGATCGATCTTAAAGGTGTAAAAATCTGAGTTTAAATCTTTCGCATAAGATCTTTCTGAAGTTTAAATTTAATAAAAACTGTATTTGTAGGTTAATTGTAAATTAAAAGACTGGCATAAACAATTTTATTTATAAGAAATAGATATGTTTATGCATTGTTTGTTAAAGTTTATAATGCATAAATTTATATTTTTTCGATGTACATTTTAACTTTTGTTGCTTCCTACAAAACCACCTATACGTAATACTACTTTAATTACTGCAGTCATTTCGAAAATTCCTTCAGACGAACTAAAAAAAGAATTATTTTCAGAACTAACTTTATAAACTTTAAAATAACTGTAATTCCTTTTTATTTTAATACATACAATAGAACTTTATCTAATCTCAATATAAAACTTCAGTGCCAACAATAAAACGAGTTACAAAGAAAAGGCGTATCATACAAGAAAATTAAATTTATCTGCACAGCAGTAAAGCTGTAAATAATTAAACATTTTTGAGAGCCTGGAGACTGCGCTGGCTTTGAAAGAATAAAAGCGTATTATCCCCGAGGATGTTAATAAATTACACATATAATAAAACGGGTACGGCTCCCAAGTGAATGGATTTTCAATTTTACCCGCGATCTCTAGATATTTTTGGTTTAAATCGCGTGTTACTCTCTAGACGGTGATGTATTTGCGTATATCAAAACCGGTAGGGCCTTTTATAAGAATATGGCAAATATGAAAAATGGAATATTAAACGGTTACTTGACAAGTGTATTAAAAAAGAACCTCTCGCGGTTCGCCTGCTGTTTTATCATCGTTTCACCTCTTTCTGGTTTATCAAATTGATGTTAGCATTACTGTGTTCTAGTATGTAGTAAGGATATAACACGTTCTTACTTAGTCTCAGAAGTAGAAACTAATTTATGACCAACCTTAGCTATCACCCACAATTAGGTAGATTACAGGATAGCTATAGGGTACAAATATTAAAAAGATTTGTAACGATTTGTAAGGAGGATTTGTAATTATATTAAAAGGCCCTTACCAACACAGACAGAAAACAGAAACTTAAAAATCTATTGATAATAATTTACTAAGTTACAGACATCAATTTTAAAAATCTATTGATAATATACTTAATTACAACATTGCACTAATTAGGCTTGTATATTCAATTAGGGGGATATACAATTTAGGTTCTGAACATTAGACTAATTGAAGCCCATATTAATTGGTTATGAGGTATCAGAGTATTAATTGATCCATCGTGGATGTGTAATAAGCATTAAGATAGCAATCTATCGTAATTCAATATCCTGTTATTAAGCTTCAGTTAAGCCTACTAAGAATGTTTGACTAAGGAAGTGCCACCGTCATGTGTGTTTTACCCTTATAATAATGGAGTGGTAGTCAGTTATGGTTTGATGGGTGTCATGTCATGTTATAACGGAGAAGAGTGTAACCTACACTCCTAAGAGCTTTTTTTAAGTTCTATAAGGTGTGTGAAATCTACGAAATGGCACTTGACTAGCGCGGTAGACTATGTGGGAGGAAGCTTGTGCTCAGCTGTGGTACAAAAAATTGTTGGTGATTGATTCAAACTGTTCTCAATGGTATTTTCATTTCCATTCACCAAATCATTACTACTCAGAAATGGACTAATGTTTAAAATAGTCCCCTAGAAAGGCTGTTCAAGATGTCTACTTATATTCAAAAGAGAATTGTTGGTAACAGTTATGGCTCTGTGTACAAGAGGTGACCGCAGAAGATTAACAATTTTTCAGCAAAGCGCTTTTCCCCGCTTGCAGCATTTTTAAAAACTTACCTCTCTTTTTACACCAACTCCACAAGCAATTTTTTATTTACTAGTAGTTTTTCCCATTTCGAAACGCTGTACTGGAGTTGTCTTATATAAAATTTACAGCACAAACACACAGTAAAGACCGTGGGCAATCATTTATAAGCGCTAAAAGCGAGCAGGATATATTTTTAAGATTAAGCAATTGTAGGAAGCGCGCGTTTAGCGATAAACAATTCACGTTGTCGGCTATCAGCGAGCGAGTTCGCTGTACACTAGGCGAATAAAGTCATGAAATAGTTGGTTTTTCCCTCTACATATTCTTATGTAGAGGGAAAAATGTTTTTATACGCTTTAAACCTACTTAGCTATCTTACAATATGATTTTTAAGAATACACTAGACGACTAAGGTAATGAAATAGTTGCTTAGAATATGTAGAAGGTAAAAATGTTTTATAAACGCTTTAAAGCTATTTAGCCTACTTACAATATGAATTTTGAAGAATCTTTTGCTTACATGGATTATAAATGGAACTTCTGTGCAAAAATTCAAGTTTTTACACCTATCGGTTTAAGCTATTTTTGGCCTGTAATTAAGTACACTTTTATTGTGACATTTAAAAATAGATCGATTAAAGATTTACTCAAAAGTGATTTAGATCCCTTTCATACAGATCCTAATTCATACAAATTCCCAACTTTAATTCTCACTAATAAGGAGAATTAAATTGTAATTGGAGACATGTTACTTCATTAAAATGTTGGTTTACGTATTTGAATTACGATATATGTCACGAATATTTGGACAGTAAATAATCTTAGTAAGTATTCTTTGTAGATGAAGATCTGAACCAAAATAAGATTACCTAACATGTTAGGAGATCTCCCAAAAGACACTATAATAGTTCACGGACATAACTTCAACTGTACACTGTACCATAAATCAGATACCTCCGCGGAGTGTTGCCGGATGGGGCGGCGACGCTACGGACGCACGCAAACGTCTTGATACCGACTACATACAAATAACATAACCCATTTATAACTTACAATCTTTCTTCGTTCAACCTCTAGGGTTTTTGAAAATGCTTTCTTAGTATTTATAAACGTTTTGTAGACATTACATTAGGCATTCAAACTTAGTTCTGATAAGACAAGTCGGATCTCATGTAATATTAATGCGTTAGTTACACGGCATCTGTAACTGTAAGCAGGGATTTCACATTTTTTGTATAATATAGGAGTAGCAGACTAGTTTGCAGTCCACCTGATGGTAAGTGGCTACTGCCGCCCATGAAAATCTGTAATTAACCCCAGATAGGATCAGATATATCTACCTGAATTCGGCTTTAGATGCGCCGCTACCCCTGAGGACTAAGCTGGAACGCCTCGAAAAAGTATGTCTTGCTTACTACACCCTTCAAACCAGAACACAGCAGCGTTTAACACTGCTGTTATGAGGCTGAAATAGGTGTAGAACCACAAAGGGTGCTACCACCTTCATTCACATACAAAAGGGTTTAAAATCGACAATTCATTTGCGTCATATCTGTGTTGCACATGGTATAAGCTAGTCTAGTTAATTACTTACTCACTTAAAGCAAATAAAAAGAGAGCTCAAATGTTTTCAAATACGTTTCCAATAAAAGAGCCTCTCCCTAAAATAATGCTATTTTAAAGTCTGTTTCGATGCTTGTTTTAAGCTTCTGGCGCGTATTTCATTTTATGATCTCGTCGCTTATTTAATTTAAACTTGAAATGAATAATTCAACATTAATTTGCAATAAACTAATTAATCTTTAATTGAAATAATTATAAATGACTAGTAGCTAATCCAACTACATTCCAAATGAATCTTATGTATCTAACATTTTATAACAAGAAAATTGTCTAGTAGCAAATTCGATTCACTTGAAACATGTACGATGCAAGGATGCCACTAAACTATGAATGCTCTGTGTACAATAGCGCTACTTAAAAATTCAATTACTTGCTATAAAGTTTTCCTCCGTAAAGAATCTCATATTCATATGAAGTTTTAAGTTGTCTCTCCGTATGTGTTTCTCAGCGGCGTCGTATATTGAATATTGACGTGGATATCGGGGTTACGGTAGGGTCATCGCATGTCACCCTCCCCCATAATAAAGTCCACGGTGGTAACGGAGCTCTGTCGATAATAAAAGGCGCCGAGGAGGCAGCCCTGTATTATCACGCGTTACTCGAAGATGACAGAATAAGCTCTATGTTTTATGGTGGTAGAATTTTTTGTGGTTCGATTCTGAAGACAAACTTGATTCAGTTTTAGTTTAATGCTTAGGAGTAGCGATACATCTGTGGCTGACCTCAGGTAGGACTCTCATCTGCGTTTGATTACAGATGTCCATTGGCAGTAGTCACTTTCCATCCACTACAACCGGATTGCGTGTCCGTTTGCTATTTCTGTTATAAAAAAAGCTCCGTCTCATTACCGAAACAATGACCTACATACCTGAGATTATTGGAAAACCATGTAACACATGTGATAAAGCGAAACTTGCGAAAATAAGTCTAATGTTTTAAGGAACACTGCGACACTTTAGCCGGTAGTAGTCTAGAATGGCCGCTCAATCGCCGTCGCGAAAGAAGTGTTCTTAGCACTTAATGTCGTTAAAAAAAGAGATTGCAGTCACATAATATTGTTGTCAACTTTATAAACAAAGAAATGTTAATGAGGAAATCTCATTGAAAGTTTTACGATAATATCAACTATTATTAGTTAACTCCATTTATAAATTGTTAAGTATTTTATTTGTATTTACTTCCATAAAAGTGAGTTCTCGTATAAGTGTGCCATCCCTACGTGCAATTCAGTGAATGTGTGAGATGAATCTCGTACATCCGGATCGAATTGATCGCAGCGCGGTGCATCCGTTTGGTCGCGGGATGCTCGTTGATTCATTGTTCACTTTGATAGGCCTTTTTACCCGACGGAAGGTAATGTTTTTGGAGCGTAAGGCTCATTCATTGGCCCAAACGGCTTGACGGATTTTATGTCGATGTCGTTGGTTTCATGTAAATTGTGGGAGTAATTAGTCTATATTTGGTAGTCTATTTTTGAAGTACGAAATAAAAAAGATTGCCACTATCATCAGATTAGATGCATACTATTCTCGATGAAACCAAAATTGTTGAACATAACTGCAGATATTTTACTTATTTGCATAGGACATGTAGAATTACTGTCCGGTATTAAAATATTAGATTCTACTGTGAATAAAACACATGTTTGCTTACCCGAGCGTATCGCGGCCGACCACGCCGCTGCCACTGTTATACGACACCTACTTGTTAGTGTAGTGTAGTGTGGTGTAGTGTAGTGTAGTGTTAGAGTATCACATGTCGCAGTCGCTGTCATGTCGCTAAACCCGCTGGCTTCTGTACCATGTCGATAGCGTTGGAAAATAGGGACTCTAAACCTAGAAGTGACTCAAACAGAATACATTGGACTAGTTGTTGTACATTTGAAATCACAATATAAAGGTATCAAATAAAGGTTTCCTAAATCTAATTGAATAGAAAAAATAATAGTTATTGGTCTTAACGCAGACCTTCCGGGTCTCAGGAAAACAAAAATGGCTGATCCTGATTATCCTAGTAAGGATAACGGGTCAGAATGTTTAAAATATTGAATTGTCATCGGTCCTTAATAAGTATGCCAAATTTCAAGTTAATCCGACGTTTTGAAGGGGGTTAAAATCATGTTCAAAGATTCCGTTACATACTAACATACTAACATACCAACATACCAACATACCAACATACCAACATAAATACGTCTGAAGCTAATAAAAGCGTATTAAAAAAGCTACGATGTGTACAATGTGTGCAATTGTGCCTGCATATAAATAATGTGGGAACAAAAGGAAATATATAGAATCAAAACTGTATTATTTAGTACAGGCTTATAAATTATTATCAGTTACAATATTTTAATATTACTAATTATTTATGAGCATACTGCTTTCTGATCTTGAAATCACGGAATCGATTTATGTAGGTATATTGAACTTTTTCAACAGTAAATAAGTTCGATAAATAATATTCTCTGAAAATGACGTGACCACTTTGCCATATGGGTCGTTAAATTGCAGCAGCATCACCATTACCTACATCTAATTAAGCATAAGATTTTCCATTGAAAAGAAACATTTTTCTTACAGAGAGTGTAGATCTAAGCCGCTTAACTTCAAATATACTCATTTGCCTAGTAGCGAATAGGTATTGGCCTGACATCGATATTTCAAAGTCGTAAATTTTTGAGCAGATATCGACCGGCGACGCGTCAACAATGCTCCCGATATTGAATTATTGCGAACCCTGAAATTATTGTTAAGGATTATTTTGAAACATCGCCGTATAATTTTAATGATAAAATATTATTTACTGATTATTCGTGCCGAGTTTACTTTAATATTGTGCTTCCATTCAAACAAACAGAATATAAGCTTAACTGTGTTTTTATTAAAACAAATTATATGGAAAGATGGTACTTTTCACTTTTAAGGGCGTAGTGTTGACGAGCGCATCATAGAAATGCCAATTGATATATACGGCACAATGAATGAAATGTTTCCGACAAGTCTATATGTAATGCGTTTCACAGAACACAGCATAGAACAAGTAATTAATTAAAAAAAATCAAAAACCCGACTGCACCAAAAAGGCTGAAGTAGAATTTCCAAAAGCAGTGCAATAGGCATTTCATTATTGATGTGAAACATCTATAACCGCACGTAAAACCGATTTCTGGCGTGGCGACGCATGCCGTGGCGCCACGCTATACGATGGTATATATATACAGTCTATATACAGTAGTGTGTACGGTGTGGCGACGCGTCGCCATGCGCAAAAATCGTAATATTTTATTATATCATTATGACATATTTAGTTCCTATCACAATATGTTCTTTTCTGCATATTACTTTTACAAAATAATGTCGATGTTTCACATCTGCCAGGCGTCCCGTGACGGCTCACATTGTTTTTTTTTTATCCAGAAAGCCAAATACATAGTTTTATATGCTTATACATAGTTTTATTTTATGTCTGCTTCAAAAACAATAGATGTTCAAACAATATTATCCTATTTTATCCTCGTAGTGTTCATTTACGCTATATAAAGAACCTATGTGTAAAATTCCAGCACGCTTAAGTTCAGCGGTTTCCCTTTGCGTTGATCTCTGGGACAGCAACTCACTCATTTAGTCAGACAGTCATCTCGATGTGTATATACGAGTATATATGTACTAGCTGACCCGGCAAACGTTGTGTTGCCATATAAATAAAAAAATGTTAAGGATGAACAACCCTTATCACTTAAATTTATATAAAATTTGGTGAAAATCGGTGAAGCCGTTTCGGAGGAGTACGGTAACTAACACGAGAATTTTATATACATAAGATATATTATATAATGTATGTGTAATCTCCTCTTAATTTCCTTTATTTTGACACCCTACTCGATAGGTTTGGTTAACTTTTTTAAAACGTGTTACTATTTCGCGAAAAAAATCACTATTTACGGTCTATAAAATATATAACTTCAGTAAATCAAAGTTTCGGTCACTATTTTACCTCGTTAGAGGTAGCATTTCATTATTTTTATCCAACAAGCCTGATACAAAATGTCATAGTGTTTGCTTCAAAATTGACGATTATTCAAATGAACTTTTAACCCTTATTTTACCCTCTACGGGGTTGATTTTTCGGAGGGGGATAAATAAGTGTGTCCTTGTTCCTATCCAGTAAGCCAACTACAAAAGTTTATAGTAGTTGCTTCAAAATTAAAGGATTTCAAAAAAACTGTTTTCCCCTATTTTACCCTCTTAAGGGTAGAATTTCCAAAAGGCTTTTCTTAGTACTTATTCAAGCTATATAGAGAACCTGTGTGCAAAATTTCAGAACTGTAAAGTCCTTGGTTTAGGCTGTACGTTGATTTCTGAAAAATGAAAATGTCATTTAGTAAGTAAGTCAGTCAGTTACCTTACTGTTTTATATATATACAATTATGTTTTTATAATCTCCGTTTTATTTCCTTTCATTTGATACCCTACTCGATAGGTTCGGTTAACTTTTTTTTTTAAATGTGTTACTATTTCGCGCCAAAAATCCGCCATTTTGATTTTTTTTTACTAACACCTATCTAAGGACACTCGGGTCATTGAGACAAATATAATGACACTTTAACTGTTGAAATTCATCCAGCCGTTTGTTAGATCAGATCAAATAAAGAAAGACAAACATACAAGAGTTAAATTGCGTTACCAACGAAATGCGTTTTTAAAAAGATTTATTTCTAGTTACTTAAACTAATACAGAATTTATGGAACACGAGCGGTATTAAAAATGTGTCCGAACACTAAGAAGTCTCTGACAGAACTGCTTGTCCCACCTATCTTTCTCACCATCCACTCACTGTAACACTACACTTAATGTTTCCGCTTCTGAACATTACGCTAACATAACTCCTCCCCTCTTAGGAGAGAAGCACACCGGAGACTGCTGCTGCACGGTAGGTTGCGATGCTAGCTGCATGTCTGCTGGTGCTGCTGATGCTGTTGCTGCTGCTGACGTCTTCTTGCGGTACGTTATGTACCACCTGATGACCAATACTGCGCCGATTGATATGATGATGATGTAGAGGGAGATGGATGACCAGCTAGGCCTTGATGATACTGGCGGCATGTAGACAGGTTCCTCGAGCTCTTTAGCTTTCTGTAGGATGTCTTCGAGGTTGTCCAACGGGACATCTTCCAACTTCACACTTATTGTGAAATTACTCGGGATGCTATACGTCTTAGGTAGCGGGATGCTCTCTTGGACGTTCAGGAACCGCCGATGCGTTGTTAGGGTTCTTTCTGCTATCTTCACTCTGCATTTATTGTTCACAGTAATAAGGGATACCCCTCTGCTGCGTTGATATATGACATCATTTCCACAAGTGGATTTAATTACTTCTTCTCTTTTCAGGATGACGATCCAGCTGGTCTCTTTTATTTGTTGAATGATGTTATCCTTAAAACTTGCTTTGGCGTAGGAACAGTTATGTGGTTCCTCGTGTTGTATTAGTTGTGCTATACAATCTTCAGACTTCTTCAAAGGTTGCCATTCTAAGTGTCGGCAAATTGCTTGTGTTTCTGTCACGTGCAGACATTGCTCGCGAGGATAGGCGAACTCATTACTACCCAAGATGAGGTAAGGGTTCTTAGGAATGAGGACTGTATCATTTTCATTCGGGATTGAATATAAATGAAGTAAGGCATAGGGAATGTTAGTAACTAATGGTATTTCAAGTACAAAATTTAACGATTCGTTTGTATTATATGCTTTGACAATAATTGATTTCGTTAATAAATGAATGTTTTGTAATATAGGTAAATATGGAATGTTTAAATCTATTTCCCTCTGCATATTCGCTAATTCTTGCAACAAATAATTTGGATCTACCACACTGGGATGCAGCTGACCTAGGTTAGAAAATGTTATAGCATTCTCCAAGGTAAGTAATCTATCATAAATCTGCTGTAAGCATGTGCCTATTTGATTGTATATTGCTACTGCTCTAGTGAAGCTTTGCATGCTATTTATTTCATTTATTACCTCTACTATTTTTTCCTGATTTTTCTTAATTCTATCTAACTTATCATTATATTGACTCATAAAGTCTTTCATTAAACCTACTGCTTGATTGTTCCTTCTTTCACTAGCTACTGCGTAATTTCTAATTTCTCGAATTTGGGTTTCAAATCTCCTTGCATCTTCTTGATCTAAATTTCCTGTTATAGCTTTTATTACTGATCCTAATCCATCAATTAAACCTCTCCTACTCCTTCTACGTGCTTCTGCAATTCCTAATTGCTTAGAACCTAAATAAACTAACTTACTTTCTATAGTTTCCATTAAGTATTCTATCTGCTGCCTAATAACTAAACTATCGCTTAAACCTGAAATATTTTGATTTTTAAAATTAAATGAAAAATAATCCTTACATATTTCTAAGTAAATTTCCCTTATTTTGGACACATTATACACTACCACTAAATGATATGTATCCACTTGGTGATACACTTTTGCTTCTTTTAATACTAGGACACCATTATGGTTGTCTATTGGTTCGATAATTGCGGTGACTCCGGTGACCCAGAGGGCTGCGATGAAGACGAAGGAGGCCCTGAAACATGCATGGGACGCCTTAGCATTCTAAAGTGTACTCTAATTGTTTTAGCGTTTACATGTTTCCCTACTATCTCCGCAATTTGTTCAGGATGTATGCGTACAATCGTGTACGGACCTATATACTTTGGCTCTAGTTTACTGCTGCGAGCCGTTTTAGCTACTTGCTTGTAAACCTTGTCACCTACTTTAAATGATGCGGTTTCTGTATTCTTATTACCTTTTTCTATTATTGCTTGTTTATCTTTCGCTAATTTTTCGCTTACTAATTTATGCACATTTCCCATAATTTGTTTGTGTTTATTAACGTACTCTTGGTAGAATTCCCTAGGAAAATGTAGTTCTAGCGGATTTCTACTACTCGTATGCCCGTATAGTAATTCGAAAGGAGTAAATCCTGTAGCGGAATGTACCGAGTTATTGTATGCTATAATCGCATACTTCATTAAGTTCGTCGTTTCATCTTTATCCGTGATCCTTTGTATTCTAATCATTTCGCCTAATGTGGAATGAAGCCTTTCTACTGGTGAATTAGAATTCGGATTATATGGGGTTGTGAAGTGAATATTTACGTTATGCATAGCACATATTTCAGTTATAACTTCATTGTCAAACTTAGGGTCTGAATCTGTTGTAATTTTATGCGGTATTCCTATTATTGAAAATAAAGTGAGTACAGCTTCTGCTATATGAATACTAGTTGAAGCTGCGAGTGGAATAGCTTGTGCGTATTTAGAAAAATTGTCAATTATGGTTAAAAATGTTACACCTCCACTGCTATATAAATCCATAAATATGTGCTCCATTGGCTTATGCGGGGTATCGGTGAGGGATAACGGTAATATTAATGGATTTCGTTCATATTTAGTCCTTAAACATTTGTCGCATTGGTTTATAAATTTTTGCACCGATAATAACATATTTGGCCAATGATAGTTCCGATGTAGTTGTTTGTAAATTTCTTGTATACCTCTATGGATAGTTTTGCCTTCATGATATTTTTTAATTAAATTTACTTGATCATTTCTATTTTCTACGAATGTAACTCTAGATTTACAACACACTAACTTTGGGCCACGATTTCCAAATATTGTTTTATATATTTTACTAAAAACTGTGTACAGTTCTTCGTCATGAAAGTAACAATGAAACGTACGATCTGCAATTGTATGTTCTTTAAGAAATTTAATTATTTGTGGTTCCGTATCGTTTATTGGTATAAATACATCTTTTATCACTATTTTTCCTTTAGTTCTATCCTCTACCCTATATTCATTTCCTGGTGATCTTTTTATTAAAAATTGTTTTAATTGCCTATCTATTGCATCCGGTATTTCAGGAATTTTATAATTTGTTTCATTTTCCTGTGGAGTCGGGGTTTGATTCGGACTGAATAGGTCTTCTATAATATTATCTCTCCTATCTGTTGGAATAACCGATGTATCTAATAGTGATTCGATATCTATGTTTTCCCAATTAGTATCTACAAGTTGTGATGGTCCTGGCTGAACATTAGTAGTATTTTCAAGTTCTTGTTCCCTATCTAAAATTAAATCTACAATTTCCCCTGGTATATTTTCAGCTTCCACCTCATTGTTGTATATAATTTTTACACGCGACAATGCATCTGCATTGGTGTTTGCTTTCCCTTTTTTATGAATGATTTGATAATCATATTCGGCTAATTTTAAACGCCATCTAGTTAATTTCGAATTAGGGTCTTTAAGAGACATAATCCACGTCAACGGCCTATGATCTGTATAAATTGTGAACCTTCTACCATACAAGTACGGACGAAAGTATTTTACTGCCCAAACTATACCTAAAAGTTCTTTCTCAATTGTGGAATATTTTTCTTCCGTTGATGATAGCGTACGTGATGCAAATGCTACTGGTTTGTCCTTGCCTACCGTACCTTGCGATAGTACTGCGCCTAACGCAACGTCTGAAGCGTCTGTAGTAAGAATAAAAGGCTTTTCGAAGTCCGGGTATTGCAAAATAGGGGCGTTAATTAAGACTTCCTTACATTTTTCAAATGCTTCTTCATATTCTTTTGAAATATCAATTTTCGCGTTCTTTTTTAGACATTTAGTTAAAGGTTTTGTTAGTTTTGCAAAGTCCTGTATAAATTTCTATAGTATCCAACCAAACCTAAAATGATTTGATTTCCTTTGGGTTTTAGGCATAGGGAATTTTTTAATTGCGTTGATTTTATCACTATTTGGTTTAAGACCTTCATTTGTTAATGTATGTCCCAAAATTGTACTTGTTTTCTTAAAAATTCGGACTTATCTAATTTGTATTTTAAGTTATGATCCCTAAACCGTCTGAAAACTTGCTCACATTTTTCTAGATGTTCCTGTAAGCTAACAGAGTAGATTATTACAATCGTCGAGATACGTTAATACGTTGTCTATACCTCGTAATACTACGTCCATTAATCTTTGAAATGTGCTAGGAGCATTCTTTAATCCGAAAGGCATTCTCAAAAATTCGTAATGACCACGATCTGTACTAAATGCTGTTTTTTCAATATCCTCTGCACTCATTTCTACCTGATGGTAACCTGACGCTAAGTCTATTGTTGTAAAATATTGAGCTCTACCTAATTTATCCAATATGTCATTTATGTTTGGTAACGGATATTTATCCTCAATTGTTTTTTCATTTAAACGCCTATAATCTACCACTAACCTCCATTTCTTTTCTCTCGACGCATCCATTTTCTTCTCCACTAAATGGACGGGACACGACCAAGGTGATATGCTTTCCTGTATAATATTTTGACGTAACAAATTGTCTACCTGCTTTTGTATTTCCTGTTTTTGTTGTGGTGCCTGTCTATAATTACGCACAAAAATAGGGGTACTATCTGTTAATCGAAGTTTATGTTTAACCTGGTGTGTGAAAGTTAAAGGAATTTCTTCACAATAAAATAAATCCTTGTAATTAAAACAAAGTTTCCTAATGTCCCTCTTTTCTTCTTCGTTCATATGTTCTGTCCGTAATCGATTTAAATTTGCCTTCAATAAATCGTCACTATATGCTACATTAGTGTATACGGGATGTTCATTTTTTACTTCACATAACGGATCTAAGTATGTCATTTTAACTGGGTAACCTTTCCGTAATCTTATTTTATTTTCCGATTTATTTATAACTGTTGTCTTAATAACTCCACTTTTACTGCTACTAAAGCCGCGGGAAACAATAAACCACTTTCGGTTTCTTGTTCTTCAGTTCATAGATGCCTTCGCTATAATTACAAGCTAATGATATTACTTGTTCGCTGTGCGGATGGATTGTGATGTATGATTTAATATCGTTTTTAATTGGAATAATTGTCGATTCAGTTTTTAAGATCATATTTTTCATGTCTATTTGTGCACCTAAATAGCCTAATAGGTCAACTCCTAATAGTCCGATAAAGTCTTTGTCAAACTCAAACAAAAGAAACTTATGTGTTAGATTACACCTAAACATCCTCGGCAATTTCAGATAAGCAACTTCATTATGCTTTGTTATACCATGCGGCGTTTTAATGTAATGGGTCTCGGCTTTTATCTGCATGTTTATCTTTAAGTTTCGGGCTACATCCGGGCTTATAAGAGACTGCGAAGCTCCGGTGTCTAATAAAAATCTGCCGCCTAGTTCGCTAATGTAAATATACGGCAATTTATTACTCTTATTAATATTAACATATACTAAGTTTCTACGTTTTGTTCTATGAACTGGTAAAAATTTTCCTCACACTGTTCTTCTTCTATCGTAGAATAATGAGTTTCTGGTTTGAAATCCTGATTATCAGGATCCTCATGGTCTACCTGGAAATTGATTTTATGTTGCACTGGTCTATTTGACGGACCAGGTGCATTAGGAATCCTACGAGGTTGAAGTTGTGCTTGAGGAGCACTAGGTCTAGGACCTACTTGTGTCACATTTCGTACCTGATAATTTGGATTATAAGAATAAGGTATTCTCTGCTGATTTGGCACTACTCTAAGAGGCATGCTCTGCTTCGTCCTAGCTTCTAACTGTTTTTTGGTTTTGATTTTTAACTCTTCCTGCTTGGCTAACGCTATAGCTACTTCCAGATCATCTGCACCCTTAACTCGTATTATAAGAGCAACTAATGGATCTAACTGATCGAATAACACTTCAAGAGCCATTTTCTCGTAAAATGTTCGCTTATCCGGATCTGCATTAATTAGTGAGTATGTGAGGTCCCTAATTTTCTCTGAAAACGCTTCAATACCCATTTTGTCTTTTGTCAAGTGCATTAGTTCTTGCACTAATTGCACTTCGTCGCGAAAGTCACCAAACCGTTTTCTGAGTATTAATTTGATGTCCTCCCACGTTTTGAAATCCCCGTGTTGCGATAATGCTTCTACCGCTTTCCCCGTGAGTTTGTTACGAATTAGGCAAGCTATTGAAGTATCTTGTCTATTCTGTGTTATCTCTAATACGTTCTCTACACTTTTTATATAAAACTCTAAGGTTTTCTTATTACCATCGTACGTTGGTAGTAATATAGAAAAGGTTGCATAATCTAATGTGGTGTCGCATTTAGGTTGTTCTGTCGTCATTTTAAATACGTCTGCTCAACACTAACTACACAAAACACACACTAATACAAACGAACACAAAATAAATTGTATAGAACAATATTAGTAGAAAGGAGACTCAGGAGTAACAAAGTTAATGCTTACCCCACGAGCATTACTGATTTGAAGGTGAATTCTGCCGGAGTAGATACTTCTGTGCTCTTCTTCTCTTCTTTCGTTGGCCGCCGTAGTACTTGTTTTGGATACACGCCGCGACACACCCTATGCTTGATTACACGTACACCGTTTACTCAGACTTTAGGTCGCGGTTGTGCCGACTTTGTCAAGGCACAGGTGAGGTCGTTTATTCAGGCGGTATCCTACCGACTGCGCCAGTTAAATTGCGTTACCAACGAAATGCGTTTTTAAAAAGATTTATTTCTAGTTACTTAAACTAATACAGAATTTATAGAACACGAGCGGTATTAAAAATGTGTCCGAACACTAAGAAGTCTCTGACAGAACTGCTTGTCCCACCTATCTTTCTCACCATCCACTCACTGTAACACTACACTTAATGTTCCCGCTTCTGAACATTACGCTAACATAACTCAAGATACGCGCGAAAAACATAACCCTTCCTTGGCAGTCGGGTAAAAATATTCTTAAGTTTGCGTGAACAAAAGCCTGTATAAAAACTAACAGGGGTAAGATTAGCGGATGTTGACTCCACCTAGAACTGATGTCTACATGAAGCCAGTCATAGATACGTTGCCTTGAAGACTTAGTTTAGGCTTTATCTTACGCTAAATTATAATAATTATAGTTCAAAAAACTAAAAAACACGCTTTTATGATAAAATCAACTAAAAAGTAGAAAATAATTTTCAATCTAAGAATCAATTAAGGAACAGTAAATAATATAATTGTGGAAAAAGTGTGGGGTGCTTTTCGAACCTGATAAATGGAGCACCACACACTTTTTCCACAATTATACTATTTACTGTTCCTTAATTGATTCTTAGATTGAAAATTATTTTCTACTTTTTAGTTGATTTTATCATAAAAGCGTGTTTTTTAGTTTTTTGAACTATAATTATTTATTAATTTTTAGTATTTCTCGTTATAGCGACCACCATTATTCATCGTTTGTAAAAAAATCAAGTGTCTATTTATTACGATTTAAGAGGTAAAGCCCAACGACAGACGAACAGACCGCAGAGGGTTTCGTTTTAACCTTTGAGTACGGAATCCTAAAAATCATTCTACAAGACGGCATTATAGATATGTTTCAGAACATTTGAGTTATAGGGAAAGAACATTATTATTTTCTAAACTAAAAATCACGATATAAAAGTTACGCCTATTGAAACTAAATAGCAATAATTTGCAATCTAAAGTTGCGATGAACTTTGCTGAAGGTGCTTGAAAAATCTCGCCTCGAAAATCGTTAATCCTGAGGATGTTGATAAAGACAATGGTACAAAATTATTAACGTTTAAAATATTGAATTGTCATCGGTCCTTAATAAGTATGCCAAATTTCGAGTTAATCCGACGTTTTGAAGGGGGTTAAAATCATGTTCAAAGATTCCGTTACATACTAACATACATACGTCTGAAGCTAATAAAAGCGTGTTAAAAATAAAATACAAGGAATAGACATGTATAAAGGTGATCTCGGGGTTATTTTATTAAATATATGCAATATATGGATATTAATAATTATTGATTAATTTTATCGCTTATAGTTCTTTAATAAATAAACAATAAAAACACTCAAGTACCAATGCAGTCGCTACAATTTACATAAATAGAATTTTTGATACGTATGAAGATAATACTATAGCTACGTAAAGAAGATATGGCCATGTAACGTAAAACCAAGGTTTCGTAATCCGAATTACAAAGTCTTCTCGAGTTTCTCCGGGTTTAATTGCTTTTTGATTCAACAAGATGATTGATTGCGATATCGGAGATTTGGGGATTGTCGCCGAAGTATACCTACGGCTTGAATCTTTGGTGAAGAAGAAAGAAAAAACGGTACGATTTAAATTATGACAAGAGATGAATGAAGTCTTATGAAATTGAAGTAGCAAGCAAGCATGCACTTGGTGTGCTACCCTACTAAGCTAAGTGCTACCCGTGTGATTATATTACTCGTAGGGAAGGAGAACTACCGCAAGAAGAGTACAGGTGTTGCCCAGGACATCATTTTGGGGTTTCGAGGACTACCAGGACAACCTTTGCATAACGCAGAGTGAAAGGGGTTCAGACCATGATCCACCGCGCTGGCCAAGTGCGAATTGGAAGACTTCCGACATATTTGAGAGCCCTTTATTCGGAATACTCAGGTGTTACGTTACCTTATGACAATTTTCTTCCATAATTTGTAGTACGCACATAGCTTTAGTAAAATTTAACAAACCTCATATTGTTAACCTTGAAATTAGAACACAGCAGCTCTTAATACCCTTATGATGATTTACTACCCATTCTAACATAGAGTTATATTAGTATATAGTACCTTATTTCAAGATCCTTTTGTTTAATAAATGTCGCTGGACGTCCCGATCGTCCATTAAAGTATCCACTAAACGTCAAATGGACAGCAAGTTTATAATTTATGATGGTGCCATACGAAGCTGGAATTTCGTCCCGGGATTGTAGTATCTATACAGCAGCCTATCCTAGTTTAATGCTATGTTTTATATTATGTTATGTATTGGAAATATCACAGTTTATTAAAGCAACTGACGCTCAGTTCAAAAAGAAAAGGAGTTTCACATTTACTTGTCGATCTTTATTTATTCGAAAGTTAGTAGAATGCTTTATGGTTTATTTTGGTTCTTCGGTGTAAAGGCTTCTTTGTATATGAGGCGACCATTTTTGTCTTTAGGAGAAGGAGCCCCTTCTATATGGAGTTGGTAATAAAAGGTGGTTAAAGGTCGTAGAATCCTTTGTGGATCGACTTCGGCGGCACCACCGTCACACATATTTCTACCTCATGACAACAGTGTTAAGCGCTGCTGTGTTCTGTTTTCAAGGGTGTGGTAAGGGAGACATATTTTTCCGAGCCGCTCCAGCTTAGTCTAGGGTCAGTCAGGGTTAGCGACGCGTCTGTGGCCGACCTCGGGTAGAAATATCTAATCCTATCTGGGGTTGATTACAGATGTCCATGGGCGGCAGTAGCCACTTACGGTCAGGTGGACTGCATGCTCGTCTGCTCAAATTATCAAAAATCCTATATTATAAAAAAAGATGTCCCTGGGCACAAGTGATCACTTACCAGCAGTCGGACTGTATGCTCGATTGCTCCTACTAACTTTTGAAAAAAGTTAAGTTTGGAGGTACTAATTTTTGAAAAAAGTTAGTACCTCCAAAATTAACTAGACACGCTTCAAAAATAGCTAACCAACAAACTAGAACACAACAGTGATACTTTTCTGCAGAGAAGTAAAAATAACTGTGAATAGAATCCCTTATGGAATACCGTTTTATGCACTATCTTAGTGTTCATCTATATATGTACATACGAAATTCCAAAACTTTGTGCTTCTAGATTTAGACCCTATTTAGGTAAGAGATCACTGCCACCCATGAACATTAGTAATCAACCCCATATAAAATTCGTATTCGTACTCGTATTCGTATTCGTACCTGAGGTTGGCGACAGATGTGCCGCTACCCCTTTTTTGTTCACGAGGGGGAAACCTTTAAAAGATACCTGATGCCGTGGGCGCGACACAGCGTTATGTGGGACTCTTACCGCACTAAAAACCCCCGCTCGCCGTCCTCGGCGCTGCGTAGAGGACTCCGGTTTCACCAAAGGAACGCAACCCGATTCCCCTTAGCACGTTGCTCCGTCGGGCTCCGCCCAGGTGAGCTTGACGCTCGCCACGCCGTCTGGTACGTACGACGGTATGCGACCACACTTACCGCCGTCTTTCCCGGGGCCGTTGGCCGGGCGGTTCGAGCTCCCACCCTTGCCACCCGCGACCCCAGAAGCCCCCTTTTAGTAGCCCCCCGTAGCCGGCAGGGGATACCGTGGCTCTATTCTTGTCCCGGAACTACAGTGATAGTGCCATTAGCCCTGAGGCCTAAGCTCGGTAAAAGTATGTATGGATATCTGTAAAAGCTATATTTTGAGCAGTGGTTCTACCTAAAGTCGACCTCAAATGTATGTCAGCATTGTCAGCCAGCGTCGACCCTCTTCCAACGAAACATAACAACTGCTTCACGTTAAAAATACCTTCTGGGTGGTATTTCCTTGATCGAACCATACTTGTTCTTCCACCTATATTATTTGTGTGTTAACTGTAATTCTGAGTTAGAATTTTATTTAGTAGTTCCAATGTTAGCTAGTTTATTTAAGCGAAAATGAGCAGCTATTAATCAGGACATGGGTATAATTACTGGAATCACCTAATTAAACGGCAGTTAATTAATGGGCTTGCGGCCACTTATTTACCTACGTTTGCGCTGTTTATGTTTAGATGCGGAGAAACTATTTTCATATCGGTTTAATTATTAACTTAAGGATAAATATTAACTTAAGAACAATTTTTAGGTCGATTCAAAATTTTACTGTTTTCTGTTATGTGATATTCTAGTGGTTTGAATTATTGCTTGTTTTTTTTCATATAATTTTGACCTTTTTACTTGAAGGTACATATATTGTTCAAAATACAAATCGTTTTAGTACAAGCTAAAACAATACAGTGAGGACATGCCTATCGGCCTCTTGATCGAGAGTTCCGAGGTTCAAATCCCAGGCAGGCAAATCTGATTTTTTAACTTGTGTGCGTATTAGAAGTGTATTATCACTTGCTTAAATGGTGAAAACATTTCGTGAGGAAACCTGAGAATTCTTAAAAAAAAAACGTTTTGAAAAAAAAAGGTATTTGACGTCTACCAATACGCACTTGGCTAGCGCGGTGGACTATGGCCTAATCCTTCTCATTATGAGAGGAGACCCGTGTCCAGCAGTGGCACAGTAAAGGGTTGATGATGAGGACATGCCTATGTACAGAAAGTCTAGGATGTCATAAGGTTGGTTGATTTGTAATTGGCCACAGTTTTGAACTATGGAATAAACTCCTTTTCAAAACCTTTAACTTATTTACCTCTAGTTACAGCTAATGAAAAGTATTCCTGTTTACCTATAAACGTTTTTCTAAGCGCAGAGAAGTTGCCAATGCGTCGTCGGCTTTGAAAGAGGTTTTTGTGCCTTTTTAGTGCCCCATGTCATATCGCTTGGAGTATGGCTCAGTGTTAGTTCATTCCACGTCTATCATGCGCGCCATAAATAAGAACGTGCAAATGAACGGGACCGTCACGTGTGGAGTTATTGAGGGCGGCAGCATCCTTCGTGCGTCGCGTGATGGGCGGAAGATGATTTAGGCACCAGGTTATATAGTTTCTCTCTTTGATTTATGTATTCTTTTTATAGTGACTGACCAAAGAACCAACAGAAGTAAAAGAATGTATTAGCCTAAATGTTGATAGTTAGAAGCAAGTGTAATAATTTGGCAGAATATTTCTATAAAAGTCAAACTTGTTTAAGTAAAATAAACCCAGGCATTGGTACTTCGGATTAATTAAGTAATATGAGTTATCTCAAAAGATTACGAAGTCATGAATACATAAGTATTGAGTTTAAGTTTTCTTACAGCTATCTAAACATCGGGAGATCAGCAAATAATATTGACTTATGCGCTTTCAAGAATTGTAAGCTGAGCTTTATAAAGTTTAAACACATTATTTTCCATTGAACACCAAACAGATTTGTCATCAATGCGCCAACAAACGGATAAAAATACTCGAACTATCGGCGCCGAAGCAACTTGGGTGTTTGTCCAATGAGTTATGGCGAACATTGTAGGGATGGCGATCTTTTTTTATAATATAGGAGTAGCACACGAGTAGCAGTCCACCTGATGGTAAATGGTTACTGCCGCCCATGCACATCTGTAATTAACCCTAGATAGGATTAGATATTCCTACCTGAGGTCGGCGACAGATGCGCCGCTACCCCTGAGGACTAAGCTGGATCGCCTCCGAAAAGTATATCTCCCTTATCACACCCTTCAAAACAAAACACAGCAGCGCTTAATACTGATGTTATGAGGCAGAAATAAGTGTGGCGATGGTGCCGCCGAAGTCGAACCACAAAGGGTTCAAAATCTGAGATCTGAATGTGTTATAGACATTTTTTGCTGACGGATACATATTTACATAGTGCTTGTTTGGTCCTGATATGATGACCTTTTATTTCGCGCTCTTCGCCCTTTATACCTGAAAAGATCGACGATCGATTTTTGGAAAATGGATTCTTTGAGCCTCGATTTCTTGTGAATCAATTTATTGCACTTCGTTTCAAATCGATTCAAGAATCGATCTTTTTCGGAAAGAATCACCATCCCTAGAACTTTGCAATAATATGAATTGCACAGCCGAACTTTGTCAAGGCTCCGTCGCCTGTTTGTTGGCTATGTCGCTCCCTTTTATTGTAATATGAAATGTTTAAGTTTTTTCCTGTTTCTATTTTGTTTCGTTAGGATCACACGCAATTGAATTAGGTGGAATTTGTATCCAAAGCTATGAAAATTAAATACTTAGGTATTATTTTTAGTTAGCAGCTGTTGTGGTCTAGTTAGAAGAGTGTGATAAGATATAGGGCCTGAGCGTCTTATGAGTTTTTTTTTATCTTTTTGATTTTGAACGCAAATTAAATTCTGTAAACTGCTGTATTAAAGGTGTATCAGTACAACCTCGGAAGTAAATACGAAGAATATAATAGGTACGTAATAGGTAGGTAATAAGTATTATATTTAGAGAAATTATTGTAAATAGTTCAAACCGATCATTATCTGTATTAAGGGGTAATTTCCGTAAGTTAATTTAGAATGATTGTCAAAATAGACTGATAGTTTTAAATTGTATTGAATTTAAAATATATAAGGCTTTAACGACAAACTAAGAGAGGCAAAACTCTATACTACAAATTATAAGGTATAGAATAATAATTATAAGGTATAGAATTTGACAGGTAATCGGGACTTGTGTGACGTCAAGCGGTTTGGTCGATATCAGACATTATTAGTAGTATCCTATATATTTATTATACAATTTTATTGTAGACTTAGAAAAATAATATGATATATATTTGATGGTAAGTGGCTCCTACCTAGGGGCATGGTAAATCCACTCCAGGTTATACTCGAGTACCAACTTAGATCGGCAACAAATGGGTTATTAGCCCTGAGGATTTTTGTCTTTTTAATACGCTTTTATTAGCTTCAGACGTATGTATGTTGGTATGTTGGTATGTTAGTATGTAACGGAATCTTTGAACTTGATTTTAACCCCCTTCAAAACGTCGGATTAACTCGAAATTTGGCATACTTATTAAGGACCGATGACAATTCAATATTTTAAACATTCTGACCCGTTATCCTTACTAGGATAATCAGGATCAGCGATTTTTGTTTTCCTGAGACCCGGAAGGTCTGCGTTAAGACCAATAAGGAATCTACCAGCTGACTCGACCAGGCTGTCACCTAACTGCTAACCTGACCAACCTTGACCTGACCTGACCTGACCTGACCTGACCTGACCTGACTCAACTTCGACGCGTCCGTTGTTAATAGCATCATGAAGCGGTGTCTCATCATCCTTATTCATTCAGCACTTCAACATCTGGCACCTTCCTTTAACAAGATTTCCACTATTTCATTGTTCCCATTTCTTGCTGCCAAATGTAAAGGCTATATGATTTCAGCTCATCGTCATAGTCACAACTTATATATTAACTCGAGCTGTAAAATTAATTAAACTACTAACAGTTTTAAAATCTCTGCAGGCAGCAGCAACACAAAGAGAAGAAATTCTAGAATTATTTTGATATTAACATCATCATGCTGTAATATTAAATCGATGATTGGACGACGTCCTTTTGAAATGGCTAGATGTAAAGCAGTTACCGTTTTTCTCTTGAGTATTGCCATCAGCGCCTTTTTAAAAGATGCTCTATCATCCTTTTCCGTGATTACTTTTATCCAAGATAGAGGACCTGGGATATGGTATAAATTATGAAAGAAGCAGTTAGCATGGCAATTCGGATGTCATTCAACAACTCTCTGGGATTTTCACGTTAACAATAAAAATAAACACCAATGTAAAACACCACTTCATACAGCTGTGTTAAACAATGACCCAAATTCATTTTTGCACTGCTAAGCAAAGGTGCTGATGCTGATTCGAAAGATAAACTTGATAATACGCTACGTAATAATCGTTAAAATAATCACTAAAAAATGAAAAATAAATTAGTTAAAAAAAAACTAAAAAATACGCTTTTATAAAAAATTCGACCAAAAATGAAAAATAAATAATAGTTTAAAAAAACTAAAAAAAATACACTTTTATAGAAAATCCAACTAAAAAATAGAAATATTTTTTTTTAAATTTGAATTAAGAATTGGTAAATAAGATAAAATTTATATTTTAATTTTACAATAAAAAATATTTTTTATATTTTAATTTTACAATAAAAAATTAAAATTAATCAAAATAAAAAACATTCGTTTGTTCAGCGCTCGATGCTCGAGCGCTGAACAAACGAATGTTTTTCCACAACTATTATTATATGCGGAGCTGGATTGATTTGGATATTGGTTCTCGTAAATGGATTATATCCGTTTGTTTGGGTACTGTTAGAGTAGCAAAGTGTAATGGTGATATTAAATGGACACGGCGCTATTCATAAATAACCTAGTAACCATTACCCAAATAATAGTTTAAAAAAAAACTAAAAAAATACACTTTTTATAGAAATCCAACAAAAAATAGAAAATATTTTTTAAATTTGAATTAGAATAGTGTAAATATGATAAAAATATTTTTTATTATAAAATTAAAATATAAAAAATTTTTTATTGTAAAATTAAAATATAAATTTTATCTTATTTACACTTCTTAATTCAAATTTAAAAAAAAATATTTTCTATTTTTTAGTTGGCTTTTCTAGAAAAAAAGTGTATTTTTTTAGTTTTTTTAAACTATTATTATTTTTCAGTTTTTTGGTCGTCGAATTTTTTAATAAAGCGTATTTTTTAGTTTTTTTAAACTATTATTTATTTTTCATTTTTAGTGATTATTTTAACGATTTACGTAGCGTATTATCAAGTTTATCTTTCGAATCAGCATCAGCACCTTTGCTTAGCAGTGCAAAAATGAATATGGGTCTTGTTTAACACAGCTGTATGAAGTGGTGTTTTAATTGGTGTGTATAAGTAGTGTTATAACGTGAAAATAAAAGAGGATGTTGTGAAGTGACATCCGAATAATAGCCAATGAAAATTGCTAACTGCTTCATTCATAATTATACCATATCCCAGGTCCTCTATCTTGGATAAAAGTAATCACGGAAAAAGGATGATAGAGCATCTTTTAAAAACAGGCGCTGATGGCAATACTCAAGAGAAAAACGGCAACTGCTTTACATCTAGCCATTTCAAAAGGACGTCGTCCAATCATCGATTTAATATTACAGCATGATGATGTTAATATCAAAAATAATTCTAGAATTTCTTCTCTTTGTGTTGCTGCTGCCTGCAGAGATTTTAAAACTGTTAGTAGTTTAATTAATTTACAGCTCGAGTTAATAATATAAGTTGTGACTATGACGATGAGCTGAAATCATATATGCCTTTACATTTGGCAGCAAGAAATGGGAACAATGAATAGTGGAAATCTTGTTAAAGGAAGGTGCAGATGTTGAAGTGCTGAATGAATAAGGATGATGAGACACCGCTTCATGATGCTATTAACAACGGACGCGTCGAAGTTGAGGTCAGTAGTCAGGTCAGGTCAGGTCAGGTCAGGTCAGGTCAGGTCAGGTCAGGTTAGGTTAGCTTAGGTGATCGGCGCGCCTGGTAGATTCCTTTATTGGTCTTAACGCAGACCTTCCGGGTCTCAGGAAAAAAAATCGCTGATCCTGATTATCCTAGTAAGGATAACGGGTCAGAATGTTTAAAATATTGAATTGTCATCGGTCCTTATAAGTATGCCAAATTTCGAGTTAATCCGACGTTTTGAAGGGGGTTAAAATCAAGTTCAAAGATTCCGTTACATACTAACATACCAACATACCAAACATACATACGTCTGAAGCTAATAAAAGCGTATTAAAAAGAAAAATCCTCAGGGCTAATAACCCATTTGTTGCCGATCTAAGTTGGTACTCGAGTATAACCTGGAGTGGATTTACCATGCCCCTAGGTAGGAGCCACTTACCATCAAATATATATCATATTATTTTTCTAAGTCTACAATAAAATTGTATAATAAATATATAGGATACTACTAATAATGTCTGATATCGACCAAACCGCTTGACGTCACACAGTCCCGATTACCTGTCAAATTCTATACCTTATAATTATTATTCTATACCTTATAATTTGTAGTATAGAGTTTTGCCTCTCTTAGTTTGTCGTTAAAGCCTTATATATTTTAAATTCAATACAATTTAAAACTATCAGTCTATTTTGACAATCATTCTAAATTAACTTACGGAAATTACCCCTTAATACAGATAATGATCGGTTTGAACTATTTACAATAATTTCTCTAAATATAATACTTATTACCTACCTATTACGTACCTATTATATTCTTCGTATTTACTTCCGAGGTTGTACTGATACACCTTTAATACAGCAGTTTACAGAATTTAATTTGCGTTCAAAGTCAAAAAGATAAAAAAAAAACTCATAAGACGCTCAGGCCCTATATCTTATCACACTCTTCTAACTAGACCACAACAGCTGCTGCTAACTAAAAATAAAACCTAAGTGTTTAATTTTCATAGCTTTGGATACAAATTCCACCTAATTCAATTGCGTGTGATCCTAACGAAACAAAATAGAAACAGGAAAAGAACTTAAACATTTCATATTACAATAAAAGGGAGCGACATAGCCAACAAACAGGCGACGGAGCCTTGACAAAGTTCGGCTGTGCAATTCATATTATTGCAAAGTTCTAGGGATGGTGATTCTTTCCGAAAAAGATCGATTCTTGAATCGATTTGAAACGAAGTGCAATAAATTGATTCACAAGAAATCGAGGCTCAAAGAATCCATTTTCCAAAAATCGATCTTCGATCTTTTCAGGTATAAAGGGCGAAGAGCGCGAAATAAAAGGTCATCATATCAGGACCAAACAAGCACTATGTAAATATGTATCCGTCAGCAAAAAATGTCTATAACTCATTCAGATCTCAGATTTTGAAGGTGAACCCTTTGTGGTTCGACTTCGGCGGCACCACCGCCACACTTATTTCTGCCTCATAACATCAGTATTAAGCGCTGCTGTGTTTTGTTTTGAAGGGTGTGATAAGGGAGATATACTTTTCCGAGGCGATCCAGCTTAGTCCTCAGGGGTAGCGACGCATCTGTTGCCGACCTCAGGTAGGAATATCTAATCCTATCTGGGATTGATTATAGATGTCCATGGGCGGTAGTGACCACTTACCATCAGGTGGACTGCTACTCGTGTGCTACTCCTATATTATAAAAAAAGATCGCCATCCCTACAATGTTCGCCATAACTCATTGGACAAACACCCAAGTTGCTTCGGCGCCGATAGTTCGAGTATTTTTATCCGTTTGTTGGCGCATTGATGACAAATCTGTTTGGTGTTCAATGGAAAATAATGTGTTTAAACTTTATAAAGCTCAGCTTACAATTCTTGAAAGCGCATAAGTCAATATTATTTGCTGAAATCTCCCGATGTTTAGATCAATACTTATGTATTCATGACTTCGTAATCTTTTGAGATAACTCATATTACTTTTTTATCTTATTTACACTATTCTTAATTCAAATTTAAAAAAAAATATTTTCTATTTTTTAGTTGGATTTTCTATAAAAAGTGTATTTTTTTAGTTTTTTTAAACTATTATTTATTTGGGTAATGGTTACTAGGTTATTTTATGAATAGCGCCGTGTCCATTTAATATCACCATTACACTTTGCTACTCTAACAGTACCCAAACAAACGGATATAATCCATTTACGAGAACCAATATCCAAATCAATCCAGCTCCGCATATAATAATAGTTGTGGAAAAACATTCGTTTGTTCAGCGCTCGAGCATCGAGCGTAAGTCTTTTGTGAGTGTAGAATAAAATCCCCGTTAAAAATTCGAATAAATACCTTTATTCGATAGGATTGAATACACATCGGTTACAATGGATCTCTGTTCGATATTGGAATGTATTCGAGCCAGTGCGTGGAACGCCGGTATTGTTCCTCGGCTATTGTTTTATTAATCCGTGTTAAAACATTAGTGTTTACTTGTTTTTGACGAAATGCTCGACTCGTGGCTAGGCGTGCTTAATATACCTGTCTAAAACAGATTTCAGGTTCGATCTCGGTTCGGCCAGATATTTAAATGATTATTTTAGACTTTTGTCCTGCGCTTGACTGTTTATGTATTCGTCTTTGTTAATGGTAGTCGCGACGCCCAATTAACTTAATTCTAGTGTACCTATGTTATGCGTGCAAGAAAGTATTTTTCTCTCTAACGAAGCTGCTTGATAAAATGTATCTTGCGTAAATGGTAACTGATCTAAGAAGCGTTGGGGAACGGTCGGTAGTTGGATGGGTGACCGCTAGTTTAATGGGTTTAATGGGTGTCAATCTTTGTAACGCTTATGAAATAAAATGGAAACTAATGTGAAACAGTGACACAGAATACTGACAAGCAATAAGCAGCTGTGTTAACATAAATTATGGCATTTCTTCAGATTTTTCCATTTGTTATAGAATTATTGCTCGATAGCATTAAAGGAAATAGGAAATTAGGAAATTGTTACAATAGCCTGATTAGATGAGGGAAGTTGCAAATTGCAACGTCACTCCTATTTGTAGCTTAAAGCAACGTGGATTGAATGTTTTACTTCTTCAGTCTATAATCGACGTCGTCTTGAAGTATAAGTATAGTCACATATACGGTACGGAGTAACGATATTACAATTACACGTAAGTAAGTACACACTAGTGATTAGAGGTCTTATAACTATATCTCCGTTATTAAACTGTTCTTGCTGAAGTCTCCGACCAGAATGTCGCTCTCTGTTAACTCGAGCGCCGCCATGATATCATCCCCACTGCATCTATGTTTGAATTGTAGTGTCAAATGAGTGACTTTATAATTTAAAAGTCCTATTATAAAAATGCGATATCGTTAATATCCAAGCTTAGTATTAACGACGATAACAAGTCTTATAAAAAGTTTTTTTTCCTCTTTTAACTACGTAGAGTACGCTAGCAGTATAGGTCAGTAATCGACGGAATGTATTCGGCCGGGAGCGGAGCGCTGGGCAATTATTCTTTGCGTTATAGCTTTGTATGGCAGTCGAATTTATGCCATCATCAATCAATTTTTTCTCCGTTGGGAGAAGCTTGAGAATAATTTCATGACTACTACTAATAATAAAGTCATTCCATGACACGTTTCAGTACGGGATATGATATGTGTTGGTTTAGATAGTGTTTAGGTAACTAAATGTGTTAAATATTTTTCGATATTATATCTTTTAAATTGTTTCTAGAGTAAATTAAAATACATATTTAAATGTAACTTAACGGAAGAAGTCCCTTTGTATCGTGATGAATTAATATAATATAAAAATATAATTATTATGGTAACGTTGAATATAAGTAAAACAAAATTTAAGTAGGTATATGTGCTATGTTCCTGTGTGTCTATTTAGTGTTTAAGTATTAAATATTCCGTATTTAATTAACATTAAAACTGTACCAGCTCTACTCAATCTCAAACTAATGCAAAGTGGTAAAGGCAAAGGGACTTTATTGTGTTTTTTATTTATATTCTTAATTCGAATCTCTGTAAGCAGTGTTTCAGTTTGAGTGCTAGGGGCGTGCGGGGGGCGGGGGTGCGCGCGGCGGCGAGCGGCGCTCCGGCAGTGGTCGCCCCGACGCCGAGTTGAGCGCGTGTCACCCCGTCACCCTCACGCCTACGTTACGCGAACGTTACGTTAACACACTTACGTTAATGCTGTTCAGATATTTACGCCACGTTACCTGTGTCACCTGTGAGTGAGCTTACGTTGTGTTGTGCAGTGATTCCATGTGAGTGATTTCTGTGGTCAGGCCTGTACTGTGCTGGTTTATTCGCGCTCAAGGTATGTGCATCTGATTCCAGGTTTAACTTAAGCTGTTTATGGTAAATTGGACGTAAGCATGTAGTATTTAAAACAGGTAAATATTAGTGACATGGATTTTGTGCAAATACCCTTAAATTGATCCAAACATTATAAAACATGATGCCATGTGGATAATGTAGGAACTATAGGATATGCTACGAGAGTAAATCTCTTCGATAACATTTTGTTGATTAGCCATTCCAAATTCATTTTTTTGCAAATGAAAACTATGTATTGATGAGGTGAAATACTATGTTGCATCAATGCTATGCTGTTACAAGATTAACTTATTTTTCGATTTCGAAGGTAGCTGGTATGTGAGTGCGGTATGCTATTTAGGGTATTTATGAAAAAGTAATGAAGTACGTGATAGATAAGGTTTATTCAGAATTATTAGTACTTGGTTTACATACAAATGTAAGACATTTCTTACTTTAGTGTAGGCATTACGATTAGTCCTTAACTGTATTTACCTACTTATTTTGATAAAATTCGTGGGTGTCAATTGAAGTTGAAGAACCTTTATTAATTCAAATGGGTTAGTTTTTTCTTAGTTTATTAATTTTGACTTTCCTCTTTGGGCCTTGAATTGCCTCTTATCTCAGACTGTGGTAGAAAAATAATTCATAATTCGAAGTTCGGTGCCACGACTGTCCCATTACATCCATGTAAGGTTTTGTGTTCTCATTTAAGAGTTTAGCAATTTTTGGTGCAACCATCCGATCGTATTCAGCTCCAGGTTACAGTTTAAATTTGGGGTCGATTATAAGTTACGACTTACTGCAGTAACGCTGTTTATAATGTGGATTACAGGTACATTTAGTATTTCAGCCTCTGCCTGGTCACCGTAACCCTACGTGTTTCTGATCAATTGTTGCCTGCTTCACCACGTGATCGTCTTTACTTAAATATTACCGTATTTATACTTATATGATTAGACTAAAATTATCGCGAAATTGAGACATTTTACTATGTAACGGATACTTACGATATGCGGTTTTTTTAATCATTCTTACTATTTAATCGCCACATTTACAACGTTTACATTAAAAATATGAGTTTCATTTTAAAGGGCTGACATTGACACGCTCTGATTATTTAGATATATGTAGGTTAGGGTCTCCGCCAAAAAACTGCGAGATGTTCTGCTCGCTGTATATCTGATGCTCAAGGTCGACATTTAATGAACCCTTGGCTTTGAGCCCTAATGTTTTTAAAACATATGTTTGAATCTTCTCCTAAGATTATTAGTCTAAGGATGAAGGGCCTAGTTTTAAGGATGTCAATAGTCAGTCGCGGTGTCCTTTTTTTAATTCTCATGTAAAATTCGACGTTTCGGAGAATAATATGATTGAATTTGTTACTGTATGTGTTCGGTTTCAAAAAACCCTGATTCTACATTCACTTTCAATATCTTTTATTTCTTATTTCGGTAGCAGATGGTGCTGCACACTTTAAGCTTGGATGTTTTTCATATGTGTTTAGTTTTTTAATTTGGTTTTGCCAATCATACAGGTGACCCCTAGTTTCACGGTAGGCCCGACCTAGAGGGAAATGAAAAAAGTTACAGGTTGCTTAACTTGACGACTGGGAATTGAACTCTATATAGCTTCTCAATCGGAGGGGCGAAATTAACACCTCTGATTTTTCAAAGATATGTGTGTATTAAAAAAGCTCACAAACTGAAGTCTAACAATTTGCAGTTAGCCAGCGCGATGTATTGTGGCCTAATTCCTCACTCTGAGAGGAGACCATACCCAGCAGTGGGTCAGCAATTGGTTGACGAAGTGTAAGCTTTTAAGTCTGTAAATGTACATCTTGAAAGTAATGGTAATTGCTACTTACGATCACGTAAATCTTATGCCCCATTAAGGGTTCGAGTGTATTAAAAGGTACTTCACGGTACCTACACGTAATAACATTATGGGGAAACGACGAGCATCATTAAAATAAAGTAACGTTATCACGAGAAACAAGTCTCCTTTAATGGACTTAACAAACGAGGTGTGTGTTCTGAATAACAAGTAGACAGATAGACTTTACATATATTTTTGTGCGAAATAAATATATTTTTTGCTGTTTTAAGGATTCCGTTTGAAAAAAGACATAATAGAAAACAGTTATAAGATCGATTGTGTGTCTCTCTTTTTTTTATAATATAGGAGTAGCAGACGATCATGCAGTCCACCTGATAGTAAGTGGCTACTGCCGTCCATGGACATCTGTAATCAACCCCAGATAGGATTAGATATTCCTACCTGAAGTCGGCCGCAGATGCGCCGCTACCCATGAGGACTAAGCTGAAACACGTCGGAAAAGTCTGTCTCCCTTACCACACCCTTCAAACCGGAACACAGCAGCGCCTAACACTGCTGTTATTAGTCAGAAATTGGTGGCGGAGGTGCCGCCAGAGTCGAACCATAAACTACTACCTTCAAAATTCTGCCTATTCGTCTGTGGTATTTTCGTGACTTAGGATGAAATTATAACGTAAACAACTGAATTTTGAATTGATGTTGGAGGGCGAATTAAAAAATCTTCTACAGGGCAACTCCGGTTGCGATCTTTTGGAGATCCCGGGATCCTCTATAAACCTGCGTCTCTCCCACGGCACCGGGTACCTTTTGAAGGTTTCCTTGGAAGATCGTTATGAAGTTGTTGAGTTCGCAAGGACATTTCTAAACAACTCTACATAGAATAGGGTTCTTGGATTGCCGACGTTGTTGTCGATTGTTGGTCGACTTATATGTAAATCAGTTGGCCTGCTCACGTCGCCACCCAAATACAAGACTGCTTCACACTAGACATAGATGTTGTACATTCCTGGTCGAATCAAATAATATTTTGAATTCTACCAAGCGTGTAAAGCTATATAGCATACATCTTCCTTCACCACATTTTTTGTACCAGTGTTGGGCACGAGCCTATTCCCACGGGCGAGAGCAGCATTCTTCATTACTCTGTTCCAACGCAGATTACTAGAGTTAAGTCAATATCATCGCTAAAATATACAAGAAAAATTGTTCGTCTACTGCCATTACTTCGAGTCTAGAAGATGTTTTGGTAAAAAACTCTTAACATGTTTTTGTTTACATCTCGAGAGCTCTCGAGTGCGAAAACAAACATCGCTCGATCAATCTTTTTAAGTAATATCGTTATAAGTAAAAGCATTCGTATACTGTATATAAAACAAAGAATATTATTTTTACAGGTATATGTAAGAAAACAGTTTATATCTACAACTTTTGGCTTTGAAAGTTTGTGTGTGATTAGGATTGGGACATAATCACCATTTGAAGGTGTGTGGTTCGACTCCGGCGGTACCACCGCGCACACATATTTCTGTCGTCAAACGCTGCTGTGTTCTGGTTTGAAGGGTGTTACCTAAGGGAAATATACTTTTCTGAGACTTTCCAGCTTAGTCCTCAGGGGAAGCGGGGGTGGCCGACCTAACGTAGGAATATCTAATCCTATCTACGGTTAATTACAGACGTGCATGGGCGGCAGCAACCATTTACCATCAGGTGGACTGCATGCTCGTCTTCCACTCCTATACTATAAAATTACAGGCATATTTATGAGAAATCATTTATTTATATATAGGTATACTCCTTTCAGCTTTTAAAGTGACTTTCTGTTTGCTAATCAACAATTGGTCTTTTTCATTAGAATTAGGGCATAATCATTTTTGGTAATGTATTGCAAAGAAATAATTAACGACATATAGACCAATAAATATTAGGGTTTTACTAAATCACACTGAACATAATTAATATTACATACTATGGAGCGGTCATCAATATGTTGATATGATTGATGAATCAGGCGCTTAGTCTCCCAGGAGCGGAATCAGGTACTAATCATGCATCAATTAAATAGACTAATAACTTTGGAACGCACTATCATCTGATATACAATCATATAACCTTATTTCTGTTGTGATACATATAAAGTCATCTTCATACAGAATATCATCTCCAAATAATTTTGTGACATCTTTCCGAATCGTTGAACCGTCTCCCTAAATTACTATATGCATTATTAAATTGTACCTAGTCAGTGCTAAATGCACATTTCATATTATAAAGATTTAAAGATATAGTGAAAGTATTCGTTCTGAAGATTTTGTGACACCTTTTTAAAGTATTTTAACGCTTATACTAACAATCATTAAATTTGATTTTTGAGCTGAGATAATAAAACCAACGATTTTTACCGAAGATCTATCGACAATTTCTTGTAGGCAGAAATTTAATTAAATGTCGAGCTTTGACAAGATTGATTATTGATAACGAGTGGCAAAAAAACATAAAAAATACATATAACGCTTTCTACACTCGCAGCCCCACACTATGATTCCCCGTGTCGCGGGTGCCTTGGACACACGCAGACAAATACACAAACACCCAGACATAGAAACAGAAACCTAAATTCATAATTTACATATCTGTCTGACCGGGGATCGAACCCGGGAATTTTTGCGCGTGAGACCGGTAAGGTGACTGCACCGTCACGCAATTCTTCACGGGTAAAAATACATCGGATGCAATTTTCTATCGTTAAAGATTAGTAAAGATACTTCACCGCCTTGAAATTGAATGAAGCCATAAACGATTTATTAGCAAGTTCTTTTTTTGAATTTTTGACAAATAAAAACATTTTTAGAGAAAATTTACGAATAAATAATTAATTCTGCCTAATTTACATAATAAATAAATAATTATTTTAAATATTTTAGGGACATTTTAGCACGGAGACGTGGCAAAACATTTTTACGCAACTATTTCAATTCTCAAAACTGGGTACATTTTCTTGTTAGGAGTGAGTAATCTTTACTAATCTATGTCGTTAATGTTGAACTAAATGCGCGTGAAACCATAATTATATTGTTTAGATATTAAAATATGGTAACCATAATATTGTACATAGCTATTGTGTGAGGTAGATCCTTGTTTGTTTTTTTTTTGTTGACAAGGGGGAAACCTTCAAAAGGTACCCGACGCCATGGGAGCGACGCCGGGTTATGTGGGATTTTTACCGCACTAAAACCCCCCCGGTGGCCGTCCTCAGCGTTTGGTGGAGAACTCCGGGATCTCCAACGGAACACAACCGGAGTCCTCCTAACGCGATGCCCTTCTATCGGGCTCTGCCCTGGGGGAGCAACTTACGCTCCTCTCACATCCCCTGGTGATTACAGCGATATGCGACCACACAAACCGCTGTCCTTCCCGGGGTCGCTTGCTGGACGGTTTGAGCTCCCACTCTTGCCGCCCGCAACCCCGAAAGCCCCTTTTAGTCGCCTCTTACGACAGGTAGGGGATACCGTAGCCCTATTCTGGTCCCGGTACTACAGGGACGTGAGGTAGACCCTACGAAATCTGTCATCACTATTATTCTAGCACTGACAAAGTGACAAAACTAATAATGTTACTAGACAGTATTACTGTAGGCATTTCGGTGTAATACCATAAGCCGCTTGGCCACATGCCATCAGGTAGGTTCTTCGATACATTTTCTCGTAATACGTTCATTTTGTTTTTAAGTAGGCTTTACCGCGACTCTCTCATTTGATTTGAAGTATTCCTATTAAGGAATATGTAGGTTTTTTAGCGGAATGTGAAGGTCACCTATTGTTTTTAGAGCGTATTTATATGTATGTTGTATATCTCATTCCCTGACGTGTCTTATAGCCCAAACATCATAATTATTTTAATAATTAAAATATGTGATTCGATATATCTAAGTTGTGAGAATGCTATAGGCTATATTTTAAGCAGACAGGTTTTATGCAGACAGCTATTTAAGTTATATACTTTAGGTGCATTAAGGAAAATTAAGAGTAAAATTTTAAATTTAACTTTGATTCGACTGCGAGTTGATTGTGATTGTCGGTTGTATTTATATACATATCAAAAACGGAAATAAACTGATATGCCGGTTCGACTCTGTTCGACGTCTCTGAACGACATTTACAATATTTATTACACACGAAAATAAAACGACACTGAATGAATTTAGTTACTATGTAGTTAACATTTTATTTTCATGTACGTATTTACTTCTGTATTCGATTATGTCTTAGGACGTAATAAGGGTAAAGGAACTAACATTTACCTTCAAACGGCGGATATCGGCGACAGGCGACTGTCTTCAGCGACGGAAAACAAAATACGATCGATCGGCAGTCGCCGTAGTGGGCTGTCGCTTGTATATCAGCCTTCTTAAATGTACATCCAGAAGTAAAAAAGCAGAAAAAAGCCCAGATGGCAAGTCATACAAAGCTGGAATATCTGAAATCTTTTCTTCGAGTCAGTTTTCAGTAGATTAAGATCTCAGGTATTCTGGCAGTTCTCTGCAGTTTACCATGAGCCACTTGGCGTCGTGCCATCAGGTAGTCAACTCGGATCTTTGTCAAATTTTCTTCTTTACTCTGAAGGAATGCTTACATTGGCAGAATTCGAGCCTTCGACTAAAATAGGTTAATATTCGTTGAGAAGGTCGTATGTTAGTTTAACCTAAATGTGACTATTTGATTTGCTCTCAAACATTGATATTAAATACCTAACTTACCTAACTCTTACCGTAAATGCCAATATTTGTAGTATACCTATATGTCTTACATGAAACTTGTGTAGACGTCTTTTATAAAATTGGTATTTGCTTGGTGTGTCCTAATATTTATACGTGTAATTAAAGTAGAAAATTGACATTCAATTAAGAGGAGAAGTTATCTGGAAACAAATTCAAGGATGCCTCACTGTTTATATGTCTTATTTCAAATTTATGTACGCATGCTTTACATTACCACGGCCTCAAAAATAAGCGAGAATACCATTATTGACAACCCTAAAATTCCAGATACACTCACCAAAATTAACAACAAACATCGACATCAATATCGACATCGACATCCTATAGATATTCATAAATCAGAATAAAATCACTGTTACTCGTATTATTGTGAATTCTACATAATTTGAAGGGACTGTCGGGTGTAATAACTTGTATCTTCATAGATATGCAATGTAAGCTAACAACATCATCTAGTTTACAAAAATGAACTAACAGTTATTAGCACAAGCGTTCGGGTTTGATAACTTGTTTCTTCTCTTGCAATGTAAATACATCCTCTAGTTTACAACTGAACCAACAGTTGCTAGCACAACTAACATCCGTACAAATAAGCAAATTGACCACCTGATGGCAGGCTGCCAACTGCCGGCCGACCTTCCGCAAACGATCGACCACGGTCCGAACGCTCTCACGTTGTCCCCGGATTGCCTCGTCAATTACACCTATTGTTTAAGTTACCTGTGAATGTGTTGGAACTTACCGTTGCTAAAATCATTTGTTTTTAGGGTTCCGTACCCAACGGTAAAAACGGAACCCTATTATTAAGACTCCGCTGTCTGTCCGTCTGTCATAGGGCTCTATCTCTGGAACCGTAATAGATAGACACTTGAAATAAAAATTAAAGAGGATGCATAATGGTGGCCGCTATAACAACAAATACTAAAAATAATGAACATTTGGTAATACGGAAGTTTCCATGTGCGTGGTTGACTCGCACTTGGCGAATTAATGTAGAAGAAATGATACTTCCTATTCTTATACCCATAGTTATCCAATAACCAGTGCAGTCAAAAGCCGAGTCCGAAGTTCAAATCCCAGGCACCACACATCTCCGATTTTTCAAAGTTATATGCTTATTAGAAAATATTTTCTTACTTTCTTAAAGGGTGAAAGAAAATATTCTGAGAAAAACTGCCTTCCTGAGAAATCTTAAAAAGTTTTCAAAGGCGTGTGATGTCTACCAATACGCATTTGGCTAGCGCGGTGGAAACTTCCTAAACCTTCTCATTTTGAGAGGAGACCCGTAACCAGTGGGACAGTAATGGGTTGATAATGATCCAAAAATCATCCATATCACAGCCCTTTTATTTATTTATTTTGTCGTATAAAGCTTTTAAATACACACAAAGACTAATACACAAACACCCGGAATGAAAATCTTAATTCATAATTCAGATATGCCTATCTGTATTTTTATATAGGTATCGATATTGTTAGATCGGTGTGATGACCGGTGTGCCACGTGGGTAGGTTAAATAGGCCAGTGTGGAAACAAAAGTAGATGTCTATTTGATTTTATCAACAGTCATAAGATCGACGATAAGCAACAAATACATAACCAATAAGCAGTTAATTTTGCGTTTAACGGGTTCGCCCCGTACGGCCCGTGCCAGGCCGCGGCGGCGCCAATCGTCGGAACAGATAAATAAATATCTTTCTAATCGTACACACAACCAATGATATTTAAAACTATAGATATGTTACATGCCCACTAAACTACACAAAAAGTGAGCGAAACGCGAGCGCATTGACACATACTTGCCTGTTTTTTATTTTACCTACATATTACTACTTAGTCACATATTCTATAACTATAGGCTATTGGAACAATATAATAAAAAAGACAAATAGTGTTTGACATTGCGTTTCAAGTTTCATGTATACGTAAATATCGACGTAAATTTTGCGTCTCTATCACTTTACTTGTGGAAGGAATACGTTGTCTCTTTCACGTCAGTTACGTAATCATGGCAGCCCAAACACGAAAAATAATCAAAATATAATAATTACAAGTAAATGCCGAGTACTTGTAATATGTGATTCCATGAAGCTTGTTTATTTTAGCGCGTAATTTTTACATTTACGTATTGCACAAGAAGGCATTTCGAGGCTTAGAAGACTAAAATAATGACGTTTAACATGTACAGTGACTACATACGTATCAATTAATAAACCGTGCGAGATCGACTGGAGTCGATAAACACCAATTGGCTGCTTTTGTATGTTTATAGTTTCGCCCGCTAGTAACGTATCTTTAGTTATGATATCGATGGACACAACATAATTGTTCGATAAACACGCAAATCTATCGTTTGGCACACACACCTAGTATTACGGACAGTTAAAGTCATGCCTGTCAGTGCTTGGATATTAATGGATTTACACAATACTATTTTTCAGGAAATTTTATGAAAATGTCTTTACATTCGCTGCCAAAGATGCCATCAATTTGACTTTCACTGAAATTCGGGGTAATTTATCAATAAATATGTCATTAAAGTTGGTTGAACTCTCAGTGTACTGAAAGAGGTGGCATCTGTTTTATACTAGTAGCACTACAAGTATATCGTATACTACACGATATACTTGTAGTGCTACTGTGTTCTGCTCTGGCATTTGCATATTGAAAGGTATATACAATATACAATTCAAGAAGTTTTTCGGGTTGGGGTGTAACTACTTCAAACCAATACGCAACCAACTTACCCTGATGTCGTTCCAGCAGAAAAACATGGTGGTAGTGGTAATATTGTAATGCTGTTATATCTTAACAAACTTTCACCAAAATAACGTCTTATATTACTTACTTTTGCAACTTTAAAATTCTAATATTAATTTTGAAAGTTGCTAATTTTAAATCAGCTTTCCTACTATTTCATGCATACGATTTTTGTCCTATTTGTAGTTAGCTTCTAGCGTAATATTTAAGATACGGTAACCAATTAATATAAAGTCATTAAACATACGATCACGAGCCCTATTGTTATAAGAGAATTATTCAAAGATTTGATCCCGTGTTTCAACTAAAGGTACCTTCAATAGGACATTCATAGCTTCGAAGTCGACCATCCGTGACCTAAAGGCATTAAGGGACAGTAGATACGCACAATACTTAATGGGATTAAAGGGTATCCTTCCGTATTGTACCTTGGCTTCTATAAACGTACATTGTTTTATTAATGTAAAGTATTGTTACTAGGTAGGCAGTACAGAATAGACAATTTATTTATTTTATCACATAGTTTAAACGAGCAATTTTTGTGTAATAGAATGTGTGACTTCTCAGAAACGGTCCTAACAATGTGAATGGAACTTTCTGTTTAGAAAAGCTTTCAAAATTTTAATTTGTGTTTATGCTAATTTTAAAAATATTTCTGTTTTGTTATCCAAACTAACTCTTTAAAGATATGTATGTATATTTTAGATGCCATATCAGATAATATGTTTTTTTTATCAAAAAGTAACAAGGGATTATGAGAAATATTACTCCCTCCTGGTCCAACGAAGACAACAAAAAAATTAGGACCACGATAAAAACCACAAGCGACCTAAATCGAAAGTTTATATTAAGAGGTATTAATATCAATAATAATTGTACTAGACATAAGAATAGCAGCCTTTGCCTCGTTCAAGATCTATATATACACGTGTATTGTCTAAGGTATAACGAAGAAAGGCCCTATTAGCGATCATTAATAATAAACAATCTCACAAAGACACCTCGCTCGCCCCAGCTATTGGAGGATCGCAAAAAAATAAGCATGACCTAGAACCGTGTATTTTTAAACGTTTTGTCAGCGAGCTGTAAAGGAGCCCTTGAAGGATCTCCGTTATCTTTTGAGTCGCAAGTGTCACATGATGCGAGCTCGTCCTTAGCCCTAATGAGCCTCGTTGTGATGTTTAACTTATGCTCGTTTTAAGACGTTGTTAGTAGTTCAGTAGGTATTTTGTCTGCGATATGTGGTGGTTACTAGGTTTGTCTGTCGTTGGTGACATTGACAAACACAAAGTTGAATACAGAAACACGTAGATAGATATCTACTTTCATCATTTGGATTTCTGTCTGGCCTAAGATTGAACCCAGAACCCACTGTATATCCGATCTGCGTACGTTTTTATATCAAAATACTAAAAAGTTAATAGTTAAGTTTAATTTGAGCTTTTTAGGTGTTTTATATCATAACATACCAATTCGGTTAAGAATTAAATGTTAATATTAATTTTTAAGTGCCCCGTCATACACAGTAATTATATGAAATTTCCGCTCAGAACACGGATATGAACTTAATGACGATAAAATTAAATTAAATCAGCTTTAATCCATAAGTGACATAAAATTGTTTTTTACCGTGTTCATACGTTGCTAGTATTTTGTATTATATTCGGTTTTATATAAATAACTTTACAAAGAATTCCTCAATGTAAAAAGATGTAAAGAAATGTGTCATCGCAATATTGCACGCTTTATTTCCTCATTTCCTGTCACACGAGCAAACAGTCATATTATTATGAAGCTGACACATCTGAACAAAGCCAAAGATCCAAATAGTCCCTTTTAGAATTCAGCATAAACACAATTACACACACCAAAACACATGTACGTGGAATGCATGCATCTATTTTAGCAAGTATTACACATTCACCAGTCGCATACTAATTAAACTTTTGTTGAATTAATTGAATTTTCAGCACTCCACTCTGACAATGAGGGATGGGGCGTCAAAACGTTAACAATGCGCCTTGTAGCTTGAAATACACTTAGTCCAGAATTATTAACAGAAGGTGCCCTCGGTATTTCAACGTTACCGGCCGCAGTCCGGAAAACTCCACTTATAACATATTCATGCCTCGGGTAGTGTCACGGGTGCGCTCTGGGACAAGACTGGTATGTACCTAATGCCTGAGTTGTAGTCTTGTACATGTGGTAAATAAAGGTAATTTTGATACTGTTGCATCTTTTGTGTGATTGCGGTTGTATCGAATTCTAGGCTATAAAACAACAATAACAGTATTTTGGTAAGTAAAGTATTCTGTATACTCTTTTAGAAAGCTTTCGAAGCTCTAAGGTTATAAAAAATATTATTTGGTTTGAAACAAATAAAAAAATATAACCATTATTATATTCGATCTGTATAAGATCATTTTTTACAGTAACTTTACTAAAACTCGGGTGGGTTACATCAGGTAACTTTAACATTTACATAAGCCTAACTATCAAATCTACGTTTAAAAAATAATATACTACCCATCTTAAGCCCTCGCTTCTCTAACTTCACAACCTCTTGAAGGTGATAGAACCCTGTGTGATTCGACTCCGGCGGCACCACCGCCACACCTACACCTATTTTTACCTAATAACAGCAGTGTTAGGCGCTGTTGTGTTCCGGTTTGAAGGGTGTGGTAAGGGAGACAGACTTTTCCGAGGCGTTCCAGCTTAGTCCTCAGGCGTAGCGGCGCATCTGTGGACGACCTGAGGTACGAATACCTAATCCTATCTGGGATTGATTACAGATGTCTATGGGCGGCAGTAGCCACTTACCGTCAGGTGAACTGCATACTCGTCTGTTACTCCTATATTATAAAAAAAACATAACACAGAATCCTCCATATCTCATATTGTTAACTCTACGTTAAAGATGCGTAGAAGATTTAGGTCAAGCCTGCGTAGCTCCGATCTTTAGGGATGCGAGAGCTTCCTTTGTGAAGGGCTTAAATATTAAAGATGGCTAATAAGCGCCTTTCTTGGAATGTACGCTGAATTGGTAGGAATCTTGAAGCGAAGTACAAATAAGTAAAAGAAAAAAAGACAGTATTTTGTTTAATCATAAGGACAAGGACTATTTATACTCGTATGTTTGATACATCGCTTTCCAGAGAATAAGATAATATATTTTGTCTTCCGATCCTTTGTACTTTAATTATTTTTATAACCAGCCAGATATTTTACTTTTTTTAATAAGATTGAAGCACAAAATAAGCATGCAGCATAATCTAAGATATATGTTATGAATAGGAATTATACCTGAAGCCAATGACAGATGTGTTTCAACTGTTGAGGACTAAGATGGCCGCTTCTTAGGTACGCAAGAAGTACTTTACGCTAAGCGTACTATACTGGTTGTACCACTAACAACTGCAAAGCCCTTTTGTGACTTCCAAGTAATTAATTGTTTTTGGAGTTTACTCCTTAAGAAACGATTTGAGTTATAAGGCCCGGTACGGAAATTTTATGAGGAGTAAAATCAAGTGTAACACGAAAAGTTGAGGCGTAACGGTAACCAAAATATGAATCAAGAGTGCTTTTATTAATTTAAAATACAGTAAGTTCAAATCCCATATGAAAGTAATTATTACAATAAAAATAATTAGCAATAGGTATATAAAACATTAAAACGTCATTAACTAATTTGTTTACATTTTTGCATAAATTAAGTTATAGGTTTGATCATTTATAAACACTGTGAAAAATATGAACATTGGCGCCATAATATGATTAACAATCTTTTATGAACGTTTTTAAAGAAGAGTAACATATAAAATCAGTAAGCAATTGAATAAGATATAATATTAGCAAAATAAGTTTTTAACATAAAGAGGCTTTTGTAAGTTACTGATATATTAATTTAACTTATAAAAATGGATGCATTATTGATCAGCACCATCTATCAACGATAAACGGGCAAAATCAAAACAGTATTATTTAATATTTATTACAGAATTATTGCTAATAAATTATGTTCAAAATAAGTTATATAAAATTAGCAATACGTTTTAAATGAATTCTAGAATTATAAAACATTCAGAAACAATCCAAATTACATATAATAACATGTTTATTGAGTCTCATATAAATTTCATCCGTAAATTGCAACAAGGATATTTTATAGATGGCAAAGAAATTATAATTATTAAGTTTTAAGTTATAAAACGTTTAACATTGTTTTAAATATAAATAATTATATTATATTAAAATTTACTTTAATATAAACAATTATATTAAGTTACCATTATAATATTTGGAACCAAAATACATAGATTGATAAACTTGCAAACTTACAATTTATAAAACTTGCCACTAGATGGCGCTATTTTATATTATTTTGTAACATACTTTATGTAATACGCATTATTGAAGTAATATAAATAATCCGAATAATTACAGATATATGTTTGTTTCTCTTATCATTTTAGCAGATGCGTTCATTTACCCTTTTTTCTATTCGATATATATCATAATTATCATTCGTAAGGAGTAAACTCCAATCGTGCGTCGTAGCTGACACACACACACTTTTTTCCCAATATTACCATATAAAAATATTTTGTCTAATTAGGGCTGTCTGTTCGCCAATTATAAAACATCTTGACATTGATTAAGACGTATAGATTCGGCCCGTCATTAATATTATTGTTTTAATTTCCCTGTTTCGCCGCCGGCGGGCCGCTGCATAGCTAATCTGTACCCCTACCATGAGTTTTACGCTTTGAAAAATAAGACTGTTTTGGTATTTGTTTATGTATTTGCCCATACAAATTCCAATCAGCGCCCCTAGCGGATTGTATCAGAACTATAGTATCAGTAACGTAACATTAAATATCTAAATTGACAAAATGGCGAAACATAGAGATGTTTTGTCTCTCTTTTTTGCGAACACGTGAGGCAGACAAAAAGGCTTGAGCAGTTACTTATTGTTACGTTTACTCAGTCTACTGAAGCAAAAGGAACAGAGTAATGGATTGACTAAAAGTTACGTAAAATTGTGGGACATTTCGAAAACTCATGGTAAGGGTACTGTATTAAACTTTGATAAGTAATAGAAAGATACTTCACTGCCTTGAAATTGAGCCATAAAGGATTTTATCATTTATTTTTTAAATTCTTGACAAATACAAAACACTTTTAGAGAAAATTTAGGTTTAATACTACGCTTACGAAATAAATAATAAATATTTCAAAAGTTTTAGGGACGTTTTAGAACGGAGATGTGACAAAAGTTTATTTATGCATCAAATTTTATTCCCAAAACTGGTTAGACTTTCTTGTAAGGAGTGATAAATCTATGTATTTTGCTCATCTAAGTTTATTAAATCACATAAATGTATGAAGAGTCTTTAATATAGACGGGGTCTAAGATGCGATACTCATCAAGTGGCTTATGTAATTATTTAATGAAATCGAAGTTCTTGTTTAACATTATATTTTTCTATTTATTTACCACTAATTAAAAGTGTCTTTTTCAAAATAATAGCCATTTCTAGGCAGTCTTTCTATGAGTAGGTTACTTTTGACTAAGTCTTATACTAATTATTACTAGTTTATATTACTAAGCATACTTAGATAAAGACTTAGTAAGTATGCTATTATTTTAAACGAGCTTTTGCCTGCGGCTTCGCTCGCGTTACGAAGTAATATTTTCATCCCCTATTTTATCCCCTTAGGGGTAGAATTGATCAAAATCCTTTCTTAGCGGATGCCTACGTCATAACATCTACCTGAATGCCAAATTTCAGCTTGATCCGTCCAGTGGTTTGGGCTGTGCGTTGATAGATCACTATGTCAGTCAGTCACCTTTGAGTTATATATATTTAGATAAACGTATTAATTTATAACGAAGTACATCATTAAAATGACAACATAAATACATCTTTTATGTATATTTTGACTCGAGTTCCAAAAGGCTGATCCTCGTACATCGGCCGTAGAAGGCCTCTTACATTAGAAATGATACACACAACATTATAATCATATTATTTTTTATATTTTTAAGATAATTCACAAAGTCTCGCAAATAAGTACAAAGGAGGGTTTTGTGTAATCCTATTAAGCATTGTAAGTATCTATGGGTTTGAACCCTCAGTCGTGGTTGGTTAGTCCGGTAAAGCCTTCTGTCCTTGGAGCCTTCGGACATCGCCTTGAGGCGAATTCAATTGCGAATTTACTTGATAGTTAAATTAATATTGCTCCGCGCTGCTATTGTACGATTTAAGTACGATTACAAGTAGCTGCGTCTGATGTTTATGATGGTATTGAGCGCGGTTTTATATCTATAATTGGAGCTCCACATTGTTCCAATGCGAATTTCTAGACGTTTTGTACACTCACAGCCCTCGCTAGGACTCCCTGTCTCGTAGATGCAATAGCAGAATACATAGACGAACATACAAACAACCAGACCAAGAATATAAATCCAAATTTATCATTTAGATATCTGGTTGGCCGGGGATCGAAAACGGAACCCTCTGCACGTCAAACCGGTGTGGTGACCTAAAGCGGGTTTGTGGTAGAAATGTTTGTTACAAACCACGGTAAGGTCATTAAAAAGTTCATCATCAACCCATTACTACCCCACTGCTGGGCACGGGTCTCCTCTCAGAATGAGAAGTATTAGGCCATAGTCCAACCACTGGCCATAGTCCAAGCGCTGGTCAAGTGCGTATTGGTGGACTTCACATACCTTTGAGATTTGTTTTTTTTTTTTTTATAAATCTCTTAGGTATGCAGGTTTCCTCACGATGTTTTCCTTCACCGTTTTAGCAAGTGATAATTAATTTCTAACACGCACATAATTTCGAAAAATCAGAGGTACCCTCAGGCCTGAGGTAATCAGAGGCCTGGGATTTGAACCTCGGACCCCTCGATCGAGAGGCCGAGTTTCTTAACCACTAGGCTATCACTGCTAATTTCAAAAGTTACAACAACTGTTATGACAGCTAGAATCAACAGCTTAACGTGACTTACTAAGTATGTAAACAGTCAGTTAGTTACTAGGAGGTCTACCGTGCCCTTCAAAACACGGTTTTCAGCCATAAGCGTTCACCGGTAAAAGTCCCGATCACATTCGGTGACCCATAACTTTGTAGACTAATTTTATTATGATCTTCATATTCACTGAGACTACGCGCAGTTATGTAATATTCGTAGAAAGTAGGGAACTCATAGAAAAACTCTTCAGATTGTCTAGACTGTTGTAGGTGACTTTTAGAACCACTTACGTTTTTATTAACCATACATGGATGCTTATTGTGTTTGGGTGTAGTAATTGTATATACATGAAAAGCTATGATTAAATATCTGAATAGTAGATCATCTACATTTTAGAGGATATCACGGTATTTAAACAAAAAAAACTTTTTTGGTTCTCTCAAATAACATTTAGTTTTTTTTCGTGATCGGTGTTGAAGCGTGAAATTGCACGGTTAAGTATTTATTTAAGGTATGATTATTTAAATATTCGAGCCATCGCCGAATGGCACGAAGAATTCATTCTTGAGGTAATTTAGTTAAATAGTTATATAGAACAGCCTACAATTTACATTGAAATTGCCATAAAAAATTAGAGAAACAACTCAATTAGCAACTACCTAAGCTTATTTTCTTCACTCTATTTTCGTGTTTTATACCTTAAATAATTCGTTCATTCTAATTTAATTTTATAAAATGGTAATAATCCTGTGTTTTAATATTTCTATCTATTATACTATTTATATATTTAATTTGTGTATAGTTTGACCTCATTAGAGGTTTCTCTGAAGGTAAGACATATTGTTAATGGTTAGATTTTTCAAGATTAATTTGAAGACAATGAAACATATTTGGTTCTATATGCAAATGAGTATGTAGTGTATAGTACGCTCATTGAAAGTGTACGATTACATCTATGTATGTAGCAAGCAATTTTTATAGACAATTGTTAACGTTTAACTCTATCTACACTCAGTCGAAAAACTCTGAGACTAATAAAGAAATACTCAGAAATCTAAGTGTCACTTCCGCATCCGGCTTGGAATCGAATCGTGATCCCCGCAGTATAATACCCACGCCACGCAGATCACCAATAATATGTTAATGGTAGGTATTAGTATAGTGTTTGATTGGTGCTATCGCGCCCAAGTACGGTAATCGACGCAATAAAGCTCGTGGCAATTTCGTTAAACGTCTTACTTAACTTACTTGGCTTGTATTGTGAAGGTCTGTTCACGCCTTCATTTCATCGTCTCGGAATGGGAAACACAAATTAAATTTATAATTTAAACAGACTGGCTAACTCATAATGTGTATTATTTATTTTGGGTTTTGATTTGAAAATGATTAGTGGATTAGTCCTTCCAACATATCTTACAAGTGAATTTGTGAACATAGATATCCACAAGAAAGGGGTGCTTTACTCATCGTTACTGTAAATTCCCTAAGGAACAACAAGAACAATAAATAGGGTGCTTTTCTTTTACACAGACCTTAAATAAAAAGCTGTAACTAGGTATTAAAGGTAAAAAACCTCATTGAGGCTTATAAACCTTAATTAACCTTACAGATAATAATATTCCTAGAAAACAATCGTGAATAGCAAAAAAATATTAATCTACTTTGTGCTAATTTCATCAGAATTGTTCTTAAGTCTGTACTTGAAGTAATTGAAAAGACAAAGGGAACTTTTATAAAGATAAGTTGCCCTTAATAAGGTCACGGAGGACTTGTACAATGTAGAAAGAGTTTCGTTGTCAATATTGCAGCCCTGTGCACCTTTATGTTTGTAAGGGTCGCCCGCGCTGCCATATTGCCTACGTGATAGCGAGATACTGCTGTTTATTTATGTATCTTACCTCATGCCACGAACACATTGGCAGTAGAGCCGCAGACAAATTGAAAATGTAAGGTAATCATTTCTTAGAAATTCTATTAGGAAGAAATAAGAATGAGGTTAAAACAACGAAGTATGTATATGATATGTTCTGAAAATATATCTCGTGTTTTAGTTTATGACCTTCGTAGCAGCTTAGTGATTCGTAGAATAAATGAGTTGTCGTAGCGAAAGTCGTAGATGTGCTACGCGTTCAGTTTTTTGACCGTCTATGATTCATCGTCATCATCATCAACCCATTACTGTCCCAAGGGGCAAGGGCCTCCTCTCAGAATGGGACTGATTAGGCCAGAGTCCATCGCACTGGCCAAGTGCGAATTGGTAGACTTCATGTTTAACTTTGTCAACCTCACGATGTTTTCCTTCGCCGTTTAAGCAAGTGATAATTAATTTCTAATACATACATAACTTTGAAAAATCAGAAGTGCGAGCCTGGGATTTGAACCTCGGATCCCTCGATCAAGAGGTCAAGTTTTACCACTAGGCTATCCCCTTTTACGATTATCAAGTATTATCTGTCTGATAAGTTTTTCTTGTTTTCGTATAGTTTGATAAGTCTGAACTGGCCTAAGAATTAAAAACATCTTTGATTTAAGAGCAATGTAAAGTATCTGAAAGATAAGGCTGAAGATAATTCATGGCGGTCGTATAAAAACGGGGCGTTGTCTGGTGGGAATGATACGATAAATGTTCATTTTCGAGGTATGTCAGGATTAAGGAAATGGCTGTGCTGGGAAGCATAATGTCATGTAATAAATCAAATAATGCCTGTTTGGAAACTTATGCATGAGCGTAGTATTTGAGTGACTGAAAGTTAAATCTGATAGTGAAGTGTGCGTTTTCAGTTGGATCTCTATCTACACCCAGCCAACGAGACATAGCCAAGCTAAAAAAACTATAACTCGTAAACTGGTAATTATTATAAAAAACAAAATACTTTGACTGCTTAAAAGCAATCAAGTTAAGTTAAGTAGCTTGTGTCAATTCCACAATTTGGACGAACCCAAGCTCAAATATTAACATTCGTCAAGCATACAGCGTGCTAAAGAAAGAGATATTTATACTTTCGAGAAACATTGGAGAGTAAAAAATGGTGTATATCCCTAAAATAAATTTCACTCTCCCTCACTCCCTCTCACTCCGTCGTCCACTAATATATAACAAAACACAGATCTAAATGTGCGTCGATAAAAACCATAGAGAGACCATTATTTTATTAGGTATGCAAGACCGAGGCCTAACCCGTGACCTCCCTCGCTTGGCGCCTCGCTGTGGAGGCGATAAATCCTCGCGCGGACACTTTTTCCTCGGCTCTCCGCGACACATAATAAGTTCGAGGAAATCCGGACACAAGTAACCACGATCGTAAAATATTTTGAGATGGGAGTACAGAAAGATCTGGTAAATTATTTGGCTACGACATATTTGAATATCTGTAGAGGTTGCGTAGGCTTTCGTAGCCTTGATGTCGTAGATGAGCTACGAGTGTGAAGGTTGGTAGGCTAGATTAGTCATACATGTGCTACGAACGTGGAGGTCATGTTTATGGTTTAACTATTCATTGTTCGATACAAGATGGCGCTGTATTATCTTCGCAACCATTAGGTGAGATTTCATTAATTTACATTGTAAAATTAAGTACCTAGATATCACTGTAACAACGGTTTATGACACACATAATATGTGTAATCAAAACCTACACACATTCTATTTCACGTCAAAGTAGGTAATTATATCTAAAGTGGGTAAAAAGTGGATATTAGTTTCGTTATTAAATTGTTTTGTGTCCAATTCTTGCGAAGTTTTCTATAGAAAAATTCTTCATTTTCCTTTGACCGTCTTGCAATTATCTTTACTCTTTGATCCCACATAGGCTGCTGTTTTATAAACAAGAATCTCATTTTAATTGCAGCCCGTAGAGCTTGGCCAGTTGCGGAGATAATAAATCTCGTGGATACTTTCTTCCTAGACTGCGACACGCATTATCATTGTTTGAAACCGGACGCTAAAGTAGGACAAACAAGTTTGTAGACACCCTAAATCTGGCGTCATTGTTCAGAAATTGATACATTTATTTATGTCTTATACATAACATTTTATTTCAACTTTATCTTTTCAGCAGAACTGATGAAATAGATACAGCGACTTAACCTATATTTTAGGAAATAACGTCAAATGAAACTTTTGACACTCTTCATTTAAAAATATTAAAACCTATTTCCTAAACTATTGCCTTCAGTTATAACCTCTCGTTCCGTGACGTAAGCATATTTTAACCATCAGTCATCATTTATCTAATTATTCAAAATTTAAATACAAATATTTTGGTGATTATTACCGATGTATAACTAAATTCATTTTCTATTAAATTAAATTTGAAAATAGTAATATTTATAATTAAACTCATCGAATTAAACCACTTGAGAAAAATATACCTAAACTAGTTTAAGTATTAGCCTAAAACATTTAACACTTACGATCCAAGTATTGTACAATACATAATATGTGTCACAAACTAGGACACAGTCCGTGCGCGGCCTCAATTCATGGCAGGCCTACTCCACTCCGGCCACCGGGCGCTTGTTTGTCGCCTCACGTTTTTGATTTAACTTTTTTCCAAAGGCCCGCGACCAACTTATTGCGTCGATAATCTCCGCGTATAAATCCGGGATGTGTTGACGCATTTCGGGGCCCTTTTTTCATACGCCCCATGTTCAGAGAAATGCGTAAAAATCTTTCATTTTGCCGCGTGCCGCTTTGTGCCCCTCTTTTTTCTATTCATCGCTTTTTTATAGCTCGAGTGTGGTTTGCAAACAAATGCCGTTTTGTTTATCATTTCTCTTTTCGAATTAAATAATACGAAGGCTCTTTTACGGGTCGTAAAATCCGTTACGACTGGAATAACAAGTGAATCAATGGAGCGGTAGTGACCCCATTCTAAATACGTGGGCCAGTATAAATCGTTGACAGTATCTGACAAAAGGCCTGGATTTGATGGATAATTCGCCAAAAAAACATGACTGGATTTTTAAAAATATTTGTAACTAGTGCTGAAACTCACGTTAACATCCGAATGTGACCGTTTCGATGCCAATTGTATAAATGTGATAACGGTACACCGATCCACACCAATTCCATGGGGGCTATTTGGAATCTATCCCAATAATTATAATTATTAAAAAGGGATTTTGAAGGCTTTTTTGTATCTTTAAAATATAGTTATGTAGTAGCTATGAGGATACTAACTTCATCGAATATTACTTAGGTAAAAGCAACCTTTATTTTATTCCGAAAAAAATCCAAAAGCTAGCCAAAGTATGAATTTATTAAGCCAAAGTATTATAATGTTATGCTACCACATATATAATTTACAACAACCTGCGAGAACTGAAAATTGCCTACACGAATACCTGTTCTCTCGCTGTAAATGTGACGGAAATAATACTTAAACTAGAATATGTGTTGTTGTTGCAAATGAAGTTACATAAGATCCTCAACCGCGGTACCTCCCCTTCCGGAGGGGCTTTCAAGGGCGCGAAGGTCGATCAGGGGTCCCTCTTGGAATTTTCCTCACGTCCTGCATTTTTAGACACACGTGTCTTCGAAATGCAATAAGAGGGAGTTTATTATGATCAAATGGATCAGTAACTCACTCTGTGTGAAATAATATGTAGTACGTGATACCCTTGAGCACGAGCACTATACACACCCCTTGAGACCATTTTCTACCCTAAACGAGGGTAAGACTAAATATATTGTACGTAGTAGGGTGGCTGTTTATTGGAAATAAATTTAAATACTATAAAATAAATTTATTCTATCTTGTTTAATAACTATTTTTAACCTTCTTTATAAGATTAAGAATATTCATCACAGTACATTAAAATATATATCTACAGTACATTAAAAAACACGTGTACGAATTTCACAGAAAAGTCATGAAAAAAATTTCGAAATAGGTCGAGAATGCCCGAATTGGTTCCAAGGGCCGCTCTTTAGGTCATAGTCTGATTAACGTCCCTATTCCGGCTTGAGGTCAAACTACGTACTATCCAGTAAATAGTTCATTCGAATACTTCAGTACATTCAGAAATTTAATTAATCTTCCCGAACTACAGACGGTTCGCGGATAATAAAATAAATGAGGTGCAATTTCAATGATATTGCATAAATTTGTGGAAAACATGGACGGGATTATCATAAATGATTCAGGAATAATAAGATGAACGGTTTGCGAATGAAACCACAGAAGGCAGGTATTTATTTAAATGACCGGATACACCCGCCGAACTTCCGGGGATAATCAGCTGCGGATAATATATTGGATCGTATACTCGTATATGTATCGTTTATCAATAAGTGGATCCGGAACGTAATTTAACGAAGTTATTAGTAGTTATTTATAACTGTGTGTAAGCAGTGGGAGCCTAGAGATAAAAAGCTTGGCTCCTCAATTGGGACGTTTGAATTCTAATATTTTTGAAGTTATGTGCGTATTAGTGATTAATTATCACTTACTTAAATAATACTATGTACTACTACAACGGCTAGGTAGGCATGTTCTCCGGTGTTGGATGCTGTCATTATTTAACTTTAGCGATTTGACGATTGCAAAAAGCTCAAATATTTTTATATTCGTATCTCTTCGTAAAAAATACATCGAATTAGTCATTGACTGGTTTCGGTCACCTGGACTTATCGCCCCATTCCACCTATCGACCCCGATTGGCGGATTGGCTACCCCTGGTCTAGGAACTAACTCTCTGTAGATGCAGGTTAGTTGTAATACAATATATTGGTTTTAATTCACCTTCCTTAAATCTTCCGGTATTATACAAAATTTTGTACCTATTATGGCTAGATTTCAGATACGTGATACCGAAAGTGTCTGTCCAAAGCACGGTAGCGCTTTCGATCTTGCATATCCTGTTACCTCGTCCGTGCAGAGATCTCCCACGCTGTACGTAGTATTAAGTTAATTTTAGGCTAAGCTCACATCTCCGTGTGAGCTTAACGAAAGTTTCCTAACTTTGAATTAAGCTTTCAGTTCGGTTAAACTTCGGCTATCTATACCTTCAGTTAATGTAATTTAATTAATTTCAAACCCTAAATCAATGTAATACTTCACCCCAAATTAATGAGGAATAAAAAATCTTCTCAGCAATCCCACGGTGAATACTCCATTGCGCGAGGTGACAAAAACAATAGAGAAAATTTAATTTCCTGAAACCTCCATGAAATATTATTTTAATCCGGCGCCGCTGAATATTCAATGGACGCCATATTTTATTTGAGAGTTTTTACGTGAAATAATACGATTGGGATGCGACCGGATATTTTTAATCTACTTCCAGTAAGACGGGAGTCTTATTCCATTACGGCTCGGTACTGATTTGTTTGCGAAGCGCTATCTGGACTGCCGCTTGAATACAGAACAAAGATGGGCACGAATAGCTGTACAGAGTTATTGTGTTGTTAAATCTATTCATAGTTAACGTAGACGAAGACATGATGTAGACTCCTAACACGCTATAGACATAATGTAAGTATATCATATTCAAATGATATTTGTTCTAAATAACTGTTTACAGCACTCTTAACCAAGTGGTAGCAGTTAATTGACAAGGTTTATTCTTCTAGATCCTAGATCCTAGTCTAGTTTTCTAGATTGTTTGCTTCTAGTATCTTATCCATCTTGATATTATAGTAGTGTAACCATTTGTTTCCCGACAACGATGGAACAAGTAACTTAGGGAACAAACTTCTAGGAATTCGTTGCTTACTAAACATCCGCGCTAACTATTTAATGAGACATGCTCAGTACTTCGTAATTATACCGTAGTTCATGAGCCAATGACAATACCTACACGTGGTTGTGAGGACTTTGTGACATAGTTATGTGCGTTTGTATACGCCCTTAACTGAGATTTTTAATGATATGATATTTATGTAGCGTAGCGAGGTCCGCGCCAAACTACTAGTCCGCTCTGAATATAGAAACGAATTGCTTCGAATAGCAAATTGTAGATATTAGCGGGACGAAGACAGTGCGGGACCCCTTCCGGCACCCGTCCCCTGCCCGCTCTCGCCCACGGGTACAGAGCTGCGTTAGTATGCCCTTACGTTGCTACGGAACTTATGCTTGTAGTTGTGCGCAACAACTTCAGAGCGGACTCGCAGTTTGGCGCCGACTATACCCGAGGTGCGTGGTAGCTTACCTGTAGACGGGAGTCAAATTACTGATAGTATTCCTTCATTTCAGTTTCTTGGGCATATGATGTATCGTTAAATCGTGGGCGTGCAAAGGCTATATTTTTAAGTAGTTTTTTGTTATAATTATATTGTTAGAAGTATTTTCTTAGTTATGGTTCTTTACTGTTTTCATCCTTAATTCAAATAATTATGTTTAACTAATATCTATGTCTATAGGACTAGTTAAAACTAGTACTATTGCTCATTATACGGGTATATATTTACATTGTTATCACGGACAGTAAAGGCTGCGTACAACTCGCATTGCGCTTTGGGAATACGACCCTCTATCAGAGCTTAAATGGTTGCCACATAAACCTATATAATCCCAACTAAATAGCCGCCATTAATTACTGCACAGTAAACACGCTCGAAATAAACTCTCATTAACAAGCTGACGTTAAAATTTTACTTGTTTTGTACATTTAAAACTGTTTTGAGCTGACGAAATCACCCACTGAAATATTTGCACTGGCTCAGGCCCGCGACGTTGTTTGCGTTGAATGTGGTAGGTATCATTGACAATGAAATCAAGATTTTTTTCTTTGTAGTTTTGAAGTTACATACTATTTTAGTTGAAGTTACATATAGTATGTAACTTCAAAACATTGTATTTGTTTTCTATTTAATAATATTTTAATTCCGAGTTAGAGAATTCCGACACACAATTAACAAAGTCTGTTATATATTTTCTACAGTATTTTTATTAAAACTGCGTCTAAATATATCATTCTTACTTTTCTGTTAGCAATCTCATCCGTTGTTATAATTAGTCTGTTCGCTACATTATGTGTCTTTGACATCAAGGCACGTACTGCATAGACCAACCAAAAAGCCCTTTATATCTCCAGCTGCCGTTATTGTATTGGGCCAAAGTATATACAAAATTTGTAAGCAACAATTCGAACTCGAAAACTCAAAATAAGTCTTCTAAAGTTTTCCTTGATACTTGAACAAACAGACAAACGGCAGTTTCGTAAATTATATATATAAACAAACATTTCTTTGTGAGTCATAATGTCACAAGTACATTCCAACAACAGTTTGTATCACACTGTAACGGCCTGATCGTTATGATAAGACCATATCGCCATAAGTTACGACTCTACTAAGTACCTAAATGAAAACTTCTGCTAAAAGGGACTGAAATAGCCTATAATTAGTTTAACGTAAAGTACGAACAATGTAATGACGTAGTTTTAATAATTATAATCAATGTAATTACAGTGGTTTATTTCTGTCACTTAGGTAGCTATTACGTGGGCGACAATTCTTATCGGGAGTTGCATTTTATTAACTTAACATTCTGAATACTTACTGTCCCACTTCTTAGCTTTCCTCTGAGAGTGAAAAGGATTTGAACTTTATTGGTATAATTGGTAATCTTCACACACCTTTTAGCACATATTTTCAAGAACTCTTAAGCGTAAAGGTTTCCTTATGATATTTTATTTTACCGTTTAACAAGTTATAATTAATTTCTAATATGCAAATAACTTTGTAAAAACCACATGTGTTTGAACCTCGGGCCCTCGTTTGAGGAGCCGAGTTTCAACCTCTAGGGAGACGTTGCCTCACTTTAAATTTAGTTAACGCTACAAATATTTCAAACGCATAGTTTATTTCAAACTAAAATTGCGCTTCAATAAGAATACGCAGACTTTTAATTAAAGAGAGAGATTAAAGGGCAGTTGGAGAGCACTTGCCCTAAGGGCGGAGTGTAATGCAAGACCCTTGGAATGTAAAAAATGTAATCTAGACGGCGCGTGTAAAATATTTCTTTGGAAGTTTGCGTTTAACTACTTAGTATTTGGTCTTGTAGCTGTGTTAAATAGGATCAGGGTTCAATACCCGGTTGAGCAGATGTCGAAAAAAAAATTGTTTTAGGCTTGCTTGTTTGTGTTTTTGTGTTTATGTGTGTTCATAGTTAGCAGTATGTTTCTTTATTATTAAAGTATCAGACGATCATGCAGTTCAGTTCATTAAGTGTTCATTGTGACCCATGGACATGCGTAATCAAACCTAGGTTTGATTAGATTTTAAAGTCTAGACAAAATTAAGTTGGAGCTATGTCCCGTATCACACCCTTTAAAGCGCAATACAAAAGCTCCTAACACTACCATCAGGTAGACTCTTTGTATATTTATACTTTATCAACACTTTTTCTTCTTAAAAGTCAATGTATTGTAAATTATTCGTCTAAATTACATTTTGTGTGAGAAGAATATATTTTAACACTTTATGTATTCCGAGGCAATCCCTAAATATTTAAATGTGAAAATTAGTTTGATATTTAGAGGCTCTGAAACGGTTTAAGGTCACGTACTGAGTGCTTTACAAGTTGATTAACCGCCTTAAAACACGATTCTTGTAAATTACTACCATTTATTCAGTGCTTTCAGGGCATACATTTAAATATTTATTTACAAATTTTATTTATGAAATTTCGTAACATTAAGTAGTTATATATATTAAGTATGAAGTTAACGGGTTATTTTTCGTGTTTTCATTTTGTATACATGTTAAAAGCTTTCCTCTATTTAGCTTACGGTAAAATCTTTATTGGTTTGTGTTATATAACGGAATTCTGCACAAAATATCTTCATATAGACTTACCCGTTTATGCTGTATTATTTATTACTCAATCTTATCATATAAGGTTGTACAACCAGTATACTTCGACCGGAAAGATACTGCCGTCACACCTATTCGTAGCATGAAACACTTTACGCGTTTTAGTTAAAACGGTGTGGTTGTCGGCTTCTGTATATATGAGGTAATCATCTTGTCATGACGAGTGGCGACACATCTATGATCAGCGTCAGGTAAAACCGTCAGGTGGAGTTAGTAACAGTACCCTTACCATGAGTTTTTACGTATATGACTGTTGTGGTATTTGTTTACGTATTTGCCCATACAATTTCCAATCAGCGCCCTTAGCGAATTGTATCATATGTAATATATGTATATATAACATTAAATGTCTATATTGACAAAATATCGCTTTATGTTTTTTCTCTCTTCTTTACGAACATGTGAGGGAGACAAAAAGTTTACTGTCACTTGAGGACTTATTGTTACGTTTACTCTGTCTACTGAAGCAAACGGAACAGAATGATGGATTAAGTAAACGTAACGTAAAATTGTGGGATGTTTTGAAAACTCATGGTAGTGACCTTACCATTAGATGGACTGCGTGCTTATTCGCTACTTCTTAGACAAATTCAGTAAATTAATTTCCTAAGTAGTTTATTGTAAGTATTATATATCGGTATAAACTGCCAATCCTATCAACACACCATCCGTAGTGGACGGTCCGATGAATGAACTAGTGAGCGTTCCGCCGGGGTAGAAAGGAAAACTTTTATTTTGCTTTTGATGTCCGCCCCTAGTTCGAGGAATGCCGCCTTAATAAAGGGGCTTCGTAGCTCTGAAGAATTCCACGAGATATTTCTTCTTTCATTACGTTTATTATTCAAAACCTCAGCCACTGTTTGTAAAATGCCTCCCGAATGTTCTCCTTCGGCATTGTTTTGAAGGTAATGCTCCTGGGATCTGAAAAGCAAAAATAGGTTAACAAATCCACATATAATTTTCGTGTTTTTCTGTGAAATATTTGGTAGAAAAGTATTAACGTTAACTAGTTACTTATCACGTTGTTTAAAACGTACAGCTTATGCTGCGTAGTCGAAGGCACAACTTATTCAAGAACTAACATAGATTATAATAGGATTATTGCCTAGCACCTAGTAGATCATTAATTAATTTATCCACATTGGAATTTATCATGTTAGTATCTAGAGCATAGGCTCTATTATATTCTTAAATATATAAAATTGCTGCAGCTCTACATCGCTACCAGATATTCTTAATACAAATGTATAATAAGTTCACAGAAGATATTAATATTATGGTTATAACAAATTTAACTGTATGTAATTAAAAATATATTATTTTTGAGCAACGTTTTTCGAACGTATGTCGGAAAAAGTCTCATTCTTTGGTATACACTGCAGCCGAAAATCCTTTACAGATATTCACATATAGGGTTTCATTGAACTTTTCTAAATTGTGGGAGTGGCATAGGCTATATTTTTAAGCACACGGGTATTTTACTTTTTATATGCCAATATATTAAGATGTTTATGCCTCACTGACATAATTTTAAACCAAATTGACATTTTTATGACATAAACCGCGAAGCGAAGTCAGTAGCGTAGAAACGTTTCATCTCGTTACTTCAGCTCCGTTACTCATCCCATCGATTCTTACGTGATTTCAGTTCCTTATAAATACTGGCCCACATTTGTCCTCCGACTGAAATAAGATACGTGACGTAGTACCCTCCCGGAGAAATAAGGCTGTCGCTAAAATATTAGAATTCTCACACAGATACGAATCAAATATTGACGGTTTGCGAATAACAAATTGCAAGGGCGGCGGGAAATTAAATTAAGGAATCATTCCGCCCGGAGACTCGGTCTAGCGCTTTTCTATCGTTAAATATTAATGTCATTTTTACGTTCGTAAATAGGGCCCTTTGGAATTAAGGAAATGAAAATTGATTTGAACGCTGAAGGCCTTGGGTTTAATATTTTTGAATATCTTATTTTTAAAAGGTACGTATGTATAAGATAGTGACTAAATTTGCTTTAATGTTGACAAAGTCTGCATTACAATTTGGTAGTTGTTCATAATTTTATCACACACACAGAGCTTGATGGAGTATGGCATAAATCTTCTTATTGTATGAGTAGGCTCATGCTCAAAAGTATACCGTAATGAGTCGACGAGAAACAAAAATGCGACCACAATCTTAAAATATACGTCACGTTATATTTATAGTCACTATGATGCCCAAATTACTTTGTAGATTCCATTTTGAGTGTTTTAACACATCCGTACATAAAGGGCATAAAGGGCCGTAATTTGCTAATCTCGTTACTTCCAGTCAGTGAACATGGAATTAATTTGTTCAGTAAACATTTACACTCTATTTACATTTTAAACAGTGAACGATCTTTGTTGAAATTTTTATAAAATATTATAACTTAATTGAGTTATTAATAAGTAGTAACAGGTGACACGTTTTGTTTAATTAGATCAGCGAAGTCTGAAATGGCACGCTTCAATTTTATTTATATGTAATGAATGAGCTGATAATGTGCTACCACCGCTATACTTTTTGATACCTAATAGCAGCAATGTTTTGATTTGAAGGGTGTTGTAAGCGTTGACGTTCCAGCTCAGTATTGAGGTAGGAATCTAATATTTTCTAGCTTTGATTGCAGTTACCCGTGGGCGTTACTAGCCCCATCTGATGGACTGCATGCTCGTCTACTACTACCATATTATAATAATATTTGGATTACAATCTTCATTAAAACGAATGTACCACATACATAAATTACTAAGTAGGCAATAAAACTTTGGTAAGTTAATATATACCTAAGATAAATAATTCGAACCAGTAGTAAAGTCTGTCATAAGTGTATTACTAATCCAGAACAAAGTTAGAACTTGTGTTTGTCGTTCCTAACAATATTAAGAGTTTGCTTCTTAATGCGATAAAAATGATTTATTACTCTAGAACTTTTGAAATAAAGTGCAAAAGTGCAATTAGCGTTTGAAAATGCTTCACATAGCTCAGAACTCTAGCTACACGGATACCCATTACCTCGCCATCTCGCGTAGAGCCGACGCCTTCATATCTAGGGCGCCTCACTTCCCTACTTTGTTCTATCTAGACACATCGCCGGCGATAAACTATGTACTATGTAGAAACTTTCATTCAATAAAAGCTTCGTATACGTGTATGCCATATTTATGTTACTTATATTTTTTTTATTAAAAAGTATATTGGTATATATACCTACGGTAAAATATTTTAGTATCACATTGAAATAACATTTATTAAATAATGGATAGAATATTATTTTAAATGTTATGAATTATTTAATAAATAGTAATATATTTATGAATATATTTCGTTAAAAAAATATTTCGAATATTTCTAAACATATTTTTTTTGTATTATTTTAATGTTTCGTTAAATAAATAATATGTGTCGACTCTCTGAAACTTATCAAGAGATGCCATCACGTTTCTGAATCGCGCTGTCGATTTTTTCCCAAGAAATAAGATTTTTCATCGCTAATCGCTTACCCTTTGGCAATGAAACAAATACGATAGATAGAGTACACAATGTGCCCGGTACCTGACGCGTCACGGTAATAAATTGCACTGAAAACTCTCTTTGTTCCGTCACAACGTAGCGTCCCAATGAATACTATATGAGAATGGTCGCCCATTTCTATACTCTACCGACACTCAGTTAAGGCTCCTAGATTATGTATGAGTGTTTGGATTATGCATGTTTATTTCGCTTTTTCGTGGATTATTTCGTTTTGTCATTTGTTTGGTATTTGATTCCTGTAATTGAAAATATTCACGATACGTTTCAATGAAAATGTCTCTTTGTTGTTAAAAAAACTACCAAAAATGACGTGTGTGATTGAATTAGTATTTATTATCTCTAGAGACAAAAATAGTCGAATTACTTTCGTTCAAAGTTTTATAAATTTGTATGACACGCTTAAAATTATTAGCGGAGATTTTATTTGTTATTCAAAATTCCGCTGAAAATATGCATTTTATTCTAAGTGAAAACGTATTTCACAGCTGCATTGAAATTTAAATTCGCAAATATAAATTTGGTTGCCAAATAAAGTGTAAATTTTTAAATTTATTTTGTACACACAGTGTATTTGCATTTAGGCTTTATCGGAGAATTGTTTAACGTATTTCAGCTGCCTAATGCAATAGGATTTACAAAACGTTTATTGTATTATATGTTGGAATCGGTTAGTGCATTAGTAAATAATGTTTTATTAGTGCCGTACATTCGTAAAGTTTAAAATTAGTATCTTATTGAGTCCTGATAAAACCTGATAATACTTTAGAAGATATTTTATCATAACAGCGTTTTTGGGGTATATTCCTGTTCAGTGCTTAAAAATAAAAATTAATCCACAGTTTTTTTCGAAGGCACTTTTATTATATCGAACGAAAAATAAAATTTATTATATTTTTGTATAATTTATACCTTTTTAGTATGCAGACTAGCTAAAAGAGATTAATTATATATCAATATGCATATTTAAGCTAAAATGTTATAGGTACCGACATTTTATGCAGCCGACAAACATTATGGAGCTTACAAAAATACCAAATTTTCTTTATTAATTAAAACTTATTTAGTATGCAGACTAGCTAAAAGAGATTAATTATGTATCAATATGCATATTTAAGCTAAAATTTTGTAGGTACCAACATTTTGTTCCGACAAACGTTATTGAGCGCCTGTTTGTGTTGTTTTAAATATTTAGTAGCAATAAAGATAAAATGCTGGTTTCAATGTAATTTTATATGGGATTTTCGTAAATTTGAATACACAAATGGAATGGATACATTTTAGAAATAAATTACGAATATTCGTGCATATTTGAAATTATTAAATCGGATTCTGTTAACATTTTTAATTCACATGCAAAGCATAAGGCTTATTGCTGAATTTTAATATGTCAATGTAAATCAATCAATGTATCAATGTAAATGTTTGTTTCAAATAAGTTATTGGCATAAATTAAAATGTTTATACATCAGACAACTTTATCATTATCAAATTTTAAGACATTTTCTTCAATGAATAATAACTTAATTACTGTAGGGCCCTTAAATATAAGAAGCTATTACATTAAGAGCTTTTCATTTCGTTACCTCAAAATTTATGATTCAGATGATGGTGCCTAGTTAGCTTTATCAGGTAAATCAAATTTAAATTAAATTTTCTTCAAAGCAGAAACCTAATAATTTTATACAGATACGGTCTTCTATCTACGATCGTCATGAAATAAGTGGAGTAGACAGATAGACTTATTTATACAATATTATTTATGCTTTCTCTGATCAAAGCCACTTGATTCTCATTTCTGTAAATATCTAAAACACTTGGGGCAAATTCACATACGCAAAATATACAAATATTTTCACAGTCAGGCAGATTTTACATGCCTGACATGTAAAATCTGCCTGACTGTGAAAATATTTTTGTTTAAAATATAGAAGTAGCAAATGGGCGTGCCCTCTATTTTTTGGTAAATGGCTACTGCCGCCCATGGAGATAAGCAAGCATGGAGATAATCTGCTACAAATATGTATGATGGTATATATTTTTAAACCATGCAGTATGTACCACCCTCCCTCCCAAAAAGGATGCGTGCAGATGCAAAAAAAAAAATATACACCACCTTACGTTAATATGTATGGTAGTGCATATTTTTATATTGGTGGTGGTCCACCAACACGTGTTTCGCTCCAAAACGGAGCATCATCACGGTAAGTTGACTCTACGACGGTTAATTGTTAAAAAGTTACGCAAAGTAAAGCCTGATACAATTAAGAATCCCAGATAAGATAAGATTCTTACCTTAACACGTTCCCTGCGGCACAGATTTTTCTGTACTTTCCATTACTGCGTTACGAGTTGTTTTAAACCTCGTCCTATATCCGACATTGTGGCGGCACGAGGCGTGTTAAATCCCACCGCCCGAAGGAGACTAAAATCCTTTTTTTGGCGCCAAATAAGACAAAATCGACGGCTTTTGTCTTGATTATTATTAACAATGAGTTGATTAACCTAAAACTGCCGCCGCCCTTGGTTAAATTCGTTACTTTAGATTCTATGGGTAAAATAAAATGTGGGTCTAATGCACCTCGGACCGCACTGAAAAATGGCAGGTTTCCATATAATTTAGTGATGGGAAAATAAATATCGATTTTATTTTATTGTTTTTATTTATCAACGTTATGGACAGAATGAATACAAAAAGGGGAAAAGTTATGGATGTTTTTCATTGAAACATTTCAGACAATAAGGTTTTTTGCAAACAGTGCATTCCGTGAGATTTTTTTTTTTGTTTTTTTGTCTGCCTCACGACATGTCAAGAATGTGCGGAGTTTTTCGTAGCATCCGACACATCTCTTCTTCTTTGGACCCTTATCGAGATGATGTGCTTTCTTTGCAGTGGATTCTGAAAAGTAGGAGCGAGTAGATTAGGGTAAAGAGTAATCGGAATACTCGGTAACGATTTTGCCTACGTTTCCTATATCAATAATGTAGCTACTTAACTTTTGTTTGAACCATAACAGGAAACGTAATTATCTATAATGTAATTTCTTACTATACGGATATACGCCTAGCCTGCCAAGTCTCACTACTGGACTTTCACCTAGACAGAGTATATTTGTGACTTACCTGTTTTTGAAATATCTTCCTGTATTCTGATTCTGGCTCAGATTTTTCAACCGGTTTTTCTTCATCTTCCTCCATGATCAACTTTTTTCGGCAACGTTTCGACATGATAATTTTCAACATAAAGACAGCGGTCCTACTTCGTCGCTACGCAGCCTCGACTGCGTTGCACAACACTAACCACGTGAAGCTAGCGTGGGGTGCGGTACGAGGTGCGTGGGGAAACGAGGCGTTCCCAACCTCGTTCCGCACTGTGTTAGCATTATTATTTGTTCAGTGCGGTACGAGGTCTAACAAACCCGACATTACGTTGGTGTACCATAGAACTAGGAATCAGTAGCACATCACAAACATATAGTTATCACTCTCCTACACTGAACCAGACGGAAGTTATGCCTCTCGCACCACAGAGAAGTTAAAGTTTTTTCTTACCGCTATAACGACCAGACATGGACGAGGTGTTTTAAGCCGCGTTCCGCAGCTAACGTGTTAAATCGGTAATGGGTTGCTACTCCTAAGGACGCCTCAGAAATGTGTGTCTTCCTTACCCGCACCCTTCCACACCCTTCAAACCACAACAAAGTAGGGCTTGATACTACTATTATTACGCAGAAGTAAGAGTGACGGTGGTAACCATAAATATCTGCATTTTTCATCAGACCTATACGGATATTGCACTAAGCGGGTCATAAATTCATTAAGAATATACTATGTAGGTTGATACGAAAGTGCATGGCAGACATTTTGGTTACGATTTATTTTTGAAGACCTGGAAACACGAAGTTTGTGTGATAAATCAGTGAGTGGCGCTGTGACGGCGGCGGGCGGGCGCTGCGACCCTATCGGGTTATTTTCGTCTCGCTTCAGGTGAGCTGCAACTCCAGGTTATTTTTGCTGCACTAACTTTGCTAAATGTTATATTTCAACTGAAATACTGGTATCTCTGGGTAGCACTTAGTTTGTGTATGTAAGGGGTAAAGGTAATGTGAGGGTTAAATTAGAAAATTGATAGTGCCCTCCTTTGTCGTAACATCTGCTCCAATAATCAATTGATTGCAGTCCTTCTTATGTTCTAATGTTGGGTATGGGTCATCTCACAAATGGAAGAGGCCAGCAGCATACTCCACTCCTGCTACAATTTAGATTGATAGAGTGTGTATAGTTTAGTGAACTCGTATAGGATAGATAGAACCTTTCGTAGGGCCATAGTAAGCAACAATTATTACCAACGACTTAATAAAAAATTAGGATACATATTTGTTCGGCGTTCCAGCTTAGTCCTCAGGGGCAGCGGCGCATTTGTGACCGAACTTACGTAGGAATCCAATCTCATCTGGTGTTGATGACGGATGTGCATGGAAGGCAGAAGCCACTTATCTCCAGTAGGCCTACACGCTTGTCTGATATCACAAAAATTAAAATGAAGAATGCTAGTAAATGCGGTAATGGCTACAGTGTTTTAGGTAACAGTTTATCGCTAAACGGGTAATTTTTATTCCGCACGTAATGTTATTTACATGGCGCTTCAAAACTGTTTATGACGCTCCTCGATTTCGTCTGGAACGCCATTACATTTTGCGCACATTTAACTGTACCGTGAAATACTTAAAACTATTGTATTTAGGTGGAAATAGTATGTTGTATTATTAGAAACAATTCGAGATTCTCTGCATTATTAGGATATGACATAGCACCTAGTAGTTACAGCAACTAACATAATCTATCGTGGTCAGGTTCGGAATCATAATTTATAACTAATTACCAAGACTGAAATAAATAAGTCGTACGAAGTACTTTAATGTATTTCGAAGCGAAGTTTGAAAGATTCACGTACACTCGAAGTAAGTGACTGTTATGTATTTCGTAAGCAAAGCATATTACAGTTAAAATTTTGTTCTTATAAATGTAAGGTAAATATGCACAAGTTACATTCTATGAACAGCAAAAATAACGTTCACAGCAGTCAAAGATGCTGACAGTACCGTAATTTGAACCGTAATAGAAATTGAACTACTCGCTTACTACTGTTTATTTAGGTTCTGCCAGGTAAGCTGAACATACTTGCAATGCACTAAAACGGTTCAGTTTAGCGCAGTTAAACGACGCGTCGATTCAAGTGTAACGTCGTTATTTTGCGCACATTTTAACGTTATATTTAAGTGCGTTGTAAAATCTGTGTGCGAATAAATATGCGGTGGAGTTTATTTATATATTAGAAAAAACAAAGCAGCGTTTAACACTGCTGTTATGAGTCAGAAACAGGTGTGGCGGTGGTGCCACCGGAGATGAACCACAAAGTGTTCTTCCGAAGGAGGTGAGTTCGTCAAGGAAATCTCAATCTGTCTAAAAATCTTTTAGCTCGCTAACTCTTTTAGTATCATTATCTTTCTTAGTAAGGATTAAATAATGAGAATCATAAGGACTAAAGATCTTACGGGATTAAATCCAGAAAATGGTCCCTAACGAAGTTAAGCCTTTCTTGCGAGAGGCCTTTGTCCGGTACTTGACTTCTAAATTATTAAAAAATTGAGTAGGTGGCTTCTAAGTAACTTCTTCTTGCTACGTTCTTAATAAACATTTATTCGATCACTACTATTTCAAAACGTAATAAAATTGTCATGATACGGATAGTTTTTACGACTTTTTGTAGCGAATGGACGAATATTAGCAACAGGAATCACCAATATTTCACCGGCTTTGAAGGATTTTTTGCGACTTTTTTGAAAGAACCTCATATCATAGCTAACAGTGAATACTAACCTAAAATTGTATGTATGATTCAAATTGTTTACTATTTCGACCAAAAAAATATATCATTTATGTATCTTTGGAACTACATTGTAAAATGTTACTATAGTTATTCAATTACGATCTGTTGTGTTATAGAGACCTCCTGATAGCAGGTTTTACAAGTGTATTTCAAGGATTCACCTTTTATATCCGTTCAATTGTTTACCATTGAGGCTTACCATATAACCATATAGAAAGATTTCTTTAAGTTTTTGTACTTTACGTAGCGTATAAACCATACGATATATTTGAAAATAGTAGGTACGTCCCTGTAGTCCCGGGAATAGAATAGGGCTACGGTATCCCCTGCCTGTCGTAAGAGGCGACTAAACGGGGCCTTCCAGGGTCGCAGGTGGCAAGTTTGGGAGGTCGAGCCATCTGGCAAGCAATCCAGGAAGGACGGCGGTGTGTGTGGTCGCATACCGTCGTAAACACCAGAAGCTGTGGCGTGTCCTGAGGCTCACCTAAGCGGAGCCCGAAAGGGCAACGCGTTCAGAGGACTCCAGTTGCATTCCGTTGGAGATCTCTGAGTCCTCTTAGCAATGCTGAAGACGGCCTCCAGGGGGGTTTTAGTGCGGTAAGAATCCCACATAACCCTGCGTCGCTCCCACGGCACCGGTTACCTTTTGAAGGTTTCCCTCCAAAAAAAAAAAGATTTGAAAATAGTAAGCAATAATTCTTTATTCGTAAATTATTTATACACACATAAATATGATAAAATGCGGTTAAAATGGCCACAATTAATTCCTGCGATAGCTGGTATGAAATATTTCACAAAATTAATTTGTATTAATCTCGAGCGAAATCGAGATTTTAAATACTTCCATTTTCTGTTCCCACGAGTCCCGTCTGGCCGTAATGAATGCACTATTACACTGTATTTGTAGTTTTATTGCACGTGAAGACTCTTTCATGTCGTATTTTTGAGCTGGGACTGCAGTATCTAATTATCTCTATACAGTATTCTAAAAATGACTACAAGTGTCTCATTTCGTTTCTAAATTTACCTAAGTCGGTTTTATACGTTGCCTGTTAAAATAAAGGCAAATGTCAATGCCTATCTGTAACTGATCAGAAATAAGCTAAAAGTCCTACCCGAAGTTGCTGCTCCTGAAGACTCAAAATATCTTTAGTTATCTCTACCTTGCGACACCCTTGAAATCAAAGCTTATTCTAAGATCGAAGCAGATGTGGTGGTTGTGCTCGCTGCATGCTCGCTGTAGAACCAAGCAGAGTTCTACTATCTTTAGATTTCGTTGCACTTGTATTACATTTGCTAGGATAGTACGAAAAATTATTTCGAATATATGGGCTATTCAAATTTAGTTTCAACGGGGCTTTGAGCCTCGAAAAACGTTTATCGTTATTAGTTTACTACCGCATAATAATAATGTTAATTCTGCATAATTTGATGACTAAGCGAGCATAACATTGACCTGCACTTTGACAATTAAGTTTTACCTTCCAAATGAAATGTAAGCAAAAGAAACGTATGTTAAATAAAGAATTCGCTTGCAAATTTACGTAGAATTCTCACGTTTAGTTTTACATGTAAAAGTGCATTAATAATTGCATGAAGTTAGTAGGTGCGGGGTTATTTATAAAGCAATTACGCCAGTGGCCGGTGACTCGCTGTCGCATTATTTAGAGCCGAGACAGCTTGTATAGGTTAATTGAGCTGTAACCGTCTAAGCTATTTTAGTTATAAGGGATTATAAAGCTATAGAATTGGAGAGTGTACTTTATACATATTTGAAGTATTGACCTGCTTATAAATGTAATCGAGGTGTGCTCAAAATGTCTGAATTAGAAGTGTTACAAAATGAAAAAGATAAGATAAAAAAGTTAAGATGTTAACAGCTTCCGTATCTTGCAAATGTGTATCTTTAGGGTCATGGTTATTCGTTCGTTGCGTAATATCGCTTAAGCAACGCAACGCCAGGAACAAGCTATGCTGCTTAGCCATTAAGTTGTGCTTAATGCGTCTTTCAAAAGTTGCTCGGTGACTATTAGATCGTGCGTCTACAAACGTCTAGTGGCAGATTATTCGTAGAAAATGTAGCATATACTGTACCCTTCATATGAGTTTTTACGTTTTGGCAAAAATGACTGTTTTGGTATTTGTTTACGTATTTGCGCATACGTTTCTATAGCGCCCCTAGCGGTTCGTATCAGAACTGATTGGAAATATATGGGAAATACGTAAAAAAAAACAAAAACAGTCATTTTTGTCAAAACGTAAAAATTCATACTAAGGGCTCGTCGACATTGCAAACATCAAATTGGAGGCTCAAGCGACAGCGCTTGTTACGAATTTCATCGCTCAAGCAACTTGTCAGTAGCTCGAGCGATGAAATCTATCACACGGTAGTTGTCAGCGGGCGATCAGTCTTACAAAAATTGCATAGATATAAGTAGTTTATTGTATTTCTTTGCAAAGGTACATAATAATATACACATACATAAGGTGAAGTAATTACCTAAAGTCGAGAAAGGAATTGGAATACAATTCTTATCTGTATGTTATTGGAATAAGGTAATTAATTATTGTAATTAGTCTGTTCAGTCAAAAGGTATTAATAGACATTCGATTAGTTACACGTACAGAGATACGGTCTACACTTGTAGATTAGAAAACATAAATTGTCTAATTATATAATTAAGTCGAAAGAAATATCTGTTTTAACCCTGCATAATTTCGACAATACTTTAGCTTGAAAGTTTTCAAAAATAATTATTGTAGTAAAGTGTAGCGAGCTTATTTATTTTCACAGCAATTATACCAGGCAGCGACGTCCAGTAAGGCTATATATCACAACGCACGGCAGATAAAATTTATGCTCTACGAATAGCATTCCCAGGATTTTGCTTTAAATATAATGCAGCAATCCTTAGTGGGTTTAATGTTATTTTGTCCCATTAACAACTTGCCCAGATGTGAGTTGAATTTCTAAAGGAATGTAGATATAGTGAGAATCTTCGTTGTTATGTCATTTCTGTCCTATAGTAAGGCACAGGTCTGTCAGAGCGAGAAGGGTTTAAAACATAGTCCATCACACTGGCCAAATGTTGATTGGAATTATTCATACACCCTTGAGAACTTTAAAAAGAAGAACTTATAACTTTTAATAATCCAACAATTAATCTAAACGAACTTCTAGTACGCTCGTAACTTTGTCATTAGAAGTTTAGACTTTAGATTTACACTCGGACCCCCCGATTCTGAGGGCGAATTGCAAACCACTGGGCTATCACTATTTTTTAAAGTGCGAATCTTAATTAACTGAAATTCATCTCCATTTTGCTGGACTACGATGTCAAGTAAATCCGAGTATCATGTCTCCATTTACGGTCTTAAGTGTGACTAAAACTTCTTCTTTTATAAAAAAAAACATTTTACAAAATTCTTCGACTCGTTTATTTACTGAAAATTTAACTAATTAAATATGCCCGATTTTATAGCAACTCTATTGTTGATCCTAATATTTTTGAGTTCGCCCTAAAATAAAACCCTAAACCACAACGCAGATACGTGTGTTCCCTTTGTGTAAGTAGTGGAGTAGTTTCTCATGATAAAAGGGTTATATTTAACAGTATAATGCCGGGTCAACGGAAACTGCATTGTTTACGCTTGCTAAGAATAGGGTTAACTGGGGAACTATCAGCTTTGACTTTACCACACAGTTGTGAGAGCTGCTATCTTTAAAAAGGTACATGCATTGTTTAATGAAATATTTAAAAAATGACCAATTGATTTGTAAGTAAAGTTGTTTCAATGTAAGTTTCAGTTCAGAATCGTTATAAATATTAATAGTTTTTGTAATCAGAAATTATTATTTAAATAAAAATATTAATTATTAATTATAGTATTCTATGGTATGGTATCGGCCTTTAGCACTACCATGAGTTGGCATAGAAACGCCACTATAGAAATTGTAAATAGAAAACTATTGTCATTTTGCTAGTGAATAACATAACTACTATCGTTACGGTATTTCTTGACAACGTCTGTCAAATTAATGACTCATGGGACCGAATTTGTATAGCAATAGATCATAATGACATTCGCTAGCGATTTGATTTCGATAGGTTTTTTACGTATCGAGTTACGACACTACGGATTTTACTACTACGAGTAACCACCAGAGGCGCTGTACTATTTTTCATACATTTATTTTACGCAGTCGCTAGCGAGTAATACTTTTGTAAACTCATGGTAGTGCTACTGGTGTAATAATTTTATAATTGAAAATAGAGTGAATAACACCTATTACATACATTAATAATCTATATAGGTAGTCTAACAGCCCAGCGTAAATCAATCATTTATTAATCTATAACCTACTATTTATTTGTAGACACATCAATGAAATGTCTTTTGTCTATGGTATTTTGTTTCTGTACTAGACGATTCACTTTAAGATATAAGACGTAAACCAGATCATATTATCATCATATACCAGTATCATATTATTAATATTAATCAAATTTTATTTACCTCCGTCATAAGTTACAACTTCAGGACTGTTATTAAACGGTGACAGAGCAAAACAAGAAAATACTTTAAAATACGTCGCAAAATACGGACGGGAGATAAATACCAAGTATTATTTCGAGATCATACCGGACCACGGTATTCCGGTGAAATAAATAATATTGTGCTAAAGTCCCCCAGATGACAGCTTACAATTCAACTAGCTGTCCCGGCGTTAGTTATAGCGACAGCTAGTCCGGTACCACAACGGGATTATAATTGCTTTATAAATAAACTTGAACATTACGTAGCAGTAATGCTCTAGGATCTAGACAATTTGGGGCATTTAGTCTACAGTTGTGTAACGGGAAGATATAAACGGAATACGTATGGTGTGGCGTAAATTGAGTGATGCTGTCGTAAAGTGAGTTAGTTGTACCTAAAGATTTAAAAACAATGACTATGAACTTTAAATTTATGATGCTCATAATTATCATTTCTTTTAGTTTGTGTGTGATTATAGATGTGGCTATGAAATTCATTGGAAAATAAGTTACTAATCCGATATAGAGTTCTCATTAATGTCGGTCATATACAGTTTTGATGGTGATAAAACTCTTCGGTTCGACTTGGGAGGCGTCACCGCTACACCGACTTCTACGTAATAAAAACAGGGTTAACCGCTGCTGTATTCTGGCTTGAAAGGTGTGGTAAGATATCCGAGGCGTTTAAAATTGGTCTTCGCGGGAATTAAAGAATCTGTTGGTAACTTCATGACTCTTAATCTTTTCTGAAGTTGACTACATATGTCGCAGTTGCCAAAGGATGAAGTTCCATCCACATCAACCGGACCCGTGGCGGTCCTCCACGGTTCGGTTTGAACGTTCATTTTTGCCGCGTACGTGCAAAATGTGGAATGAACTTCCTCCTGAAGTATTCCCTCAGGACTATGACTATGTTTAAAAAGAGCTCTCCTTCAAAGCCGGCGATGCATTGGCGACTCCTCTGGTGTTGCAAATGTCCATAGGCGACGGTGACTGTTTTCTATTAGGTAGCCTGTCTGCCTTATAGTTAGGTTACATATAAAAAAAGCTGTCACTACAGCAGTTTATCACCTGGACTACATATGTTTGCTACTTCTGTATGTTAGAACACCTAGTTTGTCTCTACTTCACAACACCTTATAACCAGGTCACAACGGCTAAGCGCTATTATAAGACAAAATAGATAAAGCGATGGTGCTTTCGCAGTAAACCACAAAGCATTCTATCACCTTTCAATTCTACACTGATATTAAATTGTATAACCCCAAAATAAACTGTTACTGTTGCCTTTTAAGTAAGACAGTTAACTGCAGTGCAACTACGTAACTGTCCAAACATTCTAAGTTATAGCGACAACGCTATCCTAGAGTGCTGCTACGGGAATATAATTGCGTTGTAAATATTCTCACGAAATATACGTTAAAAGTTTTTAAAATAACTAACTTCTCAGCAAAAATTCACGTACTGACAAGTGTGTTGGAAATATTTGGACACAAACTTTAATAAGACTATAGGCAAAAGAACATGCATTTGTATTTAAATAATTATAATTAATACTGTTACTTTATAATAATTTTGTACGCCAGTGATGACAAAATGTATTGTATTGATAAAATAAATGTATATTAAGCATTTCACAAAATAAATTTGATTTGATTTGATTTGCAGTCCACCTGACGATGTCGCTCGGGAACATTTTACATGAACACCAGATGTGATTAGAGTATTATCTAATGTCAGCGTCATGTGCTACCCCTGAGGGCTAAGTGGAATCGCCTCGAATAAGTCTCCCTCTCTTCCCATACCTTTCAAATCTACTCAACTCAGCAGCGCTTAATATTGCTGTTAAAGGTAGTACATTTAATTTTATTAAATTCAGTAAATACTATATTCCTCATTCTAAAATGAAACATCACCACAAGAGAATTAAAATCACAATTAATTGTCATAACTCTCTTAAAACTCAAAGGATTTCAGTCAAAAACAAATCCACATTGTGCATGGTTCAAAGGGGCCTCAAAGGAATTCGTTGCTTAGCTCACTCTGGCTTGCAACAATTCGAATGTGTGACCTATCCTTGCATCAGAAAGGACTTGATTGTCTTATTGCGTTTAATTTTCGCCGACAAAATGTAGGAAAAATTTTTGAAGACTACACATTTCATAATGTTTTCTTTTTATCAAAATAGTGCAAAATAACCTTAAGAATCTTAGATTTAAGATGTTTCCTGAGAAAATATCATTCTAAAATTTAAACTCTAAAAGTAAGAAAAAACCTCATATGATCTTTTTAATTTATATTGGCGAAATTTGGCTTTATATGTAGCATTGTAACAATAGATAGCTTTTGATATGAGCGGCCTAGTTTTCCATTTACAGCCCATTAATTGTTTCAACGTATATTATTAAAAGAGATGTTGAAATTCCCTTTGTTTCTTTTCATCCTAATCCCGCGTTTTACGCTCGAAATAACAGCAACATAACAATACTTAAACCCTTTTGTTTCACATCTCCGCATTCATAAAGTGCGTTAAAAATACATAAATACGGTTATAACTCGGTGTAGCGTTATATTAATCAAGGCGGGTATTTCTGTTGGTCCGTCACGGGCGTCGGCTTGATTTATATAGCTCATTACGAGCGGGGATCATGCTAGGGAATGTCTTCTGCTGTTATGTCGCCCTGGTACTTTTAAATCGCTCTGCGTATCGTGGGCGGAATATATTTGCGTTTTAAAAGATTGTGATGGTGTTTGTTGGTTGAAATTGGGTCTTGTTTTTAATTATTTTCATATTTTAAATGTATCTAAAATAATAATGCAAAATGCAAAATTTAAAGTTATGATTGGATAGTATTAAGATACTTTTTAAAAATATTTATCTGTTTATTTTTGTATTAAAATAATACTAACTTAATTATATTTTTTATGTAAAAATAGGTCACTTAATCTTGATGAATTTTATTAAATTAAAGTACAATACATTGCATTACTTAGGACACCAAACAAATTTAATTACTTGATAGATCTATCACAAATACAAATGAGTGAATAGATGTAGTGTAAATAATGTTCATATCGTTACATTAAACTAACTAGCACATAGCCTTAACGGTCCCTAGGTATTCGATTATTATATTATTTGAAATATTATTTATAGCTGTTGAGATTATTCAGTTGAATATTTATTTAAATTCACTGTCTGATAGCAAAATGTTTGTATATTTCCATCAAAATGGCGCGCTCCGTGACATTCGTTTCATAGCTCATTAGGCCGCGGGATCATTATAGGTACTATTTTATTGCTATTATACTATTATTATATGGTTTCTTGGTATTCCCACTCGAATATTGTGAGGAGTAATTAAAGATATCGTACCTTCCAATAAAAAAAAGATATATAGGTACATGTTATTTTATTTTATGTTAAAGCTGAGAACATAAAAATCTAAGTATATGGCTGGGAAAATGGCTGTTGTAAAAACACGTACAGATTACTTGACTTTTTATCCTGTAAATGCAGGGCAGGTGAGGGACCGAGGCGGAGGATGATCCATATATTTTTAACTCAAGGGACGGTATTATTTTTTGTATCGGTTGATGGTAGGTACTATAATATAATTTTAGTCGATTTGTTAAACAAAATTAAAACAACCTTTTGGTGACGTCAATTTTCGTATCATACAGATAAATAGAAAAATAATTGATCTTCGGTTGGGTTTAACTAGTTTAAAAATTAGTTACAAGATTTGACCTTCACTTATATACAAATTAATAGACCAAGTTAAATAATAGCTTGTAACAAAACTGAGTAACGAAATTTTCATAAATTAAAGGATAACACTCAGAGTATACGTTAAGTGCTCCAATTATTTATTAGAATGTGTGAAATTCACGTGAAATTTCAGTAAACGGTTGAAAATAGTTTTAATTGAATATGCTTTGTGTCTAAAAACCGCATACAACGGTAAATTTAATTGGATCACTACAAATGTAACCAGAATTTTGTGACCTCAAAAACGACTACAGGACAATGGAATACAATTAAATTACAATGGTTACTTGTAATGACCAATTCGACCACGGTTAAAATTAGATTTTATGTCTGAAAAGTTTCATAATTATAGTGAAATAATTTTATTTAAAATAGTTTAACGTAGTTCAAATCCTTTATATTTTATTTTTTATGTTGAAATCTTATAAATTAGGTCAGTGAGACGACTTTTCCCTCAGTCTTACCAGAACAAAACCACATTACATCGGCGTTGTAAAGCAGAAAACAATTCAAAATCCTTCATTACTTTATTCTGTCTGTATGTTTATCACATGGACGATAATTTTCGTGTGAGCAAAAACAGGTGACAATATTTTTTTTCCTTAATAATTTCATCTGGCTTGATTGTTTTAGGTCGCTAAAGATGCAAAAACTTCGAGGACTAAAAATTTTCTTTAGAGATTTCCAAATTAAAGTTATTTCACTTGTGTTATCGACCCCGAGAGATATAAATATCATTGTCTATGTTTAATTGTATAAATATAACATAACATAATATTAAACTCATTTTATACATGTAAACACAACAGTAAATAATCCTTAGTTTTAATTATTTCCCACACATAATATATATTCAATCCACGAAGCTCACTTTCAATACCAACGTATCGTTAACAATCAATCCAGAAGTTTCCCGAACGAAGCTTTTCATTTCCGCATTTAAAATCCAGAGCTTTCAATTCCATACATTCACGTTTTGTACATTCATCGCTCCGAGTCGACATGGGGCTTGGAACTTTTAAACAAGTTTTAATTAGCGGTATAATTGTAGCAGTTTCAAAGGAAAAACAAAATAACGAGGCTCTCTCGAATGTGTATTAAGCTCTTGTCTCATTATGAATGAGTAGCGAGTAACGTTGCATAAATCCGTTAAGCGAGAAAAATACCTAACTTCGGCAATGTGAAAGGGGTAAATGTAGACAAAATGTTCTACTATTTTTTAACTCATATTTTACTCTATTCTACTGTACCATATTATATATTCTTATTATAATATATTTAGACAAACGCTTATCTTTATTGTTTTAATTATTTTTTCGGTATAAATATACAAAATTAATATTCTAAGATAGCTATAACTATTGACATAATGTACAACTTATTATACACAATACCAAAAGTAAAATACAGAAATATTCCGTTTATTGTAGTGCGGGTGCCTTAACTCGGTTCAGTTTGCAACATAAAGAATCGTTTGCATATAACCTAAACGTAAGGTTTAACCATGTGATTGTTTAATTGGTGCTTTATTATAATAACATTTGATATTAACTAAAAAAAAAACAGTTACGCATGGCATTGATGTTATATTTATCTTTGACTAAAATCCATTTGATGTCATACTTCTGAACTCAGGTCTAATTCCATTACGGGGATATATTATAATGAGCATGGAGAATTCTACTTCAATAATTGCTTCATATTTGCTACAAGAATAATCCACCTGTACGTATGCGAGCGGCCAAGAGGTGCACGTTTGCGTACTTGCGTGATTGCATGTGTGTTTTTATGTTTGTTGCCTATGATTGCGTGTAGATGTGCATATATGTGTAGATTTTTTACACTTTTAAACCCGAGTAAAACCACAGAACATAACGTGTATCATACGCATAATTATAGTAAGTCAAATAAAAGTTAATTAACAATTTTACGTTCCAATAAATTATACGTTATTATTTATTACAATATTTGTAAGTTCTGGTGAATAACCAACGATGTCTATGAAATGGGTTCAAAATTAAATTGCCGGCTATACAGGGTGAATTTTTCAAACGGGCCTTCAGGGCCAAATCCGAAACTATAAGGATTAGCGAAAAATGCTGAAAGGAGTTACGAGGCCGATTTTGCTAAAAACTTATATATGTTTCTAAAGAATTATACATAAATCATTTGTTATGTATAATCCATAAGGATTAGTATGCCAATGTATGGAAAAATATGTATTTTCTGCAAAATTTTCCTTTTCCTTTAATTTGTCACATAACATTACTTTCCAGATTTTGATCCTTATAAGCAACACTATCAAATAGTGGAATAATATAGAGGTGTATTTTTTTCAAAATGAACTCGTTCGATTCCCGGCTAGGGAAACATTTATTTTAAAAAAGTAATGATGCAGTTTTAGTTTTTATGAAAATCGGCCTCGTAACTCCTGTCAGCATTTTTCGCTAATCCTTATAGTTTCGGATTTGGCCCTGAAGGCCCGTTTGAAAAATTCACCCTGTATATCCCGGGTTCCATTACAAAGTAATTATCAGATGCAAATTAACTTATTTTATGTTTTTGATCTCAGTATGCAATAAATATTGCGTAGATACATAATTATCATAATTTTAAAGTGGGTTAATCCTTTGTGGTTTGACGGGTAATGCCCACAGTTTCTACCTTATACCAGCCGAATTTGCGCCTATTTGTCTGTATTCGGCGAGTATGCTATATGACGCATAAAACACAATTAAGACATATACAGTTGCATTTAACGTACATGTTACTTATTTCACTATAATTTTGTTACTATAGTTAACTTAGACTATTAGTACTTATAATTTTATTTTACTTTTAAAGAAAAACCTACGTTATTCAGCAGTATAAATGAGTAGTGGCTAGTCTGATAGGGCATAGGGCACAAAATTAAAAATACCTATTTAGAGTCCACGCGAAGTCACCGGTACATCTAATTATTTAATAATTTTCTAATAACGAATAATATCAAAGGACACCGATAATTGTCCATACGACTGACAAAAAATCTTTCACATTTCCCAAAGCGTATTCATTTAATTAGGTTCACTGTAAGCCGTTTTTCAGAGGGCTTTGCTCCGAAATTGGTTTACTTTGATTTTGGGAAAAAAGCCATTAATAAGAGCTGTCATATCGAGGGCCGGCCACTGAGCTGTCGCTTTAATTTGATCCCGCACAAAGGGAGCCTAATAAGGAGGGTCCCAGCTTGGAAATCTTTATTATAATGTTACCCTGGGGCTTGTCATTTACACGGTAGTTCATTTATACACAGGTATTACGTGGAAGTGTCTTATAAAGGTTTGGAAACAACTATCTTTTAACTATCTCTTAACGCCCGTCATTTAAATGAAATATTGAGGCGCTTACTAATTGTCAGTTTTTTTTTCTTATGCTACTACCGGATCGGAAACACGGATTAACACATTCTGTCCAATTTTTGTCTACCAAACATTGAAATAGATAATTTCTAGTGCATTGAAATAATGACCGCGAGTGTATTGCTACACCAGAAACTAAAATGACGTTATTTGACGACTAGTATTTTAATTTTACCCAAAATATTGTAACAGTTACCAAGTGGTTGAACTTTTCTCTATAAGTGTTTTGTTTAATATCAATCGAAGTTCAATTTAACTTATTTACATTCAGATTTACTTAAAGTAAAAGAACACTGCCATTTGTATTTCGAAATGTTTTCAAACACAATATGTTACAAATAGATCCTAAAATTCAAGCATCGTAGTTTAGTTTTATTAGACTAAAACCTATTTCAAAACGCTAGTCCAGCGCTGGCAGTTATGTACTCCAAACTTTTAAAATTGATTCGGTGTGACTATAGCACACAGTCGTAAAATTTGGGAAAAAACTTTGGGTAATCATAAAATGTGTTACTGATATTTTCATAGAAGTGTTTTATGCATTTTTTCGCAATCAATGTTATTTGCTAAATAATAGTTCATTTTGCTTTTAATAAATTTCAATTTATATAAGTCGACGGCACTATTAAATTCCCCTTTACAATATGGGAATAATCCCCAACAGGATGCCGTATATTCTGGAATGGAAATTTAATAAACTGTACATACACAAGAAAGTATTTGTTTCCAGCGTCTCTCCATTCTACGTCAGCCGCCGTAATATCACGGATACCAAACTGTCAGCGGTTTGGTAGGCAAAAATTGTATGATTGGATTATCACGAGTAACTATAGGTTTAAATTTGTGAAAAAGTATATCATCAATTTTTACCTTTACTATTTTCAATTTATGTATGCCGAGGACTCTACTACATTTCCTCTTACATATTCGGGAATAATCTGGAGCAGGATGTCGTATATTCAAAAATGGAAATTTAATAAACAGTGCACACGGAAGTATTTGTTTCCAGCGTCTCTCCATTCCACCCCAGCCGCCGTAATATCACGGATGACAGGGAGATTGACGGCGCAGATTTTCTGGCAAAATTCACTCGTTTGGGATCGACTTCATCTGGTTTCGTTGCACAAACACTCCTTACTACTAACCGACTTTCCGGTTAGGTCCTACAAACAAACAAACCGAAAACACATCGTTTAAGATGGTATCATGAATATTTTGCTATTAAGAACCACAGATTGACAATTTCTACCTGCGAGAAAGTGTCAAATTTCGTTGTTTGGTATGTACCAAAAATGGGCGTAAATCAGTGCTAAAATATGTCATGATTATTAACTTTTACATGTTTCAATTTTTATGTGGCTACGGTACTACCACATTCCCTTTTACAATATTCATATATTCTGAAATGGAAATTTAATAAACAGTACATACTGAAGTATTTGTCTCCAGCGTGTCTCCATTCCACGCCAGCCGCCGTAATATCACGGATGCCGGGGAGATTGACGGCGCAGATTTTCTGGCACAATTCACTCGTTTGGGATCACTCGTCACTGTCTTCGTGTTTCAAATACTGGGAAGTGGAATTTCGTGTCAGTGTTTTGGGGCATTTTATAAAGATAGTTAGTCTGTTTTCTTTTCTTAAGGATGTTGTTCTTCTATACAAACAGAAGTCAATTAGCCTACTTAAAATTAAATATTAAAAAAGTTAAATTTGCACCATGCAAATGAGATTTAAATTGATCAGGTCAGAACAAATGGTACATTATCATCTACTCCACAATACACAATATATTTAGTATCTCCATTGTAATATATACTAACATTTCTCGTGAAATCTTTCAAAAGTTACAAATGTTTAGAGACTGAAACGTTCTACGAAATCTAATTTCAGATTATGTGTAATTCATTAGGATTAGACTTACGATTGTAATTCTAAAACTTAGTAGTGAATTGGATGATAGTATAACTAGAAATGAATGTGGTTACAAGAAGAGATTATAAGTTGAATACAGTTGGATGTGTGGAGTTAAGTTGGAGTTATCTATTGTTTGTTTACGCACGATAACGCGTCTGTAAACTAGTTTAGAATTAGGCACATAGTGCGAATTTTAAGCATACGAAATCTGCGTGCCTTAAAATAGATTAAATATATAGGGCTAACGTAGTTGAATGTCTTTATTTGCCTAGGCTAATCATTTAAATTTAGTTTCACTTGGTGCTGCGAGGTTTCAGAACGCTCATATACACACTGTGTTAATATTTTATTTTTATTTGTGTTGCTGTTTATAAAAGTATTTGGAAACTTGCGTGTCTGATTGACTGAAAGTATTAAAGTTTGATCACGAAATACAACGAAATAATGAATCACATTTATGTATTGACAGTATTTTGGAAGGCAAGTATATAGTTATTGTACCTAATATGGAGAGTCGTGGAATGAGAGTTGCTATACTTCCTGCCTTTGAGCTGGGCAAGCTTACTCTCTCAAGGAAAGAAAAGGCATGTATATTAGTACATTCCGAACGTCTTTTCAGTATGCAATGTTTGCCAAAACAAGACCCTTATCCACGAGAACGAAGTAGGAATACCTCATGTCAGTAGCTATGCTATAGTCTCTATATGTTCTGAAGTAGTAAGAATGTCGCAAATATACTTTGTGAGTAAAATATCTGTGCTGTCTGCAACTGGTAAAGGGGAGAGGTTGCTTTTATAAGTCAAGATTAAAACTTTGCGAACCTTACAGAAATGCAGGAACATAGGTGGACTTAAAGTCACATTGTTATGAAATATTTACATTCACAAAACTTCCTTAAAATAAATGTAATAAGGTACAGAAACATATGCACGCTTGATATGATTTTTTTTAAATTGAAATAGCACACGAGTATGCCTCCTGCAGTATATTGAGGGTAAATTATAATCAATGAAACCCATAAAAATCTTCATATTCAGAATGCAATCCTCCTAGGATGTAGATCCCCTAATTTTTCACTCATAATTCCTAATGAAATATGTAGGTAACCTCATGGAACAGAAAAAACAAGGGTATCCTCAAAATTAAAAAAAAAACATTAAAAAGGAACACCCCCTTTTTCAAAACCCACCTTCACAGGGGATGTTACTGTGACCTCCCCCACTCAAAATCAACATCACATTCATCATAAAGTACAGTTTTACCGAAATATTTTATCATAATAAAGATAATAAGGATAAGTATCCGACTAATTATAGATAGGTTATTATAATAATAGACGCTGTTTAGGAAGAAATAGACGTAACTATGGTAGAATAGGTACATTGTTGTTATAAGATAGAGCAAACGAGCATGCAGTCCTTCTGATGGTAAGTAGTTACTGGGTCTACGAACATCTATAATAATCAATAAGATTCAATTCAATTCATTTATTTATTGCAGGATAAGGTGAAATATATGGAATACATTAGTTTTGTGCTCCTATCCTAACCCAAAGGGTATGCAAATATGTCATAGGTAATAATTCTAATTAAAATTAAAATATAAGATATAAGATAAGGATCATTTCTGAGGTCGAGTACAGAGTCGTTGTTACTCGTGAGGACTAAATTAGAACCTCTCGGATAACTATGTCTTTCCTATCACACTCCTCAAAGAAGAATACTTTGCGTAACACACTCCAGAGTTTTGAGATCCAATCCATAGAGGGATTTACCACCTCCACAATGTATGTAACATAATATAAATATACTTAAATTAGTGACACCATAAGTTTGTTTATTATTGTAGTTTCAACGTAGCAATTAATATGTAGATTAAAACCAGCACTGTTTGCCGTGTCCAACCAAACATATTACTTTACGTTAATTACCAAAAATAGTACAAATTATTAATAGATCGGCGGTAAGTTCGCGCGATAATTAATTGAATACGGGTTGGAGGGTTTAATAAATTAAGTATTTTGGATTAATTTAGTATTTGGCAATAACTGTCTATTTGTGATTGCCTGTCATGTGTTGTGGCATCGAATATTATAGTTACTTCATGGAAATCTATCTACTAATGTTAACAGAAATCTATAAATTATACCGGGAGACCATCTAAAAACCCGTTTCTAGCGTGAAGCGGTTTGCGTTTCATTTGAAGGGAGGGAATTCCGGACTGATCGACGTGAAGCGACAATTTTACTCCTGAGGCGTGGTTCATTGGTGATCGGCTTCAAGTAGAACCTGACCTAAACGGAGTTAGTCACAGATATCCATGGGCGGTTTTGAAGGTGGTAGAACTTTGTACTCTGTTCGACTCTGGCGGCACCACCTCCGCTCCTATTTCTGCCTCATAACAGCAGTGTTAAGCGTCGCTTTGTTCTGGTTTAAAGGGTGTGGTAAGAAAGACTTACTATTCCGAGGCGTTCCAGCTTAGTCTTCAGGGTCCTCTTTAAAAACGCGCACTAAGTTATTCTCAGAAATATAAGTGAATAATTAAACTTACTATTCTTAAACCGTCAAGTACAGTTCGCAACTCACTACCGATGGCGCTCTCCAAGAATGTTTGAACTCTCCAAGTTTGTTCCGGCGGCTAATGGCCGTGTGTAGTGAACCGGGACCTAACTTATTTATACGGCTTTTTTATTCTAACGGTATTAAATATTGTTTTATATAAAGACCCAGTGTGTTGTTGGAGCCTCCTGGGTTCAGCTAATCCTCGAAATACTTCAAAAACACCTGCTTAAACCTTCGTATTTCGAGTACAATAAAATTAAATCAAAACAATTTGTTTCGTAATTTAAATGTTATTTTTATCCTACTGCGGAGGGTAATGTTTTTCGAGCATATGTATGTATGCATGCGTATGACTGATATTTTTTTTATAATATTGGAGTATCCGACGAGCATGCAGTCCACCTAATGGTAAGTGGCTACTGCCGCCCATGGACATCTGTAATCAACCCCAGATAGAATTAGATATTCCTACCTGGGGACTAAGCTGGAAGCCTCGGAAAAGTCTGTCTCCCTTAGCACACCCTTTAAACCGGTACACAGCAGCGCCTAACACTGCTGTTATTAGGTAGAAATAGGTGGGGCGGTGATGCCACCGGAGTCGAACCACAAAGGGATCTACCACCTTCAACAGATTTTAAGCATGCTCTACAGCCCAAACGGCTTGACGGGTCTGAACATTGTTATAAGGTGTCGTTGGAATCGTCTAAATGATGAGAGTGATAAATGCTATAATTCTAAGGAGCTGGGGTGATTTTTGTTTTTACAATAATAATATAAGGATATTTATTATGTAAATAAATTTGGAATACGGGATGGCCTTCGGAAATGTGCGTATACAAAGTACGAGAACTGGCAGATCGACTTGATCGTGTTGCTACGTCGATCTTCGTTGCTAAGGCCGTCTTCCTCTTCAACCTTATCTTTATCAAGCCGCTCTCTATCTTCGAGTACCATAGACTGTCGCATATATGGAAGAAGTAGCACTTTCTGCGTTCGATTTTGAGCCAAACCAAATCGAGAATCGAGAAAATGAGCAATCGATTAAAAACACAGTTTAACACACACGAAAGTTGTATTCGTGTGTATTTCCTGAATTGAAAACGTCATCAAAACGAGAACCGACTCTATCAATACACGAAGTATTGATAGAGTCGTGCTTAACTGAGTTTTCATTGGAAATGAACGCGAAAATGATGTTCGAATGATTCGGAAAGTTTTTTCCGGCGTCTAATGGACGCGGAGTCAATGTCGGAATGGATGTTTCGGTCGGCTTCCCGCAACCACCGTTATTTATACAGCCTGCTTTATTGAGAGTGACTGATTTATTGGAGTAGTGATAGAGGTTGCGGAGGAATTTGTACTTTAGCAGATTGGGGACGGACGCGAAAGAAATCTGTTTATTTTAGCGTTTGATGTTGTAATTTTTGAGGGTGTATTTTTGCTACAATACAGTAAACATAGATAAATATAGATATCTCACCGCCTTGTAATTGAAGGAAACTATTAAATGGCTTAAACGGCTGACAATCCTGTCGGCCATTTAATGGGTGTCATGGTGTAATTTACGCGGAACAATGCCGACATGTCCAATTAAGTGGTGCAAAAACACGAAATCGAAGAAAAAGTGCGGAGAAATATCGTTTCATTCGTAAATGATCTAAAAAGTACATTTTTTAAATATTTTTCAAACATGAAAATAGATGACAGTGACAATTTCAATTGTCAACACTGGTTATATTTTCTTGTTAGGAGTGAGTAATCTTTACTAATCTATGACAGTAAAAGAAATATATACGTCACTATTTAATATTCATAACGATGTAGGTAATATTATGATTAATGGCTATGTTTTTTTTTTTTTTTTTTTATAATATAAGAGTAGCAGACGAGCATGCAGTCCACCTGATGGTAAGTGGCTACTGCCGCCCATGGACATCTGTAATCAACCCCAGATAGGATTAGATATTCCTACCTGAGGTCGGCCACAGATGCGCCGCTACCCCTGAGGACTAAGCTGGAACGCCTCGGAAAAGTCTGTCTCCCTTACCACACCCTTCAAACCGGAACACAGCAGCGCTTAACACTGCTGTTATTAGGTAGAAATAGGTGTGGCGGTGGTGCCGCCGGAGTCGAACCACAAAGGGTTCTACCACCTTTAACTATGTTAACTATGTGACTATGTTACTATATACTTACTATATTAAGGCTATGTTACTAAATACAGTAATTGCTTAGTAACAAAATATTTGATTCATATTTTACTGAGAAATTACATAATACCTATTGAAAGTATATAACTTCAAATAACAGGCAGTGGTTTTTATTGTCTAGTTTATCTCTTTGTTAGAAAGACATTCCGCGCTACAGATATATTTCTTGGAAACATCTACTGAAGAACGAATCTACGTGGTATTTCTTAGAAATTGAGTAATAACTAACAATTACAATAATAATTTCTTCTTTATTCCTAATAAAATTAAGGACATGCCTACACTTACATTGCGTAGATAATCCATATTAATTATATATATAAGAGGCAAATGTTATTCTGTCTGTTATGTTTCCACGGCTTAAGTGCTGAAACGATTTCGAAGGAATTGAATATAGACATAGTTTAAGCCCTAGAGAAGAAAAAAAAACTACTTAAAAATATACTGACCTATGCTTAGGTGGTAGATCTCTTTGTGGTTCGACTCCGGTGGCACCATAGCCGTGGCAACTGCTGTTATTAAAAAGAATACCTAATAACAGCAGTGTTAGGCACTGCTGTGTTCTGGCCTGAAGGGGGTGGTAAGGTAGACATTATTTTCCAAGACGTTCCTGTTTCGTCCTCAGAGGTGCATCTATGGCCAACCTCAGATAGGAATATAATTCTATCTGGACTGCATGCTCGTCTGCTACTTCTAAATAATAATAAATATATATAGATTAAGGAAAAAAAATATGGTTACAATATGAATCTTTAATACGTGAACATACTCCATGTTATGGGAAGCTAAGAACGAAAATTCTCGTCTTAAACATCCACTCAAATCAAGTAGGTAAAGAAAAAGATCAAAGGTACAAAAATTTAGAAAATATACAACGACTGAAGAGTTTCTAGCTTCTACCGAAATTTGGCTGGGCGATTTGCAAATCCGCTCAGTAACAGGGTCGCAGAGTACCTACAGTCAGTCATTAAATGTACCAACATTTTACGGCCGTTCCCTCACTTCGATGGTCATGTTAATCTATAGGGTCCTGATCATAAAATATTGTAACAATCTATAAAACTTGTCAGAGGCCTTCGGGCGGTAAAACATCTAACGCTAATGTTACCCACTAACTCCAATCAATCTACAGTGGATTCGCTTGATTTTTTGTTATCGTAGGGTTAGGAGAGAGGTTGGTGCGTATTATTGAGACATTGATGTTACGCAGCCAATGTAGGCGAAGGCAGTTTTGTCGTTTAAGGTCTCAGAATTCTTTGATTTTTGATTGACGACACTCAAGTCAGTATGGCCTGTTACGCATAAATACGGAGATTATTTGAGACATTTGCGGCTTTTCCATTCAGTGTTTTATTCAGTATCCAAGCTGTCCCTAAGGTTTACTTTTGTAATCAAATACTGATTGGGTTCCTCTTATAATTATAAATCAGTGTATTTTTGTTCATAACAAAAAATTGCCGGCATATCCGTTTACTTGTAGTACATGAAAAAATCCCGGAATTATTTACTTATCAAATAGATAGTAGTAATATGTAAAGTTTCAGCTTTGTTCGATATTATTTAGCTTATCAAATATCGCGAAAGCTTTACATCCACGCGTAAAGTACAATTAGCTTGGGGCCGTTTAAATATCGGGAATATTCCCGATATCCGTGAACACCCCGCGTTATTCCCGACGCGAACATTTTGATGGAGCTGTCCGGGATTTGCGTTTCAATGTATCGCGATTCTGATTGAAACTATTGTGATTGGGGACGTTTGCCACATTGTATTTGAGGATTAATTACTACCCGACATTACGGAATCGGTAATATCCCGATTGGTATGTGGCTTTATCTAAATCTGTTTCGAGTTGACGTGGTCGTAGCTTATAGACCTAAGTACGAGTATATTGAATGTAAGTTCATTTGTTCTAGTTAATATGATTAAGTTCATTGGTTAAGCTTTATCACAAACTTTCAAGTAACGTCGTAGTCTTTAGTTATAGAATTTGGGAAATATTTTTATCAATAATGCAAATAGCATCATGAGCAATCTCTCATCATGCTGTTTGGATTCACAAATATATAGCTAACGAATTTATAGCTGGCGAGCGGGTCTGGTTAGCGAGTCCATTAAAATAATTAGTTACAATTTTACGCGGTATCGGTGTAATAATTGTTTGTAAAGTAGAATTCTTTCACTGCTTTCTGGTGACTGGGAATATTACCAATATTATCAGAGTATCGGAAATTAGCCCGCCGGCGAACAAACACTTTGGATTGCATTAGCGGAATAGTTTGACAACCGCTGACAGAATGTTTGCAGTCGGAAATGTGACAATTGTTACGATTGGTATCGCTCATGAGATTGGGTTTGTCGATACACTGTTAAGGCTGTCAATTGTCAGTCGCACTGACTAGTTTAATTAAATGTCGAGGATGTCCAACGTCTGCTTATTGCTGATGCAACTAGTATATCAGTGACAAACGAGAGATTTTGACTAACAATAACTGTCAACAAAATAAACATTGTTAACAAAAACAGTTTTGTTCCCTACACTGCACTATTACTTCTAGGTACGTCCCTTTGGATGTAAATACAAATTGATACAATTGTTATAAAGAAAAACAGTTTAGCTTGCTAAAACTGATGAAATTTTCAACAAATATAGTAAGAGTATTAATTGTTAGTTAAAGACGCAATTGCATAAACGATAACAATTACATAAACAACCATAACGAATGTTTCTACACGGTTTTATCAAGGTATGTATTAAATAACACGCATTCTTCGTAATTAGCATAAACGCATAAACTCAAGTACATCCATTGTTTACGTCACTCCAAAAGCCCTTTAAAAAGTAAACCTCAAAGCCTGAATGCAGTCAAATGCAGGCCACCCGGAAAACTAGTACTGAAGTAGCCGAATTACGGGCGTAATAAAAAGGGAATGAAATGTTAAATCAGCGGTGAAACTTCACTTTGCAAAGCCTGCTCGACAGTGTTGCCAGCCCTTCTGAACTGAAAAACAGTAAATCGTCCTAAAAAACCAGTAGAAAACAAAAAATGATTAAATGTTTATATCGACTTTAGAGGCACCGCTTCACCTATTTTTTCCTTATAAGAGCAGTGTTATGTGCTGTTGTGTTCCGCTTTAAGGGGTGTGGTAAGATAATTATAACAATCAGACGCGTTACTACTTACTTCGAAGAAGCAACGAATTGGGTGACAACCTTAAGTATTTAGTAACCTTAAGTCCATGAGAGGAGTGGCCACTTACAATCAGATCGACTGCATTCTCATTTGCGACTTCAATGGTATAAAAAAAGTAGAGCTGGTAACACTGATGCAGACGCGAACAGCTCACCTTTGACGCGAGCAGCTCAATTTCGACGCGAGCCGCTCAACTTCGACGCGAGCGGCTCGACTCCGATACTCTCCGCTCGACTTGCTGCAAGCGCCTGTTGAGCCGGCCGTGCTCGTAAAATGAAGGCAACTTCGTGAAAGTATATTTTATGAGCACTTTGATTAAGGAAAGTAATGCCGCAGCGCTAAATCGAGTTTCGGGCAGTCGAGCTGCGGGCTGCAGTGTTATATTACTCTGAATTAAACTGGAATGGGAAACTCGTTGATGAACTCTGTTACGGAAACTCGCACGTCCTGTTTAATTTTTATTTTGTGTCTGTGAAGTTTAAGTTGAGTCTGATAGTCGTGTAATTAAAAAAAAAAACAAAATCGCAATCATCGCATCGAAAGGAAGCAGAAGGGACGAGGTTCGACTGGAATTTGATTTATAAACTTCTCTTATATACTATATGTGTATATTAACCCGACTAATTACTCTGACCCGACTCTGTTATCAATACCGTTAGTCAAAAGTAAATACCGGAAAAACTCCTTCATGGTAAGATCTTGTAGATCCTTTAATAACATATCATATAATATAGATTAAGAAACCCTCATTTGACTTGATATATTACCACCAAGTGCCAGCTAACTTTATCCTTCGCTGACAGATACGATACATACAGTGAGAACATTTGTAAATTAGCCAAGAAAACTCATAGTTCGTTCACCTCCAGTGAGGTAACGATGACGAGAGCAAGTCTCAGAGGAAACTTATAAAGTCGATGACGTAACGTAATCTGAGTATAAAATTTCCGCCAACTCACATCGATAGCACAAAATAATTGTTTAAGTAATAGTCGAGCTCGCTCACGGAGAGTTCCGTACCCATCTTTTTTATCTTTAGTATTTTTTATCAGCCATAATACACAATTATTTTTGAAATTGTATACTATTTTCCAATACGGTTCAATAGTTATTACGAAAATGCCGAAACATAATGGTTTCTTATACGAGTACGTAATTATTTTTAACTTTTTTTTTACTTATACACACTTTATTAAAAATTCAAGAATCCATCTATTACGGATCAAGATATAGTACCCTCTGACAGACAAACAGATGGAAGGCTTAGTAATCGGGTTCCGTTTTTGCCTTCCAGTGCGAAACCCTAAAAATATCCTGTATAAATCGGCACCATAAAATCAATACGTATTATGACATAAATACTGCATTAAGCTTATAGCCGTGAGTGAATTTATTAATGTATACCAGTTACCGGCGCCAGTGTATCATGAATTTCCATTATGTTACCGTTGAGCTGTCTCCGAAGTTTGTGCTTTGTTCTGATTGTCACACTGTCAGCGAGTAACCGAATGACGATGGATTTAAAGCGAAGCGAGGGTGCTATTTAGGATGGCCGACACAGGTTTAAGTAAAATGTTATCTGGTCTTGTTTGTGTTGGGGTTTTAATAATAAATTTAAAAGCCCACATTAGAATTTCTTCGACTCAAAACTAATAAACTTGATAAGTAATTTGTATCTAGACTGTTTCGAAGTGTTCAGAGTTCAAATAGCTGTTGTGGTATTGTAAAGTCGAACCGCAAAAAGATCTACCATCTAATCTTAGGATCCATATTTTGTACTTCTCAGGTTTGCACTTTATTCAAGGAATTAATTATATATTCAAACATTTAAATAGTCACTTGAAAACTTTTTATAGCTTGATATTCAACTTTTTTATGTATGATTTTTATAAGTTTGAATATCTTAGAAGTTGAATGGCCAATCGTAAAACTTCAGAATCAAAATCAAAGGCAATATGAATATGAGTAATCACATTGTGCCGTACATTTCTTAGAAGGGTTAAATCATGGCCAAGTTAACCCTTCTTGACCCTTCTTCTTAACCCTTATAAATATGTAAATATAAAATTACCATTACCAATGTACATCTATATTATTGAGTCTAAACGTAATGTAGATAAATATATTATGGCGTCCCGAAATAAATTGGAAGTGGGACAAACAGCGATAAGGTTATTTATATCATTAAATCTTAAGATCATGTCCCTACCAGTGACGTCATACCAAGCCATTAAGTATGTACTCGTAATTGTATTTACTGATGCGAGATACAGAGATATGAGTATTACTTCCCCATAGGGAACCTTCTGAGGTTATAAATAGGTAAGTTAGAAAGGATTTTTCTACATAGATTAATTTGGAATAAATACGATCTGAAATTAAATTTTCTGGCTCATTTTAGCGGATCACAGAGGTATTGTTGTTCGAGCGTAGATATATGCACGTCTCATTCCTTAGCATGCCTTACAGTCCAAATTTTACGGATTTAAACATTATGAGGTGTAATTGGATTTGTCTTAACCGTGAGAGTAATGTAAACTATACTATTGAGCAGTCTGGTGTTTATTTTTTAGGTATACTTGTAACTAGTTACTCGCTTCTCGCGTACCATGAAGCATGTCCCATGGCGTGACGCCTGTAACACACCCGAGTTGTTTGCCGTCGTAACCTTGAAATTGTTATTTTGATGTGCTCTTGTAGGAATTTTAACGATGAATCAGTTGGTTGAACTCCGCGTGGGCGGAGGGTAATGTAACGGGGAATTGAGTGATGGAAGTTTCTGGTACCTATATTATATTCGGTTGACAAGTTTATTTTATATAAGTAGAGTTAATTTGTAGCTATGAGATTATCCAAAGGGCTTTGAAAATTCCTTTTACCTTCTTTATAAGCGACATCAAAACTGAAATGTGTAGTAGGAATGCCGTTTAACTAATGTAATTATTGCGATAAAATAGTCTTTAATTAAATCTAAATATTTATTTAACTTGGTGTAGATCACAAAACTACCCATTAAGTATATTTTGGTGCATTTATTAGTATGTTATTTATGTAGCAAGTAAAAATACAAACATATAAGTAAACCATATAAACTCCTTATATATTATAGCGCAGGAATTCTTGCAATCATAATTATCACACAGAAGAAGATTTTTCGTCTTAAATACAGTACGCAAATCATTTGGAATGTTCCGCCTAAAATTGTTTAATCAAACCGTCAGTTGGCAGACAAAGCCGCAACGACGGCCGCCCGCCGAAATACTCGTATATCAAACGGAATCCGGAACGGAGGAACGAAAGAATTGCGTCGGTGTTCCGCCACGTCACCCGCGTAGACACATCTTCAATAAATAGTGTGTGGGCAATTAGAATTTTAGCACATTTTTATTTAATGCAATCTGGCGATACGAGAAATAGATTGTCCGATGGCAAGTGGCCTGTGTGTGTGTGTGTGCGTGTGTGTGTGTGCGTGTGTGTGTGTGTGTGTGCGTGTGCGTGTGTGTGTGTGTGTGTGTGGAAAATAGCGGAGAGTATGATCGGTCGGCTTTGAAACAGAATTTGTACCTTTCTTAATGAACCCGATTGGTTTAAAAATTCTTCAACCTTAAGTAACATATCGATTTCATAATCATTCTTTGCTTAGATTTGTGCAACGGCACTAGCACATGCCTGTTTAGAATTAATCTATTTCATTTTTGCCCAAAGAGATCACACTTTGCCATTTCATAGTAGGAGGAAATTGTCAAATCGATCTATGGTAGGCGAACTATTGGATAGATTGATTATTAACAACGGGCGGATAATTATTTCGCAAATACTTCGGATATATCTTCGGTACACATTTTACACCTCTGCTGTAAAAAGGAAAGCTCACAGGTCTCAGGAGCAGCATTCACTGTAGTGGGCAAAAGACCGCTTATGATTTTAACGACAGAACAATTTTTATAAAACGCAATTCAACCAAATTCACCACCACCTTTCTCTAAAAAACTATGTAATGTATTTAAGCAATAAATTATTTTATTGCTTATAGCATACACGTCGCTGTTTTTAATATTAGTATTAATGTAAGGGTTCCCAAAATTTCGTTTGTAATGAGAAAATATCACGTAATATGAATTTGTAAGGTTTAGTCGTAAATTACTTCCGAGCCATACTTACCTAATAAAAATTTATTATGTTGCCTCCAGGTTAACTCGGAGCTTTATTACTACGATAAGTCGATTAAATTTACTCAAATAAATATGGTAAATTATATTGATAAGCTTTGACGTCTTTGATTAGTACCCTTAACATGAGTTTTTACGTTTTGACAAATATGACTGTTTTGGTATTTGTTTACGTATTGGCCTATACAATTTCTAAGTTCTGACACAATCCGCTAGGGGCGCTGATTAGGGGGGCAAATACGTAAAAAAATATCAAAACAGTCATATTTGTCAAAACGTAAAAACTCATGGTAAGGGTACTGATGGTAAGTGCCGCCCATAGGCAGCTGTTACCAACTTCATGTAAAACAGAGGTTCTACCTGAAGCCGATCACAGATGCATTGCCACACCTTAAGATTAGTATGGCTACCTAACATATAATTCATCCGTTTGTTTTAATACAGGTGAAAAGTCCTTATGTATATTAGGTTTGAAGAGTACGGGATATTGATAAGGCAAACCTCATATTTGACCAAGTATTCATATTTGGCCTTCCTGCTGAATTCCCAATTGTATTATAATATAAGTTTTAGACTTTTTAAACTTCATTAATTACAAATTCAATAACCCAAACGAATTAAAATAAATAGCTCGTATTAAGTCCCATGAAACCGACACGACAGACCAAAAATAAAGAAAGGATGCAAAAACAGCTTTTTCAACCCAGCACCTCGAAACATAATTACAAAGTTGGCCAAAATAAATAACAGCGAACGAGCAGCAATTAGGTACGGTTCAGTGGCAATGGGAGTTAACTCCCTAATGAAATTCCCGCCCCACCCTTACAGGTAACTAAAAGTGCCTTTGCATAAATCTAAAGACCGTTATGAAATCCAAATTCTGAACTGTGACCCTCTCTATCTCTCTCCCTTTGGTAATCAATTGTATTATCAATTTTCCTTTGCTGTTTAATTGCAAAATACCTTAAAACCATAAAAGGGTTCGAATAAGATACCCACTGGTTAATTTATATAGTTCGTCCCTTTGTTTCATCTTTAAAGTGTATATAATATTTGAATATTACTAATTTCAATATCAGTGATTTATATAAAAAAACTCAAAGGTATGTGAAGTCTACCAATACGCACTTGGTTAGCGCAGTGGACCCTAATCCTTCTCATTTTGAGAGGAGACCCGTGCCCATAAGTGGGACGATAATGGGTTGATGACGATGATGAATTTCATTATCGTAATTTTATAATAAAATCAATCATTAAACACATAATAATGATTGTTGTAAATACATATTTGTATTGTGTATACATTATTGAAAATGAAAAATAACCCTTAAGAAAGAAAGGGATCGCATTTATGAACGCAAACATTTTTATTGCCGATGTACTGTTTCGTTCATATTGTGGGGAATCTGTGCTTTTGAATAAAAATAACCCAACTCCTTTGAGGAACATTATGAGAAAAACATTATTAAAATGCAGACCACGCCGGCGAGTACTGTCCTGATTATTGCGTCGTTTCACTCAGTGTTTCATTGATTGCTTTCGTTACTCGATGCATTTTAAGTGGTTATTCCTGGACAGAATAATATTCGGATCATTTATGAATGTAATGGAAAACAGCTGTGTGCTACGTCGTAGCAATAGTCGTAGCGATAAAATGATGTGCTATGGTGAATTTTATGTCAAAACATCTCTTGAACTCTTCTTTATATTGGACACGGTTTACGTCGTTATACAACAAACTGAACCCTTGCCATGAGTTTTTACGTTTTGACAAATATGACTGTTTTGGTATTTGTTTACGTATTTTCCCATACAATTTCCAATCATCGCCCCTAGCCGATTGAATCATAACTGTAACGTCAGTAACGTAACATTAAATGTCTAAATTGGCACATGGCGCTTTATGTTTTGTCTCTCTTTTTTGCGAACATGTGAGGTAGACAAAAAGACTTGAGCACTTACTAATTGTTACGTTTACGCAGTCTACTAAGCAAACGGAACAGAATAATGGATTGAGTAAACGTATCGTAATATTGTGGGATGTTTTGAAAACTCATGGTAAGGGTACTGGTTTGTTAAATAATACCATGATAATATGAATAACTTTCAGTAACCAAAATTATTCGGTTGTCGGTTGTATTTTTATTAAAAACTTGCTTCTTTAACTTTTAACAAATGTCCGCATGGATGTGTTTTCTGTTTGCATAAGCGCGCGTGTGTTCGTGCATGCATGCACACATGCATGCGGTCGTGCATGCATGCGGATTCAAGTGTTAAGTTACAACGTATCAGTATCTCCGTCTTACCGTAGCTACTGTGCAAACACGTAACACAAAGATCCACGAAAAGTTCCCTTTAGAATTTAATCAATGGGATTTAACAGAGCGATGAGTTAGTAAATGAGAGAGTTAGTTATTAGTAATTTACTCGCTTCATCCTACAACTCACTGTAATTGGATTTGACAAGTGGTTTCCGTTCGAGATTATACGCTAAGTAAACACGAGTAACCCCCATTGTTGTTAAATTGAATTGGGGCATTTCACGTTCCACTTATGTATATGGGCAAACCTGACCACAACCAAACTAAGCCAGGGCTAACGTTCAAGATACCTCCCTTGTTACCAGCGGCTATAACTATTATGATAATCATCAAAATTACATAAGAAGACCCTAATGATTCCTTCCACGTGCGAAGAACTTAAAAGATATTGTTTGTTGTTGTTGAAACTTGTTGCATAGTTAAATTTGTTGTTTAAAAGATACACTAACATAGCATAAGATTGCATTAAAGTCTCAATTTAACATGTCGCCATCCTTTTATCCATATGATCCACATGTCCTGTCTTTTGATGCTGGATGCAGTCTCTATTGCAATCACTAGCTCTATTAAAAGTTCCTTAGCCGGGGCTCAATCACAGGGTTAGTGCTTCATGTATCGCGGTTATTGGAATTATCCATTAATTGAGTTATATTAGGAGAAAATATATCTTTCATGTTTAGGAGAAAATATTCATCTCATGTTATATCTTTGAAACGTGAGCATCTTGTTTGCGCATTTTTTATGTTTCAGAAGTAACAATCGTGTAGGTAGATGATAAGTGGCTACTGCCAATAAAATTAAAGTTCTACCTAAGGACTAAGCTGGAACGTCTGGGAAAAGTATGTCTTCCTAACCACACCCTTCAAACCAGAACACAACAGCAATTAACACTGCTGTTATTAGGTTGAATAGGTGTGGCAGTGGCGCCAACGGAGTCGAAACGCAAAGAGTTCTACCATCTTCAAATTTCCCCTTTATCTTTTCCTTCCGTAGTTACAGCAACTTATGTAAAGTAGTCGTAACTGTTATATTTTCTGTTCCTACAAACCAAGCCTATCTCACCAAAAAAATAATTGTTTCCCTTCTTTCAAATACAAAAAACAAAATATAAATCTTGTGCTGTCTCTAATTACAAAACCATACAGGGAATATGGCACGTATGTGATAATTAGTTTCTTGATATATTTATCTCATTATTCAAAGAAGTGTCTAAACTCAAACGAAGTTGAGCTTTTAATTGCTCTGAACACGTGTTATTTAAATATTAATTACGAAGAGCTTCACCCCACAGTTCTCATTGGTTGCAGTGATAGCGTAATGGTTAAAACTCAGCCTCTCGGTTTAGGGGTCCAAGATTCAAATCCTCTAATTTTTTGAAGTTATGTGCGTATTAGAAATTAATTATCACTTGCTTTAATGGTGAAGGAAAACACCATGAGTTTCCTAGTGTAACTAAGAGATCTAAAAAATATCTCAAGGGTATGTAAAGTTGTACGAACAAGCACTTGGCCTGTGCGGTAAGCTATGGTCTATCAGTCTCATTCTGGGAGGAGACCATTGCCCAGCAGTGGGACGGTAATAGATTGACGATTTATCTATTTCCATTTTCCAGGATTATCCGATTTTTACACGAGATGTTTGTGAATATCCCTTTATATTTTGTGAAACATTTTTCAGCCTATTTTATAGTCTGTATATTTACGTTAAAGTACAGAAAAATCAGTGATTATTTTTAAGTTCATGTGGTTAAGCTAGATGAGCCAGATTATTTGAACGGATTTTTCTGTTGTTGTGTAAAAATAAAATATAAATTTAGAAAATGCCAGCTATTTTCAAACCTCAAACAGTCATTTTCATTTTATGTTTTGTATAGATAATGTTTTTTTCATGTAATGGGTATTGGATGTTACATTTGTCGTTGAATTGACATTGACAAATGTATGTAGTTTTTGGGTAACCAAATGCAGGAAAAATAGGAATCGTTATAATGTGAGATCAATATCTTTTTATAACTTTTACCTTTTTAGTTACTTTTATCCAGCAATGAATTGTGGCAATATGTACTTAATTCTAAATTTTCCTGAAATCTAGTGACTTATAATCATTCTCTGCAGACGAATAGTAGAATAATGACAACGACACATTTATGATATCGTATAAGAATAGAAGCTATAGAAATTGAGATATTACCAACTATTTATGTGTCGCTTAAGTTTCATCACTATGTCATTGATTTTTATCAACATTTTTATACTACAATCCAGATAACACACACGTATAATATACCAAACTAAATTTGCAGTCAAAAATTAGTTTCCAAACTCGATTCTTAATTAAAGGTATTTGCATCGCAGCTGCTACGAATTTGAATAAAACGCTAAAATACAACACTCTAAAAATCACTGACAATTTGTGGAAATAGTGAGTACGCAGTTGTTAACTTGTGTGCTCGAGTTTCGTTCGTTGTTTAACTGACAGTGATAACGAACGGTTTGTTTGCAAATTGAAAATTGTGGCCGCGGCCAATAACCGGCGTGGACAAAACTATAAAAGTGGACCGCGGTGCACGCCCCATCGGTGTCGATCTAGTAACGAGTGACGTTTGACGTTTGTCCAGTTTGTAAATATCGTCAATGGTCAACCGCATTATAGTTGATTGGTCTGATGCTTCCTTATTCTCGTATCGTAACATAGTCATAAATTTATAACATAATGATGACTCGCATAACGGGCAGAAAGTTGTCTAAATTTTATTTTAGACTTTAATTATTATTCCGGGTTAGGGTGTGGATGTAATGTGTAATTAGTTTGTGGCAACGAGTGTACAAATTTGCTATTGTTTATTTAAATCCTTTAATTTTAAAGCGCAGCTCATCTTGAAATTTGCTGAATAAGCTTCAAGAAACTGTCCTTGCAGAGTTAGACAATTTTACAGAATGGTAATAGTAAAATTATACCTAGATTTCACTCGAGAGCTTCAATTCCTCACGTAAAAAACGTTTATTGTGGGGTCTGTTCGTAAAAGTGAACCCATAACTGGTTTAACTGAAAAGTGTCGTAAAAGTCGTCCCTTCCCGTACCAACTTGCCAAATTCTTTTAGCTCTAAATTTTACATAGATTGTGGGGTTTTAGTTCAAAATTGTTATTTTGTTGCCGGTTGTGGCAATACTTTTTGTTTTACCATAAATATCTTTTTTATTTTTGTATGAAGATACCTTCTTAATTAGAATCCACAGAAGTAAAGAATTAAAATCTAAGCAATTTTTTAAGTCATAATGATCTTTATGACATTTAATACATTTTATTTATACAATTATATTTTTTCTACCTAATGTTTTAATTTATTTAGCCTTAATAACCCATTCAATATTTCATTCTTTGATAATTACTCGTACTTTGAAAATCGTACTCCCACCGTTAAAAACACTTTTATTTTCTATAGAAGGAATATATTATAACAAATGGGATATTTTTAAGACATGTAATATCGGCTGAATGGAATTATACGATTAGAAAGGCCCTTTTTTCGGGAAGGGCGTCTTCCCGGGGCTTAACATAATTAGGTCCTTAGGGGACATTATTCCTGACAAACGAGACGAATTTTCCAGGATAAGAAAAATGCAGCAAAATTGGACGGTTGATATGTAAGCACCAGTAATGACGGTATTCTTTATTTTTAGGTTTTGTTCTGATTAATATTATATTCTACAATAATTCTTGAACCAGGTCAATCAGGCCAGGTCAACCAGGTCAATTGAACCAGATCAACATAGGAGATTATTCTTCTGTTTAAGTTAGTCATATTTACTTCATGGATGAATTAATCTACATAAAGAAGTTTGTCTGTATTAAAATATCTATCTGACGTGAATTTTTTTAGTATTCCTAGCATTCAAAATAGAACGACTAAATCGTGGCCGAAAGAACGCGTTAAAAACACGTTATGCCTATTTTCCAACCGACAAAGTAAGAGTGTATACATAAAACAGTTTAAGTTACATAACTTGTCGAAAGTGCAAGGTGCCAAGTGTGCACAAGGCCTCCGCCAGGCCTTCATCTGATCTTCGCCTGGTGCCAAGTAGTACATTGCTTTGTTCCGGCCACGATAAGAAACCTACGAGAGTCTGTTTCGACTTCGCTTATTTATTTAGCTAGAAAATCTATATCTGATGAAGCTCGCAACGTTTGCACATGATGGTCTATGTTGGGTTTTATGATATACTACACCGTACACTTTTTGGTTTATTAATAAAATATTATTATAGTTTTAACTTAACTACTGGATTTTTTACGACAACGTATTTTGATAGAATTTCTTAGGTTCCTATTTCGTTAGTAATATATTTTTGAAAAGAGTAGCACAAAATACATAAAGGTCATATTTACCGCAGTACGCAATAAATAAATAGTAATATTTCTACAATACCTATCTAACCAATAGATTTTTTTAAGTTCACTGCTTAGCATAGGTCTTCTCTAATGTACCAGGCATCACTCCAACCTGTCCTGTGCCTTTTAAATGTAACGGGTTCTCTTCGCTCCTTCAGATCATTGAGAAAAGTCAACAGAACAAGAAATTTAAAGGGTAGAACTGTTTGTTTTTCGCCTCCGGCGGCACTACAGCCACACTTATTTCTATCTAATAACAGCAGTGTAATCGCTGCTGTCTTCTGGTTTGAAGGGTATGATACGGGACACATACTTTTCCGAGGTGTTCCAGTTTATTCCTCAGGAGTAGCGGTGCATCTGTGGCCGACCTAACGTAGAAATCTAATCTTATCCGGGGTCAATTACAGATGTCTATGGGCAGCATTGCCACTTACCATCAGGTGGACAACATGCTCTTCTGCTACTACTATATTATAATCTTATATATAAAATTCTAGTGTCACAGTGTGTCAGTAGAATTTTATATGTAAGATCTGAGAATCGGCTACTGTTTATTTTTCATACCCCTAAGTGATTAGGGTTGTTCACTCTTATTTTTTTTATTTACATGGCAACACAACGTCTGCCGGTCAGCTAGTAAAAGTATAATATTTAATCGGTGTTTATTCGTCCTCAGGTGTGGTGGCGGATGTGACGCGCGGGTAGGCGTGGCATGCGGAGGGCGCGCACCTAGCGCGCGATGGTGCGCGCGCGCGCCGCCGCCGCGCAGCTCGCGGTGCTGCTCGTTGCGCACTTCGCGCCGCCTGGTGAGATACTACAACATATTATTTTGTTTGTGAAATTAGGTCTACAAATGTAGACGTTTAAGCTGTTTATAAGCGTGTATAATAATATAAAGCTATTTATAATAATATACACATTACACATCTTTATTGAAGTAACTAAACAAAATTATTTAAAGAAATATTTCATACAAATAATAACTACGATAGTAAATTAAATATTTAAAGGACTGCAGTCAATTTATAGGTTTAATTGAAATCGTTGTTTCAGTTTTATTGTATGTCTAAAATGCTTTAACTCTTCATCCGCCTAAGCATGAATTGCCCTCGCAGACAATACCATTAGTTAGTAATCCCATTGTATGTATTCTTCAACAAAAGTTGTAATAAAGCAGATTAAAGTAAGATGGTAGATATTCTTCGTCAGCTCTCCTGTATCAAACCCTAAATTGAATTCAAATTATTTTTTACGAAGAAACAGGCTTTCCCTAAATGTACAAAGTAGCCTCAAAAAGTATTTCCCCAAAATCAACAAAACCGACCAGTATGTTAATATAAACATAAAAATATTTATTTAAACACAGGAATACCTAATTTCAATCCCGCCGGTTCCCAATAAAACGCGGAACCGAGCCGCAACTGCCCAAAAATTGTTATACGTAGAAACTTACCGAAGGACGATCCTTATTGAAATTGAAAAGCGCTCGCGAACACGGCGAAGGTTCGTATGAATAACTAAACTCGATAAAACTTTTAGGGTTCCGCACACTTTGTACCCTTCCCGTCGGACTGGGTAAACAAAACTGGGCTTATCGTTTAATGAAGTTAGTGGTTTCTACACCTTTTATGGAACTGTAGATTACCGGTGTATGGAAAAACACTTTTTAAATATCACCGTATGTTTGAGTTGCTCCGTTGGTTGTCATTTCTCAAATTGAAGGTGGTAGAACCCTTTGTAGTTCGACTCTGGCGGCACCACCGCCACACCTATTTCTGCCTAATAACAGCAGTGTTAGGCCCTGCCGTGTTCCGGTTTGAAGGGTGTGGTGAAGTGGAACGGAATGGAAGGAAGACAGACTTTTCCCAGGCGTTCCAGCTTAGTCCTCAGGGGTAGCGGCGCTTCTGTGGCCGACCTCAGATAGAAATATCTAGTCCTATCTGGGGTTGATTACAGATGTCCATGGGCGGCAGTAGCCACTTACCATCAGGTGGACTGCATGCTCGTCTGCTACTCCTATATTATAAAAAAAAATGAAGCCTCAAGCGTTCAAGAAAATACTTGAATATTCGGAGTGAGAAGAGAGCAAATATCTATACTTTTAAGTTTATGTCATTAAGTACATCGAAGGTGTCTGGTTAATGACCGAAGTCAGTATTGTCTTGTCGTTAAAAGTTATTGGCTTGATTCTGTACGCTCTTTTATGCCCTCTTAAATGTGCAATATTTGAAATAACTATCAGCAAACTTCGTTGAATTTTTATTAACCAAACATAAAACAAAATGTGTTTGAATAACAATGTAATAAATAACCATTTATATTTTCAATAAATTGTACGGAACCTTCATTTTTAAGCGCGTTTCTTTCTTGACTCAAAATATTTGTAGTCATAAAAAAGTTGGGTTCGGCTTATTGGAGTGGCGGTGTTAGGCTTGGATTAAATTTACTGGATGATATAATGTAGGGAAATGGTCGATTTGATATGAAAAATGCAATGTCGAGTCGTTTGATTCGGTCGTAAATCAAATTTGGACTGTTCCTTATTAGAAAATATATGGTTTGACTTGGGAAGAAACTTCTACGGATTTTGATTGCAGATTACAGTAGGAAAGAATTCTGCTAATTTTTTCTTGACATAAAATAGTAATAAATACTTAGTCTTTACCTTAAAATATATAGTAATTAATGTGATACCTACAATTATATGTTCTTTTGCTATGAACATTTCAAAAACCTATCAAACCTTATAGAAGTCCTGTATGATGATATATAATGATTCGTTCACTGTACATACTTATGTTAACGTAACTTAAACAGCTACATATATTGTCTGAACCGACATTACAGTACTTATAAAATGTTACTCAAAATGAACTATGTATGTTTGAACTCGGCTAACACTTTACAGAATAAAACTAAAATGTAAATAATCTACTTATTGACATTTTCAAATACCATTTTTCTATTCGAAAATAGATTTTACTATTTTTGGCTTATTGGGATTATCTCGGATCAATTTTACACAAGATTTAAGAATTCATACATTAATGTGCTTTGTACACGTTCAGTGCAGTGCTCCAAAAAATCTAATCCATCCGAACTCTTTGAAAGCTCGGATTTGAGTAGAGTTTTGGCAAAATCTAAAGTTTGCTTTCAGAATGAACCTGAAAGTATACCGCGTAAAAGCTGAAATTCACTCTCGGTGGCGAATAAAAAATGCAGAACTTTTGAAAGTGTGCTAAAAGCGTGTTTTTGTAACAAGGTATAGCCTTCAACCTCCTCATGCTATTAGGTGTTTGCGACATCTTTTTTCCTAATAGCATTGATCATTTTTGCGGTAACGCCGCTGAAAATATCTGTTAAATTTCGACATGATCAATCGCTCGTGTGGTTTGTAACCGATCTGCAAAGTTAAGTAAGCCGTGGTTAGACGTATGTTATGGCTGGTGGAGAAACAATAACTTTTCGTACTTTACGAGGGCCCTTCTAGCTGTCTGTCTCAGGGTTGGACAACAGTCGTCAAAACTTAATCGGAGGAAGCTAGAATAATTCGAAATCCTCCGATAGGGACTGGTCATAAATTCCTGCAGTTCCGGTACAAGAACTACGGTATCCCCTGCCTGTCTCAAGAGGCGACTAAAAGGGGGCTTCTGGGGTCGCAGGTGGCAAGAGTGGGGGAGCTCGGACGTGGCCAACGGCCCTGGGAAGGACGGCGGTGCGTGTGGTTACGTACCGTCGTACGCACCAAAGGGTGTGGCGAGTGCCAAGCTCACCTGGGCGGAGCCCGACGGGGCAACGCGCTAAGAGGTCTCCAGTTGCGTTCCTTTGGGGATCCCGGAGTCCTCTACACAGCGTCGAGGACGGCCATCGGGGAGTTAGTGCGGTAAGAGTCCCACACAATCCTGTGTCGCTCCCAATGCATCGGGTACCTTTTGAAGGTTTCCCCCTCGTGAACAAAAAAAAGGGACTGGTCATAAACAAATACCTTCCTCCATCAATCTGCATTGCATATGGATACTCCACGCTTTGTCTAGGTTTTGTTGAACATCACGAGCCCAACAGTGGAACTTTTCAGGCTTAAGTCAAAGATTTATACGTTGCCAACGAATATAGAAGGCCGATTGCCGATTTCGCAAAATTACTTCAAAGCTGAATACTGAATGGTAATATGTAGCCGGAATTTCTCGTAAACGTTTGAAAAAAATAATCCCGGCCTTCCCTTACCGTATTTACATTGGTTAGATTATATTACTGAAGTAGAATTTCCACAAGTATGTTTGTGATGAACGTATTAAATTGAAAATGTTTGCTAAACTCACATTCACAGGAAATATTATTATGCGAATGTTTTAGGATCCTTTAACGTTATTGTTTTTTATCTTTAAGTGAAGTCCGTGAAATATACTTATATTTTGCATACTTCATTACCGTTTCTTGACAATGTTTATGTGATGCGCAGTTTATGTCCAATATACGTATTTATTAATATATCTGTAAAGTAACTAAAAGTTTTTGATAACCATTTTATTAAGGAGAAAATAAGGCCACAGTTGCATGTGTATTATATTTAAGTTTCTTACAAACCTAAAGTAGGATAAGAGATTCTTGTTTATGCAGAACTTATGTAATTTTGATCGTAGTCTTGTTTATAACTACAGATTGCGATTGGAATTACATTGAAGTTGCATCACAGGATTGAAAATTGTGTATTAAGATTGAACTACGCAAACTTAGTGGCTCAAAGCTTGGAGATGGCCAGTACCGACTTCTCTTTGATTGCTCCATTCGTTGCAAATTGGAAAACTTTATGTATTTGTAATAACCGAGTTTGTGTACAAATGAACCACGCCTCGGGCGCAGATCGGCTCCACTGGAATTTGTTAGTCTTTGCTTATTGTTGGCCCAATATTATTGTTGTTTAAACGTGTTTGAATATTCTCGGACATTTGGAAATGTTGTTTTTCTTTTGAGAGGTATATCGCTGGGGGTTATTTGAATTCAGCACGAATACTTGTGGTGTTCTGTTTCAATGTTCACCAGATCACTGTTAAATGTTGTGAGGAATAACTAATTCAAAGGATGGATTCGTCGTAGCATAAATGCGTATAAATACATGTATGTAAGTACACCCAGTAAATATTTTTCTTCAATGATACATGTGTTGGAAGTTTCGTGTTTCGAATGGATATAAGTTGATCGATGTGGTAATAACAATAACATTCTAGCTATAGTGATCAATTGCTCTCCTACTGTCTGGATTTAATATCTCATTGACGAAACAATAGAATGAAACAAAGGATTAAGAAAACCAGACAGATTTAGAACATCCATTACGAAATAGTTTGTTTTTAATCCTCTTATAGTAATGAGGGATCTTCTAATGGAATCAGACGGTTCAGGCAAACATCTTTGTGGTCTGTTTTTACAGGTAAAGTGATTAAATTTAACCATTTACTTAAAACTGACAATATTCTTCGACTGTTTTAACTTATTTTTTATTTCTGTACACTTTAAGTACGTTATAATATGAAAATGACGGTTTCTAAATTTATAGGTGAACACTACGATTTGTATCATTAACACCGACAATAACGATTACGTAGACACCCAGACCTAGTAAATTTAGTAGTAAATTCTTCATTGGGATATTTGTCTGAACTGGGATGGACTCCGAAACTTCTTCTTCACCGGTCGGTGTGGTAAACTCTTCAATCTGTTTGATAAAACCCAAGAATACAAAATTCAGACAATGAAACAATAGACGTTGTGTTTTACGTATATTTAACGGACAGCGAAATTGATGAGCCATTGAACTCAATTTAAAACAACCAGCCAAGAATGCAACCTACGTTAGAGTCTAGACTCGTAAAATTAAAAAGAATACACCGATGTTAGAGCTAAACTATGTACTTATAAAATGTCTGTCTGTAATTCCAAATTTAACTTTTTTTATTGTTTAACTTAAAGCTTAGGCAGACGTGCTACCTGATTCTATCATTACTACTTTCTAGTAGTCAACGCCGGTTATGGACTTGCAACACCAGAGGTGTCGCCAATGCATCGCCGACTTTGTATAAACGCTTTCTACACTCACAACCCCACACTAGGATTTCCTGTATCGTGGGTGCCATGGACACACACATAGACAAATACACAAACACTCAGACCCTGATCCAGAAATCTAAATTCATCATTTAGATATCTGTCAGGCCGGGCATCGAACCTGGGACCTTTTACGTGTCGGACCGGTATGGTGACCGCTACACCAAGCGGGTCGTCGGGTGTACGAGAGCTCTTTTTGCACTTCTTGTTTTTACTGTAATGGAAGGATTATTACTTTAGAAGTATATTAGTACGGTGGCAAAAGACGATATTTATTTATTTTTGTAAAGTTGTAAAAATAAATCCTAACACTGCGTACTTCATTTTGAATCCATTTCACTTTCACTTTCATTTGAACCAATTGTACTGGAAGACATTTTTAAAAGAATTAAGCTACCTTGGTGTAAACTGTAACGACATAATACATTAAGAACAAAATTAATATATTTTTCCTCATATACTGCTCAAAACATTTCGTGTTCAAACTCGAACATTCCCACGGCAACCAAACAACGGAGTTTCAATCCGTTGTTTTGCAAGCTCAGTGCGGATTAGAATGTGTTTATCTCGAGATCAAAGCGACTGACTCAACCCAACTCCGATGCCACATGACATCCTTGTTTGGAAACTTCAAATAATCGGTTACCATTCAGAGGATTAAATAGTGAAGATTTAATGGAATAATGTACTTATAAATAAAATATTAGTAGTCTGAAATAAAATGACATTTGAAAGTACTTAAACCCGAACACATAACGGACATACATTAAGACTTTTAGCTTTTCCAGTGACAATATAATTATGTTGCTGATTTCTGTTATTTTAGAGCAAATTTTGTTTACGCGAGATAACTTACTCTTTAAGAAGCTCGATTTTATTCCATCTTTATTGGTTTTGCTGTATCATTTTGCGTATGATTTTTTTTTGTAGAATTGAAACGATCGTGTAGGACGGTAAGTAATTAATGGAATCATAGATAGACCTGCAGCCAATCATAGATCTGTTTTACGCTTGATGAAGATGTGATTAAATAATCTATTCGTCCTTTCGAAAGAGAACTCGAAACTCACCGCAACCGTTTCCAGGAACTAACCTTGACGTTAAGTAAACACCACTAACGCCACTAAATATTACAAGAACCACTGAAATATTAAGCTGTTACAGGCTAATTCCTTGTAAAGGGCATTACGGCCTTTTGTCGAGCAAACACGTTACAATGATGAATGAATTTCCGATAATAAAGCCTATTTTTCGATGGACGTATTACAGAAAGCGGCGATTTTATGAAGTTTTATGAAGTTAAACGTTTAGGAATAGGAAACGTAGTATAGTTTTTATGTTATGAAAGTATACGAGTAGTATGTAGCTCTTATGATGTTAAGCTGTCAACTATAGTCTGTTAAATTAAGATAAGTGTATTTTAATAGCGTAATTTGGAAGAAATAAAGTAAGTCCACAGTAAAAATAATAAATAAAGCTGATAAGTATGTATTATTTTCCACACGCATACAAGCAGAATACTGTGGCACTCAACACGGCTGTTATTAGGCAAAAATAGGTGTGGCGGTGGTGCCTCCTGAAACAAACCACAAAGGGTTCAATTCAACTTAATTTTATACACATAATCTCATTTGTAAAATCGCATGAAAGACAAAAATATTTAGTAACCTTAAATATCTTTAAGAAGTCACTTTTAACTTACCATTATTGTACACTTGTATACTTTAAAAAGTCGCATTTAAAATACCATGTTTAGTAAGATCTATACTCACATAACCTTGATTCTTCATAAAGCCGCATAAAATGTAACTCTCAAAGAAACGTTACAGACATTGGATTTCTCATTGATCGCCCATCGCGTATTTACTATTCTTTTATCTCGCTGAGATCTTAGCAATCGATCCACTCGTATCCAACATGTGTAACCACTTCACAATGCCGCGAACCTTCAAATCTTAACAACCTTGTAAATACCATACAAAAGTTTCCAACAATGCCACCATTTTATATTTGTGAAGTGACACTTTTATGGTTCTAACACTTAGCTTACGAGACAGTGTCGACGAGAATATATGGCGTTTCGGATCTCGCGGTATCCGCGGCCAAGAGTTAATGGGCCGTAGAGTAATCGCATTTTATCACAATTGTAGCTTTGTAATGGATAATGTCACAATTTATTCTAATCATTGAATTTGTTAACGTTATGTACAAGTTTTATAAATATCGACTGAATATCAACTTCAGGTAAGGGAGAGTTCAGTAGCTACAACTTTAAGTATGGTAGAGTTCTGTTATACCACCCACTTTTCTTTACTGTGTATTGTAGAAAAGATTGAACTGCTGTGGTCTGAAGAGCATAACAGTCGTCGTAACTGGCAGTCGTCGTGCAAATCTAAATCAGTTCTTAGTAGCAGCAACCTTTGATAGACTTAAGAGTTATATGACTCCTATTTTCCACTTTTTCAATTTGGTATACCTACAATATTAAATGTTAAATTGTAGTAATCTCTTAACACAAGTTACTATGAAAAAATGAATTGGCTTTTCATATTATGTAAATCGGAATACAACGATACTGCCCTGATATTTTAAACTAGAAATCGATAGTCGTCGGTAGCTACTCGTGAAGGTAGAAGAATTCTTTATATCGTTATCTAATAACACAAACTATAAAATATCAGTCGCAAAGACGTCCAAGCATATAAAATTCGCCAATGAACTTGCACCTGAAGTAGCTACAAAATTTATACGTCATTTTAACAACTTGGACATAGGATTACCGCTTTTATGAACACAAGGACTCTAAAAAATTCGGCGTTCATCAGAGTCTGACATATCCATCTGGTTTACGACCGGGATATGAAATTTCGTAGGCAGATGCGTTTAAGACCTGTGATAAAAATATTGGTCGTAAAACCGAAGCCTAGGTTTCAGGTTTAATAATGTCTGAATATTATCTCGGTAGCGGCGTATCTGTATGAACTGAAGTTTATATTAGAGCTAATAGCCCATATAAAAGTAATATGGCTCATTTTGCTATATCCGTGTACGCGTGAATACGTGCCTAAGAAATATTTACTATGCTTATACGTATGAAGTTTCCTTTTTAGGTATATTCTATACTTGTTATTATTTACTTAGGATAAGATACTTAACTTTATGCTAAGTACAATGCTCAGTATAATGTAACTTTAAGATATTGTCTTTCAAGCGCATGTGTGTCTCATTCTGTAGCACGCTCTGCAAGTCAATCTTGGCGGAATTAACATATGAAATGTTGTTAGATTATATTATACTCGTAAATAGAAATCTAAATTCATCATTAAGTCATCTGCACGATTGTGATCGAATCTAGAATTCTCCATGTGTCAACACGGTATGGTGACTTTTGTAATGCGGGAATGCGTGTAAGTAATTTTCCAATGCTACGCAGACACTTTCGAGTAACATTAGTAACCTTTTTGCACGCTTAATAATTTTCTAAAATCAACGAATATTAATTTAATATGTGTTATTTCCAATGTGTTATTTACAATATCAATTTTATTTTAAGTAGACTAAAACAGGCAAATGTTGTAATAAGAATTCAGAGATTATAATTATGAACTTTTCCACGAACGAATATTACGTTAAGGGTATTGCGTTAAATCTATGTAGTTGAATTCATACGTTACTCCTCCATTTTATATGTCAGGGCCCAGGAATGTTGATGTTTTTGTTACATTTTATTAAAAGTGTAGGATTTTATCTTTTTTCATAAATGTTTAAAGAAATTCATGAATTTTATCACGTTTACGAATACGTTTGAAACCTTACCATGAGTTTTCAAAACGTCCCACAATTGTACGTTACGTTTACTCAATCCATTATTCTGTAGCACTACCATGAGTTGGCATAGAAACGCCACTATAGAAATTGTAAATAGAAAACTATTGTCATTTTGTTAGTGAATAACATAACTACTATCGTTACGGTATTTCTTGACAACGTCTGTCAAATTAATGACTCATGGGACCGAATTTGTATGGCAATAGATCATAATGACATTCGCTAGCGATGTGATTTCGATAGGTTTTTTTACGTATCGAGTTACGTAGTGGCTCACACTACGGATTTTAGTTCTACGAGTAACCACCAGAGGCGCTGTACAATTTTTCATACATTTATTTTACGCAGTCGCTAGCGAGTAATACTTTTGTAAACTCATGGTAGTGCTACTGTTCTGTTTGCTAAATAGACTGAGTAAACGTAAGAATAAGTAAGTGCATAAGTGACGATGAACTTTTTGTCTCCCTCACATATTCGCCAAAAAGAGAGACAAAACATAAAGCGCCATTTTATCAATTTAGACATTTAATGTTACGTTACTGAAACTATAGGTCTGATACAATCCGCTAGAGGCGCTGATTGGAATTTTTGTGGGCAAATACGTACACAAATACCGCATACAAATCACGTAAAAACTCATGATAAGGGTACTGGTTTAAAAGGTGTGGTAATGCAGATACATAAGGATTAAGCGTTCCAATTTAGTCCTTAGCGTTTGACGTGGTGGACGAGAGGATATACGACTAGAATATTTTTGTGGCAGAAAATACACATCATCAGTCAACATGCTCCAAGTATATCAATTTTTGGATAAAAACAATTGAAAATGTAAATATTCAATATTTTCACCGCAATTATTATTTTCGTTTCTGTTATTCATCGTCAGCCATAACTCCTTAAATTTATTATTATAGTGTAGGTAAGTAACGTGAACTCGCAGTAACAGGATTAAACATTAAATGTTTGGTAAGAAAGTTTTTATCATCCGGATTATGGTGTTACCGCTTTACGCAGCCTTCAATGACGTCATTAACTTAAGTTTAATTAGATTTTTTATGGCGGCAACAGGTCGGCTCGTTGACTAGAGAATCTTGAGTAATAAGGATCTGAGATATACTTTTAATAGATTATGAAATTAAGAGGATTTTTGTGCGCAAGTGGAAAATGAGCTTGACCCCATACTCAGATGTTAAGTGGAACAGGAAAACATGTTTTTTAAGAGGAATTAATATATTACTCGTAAAAGCTAAAATATAACTTAAGGAACGATAAATCTAAAGGAAGCCTCTTTAATAATCAAATGAGATATTTTCGCGTCACATTAACATATTTCTTGAATTTTCCTTTCTAATTGCTCTCTCAAATATTAAAATAATATAATTATCCCGTAGCAATCATACCGAAAACTTAATACATAGTGCCTTTGATAAAAAATGTGAAATGGAAAAATGTAATTAAGCCTGAAAGTTTCTCCATTAAGCCTTTATGATTGAGCCAAAACAAAATTTATCATTTACGACGTACCTACCCATTAATGTCCTGGATGAAAAGCAAACTAGATTTATCGACGTGTCTCACTAAGACCCTATAAGCGAGATTTAGAACTGAAACTATAGAAATAAACTCGTGTGTATAAATTAATGTTCATTTTTGGTTTGAAAATACACCTACCAACTTATTTGCCGATATTTAAGAATACCCTTGAAATTATGTGTTTTGTTGCCTTTATTTACGAAATTAGCGAAAATGGATGTGCTGATTTGGATAGGACTTGTATGTGATGTCCCTGTAATCCTGGGACTAGAATAGGGTTACGGTATCCCCTGCCTGTTGTAAGAGGGGACTAAAAGGAGGCTTCCAGGGCTGTAGGCGGCAAGAGTCGGAGTCGAGGAGCTCGAACTGTCCAGCAAGCAACCTCGGGAAGGACGGCGATGTGTGTGGCCGCATACCGTCGTAAACACCAGGTGTGCAGGAGGAGCGTAAACTGCTATTTAACTGATATTTAAAAAGTCACAAACAGTTCGAACATATTTTTTTAATGTTAAAAGATTGATTTTTTTTATTTTTAAGGTTTCCCTTTTTAGTTTTACTGTTAGTACCTTTAAAATACACGATTATTATATAGTTGCAGTATTTGTACTGTTAGTTAACTAATATCTAGTTAGCACTCCCAGACCTACTTTAAAAAAAAAGGATTTAAATCACTGTATCTGTTTGAAAAGTACAGTGCTGCGTATGTAGGATAGGGCTTCACAAAGTAACGTGAAACAAGTTTCGAGCTAAGTTCCAGCTTTCAGTATTCCCATGAATAAACACTTACTGGTGCCCATTTGTTTTTGTTTTCTTTCCTACCGGTTAACACTCTTCCCCGTCGACAGTGGGACAGCTCCCTAGGGCCGTAAAAATATCTAGGTCGCCTTGAAAGAGTTTTTGCGAGCGAGTTCGCTAGGGACAGGGCGACTCTCCGGCAAATTGGGTCCGATTTTTTGCGAACGGGATTTAATAAATTGTCCTGCGAAGCGAAAAAACGCCGGTCCTGTTTGTTTTTAATTAAAATCCTATTCGCTCACTCGTATCGGCTATTAAACCTTTACCGAGATTCGAAATGTTTTCGATTCTTACACATTTCCCGGGTACACGTGTTTGTTGCGGGTTCGAGCCAATTAACAGTAAATTCCTAAAGTTAGTGCCATTCGTTTCGTTGTGTAGAGAAATATTGACAGCTATAAAAATCATCTACACCCAATACCCGCTCGTGGAATAGGTATTCTTTTTAACCAGAGGTATAGAGTAATGGTGGCGACTACGACTCGATTTCTTACATTTCTAGACTAGTGCTTTTGGGTCTATTTAAACCCGTCAGCAATAATAAATCTGTCCAATATTTAGTCCACATATGACAATTTCTGCGTACTCAAAAGAATCCATATCATAAATCTTAGTCAAACGCATTGGCGACTCGCCTGTTGTCGCAAATGTGTGCAGAGTACCCTTACCAGGAGTTTTTACGTTTCGACAAATATGACTGTTTTGGTATTTGTTTACGTATAAGTCCATACAAATTCCAATCAGCGCCCCTAGCGGATTGTGTCAGAACTAGGAAATCGTATGGGCCACGTATACGTAAACAAATACCAAAAGAGTCATATTTGTCAAAACGTAAAAACTCATGGTAAGGGTACAGGCGACGGTGACATTTATACTTTTTCCAAACACTTACTCACCGGATCGACTGGAAAAAAACAGTGTAACAAAAATACTTATGGTCTGTTATGGTGTCACATGCTGTTAGACATTTTAAAGCAACTGAAATGGCAGGTACACTACGTATGGTAGAGCAATAATACTTTACTGAAATACCGCAGAAAATAGTTTCCGCAAAAGTCACTTAGACATATTTTTAAAAGCTGTATCGAATTTTTAAAAATACTATCTGTTACTGTCGATTCATGTTTTGTGAATTCAGTTTATTTTGAAAAGTTCGCTTCCGGTCAGATATTCCGTCGATTTTTATGAATACGGAGAAGTAATAAAATGTTCCAGTTGCAGTCGAACTGCCTTTATTCCTGGTTGCACTTAATAAATTCCATTAAATGTATCCAGATACATACATAAATGAAAACTTTGATATTATTCGTCGTATTTATTGATTGGTCACTTATAATCACGGACATGTTATGTAACAAACATAAATCGGATACTTCCATGAAACTTATTACATGATAATGATGTTATGTTTGTAGAACTAGTTAAGGATGATTTTAGAAGCATTATTTTTTATAGCATAATGCTTATAAAATATTAAATATTATTCTTTATAACATTAAGAATGTGGCTTATATTATGTAGTGAAATCTAAATAATAAATAAGATAAAACACCAACGAGAGAAAAGGTTTTAGTTTTAAATACTTTTTAAATATGCCGAATTAAAAACCAGCCAGTTCTGTTTGTTGGGTTCCACAAAGATAGGCTTTTTTTTTAAAACGGTTTTAATTTCCTTCTGTCACCTTTTGTTTTTTTCATGCAGCAAATATACTTATTTTAACATTTACCGTAACGTCCTTAGTGCAGTACGATTTAATACCTTTAGGAAAGGAGTTTTTATAAATGGTTGTTTAATCCACGTTTGAGCGAAATATTTAGTGGAATAACATCACAAGCGGGTCTCTTTTCACCTTTGCGTCACTTCGCACCTCTACATCCCAACAAACGCTGTGATTTTTCTTCTGTAAAACTCTAAAGCCGGCTACAGGCTCACGCGAGATGTCTCGGCGAGATTTCTCGAAATTGCGCGAGAACCGAGAAGGTATCTTCACCTCTACCTATACTATACCGTTGTCTTTTTTGGCCCGAGAAACCCTTTGAAGCGGGCAAATATACCGACACCGATCGGAGAACAGGCGAGCGTGAGAACGATAAGGCAAGAAAGCTATCACATTCACGCTTCTCAGGTGTTCTTGGGGGTTCTCGGCGTGAGTCTGTAGCCGGGGTAAAGGTTCTTACCTGAACATTTCCACCCAAATATTTTGTATAAGCAAAAATAAACTTCGATTTAATTACAGTCGTGAGAGGCTCGGTTCGGATTGAAATAAGTTTTCTAAAGAAAGAAACATCCAAGTTTCAGGGTGTTAAGTTGGGTACGGCGTTCTTTAGAAATTCGCTTCGTGACCTAGGGGCGCGGGGCGAGGTCGGGGGTGCCGGGTGGGACTTGATGAGTGTTAATTAGGACTTTTTCGTCAGTAATCCATCCGCGTCGGAAAGACCTCGTACACGAATGCAAATTAAATATTTTATAGTACTTATTTTACAAGATTTTTAGTACTCGCCCCCGAGCTGTTTTGTTTGTTTTTTCGACTTTTTGCGTGCTTGCTCTTAAAAGCAAACTTCCAGCGTCGTTTTTTTGCTCGGCGTCCTTTTAGCAATTTCGTGATGAGATTTTCAGTTTTTTTCACATTTCTATCTCGACTTAATATTCGTAGCGCGAGTTTAATTAACTTTAACGTATGTTAGAAATTTTTAATCTCGACCCACTTGGTCAATTGGAAAATATTTTCATTTTAGTGATTCTTCAATATCTCTGGGGTAAGTCAGTTGTATCGAAAATAAAAGAAAGTTTACGAAGTATTTTTCCAGTAACAGATCAAATAAAAGTTATCCACAACTATTTAGTCCAGCTTATTATTCAGGCAGTACAACTTGGGCTAATGGTTCTCTTGAAGCTCTAAGTGATAGTTCGTGCCTAACTTTTACCGGTAAACACTCATAGCGCCTGTACTTAGAAGTTGGGAGCATTATTGTATTCAAGAAGTTGAAGTAGTTTTGTAAGGCGAATATTATTTGTATTGTCTTCTTTAATCTCTAAAGTTATTTTAGGTTATGTTAGTTCATGCGTGGTAAGTTTTTAGTATCAATTATGTACCATTATGGTTTTCTTAACAAACCATATCAAACCATAACAATAAAGGAAAACAGTTTTCGCGTGCGCAAAACCCCCATTTCCGACCCCGTAATATAAAATTTTATACAACACGCGGACGAAAAATGTTTTTCTGACTCGTGTGATTGCAGTCCTCGCCTGCGGCTCGGCCTGCAAACTCACACTTGTCAGAAAAAAATTTTTCGTCCTCGTATTGTAATGTACTATTTTTAATCGTGGGAGAGCATTTACCAGTTCGCATGTACATGTTACATGTTCGCTAAAATGACCTCTTTTAGAAGGTTAGGGAAGGAGTTGTGGCATTTCTCGTAGAGCATACAAACATAAAGATATGTTTTAATACAAAATCAATAAATAATTTTTCATTTCTACCAAAGTTAAAGCACCAAAGCGATGAAGTCGACGTTTTTTATTCTTATAACCTTTTTAAATGTTAACCTGTTACTTTAGTCTGAACTCCAATATGGGGAGGAAAAGGGTCATCCACGATTGGTAAGTTAATATAAAATAGGTATATGTGACTCAACCAGAGATTCTCTCTGTGTGAAACGGAATGAAAGTGTTTGTATGAAAATCTTGAGAAGGTCCACTCTATGATATTTTATAATTTGATGTCTTTGTTGCGTTTTAATATAGAATTATAATTAATAATATATCATATTTTATTTTTTCTCATGCAATATTTGACGATAATGCAATATAAACTTTTATGACGTATGAAAAAATATTTCATAATTTATATTAGTTTCCATAAAACCTTAAGCAAGTCCAAAGACAATAAAATACTCATTCGTGATGTAACTTAATATTTAAAGTGCCTACATTTTATCATGAATTACAATTCTGACGTTGATGAAACTTTACGATAATATTCTTTGTGTCTCGACTGTCATGTGGAATAATGGTTGGGCAAATACCCATTTGTTCCAATGGAATGATGTGAAAGTAGCTATGTGTTTATTATTCTCGTCATTTCATTTTTATATGACAAAATAATTCTTTAGTAGGGCCACATCAACAGGTAGATTGTACAAAATATATTTTTGAGACATTTCGATAATGATACACGAAAAAGATTTAAGGATATTTTTACGATTAACGACGATTTCAAAAATCTATTGTTAACTTTAATTAACAATAGATTTTTGAACATGTTCTTGTATTCTTCAATGTTTTTAAAGCAAAAAGGGCTGTAAATATAGCAAAATATTATATGTTTGAGTTTATAATAAAAATGCGAACTACGAGTATACATTTAGTGTCTCTAAAATCGGTTTCAATTATATTATCTCAGAGGTTATAAATTGCTTTAGTTCTGGGCTTATTCAATTTTCAGTTCAGAAAACCACAATATTTTGTTATGAGTAAAATATAATAGCACAAAATCAAATTTTGGGTATGAATAAGTAAACAAAACTTTCTACACTTCTTTGCCCTACACCCTAGGATACCATATTACCCCCCCACACCACATCAGTTTAAAACCTAAATTCATAATTGTAGTGTAGAAGTAGTTTTTAAACCTTTAAAAACCCTTTGTGGTTCGACTCCGGCGGCACCACCGCCACACCAATTTCTACCTAATGACAGCAGTGTTAGGCGCTGCTGTGTTCCGTTTTGAAGGGTGTGGTAATTGAGACATACTTTTCCGATGCGTTCCAACTTAGTCCTCTGGGGTAGCGGCGCATCTGTGGCCGACAGATGTCCATGGGCGGCAGTAGCCACTTACCATCAGGTGGACTGCATGCTCGTCTGCTATTCCTATATTATAATAAAACAAAATAGTAGGCTGGGGATCAAAGCCGAACCGAGACATTTACCATTCTATAAAAAAATGTGACGCATTTCAAACTTTCACCATTGCAACAATCATTGATTTAATTATATATACCATAGTTCCATATCGTTTGACCTTGTAGCATGAACGTTTGAGAACCGCTGCCCCTCGCCTTGGTTTACCACCTCAATAAAGTTCTTTATCTGCTAAGTTCGATTTAGTTCGCTACTTCGCGTAGGTACGCGGTACATTTCTTCAACATTTTATTTCCTTTCATTAAATTCGGAATCTAAGATCTTGTAAGAATGTTAAGGATATTTTGTGACCTCGTTTATTTATTATGAGATTTGGAATTATGTACCTATGTTATGTTGTCCGAACCTTGTGTATTACATAATACTAGCTGACCCGGGAAAGTGTTGCTAAATAAATAAAAAAATGATAAGGGTAATTAACCCTTATTACTTAGGGGTATGAAAAATAGATAGTAGCCGATTCTCAGACCTACTGAATATGCATATAAAATTTGGTGAAAATCGGCAAAGCCGTATTGGAGGAGTACGGTAACTAACATTGTAACACGAGAATTATATATATATATATATATATATATATATATATATATATATATATATATAGACATGTAAATGTCAAAGAGTCTTTCATGAAATTGATTTCAAATGTAATCAATTTCATGATGTATGTATGTATGTATGTATGTAATTTATTGTAATACTTTTAATTATTTGCTTACAATAGAGCTAAAAGAAGTATACCTAACTTAAAAAATGCAAAATAATTTAGTTTTCATATTAAGTAGTAAACATGGTATACACCAGATGGTAACTGCTACATCATAGAACAAATGCTTAAGGAGAGTTGATCACAGATGCAATGAAGTGGCATTGCATCTGTGATCGACTCTCCTGGGTTGAATTATTCCAGTTCAAAGTTACAGAGTGTTATTTATGCGTATTTTTTTACACGAATGTGAACAATTCCATGGTACTCCAGCAAGCGTGTTGAACACGTTATGTGAATAATATTCGGCCAAAACTTTTATATTCGGAACACGCATCGCATAGTACGGCGAGCGACGAATTGGGCATTTACATATGTTTGCTTTTGTCCGCTGTGTTGCGACTGAGGATATGTGGTGATGATATCTTGTGTTTGCAAGGTAGGATGGTAAACAAGTCGTTAATATGTTGATCTCGTTGTTTGGCGGCATAAACAATACATACATCTATGTATATCTTATTCTGCTTTGTAACTTAGCAATCGAGGAGGATCACTGTGTAGTCTTAAACCAGGTTTTTTTATATTGTAGGAGTACCAGACGAGCATGCAATCCACCTGATGGTAAGTGTTACTGCCGCCCATGGACTTCAGTAATCAACCCCAGATAGGATTAGATTACTACTTGAGATCGGCCACAGATGCGCCGCTACCCACGAGGACACTAAGTTGGAACGTCTCGGAAAATTATGTCACCCTTACCACACCATTCAAACCAGAACGCAGCAGAAAAAAAAAGTTGCGTATAGCTATACGCAACATTTTTAAAGTTTCTGGCCAAAAATAATGTTAACGAGTCTGCCAGTCGTAGGTAGTACAAAGTGGGTAGTCGCGAGTCGTAGTACATAACGAAAAGGTGAAACGTGTTTTGAGCTGCCCTCTGCAAATAGGTCAACGAAAAAAAAGGTGTTTGCCCGCCCATTAGAATGTGCTGCCTATGGCGTGAGTACAATTTTGCTGCCCAGAAAAATGGTCAACAAAAAAAAGGTCTTTCAGTGTGCCATATATGAAATTTTACAACAGGCTGGATCCTCAGTTGCAGAGGCCGCTTTCCGCCCGCGAGAAACGGCTTAAACTAACAAACGATAGTAAGTGATCTTCTTCTTCGTCCTTTTCTTCATTTCACAAGGTAGGTTTCGTTCAATCGGTCTCGGTCATAAATTAGCCTCGGTACATAATCTAACGAGCTGCCTCCATGCTACCTACTTTAAAGGTGGTAGAAACCTTTGAGGTTCAACTCCGGCGGCACCACCGCTACACTTATTTCTGCCTCCTAACAGCAGTGTTAACCGCTGCTGTGTTGTGGTTTCAAGTGTGTGGTAACGGAGATATACTTTTTGAAGGGGTGGCGGCGCATCTGTGGCCGACCTCAGAAGGGAATATGTCGTCTTATCTGGGGTTGATTGCAGATGTTCATGGGCGGCAGTAGCCACTTCCCATCAGGTGGACTACTACTACATACTTTAGTATACGTTAAATTTTTAGCAATGTTCAACTAATATTAATAATATTAAGCATTTACCTCAGTTTAAACTTCCATTACGAGTACAGTTGAGAAGCTTAATAACACTCCTTTTAATTTTCTCTACGGTCAAGATACTTTCAGGTTTCTGGTGGAATTTAAACGGTATTCCCTGAGGACGCAGTTATTACTGACAGTTAGTTAAGATTATACAACGAGTATTACGCCACTTTGGTATAATGCTGTAATAATTGGTTAATATAACTGTAATTATGTATATCTCTAACTCTGTTTAAGTATAAGTATCGCACCCTTATCCTACCTTCTCCTTTATCCTTTGTCCTTTGAAGGTGGTAGAACCCTTTGTGGTTCGACTCCGGCGGCACCACCGCCACACCTATTTCTACCTAATAAGAGCAGTGTTAGGCGCTGCTGTGTTCCAATTTTGAAGGGTGTGTTAGGGAGACAGACTTTTCCGAGGCGTTCCAGCTTAGTCCTCAGGAGTAGCGGCGCATCTGTGGCCGACCTTCCTACCTTCCTACCTAATCCTATCTGGGGTTGATTACAGATGTCCATGGGCGGCAGTAGCCACTTACCATCAGGTGGACTGCATGCTTGTCTTCTACTCTTATATTATAAAAAAACAACCCTTGAAATGAGAATACAGAAGTATTTAACACTTGTTAAAATACGTGAGCGATCACCGTCTATGCTTAGAATTGCAAAGGTTACCTTTAAACGTGTGATCGAGTTTTGAACTTTAGTAGAATGAGTTCGAGTCCCGTATTCTCATATGCCCACATCTTAACCAATTAATAGGTATACCTGTTGTAAACGGGTTGAATTTTAGTAACTTTCTTGTACATAAGTGTTCAGATATCTATTATTGGTAGGTAGGTAGGTATTACTGCAATACTATTCTCTCTGCGAAAATAAAGGAATTTTGGCTAGAAATCCATATTAACCTAGTATTTTAGCACCATTTGAGGAACCTATAAATGCGCACTGAAAATAGCTGGAATAAAATCAATTTCACAACTTGTACGTCTTGAAGAATTACATTGAATATCTATGAAGTGATGAAGTAAATAATAAAATATGAATTTTTAAAGAATTAAGGCAGATTTAACGAAGTTACTGATATACTCCATAGATTACAGTAAATTAGCATTTCATATAAATCCCTGCTACCTCATCAATATTAAAGGTAAAGCTTTTGAGTAAGGGTTGTACTTCAATAATAGGGTACATTGTTCGCAAGAGCTTACGCAGGGCAACCCCGGATTTAAGTTTTGATCTAGAATGAAATCCCAAGGGAATTACCAACCCTGCAGTCGGTTCATAGAGCAAGCTGATGCTGATACTTTCGCTAATATACTGCTCGGTTAGTTCATGTTATTCATTTGACGAAAAGATAGATAGAAACAAAGAAAGATATAAATTAATGTTTTATTAAAACCTAGTAGCATTTTTATGATATATGTACACGTTAGATGAGTTTTGAAGAGTCATGGATATACATAGAGACAATTGAAGAAAACCTGGACATACAAAATAAAACTAAATTCTACATAACATGTCTACCAAGCTAAATTTAAACCCTCTCTGTTTCAAGTCAATATCGTAACCGCTACGCCATGGTAATTGGTATCTGTAAGTTTTCCCAGTCGTTATAACTATTTAAAATGATTCCAGTTGACACTGTAAAGAGGGTAATATTCGAAAGTAATGCAATTACACGACATGACATAATTTACGGTGTTACGGGCGTAGCAACGGTTATATTCGCTTTGTACGTCCGTTACAGAAGTGAAGAGGTAAAGTAGAAAAGAATTTTATTTAGTGTTGATTCACTATAACTGTAAGTTGACTCCTTGCAATTCTTACAGAAAAACGACGAGAGGAAAATTACACGAACACGCACAGTAACAAAAACTGCCCAATAAAATTAGTTGTTAGTTATTTAATAATTATTTTATATTATTTTGATTTATTTATTCTACATAGGTAGTCTTATTTATCATAATCCTAATAAATAATTTGACTTAAACATTTTATTATTATTTCCTTTTTATACAACTTTATTTAGAAGCTTCTACATATACATCTTACCTAAATGCATATCGTACATATGTACTTAATTCGGTACCTGTATTTAAATTTAGTAACGAGAAGGTTTATTATAGAACACAGATTCTCTCACAATTGAGCAACATTTCTGAGAATCTTACTTACAAGTCAAGTCAGTAAGCCCCAATATACAATATATGAAAGGAGCGATCGTTAATTAGATACGTTACCTTGTTAGTGTAAAGTAGCAACAGGATGAGCAATTAGAGGCAGTCGATACGATCCCCACGGTGGGAATTAATTCTGTTTGCAACGGTCGTGAGTTTACGGGTTTCGCATTATCGGTATATAAACTCATGGGGATCGCAAGATCTTAACATAACATTTTAAATTTGAAGGTAGAACCCTCCGTGGTTCGACTCAAGTGCCACCACCGCCACCTCTACTTCTGCCTAATACCAGCAGTGTTAAACGCTGCTGTGTTTTGGTTCTGGCGGCGCTTCTGTTGGCGTTCAACTAGCAATCTAGTCTTATTTGGGATTGATCACAGATGTCCATGGGTAGCAGTACCCATTTACCATCAGGTGAACTATACACTCCTCTGCTGTTCTTCAAAAACATTGACATTTTATAGGACCATTATTATTATCCATATGATCATCGCAGGCATGGACTACTTAACATAAGACACACAAGAAGGAGGCAGACTCGTTGTAGGTCCGAATCCTGAAGTACCAACGTCTCACTTATTTGTGCCTCGTAACAAACGTTACGTTACGTTCTGCTATATCCCGGTTCTGGTAAGAGTGACATACTTATCTGATGCGTTCCAACTTGTCCTCACAGACAGAAGGAATCTGTGACATCAGGTAAGTCTAATAATATCTGGTGTTGATTACATGTGTGTATGGGCGGCAGTTGCCATTTATTATTAGGTGGGCTCGTTTGGTGGACTGCTACATCTGTTATTAACAATGCTACGTCAAGTTGTTGATAATCATCATCCAGCTAAGAAACTATTACGTCATTTATAACATGTTACACGGCTCATGTGATTAATTGTCTCGAGCTAAACACGTTTAATTGTTCGGTACTAACGCAATGACGTGCTATTTGTTTATGTACTCCTATACATACATACTTATTGCTTAAAAGTAACACAATAAATCGCGCAGGTATCTAATAAGTTGTAAAGTATTTTTAACGCGTTGCGTATTTTTTTTATAATATAAGAGTAGCAGACGAGCATGCAGTCCACTTGATGGTAAGTGGCTACTTCCGCCCATGGACATCTGTAATCAACCCCAGATAGGATTAGATATTCCTACCTGAGGTCGGCCACAGATGCGCCGTTACCCTTGAGGACTAAGCTGGAACGCCTCGGAAAAGTCTGTCTTCTTTACCACATCCTGCAAACCGGAACACAGCAGCGCCTAACACTTCTGTTATTAGGTAGAAATAGGTGTGGCGGTGGTGCCGCCAGAGTCGAACCACAAAGGGTTCTACCACCTTCAAATTATATGTTGTAAATTGCTTAGTTGGTCACCAAGATATTTCCCTATAGTTATGGGACCAGAATAAGGCTACGGTATCTTCTGCCTGTCGTAAGAGGCGACTAAAGCGGGTGGCAAGAGTGGGAGCTCGACTCCGGTTGCATTCCTTTGGAGATCCCGGAGTCCTACACGCAGCGCCGAGGATGGCCACCAGTGGGGTTTTAGTGCGTTAAGAATCCCACATAATTCTGTGTTGCTCCCACGGCACCGGATACCTTTTGTATTCTCCTCGGTAAAAAAAATGATCACCAAGATATTGTTTTCCCCTCGGTAACAAAAAAAAAATGATCACCAAGATATTGTTATAAATTGCTTAGTTGCAACAATATGTTGGGCAAGTATGTTGTAAGTTGTTTAGTAGGTATCCAATATGTTCTTCTTTAGTCTGTACATACGTTTGACAGACATATTGCAAGTCACTTAGCAAGTACTCAATATATTGTTGTTAATTGCTGTCGGTATCCAATATGTTGTAAGATATTGCTTATTGAGTGCCCAATATGTTGTAGTAAAAAGGTACCTATTAATTCTACGTTGTTCACCATGTGAGTATGTTGTAAATGGTTTGATAGGAATATTTTCTCCATGTTTGCATATGTTTTTGCTAAGAATGGATTCATTGAGGCGTGCAGTAATCGCAGAATAGGTAATAGGTCAGGTCGAAAATTATAATAGGCGAGGGAGGGAGTAAAGATGTAGACTTCCAATGGTTTAAAATAATTGTCTGATTACTTTGTAAAAAAAGTCGTATTTAAAATCAATAACCCGATATCGAAAGATATTCATGTTATTAAAAAAACACAAAAATTCCTACTACTTAAAAATAATTAAAAAGGAAGTAGCCTTAGTCGCTTCTACAATGTAGACGAATCCGGGGACACCTCATATTGTGTTAACATTCGTCAAGTCATTTGGTCTGTAGCGCGTGTCATAAAAAGATATACTTACATACATAAATACATACGAGTATGTACATACATACATACATACATACATACATACATACATACACATAAAAACTACCCTCCTTAATTTAATCAAAAGAAAACATCAACATCACACTGATTTGGAAACAGTATTGAGTCTTTCTGTGTGCTGTACATCGCTTTAACTCGAGTCAATTCCGTTTGTAATTATTACGCTTTCAGTTCAGTGTATGTCGTATGAAGTTATTACCCGTCTATTAGGAGTCTATCCGGTTACTCAGCTTAAGCCCGACCGTCAATAGGCTATTAGTAGCCACTGAGCCATGTCGGTATTATGTGACCTGTATTGTGTTGCGTAGTCATTCAATTAGCTGTCTGAAGCATATCTTGACTATTACCTAGAAATTAAGTTTATATTTTTATTAGATGTGCAATGTATTTTTGAAGAGATTATAGGAGCATGCAGTCCATCTGATGGTAAGTGGCTACTGTCGCCCATGGACATCTAATCAACTCCAGAGAGGATTCCTACCTGAGGTCGGCCTCTGATGCGCCGCTACCCCTGAAGACTAATCTGGAACGTCTCGGAAAAGTATGTCTCCTTTACAAATAAGAACACAGCATCATTTATCACTGCTGTTATGTGGCAGAAATAGGTGTGGCGGTGGTGCCGCCGGAGTAGAACTACAAAGGGTTATTTAAATTATTTTTACTTTGTAGTGACATGAAGGCCCGTTGTATTTTTTGAAATGCACATATCTTGTGAAATGCGCATGAAATTTGCCACTAGAGAGTCAAAGGCATATTGTTATAACAATATCTCATCTTTTAGCACGCCCTACAGCTTCAACGGGTTGACGAATTTTAGCACATAAGATGTCGCTAAACCAATAATTCTTAATAATTCTTTAGTTGCGGTAAAGATTAGAAAAAAAAACTATACACTCATACTCCACACTAGGATTCCCTGTATCGTGGGTACTATGAACACATATAAAGATAAAGATACAAAAACCAGAAATAGAAACCTAAATTCATAATTTATCAGATATCTTTGGAATAGTCAGGTCGGGAATCGAACCCGGGAGCCTCTGCGCGTCAGACCGGTATGGTGACCGCTACGTCAAGCGGTTCGTCGATTGTTACGTATCTATTGAGATTTTTTTTTAAATAAAATCATTAACAATGTAAACGCATTCCAACAATTACCTATGTATTGTATCAGTTTTATTACGGTTATCCACGTTTTGAAAAGCTCCCAAATATTCTGGCTATGCTGTAATTTACGTGATAACTTTGTTAACAAACGCCGAATATTTCGCTCAATCGGTTTAATTCATTCGATTAATTAGCTGATGAATGTAGGCAATCAAAGTATACAAATATTTATTAAATTTACATTTAGGTACGAGTTTAGAAGGGTAGGATCAAATTAATGTTATATATAAATATCAGTATGAGACTTACGCCCATGCAACATGCGCTATCTTAAATATGTATATTATACTCGTTTATTCACAGTTTATTTTATCTTTTAGATATTTTAAAGATGAAAATAGTAATTTCTACTTGAGTGTATCTTCGCTTAATAATCATATGGTTTCATGAAAATCTATTGAATAATTTTCAGGATTAGCTAAAGTTAAAGGTTAGCACAGTTGTTTAAATTAAAAAAATAATAATACTAGTTGCTGAATCTTTATGTTAAGACTACTTAGATCCATTAGAACTAGTCAGATCAATTAAAGTTTGTGAAATTTGATTATATTCTTCCTTGTAACTTTCGAGGGCTGTAGTAAGCTAATACTGGATTGCTTAGTTTTATCTGTAGCTTAATCTAGTCACGGTCTGCATCCAAAACTTTGATAATAACCTCCTAGGATATCTCAAAGACAGTTTATTTTAAATCGAGTCTTAAGACTCCACATAATTGATTTGGTGACCGCAATGACCCACGAAATTCTGTGTAAAATTAATGTAGAAATTAGGTTCAAAATTAAGGTCTTGTAGTAGGAAGCTGATGTTATCGTATATTTAAACATTGTAGCTTAAAAATGAATGTTATAAAATTGCCTTAACCTTATAACTTAGTGGTAGCGCCCACGGCTTCGCTTGCGTTTTAAACAAAGTAACATGACATACATATAACTGAAAATGTATACTTTCATTGGAATGACAGTGGCGCCATCTGTCGAAAATTGATCGTACCAACTCAGAAACCTTCGTGGGCTCATGCACAACAACTTTGCTAAAGATTATCTCATGATCAATGCATAGTTTACGATTCTATAAAGGACACACAGACAAACATTCATTTTTATGTATATAGATAAGATATAGATTTACTAATTATGTAGGCGGAATAATATAGAGTTTTTCAGTAAGAAGTAGAGGGCCAAGCCAAGTTGTCCAATGTGACGTTAATTAAACTGTCAGCTCAAGCGGGTCGGAACGTGACGTCACGCGGAACTGTCATTTCAAATTAGTTATTGACAAGTTATTATTTACGAATTTATACTTTTCTAGTTCAAATAAATTAGGTTCAAGATAAAGAATTGAAACATGCTAGTAAAACTGTATATATTTTAAATTGTATATATTTTAGCTTTAATATTTTTTTCTTATTTAGTTATAAATTTGTTATCCTTGTTTCAATACTTTCAATTAGTTATTAATTAATTATAAGTTGTAAGGTCACATTTTATTATACTTAATGATTATTATAATTTTGAAATAGTTCAAACATTTCAAAGAGAAGGGTAATATTGACCATATATTTAATTGGCCGTATTCATAATTTGAAAAATAGACAAAAGCAGATTATAACCGGAAACGGCAGATCATAAGGCCGATGAGGTAGAGGCCGGCAGATAGAGATCTTGCAATTAAATAATTACCTGAATTCACATCTTTCATTGGTTTACATGATGTAAAACGTAAGCATTGTTTGAAGTGATTTGCGTTTCTTTGATACTACATTTGAAGACGTCACTGTTGTACGACACATTTCTCACACGAGGTCTACAATTGTGTATGATTGATACGAAAAACCGTTGTTCTTTGACGCGTAAAACGCGATTAGACTGGTACAAGGAAACGAGATCCAATTTCGCCTACAATACATTGTATTAAACACAAAATGCGTGAGCCTTGAGCCCTAGTACCTCACTTCAAAGCTGCCGCGGGTTTCGATACGTTCGTTATATAAAAGTGGCTGACATCAAAGGAACTAATTTACATGGGAAAATTGAAAATCCAATCGCATTTACGCCTCACGGTTACACAGTAAACTCTAATTTGCGATGAACGGTTAACTGTACTCCGCGATCTGTTTGCGCCAAATGTTACATGTGTAAATGTGGTCTCGGTAATTAAAACCGATTCAATAGTTAACTTCTGTTTATAATAGCTGGAAGGTGATAGCTGTATCGATATGATATTTAAACAGAAATGCTTTGAGAGGTATAGGTAGTGTTTGAAATTTCGGTTACGTAAGCTATTCTAATATTAATATTTATTGTGTATAATAGTAATATGTATCTTATAATGGTGACACACAAATTATTGTTTAACTATGGATCTCTGTACTGTTTCGCAAATTTTATTCCATGTCAACTTTATCACATGAATCATCAAAATTCTTAAGTTCCAACAATTTTCTCTGCCAAAAATGTTATTACAAACTGTTACCGTGAAAATAGGCATATGGCATATCTGTTTTTTTAAACGCAGTCACTTTAGTTACATTCATTTTAATAAGTTGGTGGGGCTGGTATGCGGAGAAATGACTCCTTGACTCTCACATATATTTAACTAAATGATCGTAGACATTCTGTATCGGTTCGCGGTCAATCGCCAATAGAATCTCTGGATTCTATTCTAATCTTTGTCATATATTCGAGATATAATCCAAAGGTCTCTGGATTTAATTAAAACTCTGCCGCAGTCTGTGGCTACATAAATTTATGTTTATTATTTACAGAATATAGAAGCTTAGTAGCTTTAGAGTAGAGTGGAGCGTTTAAATAATGAAGCGGCGTGTAATCCAACAAAAGGTAGGGCTCCAGGGTGGGACGTTAAGGCTGAAAGGATTTGAAGCTTCGTTTAGTGGAAAATAGGTTCAAGCCTGTTACATTCGGATAAGGCGGTGATTTGATTGAAACCGCGCGAAGTCTCAAATGGGTATTAAATTTCTAGTTTTGTCACCAGATTTTCTGCTAGATGAATTATAATCATGTTAGCATTTAAATTTGAATATCAGTAAATGCTAATTTTTTCACAAACAAACATTTACTGATAGATCATGTAAAATATTTACGTTCATTCGTCAGCTATTAGTATTTTAAATGGAGTTAAATTTGATAAAGTATTTTTACTAACATTCGTCGTAATTTATCAAAATAGATCTTTTACAGGTCCAGACTAATACACATTAAAAATGAAAGATGACCGTTCATCAGAATAAATTCAATACGAATTTTGCAAGTAAATTGATGGATACGTAATATTAATGACTTTCTCAGCTACGAGCTTGAAAGTCACCTCGTACTACTGCGTCTCGTGACTTTGATTGGTTCGATTACTTTGTCTGCTTTACTTAATTAGAAATCGATTTGATTTAGGCAACAACGGATTTTCGAAAGCAATTTCATCGGCATCGCGATAAACTGACGAATTTATATCAAAGGAAAAACAAACCCGACGGAAAGGGCGGAATCAATCTGCAGGAATGAGCCGTAGACCTCGTAACGTCAATCGTCGCTCGGATACATTCGGAAACTAAGGAACAGACGGAGACAGCTTACGATTAAATTTATGCAAAAAATTACATAATCTTAATGCTGTTAAATTATAGTCTATACAGCTTCCAAAATTTAGGCTTATCCAATGACAACTTATATGTCAAAATCTAATCTCACTACATAAACTAAAGTCAAACTGTTTGAGGCTTCTTTACCCTTAGTACGAGTTTTTACATTTGCTCGAAAACGTTTAACGTTTACGAGTTCGCTCCTACAGCGCTCCTGTGGGCCGTATCGGTTACAGTAAAAGTTTAAAAAATGAAACTATAACGCTATCAAAATTAAATTAAAAATATAAAAAAAAATGCATTATATTTATATTTTTAAAATTAAATGTCGTTACAATGACTATTCAGTTTTATTAAAACTCGTAATGCGAAAGATTAGTTCCGAAGGTCCATGGGACCGCTTTGTGAGTGAATTCGTAAGCGGTGAACGTTTTCGAGCAAACGTAAAAACTCATACTGAGGTTACTGGACGTATCGAAAAATAAGACATACATACGAGTATATAAGTAACATACATCCAAACATTCGCTCGTAAAATATTACGATCCACAGTCGGGAAAAATATAAATATGTGTGGTAGATACCTAATTTCTATTAATTTCACGAACAGCAACAATTCACTATAGAGATATATACTGATGGCTTTAGTATTGTTTATATAATATCAGATTAACTACCCGTACACTGTTTGAGTCATATTCAAGAAACTTAATCTTAAATTTAATTTGTTCATTTTCTCATCAATTTAATTGGATTAATATTCAAACCCGGCACACGAAGCTTAATTTATAAGGCAACAATCGAGGCAACTGGAACCAGCGCTACTTCTAGATATTGGTGCAAACAGAACATCTCGGCGGCCCCCAATCCCATTCCCCCCGAAACACTAATTGCTCTCTGAAGTTATGCCTTTTGTTATACCAACTAGCGGCCTTGAGTTGTCAGATTTCATGACTACGTTTTAATATAATGTAGGTACTGGTTTTGCTATGAGATTCATCTGCATAAAAATGCCAAATAACCCTTTCAATAAAATATGGAGCAAAATAAATTATTGATGTGTTTTATATTGTGAAAAGTCGCAAGAGTTCTAACATAACGGCTAGATAAAACTACAGAAAATCAGCTAGATACATTATGTAGAAGAAAAAATAGGTCAACTGCTAAATAGACTATTTTAGGACTGTGTGAAAATAATCATTTATATGTTAGGTTTTTAAATTATCTAATCAATAATTCTATACTTAAATAACACATCTTTAACTAACACAATATTATTTTGTTAGCAGTACATGATAATAACAATATGAAGACAAAAAATACTGTAAAACGAGGCCTAATCTTTTTGTCTGCTAGTATAGTTGCCTCATTTTAGAATACCGTTTTACCTACCACTATATATCTATAGAGTTTTAGTAGCTTTGTACGCGATACAATGCTTCGTTTCGCTTCGCGGGCATAAATTAATTAGTAACGGACTCGTCGATCGATAATTCGCTAGCGATAGATTCCCCTGCATCGCATTCCAAATTCAATTGTCAAATTCTATACAGATGTTATATGAAATAGATTTTAACTTTTGGAAGTTCCAATATGTTAATATATCGCTTGTGTTAATTAAATCGTAGGATATTATTTGTCTCGACCCCGGGAAGGACGGTGGTATGTGTGGTCGCATACCGTCGTACACACCAGACGGTGTGGTGAGCATCAAGCTCACCTGGGCGGAGCCCGACGGGGCACAGCGCTAAGAGGACTCCGGTTGCGTTCCGTTGGAGATCCCGGAGTCCTCTACGCAGCGCTGAGGATGGCCACCGGGGGGGTTTTAGTGCGGTAAGAGTCCCACATAACCCCGTGTCGCTCCCACGCCACCGGGTACCTTTTGAAGGTTTCGCCCTCGATAACAAAAAAAAAAAGGATATTATTTGTCTGTGAATAGTGAGTTGTGAGTTTATTTAACTGAAAGGTTTAATCTTCTATTTAATTTCATGTAGAGATAATTTTTCAAAAATCCTATCTTAAGGATCCTTTGAATTTGGATAGGATCTGATTGGCTCAAGTAGTATGTCAAAGTTTTACAGCTTCAATAAGTAAGTAGATTTGTATTCGTAAATTATGACACGATAAAATTAACTTGCCGTAAAATGGTTATGAAAATTGAATTTATTTCAACTGATTTGTTATTAAAATTCCCAATGAACTAGCATAGAACGTAAGATTTGCTTGTATTGCATTGCATCCAAGAATCATAAAAAAGTTAGTTACAAAATCTTTACACTTACAAATCTTTCACTTATTGCCCCACACTAGGTGTTTTCCTGTATTGTGGGTGCTATGAACAGAAATATGAATAGAACCCAGAACAGATACTCAATATCGTCATTTGGGTATCTGTTTAACCGGGAATCAAATAGGGTGTAACAGGTCGGAGTGAAGTAGGGTCAAAAGTAAAGTTAAACTATCTACAGATTAGAATCCAGATGTAGAATCTTCTATGTTGATACTAAAAACAATACTCTAAAACTGATCTAGAAACTAGTGTAATTTGTTCAAAAGGCACCGATCCTGTTATCCTTTAATTAAGGGCTGAATAATATGTTAACCTTTCGGGCTTCGGGTGATCGACCGAACACGTATATAATGTATTTAAACGTAGCGTATTGGGAAATTTGATATTTTAAACTAGGTTTAACCGTGTCTAACCTGGACCTGGATCAGAAATTCAAATTAATTGCTGATCGTTTGCGTGCCTATCTAGGTATTGATTACACGCTTTGCTACTTTTGAGCTGTACAGTATTTTGATAATTAAACGAACCTACAAATTTGAGCTTTATGTATGGTGTTATTATTTTTGTAGTGCTAGGAAGCGCTGTTCTTAGCCAAAGTGATCTATGAGGCCATCATACAGTCCTTAAGATCAGCAATGCATTTGTGGTTAATTGATCTCACTCGAATCTTGTTCTATTCAAGATCAAGAATTTAATAATCATCCGCAGGATTGTACGGTAATTTTCCCATTGAAATGAGATTTTTTTACTACTGAGTTGTAGTAAGTCCTGTAAAAAAATTTCAAAAGTGTGTGGAGTCTACTAATTCGCACTTAGCCGCCGCGGATGGGTTCCCAACAATGACCAAGCCTTTCTCATTTTTGGAAGAAATCCCTTGCTCAGTATTGGGACAGCATCGTGTTAACGACGAACGTGAATATTAATTAATTCCAAGACTTTCAACTGAAACTGAATCATATCCACATTTAGATGAGAATTACAACAACTCGGATTAATACAAGATTAGCGAGTTAGGCCGCGATCACATTTCATATTAAGACCGTACCGTTTAGGGCTGCCGCACACAATATCCGCCCCGCGACAACGGAGTCAACAGACTACATTCGACTGTAATGTTATTATCTTAGCACAGACTGCACGGGAATTGAAAAAGACGTTATTAGTATTGCAAGTAACACACTACCCCGTATCTAGGGGCCATTACCGTGATTACATACTATGTAGTATGTTGTTTGTGTTCTTGTTTGAATTCATATTACTCGTATGTCCATTCATTTATGTGCACTTTTAAATAATGATTTATTATTGTACAAATTACACAAATTTGTGTGTATTGTGTGTGTGGCAAATTACTTTTTAATCTAATGTGTAAAATCTTTGAGCTAAATCAAACCTTGTCCTAAAAGAAATGTATATTACGATCGTGTATTACATTCTATTTAAATTAACCAAAATATATTACTATGGCCTAATTGTTATTATTAACCCCAGCAGATACTTGTAGGGGCTCAAACAATAACAGTTGTTTTTCAAGACTAGAATATAATATTTCATTGTTCAAGCTTTAAACCAATTTAACGAAGCTCCAGACAATTTGAGTTAAATATCGGTCCGACAATAGTAACATTTCCTTTACCGGACGAGGCGATTGTCTGAAGTTGAAAACAATATCACAAAGGATCGAACTGACTAACTTCGCAATGTGCGTTCCGCTTTACTATTTGGTTGTACATAGAACATATTATTAAATGGAAACGGTATGCTGATATGGCAATTTCCTAATTGTTTGTCCAAAAAATAATTATTTACTACAGATATATTCAATCTTAAAATACAATTTAAATTTTAATTTTTTACGTCATAAACTATTGCCTTAAGTAATATCGTATCCAAGTATGGATATACGAAATACGAAGCATTGGATATCCATATGTTGTTCAAAAAATAAAAAAACCTTACCTTACGACATTGCTGGTTAGAAGAAGAGTAGTAGAGCCGTTTATTATTATTATTAATATCAGAAGATTGCCAATTCAAAAAAAAATATGCGTATTTTTATAACGACATTCCAAAGATAAATTAGTTTAAAAAATAACTACCTACTACTAACAGGCTACTGTCAACATCGATAATGTTTACATAGCATAGATAACGAATACTACATAAATATTTATAAAATGCACTTATTTGTAACCCGCCTTCAGTATTATAATTCTTACTACTAATTCTAATAACAACTAAAATAAAAAAACTACTTATTCAAATTGTTTTACTACAAATCTAAAGTTCACATCACATAAATAATTATAAATATGATTTAAATTTATATATTTTTATAAAACCACGATGTAAATTTTGAAACGGGAGATATAGGAGGGATATCTATTAGTTATCTACTCTGTGTACACAACTATCCCAGGATCGTAGGGGGATGAACAGGGAGGGGGATGCCATCTCCGCAGCAGGATATTAAACCGAAACGCTGCTCCCAGATTTATTATCGCACTACTAATATTTACCTGTTTGGGGAATTCTCAATTGATATTATACGTGCCCCGTATGTTTCAACTTGTTTATGTGTGTGTGACCAAGATATTTTCGGTAATACGATACCCGGTTACACACATACATATGTGTGGCAGTTTGCTAATATTAGACTTTGTTCCTTAATTGGTTTCATATGGTGCGAATTAAAATATTAACATATGGAGTCTGAGAGAGGTATCTATACTACTATAGAATACACATTTACAGTGGTATACATTAAGTAAATACTAGTTAATTGTATCAGGCGTTACTTTGCGGAATGCTATTAAGTTAAGATTAAAACTATTTGTAGCGGATTGTTGCCAAGTAGTTTTGATCTTAACTTAAATAAATACAGTGAATACTTCTAAAAAGTATATTTTTAATAGACAGTAGATTTAATTAAGGTTGGTGTGTGCAGGCACTCTTGCCGCCCAATAACGATTGTTGTTATTACTATTCCGGTTTTCAACATTGCGGAACTTCCTTGCACAAAATCAAAACACAAAAAGCTATTTTTTGTCTATAGAACATAATTATCAAAATTTTGTCTAAATTCTCATAAATGCACGAATTTTTCTAATCTATACCAGCGTGCATCGTGCGTAATCTAGGCATGCAGCATGCGTAATCTTTACCGCATCGCCAAACACTTTAGTCCAATAGCAGTAACAATCCTGTATGTAGCCATAAACTAAAAGGATAACATATCACGTAAAACGTGTACTTTGTATTTAATAGCGAGTGTTCAGGTGTGGCATCTATTTCGGTAGTCGCTGCAGGGATGCGCCGTTTCCGAGAATACTCAATCATGTGTCTGAGTGAACCCGGTGACGTGACGTGACGTGGCGTGACGTGACGTGGAGTGAAGTTGTAAGGGTTCAGACGGTGCCACGTTGTTTTGTTCCACCTAAATACATTAACTGCAATATGTCCGTTTTATGAATGACGTTAGTGCCCTTTAAATGTCTTTGGTCTTTAGTCATAACACGATCGCTAATCAGCTTTCATGTTTCTATTTGGTTTTGTGTAATGGTAATGCATGGGGAAGAGAGTCATCTAATATAATTTATTGAATTATAGATTGGTGGTACATATTTTTTGAATAAAAGAGAAACTTTTTGTTGGTTCGACCCCAGCGACATCACCGACACACCTATTTCTGCCTAACAGCAGCAAGTGCTGCTATGTTCCGGTTTGAAGGGTGATAACAGACGGTGAGAGACATACTTTTTCTAGCCTAATAATCATTTGTATAATGGTGGTAGGGCTACTAGTTGTTCAGTTAATGCTAACCAATAGCAAGGTTACAGCATTGCAGAGATTTTCTAAAGATGTTTTAAAAAAAATCGTCTATCGTCAGGTATATACTCCTTGGAGTTAGTTACTCATCATGTCCATGTCTGCAATAAACACTTGTCGTTGTGCATTATTTTTTTTTCATAAAACTCTAACAAAACACGAACAAAGTAATATAATATACGTGAGAAACAAATACTCAGCATTATATAGGCTCGGCTCCACCGGGAATTTACAGTATTCCGTGCAAGAACTTCCTAAAAGAAAGCCTAATTTATTATCAACCGAACAGATATTTAAATTAAAATTATTTCTCCCGGTTCCAGAGCACTTGGAGTAGATAAGGGATAATGGACAAGGAACAGAATTACACCTTCCGAAGCCTATAATTTTATTGGTTCATTTCCTCGTTGGAACAGGGGAATATTGACCTAAGAATTATTCGCTTAGTAACGATTTATATTCAATCGCCGCTAGACTTGGCAAGCGTGGGCCTTTCAATAGACGATTATATAATAATATTAAACGTTATCAGTTTAATCTGAATGACGCAATGCTTCATTCAATTTAAAGTTCTGTAGAATAATTTTAATATTCTAGCCGATATCGGAAATAAATAAATTCTTGTGAAAGCAGTATAAATAATTAAAAGAGGATTTCTATGAATTGTAAGAATAAAATTGTAGTTTTATATAAAAAAATTATGAGTTATGAGTTAATGCGATTCTCGTTTCTTTATTTGTAAAAGAGAGATGCAAAAATCAATATCATTGTTATATTTGTAGTAAGGTCAGTTCTTCTAAGAACACACAGTTAAAATTACGAATCAACGACAGGAATAAAATAATTAAATAATAAAATTTGCGATGCTTAATATTGACTTGAGTCAAACTTTAGGAACCAGAATTAAGTAACTTTGCACACTAAAAGCACAACCCTTGGATTTTTCTTGTATTACGGATGCGGATCATTTAAATATGTACCCTTACCATGAGTTTTCACGTTTTGACAAATATGACTGTTTTGGTATTTGTTTACGTTTTTGCCCATACAATTTCCAATCAGCTTCCCTAGCGGATTGTATCAGAACTATAGTGTCAATAACATAACATTAAATGTCTAAATTGACAAATGGCGCTTTATGTTTTGTCTCTCTATTTTGCGAACATGTGAGGTAGACAAAAGTCTTGAGCCCATACTTATTGTTACGTTTACTCAGTCTACTAAGCAAACAAAACAGAATAATGGATTGAGTAAACGTAACGTAAAATTGTGGGATGTTTTGAAAACTCATGGTAAGGGTACTGAACCCGGAATCACTACGTGTTAGACCGGCATGGAGACAACTCCGCCACACGAGTCGTTCATGTTTAATCATGTTGTAAGCATTTATATGAAACAATTCACACAATATAATTAATTCAACGGGTTTGAAATATTCCCAAACATTTAGTTACAGATAAATAAAATATGGCAACAATATTCATGCAATTAATTCTTTATTCTAAAAATACTGCGGCATCCTAAAACATCTGTGTTAATCTACGAGTATTTACATTTTACGTTGTGAAAAATCTGACCGACATATTTGACTCTATTTTCAACCTCAATCCTCTATTCAATTCAATACTGAATAAGCCCAAGAGAGGTTAAATGTTCGTATATATTTCGAAAAAATATTAAAAGGCATTTGATTTTGTGATTGATCTTTCGTGGTCAATGTGATGTTCTACAAATCATTTCTTAATAATAACTATAAAAGTAAAATTTGCCGTAGTACTGTTGTTTATACGTCGTCTTATATTCATACTCTGTTGACTTTGTAAACGTAGCCGCTTTGTTATAAACTAAAAGCTAAATTGACTTTACCGCGACTTTTACGCCAACTTACATTAGATGTTTCAATTCAGTTTTCAGCAGTAGAAATACCTATATTATTAAAATAAATTGTTTACATAAGTTCCTCTTTGAGTGATAATGAGCACTTATAATCGGGACTGTACTCTTCTTTACTACTTTTCTTATTTCAAGCTAGCTGCGCCCCGCGGTGTCACCCGCGTTATTTCTTTTTAACACAGCTAGTTCTAAAATATAAGTAGCCTAAGTTACTTCTTATTATATCAACTACCTGCCAATAAAAGTCCCGTCAAAATCGGTTTAGCCATTTCAGAGATTAGCCAGAACAAACAGACAGACAGACAGACAAACATTGTAAAAAATGTTATTTTGGTGTATGTACCGTATGTATATTCATATGCATGTAGTAAAAAGCGATTATTTCAATATTAAAAACAGACACTTCCATTTTATTTATAAGTATAGAGTATAGATTGATTAGATACGTTCTTCTATGAGTGGCAATGATCATCATCAAGTCTGTATTCTTCTTTCCTACTTTCAAAAATCGAATGTTAACTAAAATAAATATAAAAATTGTCAACCGACACATTTGATAAAGCATTCAGATAGTGATGTGATTAATTTCCATGAATCAGCTCTCAATGGAAGTGCGAATTGCAGTCCATTAGGCCAACTGCCAGTTGCCGGGACGTGTTCTGCACTGAGAAATAGCTACATGTAGGTACTTTTATATAATAGTTAGGCTTATGTGCTTCCAACTTGCGCCCGTTATCAATACTCAATCTATCCAGCCTATCAAAGATCGAAATTAACTTGTAGGCAGAAGTTGTCAAAACGTCGATTTTAAGCAAATCATTGGGTAGATTGATTTGACGATATCAACATTATGTCTCTCAACCAACTGGATTCGTGGTCCTTCACGGTTCGATTTACACGGACATTCTTGCCACGGACGTGCAAGATGTGGAATGAACTTCCTTCTGAGGATAGGTAGGATAGGATTTCCCCGGGAGTACTCCCGGAGCGTTATGACATAGGGATCTTCAAAAAAAGGTGTAAAAAGAGTTCTCCTCCAAAACCGGCGATGTATTGGCGACTCCTCTGGTGTTGCAAATTTCTATAGGCAACGGTGACTGCTTTCCATCAGGTAGCCCGTCTGTCTCAGGTATGAATATAAAAAATATGTCTATGTGAAAAAAATGTGTATGTATACATATACTCCGTTATGTGACTTACATAACTTCTATACTGAAGTGTCTTAGTAACTTACGCCTTAAGATAACGTTGCATACATGGTGTCGATTTAAGATGCCAATGTGCGCGCATTATGAATCACTCTTAGCAATTTTCAAAACCGTGTATATTAATGCTAAAGACATATTATTTTAACAAACTGTCTTAATATTTTCTTAAGTAACACAAAATCGGAAGTCATATGTCTAGTCGAGTAATTACATAGAACACGTTAAGTTAGTGCACGAATAGCGTTAACTCATTCAAAACATAGACAATTATAGAGATGCTAGTTTAAACAATGACACATGTGCAATGTTGTATGAAGCTTCACATTAGACGACCCATTAGGCTTTGTCTTGTTCCCAACTAAGCCGAATGTTCTGTCTCTAACAGACTAGGCCGGATGCAAATGTCTTTACGGTGATTGATTTTAGATTATAATGCATTGAGACTCGAGAGAGAGTGAATACTTTGAGTTAACAAGAAAAAAACCATTTATTTACACGCATATGTAAATTTTAACAACAATTAACTAAAACATATGTGGTAATTAAATTTTAAAGAACATCTGTTTTTTTTCTTTCATATTTTATAAATAGTATCAATTATTAATACAAAGTTTACAATATACCAATCTTAAAGAAACGAAAACACAAAATCAAACATTTGAAATTTATAAATAAAGTAATATGTCTATATATTTATTAGAATTTTCCTATATTACTCTTAAAAATTACATACATATATTGTAGATAAGTAAAACCGAAATATTAAATATAAATAACAAACTACTAAATAACTGTAATGAAATATTTCATTAATAAAATTCTACAGTAAATATTTATGTTACCATACAATTATTATTCATAAAGAAAAGAGGTAAGAATTAATTAATTCGTATTAAAAAGGGGTAAGTAACATAAGTACGTTCAGCGTAGTGGAAATAACCCGCTCAACTGTCCTTGCTCAGAACATCTTTACCGGAATATTAATGTTAACTCTACTTTGAAATATTGTTATTGTTATTTATTATGCCAAGGTAAGTTCTTGGAACTTCCCCCGGGAACAATAACAGGGGTTACCCAGGAGATTTACCGTAAACAAGAAAGGTAGAGTAAATAGTTATGGTGCATATCTTATAAACTTGGAGTTTATTATGGATGTTGAACTTTGTAGATAATGATAAAAACACCTTAGATGTTATAATCTTAGTAAATTTATTATTATGGTGGCTTGAGAAGTGCAAAAACCATATTACTACCAAATTTCAACTTGTTTGGTTCAGTAGTTTCAAAGCAAATAGTCTGTGACAGACGGACGAGCAGGCGCAGGAGTAATCATATAAGAGTTCTTTTTTATATAGGACCGTAAAAAGGAAACGTGTAGTCAAAGCTCAATAAATTAAAATCAATGCAATACAACCTTTCATTCATAACAATTAGCTACGAAACACCCGATAATGACAAAAACAAACTTAATAAATCGGCTATTAAGAGTCATCTAAGATTGATGTGACATGGCGTCAAAGTTGGACCAAACACCAAGGAGAAGTTTGTTAAAGGCGAAACAACTCTTATAGCTTAAGAAATAAATAACACAGTAACTGTAAAACGTATTCTTCAATACGCAAGCAGTAACGAAGATGCAGGAAGATCGGTGGGAAATAAACTTAATAATGCCGGGAATAAGGAAGTTGATGATGATACATTGCAAATCACTGACAGATTGACGATGGGAATGAAGGAAAGAGTGATTAAGAGGCCGTGGAACCGACGCTCTTATAGACAGGGCGATCGAAACAACGATTAACCTATGGGCTCTTCTTCCTAGACGACACGTCGTCGGCAACGACAACGAACATCAGTGGACGTATAGTTCTATGAACAATGTCCCACTGGGTCAGCATGACTTCTGTACCGTTGGTGGCACCGGCGTCTTTATATATGTACTCGTATGTGTTGTGCACATGTAAATTTCATGCGTGATATTAGTTGTCGTATTATACACGCTTCAGTTAATGAATAAGATAAAAAACTATGAGGCATAATCGATTAGAGACGATTAGTAGCAGACGAGCATGCAGTCTGCCTGATACCTGAGAGTAAGTGGCTACTGCCTCCCATGGAAATCTGCGTCGCTACCCCTGAGGACTAAGCTGGAACGCCTCGGAAAAGTATGTCTCCCTTACCACACCCTTCAAAACGGAACACAGCAGCGCCTAACAGCGCTGTTATTAGGCAGAAATAGGTGTGGTCTGGAGTCGAACCATCGCTGGAGTCGAACCACAAAGGGTTCTACCACCTTCAAAAGTGCAGTTGTAAGTGTAGTTGCAGGTGTCGTGCTAACGGCATGGGTGTCGTGCCTAAATCGGGTCGTATCGTGTTGTGAAGAAGCTCCCAATGTCATGTCTTAGCAATAAATTCGATGCGATCGGCCCGATAGATACCGCGTATCAGAATTCCAGATATAAATTACTTTGTGGAGATCAAGTTCGGAGACATTTTTCATGGCGCTTTCATGTCTGCTCCAATTTGTAACGCGTTGTTGAAACAAAACTGTTTTCCCGATTACGTAGCTATCTTTATGTTGACAACTTGTAGGTAACTGCTTTATTTTTATACAAATATAAATATCGTAAATATCGAAATACAAGTGTATCGAATATGTGACCATTCAATACAATGATTGTTTTGCTCCTCACTAATATAACAGTGTTGAAATATTGTTTGTCCCAAAGAATATATCAATAATTGCATTTTTTTTTTAATTGTAAATATTATTAAATTTGTATCTATTCTTATTGTTCTACGAATTCATTCTTCTTTTAATGTAATCGTTTCTCTGATGCGGATTGAGGTTCATATAAAAATTCCACTTTTTAAGCCATTGAGCCGAAAAGGTAAACAGAATCGCTCAATTATTATAAATAGTCAGAGGTGATCTCGAAAGTACTGGACCGATTTTTTCGGCGATCAAATTTTATTATTTGGCTACGAATTTATCAAACGATTTCAGTGAAATAAGTAAAGCCAAATAAGACAAATCTGTGAAGTCATTTTCTTACTTGTTTTTGATAGGATCGTATTTTGAAGAACATTTGTGACACAAGTAATTTTATAGACTAAATTTTCTAAATCGGTAAATATAGGCAAACACGAATAAGACATTAAATACTTAGCTTAAAAGTTAATTACCGTAATGCCCGGTACAAAATTTCCTTAATTCGACAGCGTCAAAAACTAAATACTGAAATTCTAGTACTCCAGCTACATTTCGGACTTAAGTGGTCCTGAATTATGTCAATTAAGTCCTCAGTGATTTATTACTGGCTGGCGTGTTAGCGACACAAAACAATTTTTCGAGTGTACTTGTTTTTTATGACTGAATTAATTTGTTCTCTATGGTAATGGGGATTGATCTTACGCCCTTTTTATTGGTAACAAAGTGGGTAACAAAACGGTGGTGCTAGTTAATCAAATGGCTATAAATGATGTTTATTACTTTATTATCGTACATCGCTTTTATTGTTGGTATCGAAGATTTAATAATAAATTGAGTTTTTGTTCGCGCTCACCTAATACAAGCAATGATAGCCTAGTGGTTAAGAAACGCGGCCTCTCGATCAAGGGGTCCGAGGTTCAAATCCCAGGCACGCACCTCTGATTTTCAAATTTATGTGCGTAAATGTTAATTATCACTTGCTTAAACGGTGAAAGAAAAACATCGTGAGGAAACCTGCATACCTGAGAGATTTATAAAAAAAAAAAATCTTGAAGGTATGTGAAGTCTACCAATCCGCACTTGGCCAACGCGGTAGACTATGGCCTAACCTAAATAACTAAATTATGAGAGGAGACCCGTGCCCAGCAGTGGGACAGTAATGGGTTCTTGATGATGATGAAATAAAATGTCGAAAGTAACCACGTATAATCTGGTAAACATGTTCGTTTGTAACTTCAATTAAAAAACAGATATGATATAAACATTGTTTAATACCCATCTAAATGGAAAGCACAGCTTAAAGCTCCAAACATCTGTTTTGTAACTTTTTTCCATAAACATCAGCACGCGAGCAGTAAAGCTGTCATTCGGAACACTCGGACGGAATGCTCTATTTATATATAACTTACGCTGAAACCCGTCAGCAGCAAAAAACGCCGTGTCAACGGACGGAAAGTTTTGTTTTTTTATCTGTTAACACTTAGTGTTTAGGTTGGGTAAAGAAAGTCCGATTATAGATACGTGGAGTGTCGAAAACCATAAAACCAGTACCGATGTCTATGATTCAATTTATTTGGGTTCACAGTCCCAATGACGCCATTTCGAATGGAAATGTTTTACTCGTACATTCTTCTTCGTCGTTTACTTGATTACTAACGGTTGTGACCGATCTGGTAAGCCTTGGTGGAGGATCTGATGAGCTGCCTCCGTGCCATCCTATCTCAGACTTGTCTGAGAACACCTCTCACCAGGAGTGTCAGTATGTGCTCTCTAGTTCTTTTCCTATCTACTTTGAAAAATGACGACCAGCTTTATAAAGTTGTTTGTGCTCTACGTGCTCTCCTAGCACGTAGAGCACAAACAATAGACCATACCATACTAGGTTAGGATACTATACTTTTACATATTACATATATGTTAAGTTCTCCAATGTATTCCTGTTCAGTATTTTATGAATAATATGTAAGTATTTCGCCTTATATCGCTTTATCACATTATATTTATGCAAAACCTTATAATTTACAATTGGTCTTTATAATCTTCTTCATAACGTGGACGAAGAATTTCCTATACATAACTATATTGTATAGCTTCAGCGAAAAACTGTCAACAGCGAAATCGCCGTGTCAACGGACATAATACCTATGAAATATTTTGTTTTTATTTTTTACACGTACTACGGTTGAACTGTAACTGTGATCGCACACGTTTCCAAACAGAACACAGTGTAAACACCGCTATACTGTGGCTATACCATAAACAGGTGGTGCGGTGGCGCCGCGCTAGTGTAGTATACAGAGATCTACCATCTTTCGTTCATTGTGTAAAAATACAATATATGATTATTTTTATTTGTATATGAAATTGTCGACCTGTGACGACATTTTATTTAACTTATGACGTCTAAAATGACCATGATTATAATAAGACTCCATAATCCTACCATTTCTTATCATGGAGAATCCAAAAATACTAAACACAATGATGTTTTTTTTTTGTAAATACGGGTTTTAAAAAATAGTGTATTTTTATAATATAGAATGAGCACACAAGCATGAAGTTCACACAGGGCAAGTGGCATATGGCTGCTGTCACCTATATGAATCTGGAATCAAGCCCAAATAAGATTAGATTTCTAGTTGAGGTGGGTCACAGATATGTCGTTACCTTTCAGGACTAAACTGAAACGCTTGAAAGAAATATGTTTCCCTTACCAGCCTCTTCAAACAAGAACACAGCAGCGCTTAAAACTGCTATTATTAGGCAGCAATAAGTATGGCGGTTATCTCTTAGGATTCAAGCCATAAAGGAATCTATCACCTTCAAATCCTATAGACATCGTCAGTGCACAATGTTTCACTCGCTAACTACTTACCCAATACGTGTGCGTTTAACAATATCGCCTTAAACAAACAGTGCTAAGTTAGCATGCTAATATAGACTTTGCCACACACACAGAAGGTGCAATTCAGCTTGTATATATTAAGCAGGGTAAGCGCCCCTGTTTCCGTCACTCCACACTTAATTTTGACTAGCTTTTGTTTAGTTTTACTTGTTTGTTAGTAGACTTGTGGGCTGTTGTTTGTGGGTTTTATTTGATCAAATGTGACAGTGTTTAGTAGAAGTTACATTTAAATAACCAATTAGCCCCGACAGCTGAGTTCAGTCGATTGATCAATTAGGTATTTTTTATTATCCGACTGCAATGGGTAATTTTTTTGAAGCGTATGTATGTATCTCTTATTTTTGGCATGACTTACAGACCAAACAGCTTAATAGTTTTTAACATATGTGTCATTGGCTTTATGTAAATTGTGGGAGTGACATAGGTTTTAAAAAGTCGGGTATTTTGTATTCACAGCAATTCTTTAGTTATTTACGGTAATTTATGTGATGTATTCGGAGACATCGAGGTAATTAAATTATTAATGCACTTATTATTATTGCACAAATATAAAAAAATCTAATCAAAACATTATTTTACAACAGAAATTAATGTAAGAATAAATTCAAAATTTACAAATATTCTTTAAGGTATACGCCACTACTTTCGAGTATATTCCCTGAGGTGTTAGTAGTTATCAAGACATTTATTTAAGAGAACCTTTAGGTAAAGTAAAGTAGATGAGTTATTTCAGCTTGACTTTGCAAGTCAAACGGCCTGGCAGTGGAACTTCTTGGTTGTTTATATATTGTTTTAGGACCCATATCGGACGCCACCCCGCGGCTGTTTATCGAATTAATGTATAAGTGTATTGAACTTTCTGTACAAGATATTACTGGTCGTGTGGTACTCAATTTATGAATATGAGCTTTGATAGCCTATCTACATTAGTTCATATTTTAAAGCCACATCTACTGTTTTAACAAAGTTGTGTGCGCAATTTAAAATAGTTGTAACATGCTTTAAGAGTGAAGGACTAAGTCGTGACGAAAGTTTTTACTATTTTATTAATATACCTACTTTTGAGAGCAAATTCGTGTTTAGCAGAAGAATAGTAATGAATCTTGATAAAAACTGTTTGACAGATAGACGACCCTATAACAGACTTATAGTAATAAACGAAAGGAAAGGTATCGTTAAACTTTCATAATGTAGACTCATAATATATCATGTAAATCCTTACTAATATTATAAATCCGAAAGTAACTCTGTCTGTCTGTCTGTTTGTATCTTCTTCACGCCTAAACCACTGAACCGATTTTAATGAAATTTTGTACAAAGATAGTCTGAGACCCGAGAAAGGACATATGATAGTTTTTATCCCGGAAATCCCACGGGAACTAGGGATGGCGATAGATCGATTAATCGGAGAATCGATCTTTTGGACCAAAAAAATCGATTACTTTAATCGATATTAGTAAGGATTGAATCGTAAACTATGCATTTGATCAAGTGATGTTCTTTAGCAAAGTTGTTGACCATGAGCCCACGAGTTTCAAAGTTACCACCACTGTCATTCCAATGAAGGTACAGGAATGAATTTTCAGTTTTATGTATCTTAGTGTGTCATATTATTTTCTCTTGAACGCGGGCGAAGCCGCGGGCAAAAAGTAGTATTTTATATGACCGACATATAGGCGCTGTGAACGACGACTTTCGGGCGAGTCAGGTTTTTGACGACTTTGCAAACCGATTATACGGCGCACAAAAAACTTAGCAAAACCATTCGGTTAGGGTGAACAAAAACAAACACCGCAGTTCGAAACTAAACGAGTGAATGTAGAAAAAAGTTTATGCAAAAAAATTCTTAATGGAAGCTGCTTAGTTTTTGCGCAGTTTGTTTTAACCGTTTCAACTGTAGGAACAGGGTAGGAACTTTTTTAAACGGATTATGCGGAGTTCTTTGTTTTCAACTCAGTCGGAGATTTGCGGTGTTGTCACAGTGTAAGTTGATATTTTAATTGAACGCTCATCCGAAGTCAGTTTCTTTTTATTTCTTACTATTTGTATGGATTACGTCTGAAAACTTCTAAACTGATTTTAACGGTAAAAAGTTTTTCTGCACAAAAATAAACCATTTGAATTCTTTTAAAAGTCGGCTATGAAATGAATAACTATAATTTTCTGGGTGAGTGTGTTACCTAAACCTTGTAAAACGTACATAAACCATCATATTATTACCATAAGGGTATATGCAGACTAAGATTCGCGCAAAATATTGTTATGTCTTAAATAAGACTAGGGATTATATTTATTATATTTTAATCTGTGCATCCAAACTCCGTTTCCCAGGTACGCCTTTTTATATTAAAAAATATCAAAATTACGCTAGTATAACGTTGTTTTGACGGCTAACGGTATCGGGTAATGACACATGCGGCGCTTCAGCCGCGGCGCCCAACAACGCACCATCGTAACATAACTTTGTTCATGTTGATCGTTACATTGTTTCACTTGTTAGCAATGTTGCGTAACAACGTTTGCTGACAGCCGACGCTGGCTGTATAGGTTTTGATACTTTTTAGTTTTAATTTTCAGACACTATAATAAGGCCTATTATCCACCCTCCAAGTGTTAAAGACTAGGGTTTGAATATTTAAACGAAGTCACAGATACGCCTTTTTATAATAAAAAATGTCAAAATCACGCGAGCATAACATTGTTTTAGCGGCTAACAGTATCGGGTAATGACGCATGCGGCGCTCACGGTCAGTCACGGCTACAAATATTTAAAAAAATGTCTTAAATTTTAATCGGTTTAAATGGTTTTTTTATCCTCTCACAAGCGTCATTTCCGATAATCGATAGTGTGGATACGTAATACTCTGCCCATAATCTGATGAACTAGCGACCGGTAATTACTTTGTGATACCGAACTGATTAAAAATAATAGATGTCAGTCTTTATAACAAGGACATTTACTTTATTTGTTTTGTGGTATGGGAGACATTATATCTGAATGTCCAGAAATAGTTATTAATATCTCAAATTGCTCTTAATCAGTATTCTGACTGCAGTACCTACCATATAGTCATATTAAAGACTACCTACCATTATAGACATAGTCATATTAAAAACTGCAATGATCCACTATGCCAGGTAAGTGCGGATTCTTAGACTTGACAAACATAAACATTTGAGAACAGACACAATTACACATTGCACAGAGCATGTAGGTTTCGGCATGATGTTTTCATTTCATTATAGATTGTCAAGTAAGTTAATTTCTAATAGTCACCTAATTTCAAAAATCAATCAAATTTGTTAACTTTCAGCAGAGTTTAAAATTACTAGGCTGTCATAAATACATATGCACTGAGTGTATTACCTAATATGTATAATGATGCATGAATACGTGCGCCCGACGTTACACGCGTCATCACCCGACAATGATCGATGGGGCGAAGGAATTTCTGTTTTAAAAATAAACTCCGACACCCAATAACCTCCGTAAGCCCGGTTATTGATGTTACGGGTAATTAATGTGGGGTTACTTCATCATAATCGGGTGTCAAGTTCCTTTTGGAAGATGATATTGACAAGTGGCCGATCGCGCTGACATTGTTAGCTTTTTGATTCGTATCTAACATTTTGATATTGAATCTCAGTTTTGTGTTATCTGTCTCTTGATTATGTTCTCATCTTATTTTTGGCCCAGTCTTCTGATGAAGTCAATGAGGTCCGTATCGTATGGGACTCTAAGATTAATTGAACATAAGTTGTGCTTATTTTATGTACATTTATTGAAACACCTCATGTTAGTAAGTTTAGCATACTGTAATCTGCAAGCCACAATCTGTAAGTGACAGTAGGTAATACTGCAACTAACAGACTTTTGTGGTTAAACATATAAGGGAACATCTGTTCCATCTGGTAGGTTGCCTGTTTCTTACCACATTCAATCAATAAATTGCCTGATTATTCCCCTTTAGGTGTCAGATTTCCTTATATTTTGCCGCTACTATTTCCTTATGTATAGAGAAAGAAAATTGGTAAGATTTTGCAGCTGGTAAGCAGCTGTCCTTACAGGTCGTTGATCTTGTTATGATTCTTCCAAAGTAAAATGTGTTGGACATTTTTGTCAAATATATGGAGGAACGAGCTTTTGCCCGCGTCTTCGCTCTCGTTACGAAGTAATATTTTCATCCCCTATTTTATCCCCTTGGAGGTAGAATCGATTAAAATCCTTTCTTAGCGGATGCCTACGTCATAACATCTACCTGCATGTCAAATTTCAGCCCGATCCGTCCAGTGGTTTGGGCTGTGCGTTGATAGATCACTATGTCAGTCACCTTTGAGTTATATATATTTAGATTCCGAAAAAAGTTCCAACATTATCAAGCAGAAATCTTTATACAAACAAACGCCCACCATTTACGCTTGTTACTTTTGATCGAAAAATACTATAATCAAAAAATACAAGCTAACAACAAAACCGTTAACCGCTTAGAAAGCCAGAATTACAGTAATAAAGGCCCAAACTAATTCAATTACATGTAAATCGCAAAACTTTTACTCGCTTAGCCTTTATCATGGACTTTTAATGAGCCCCACTAAAATTTTAACTGGATTTTACTGTTTTGACCTCACTATTTTTATGTAGGCACACGGTTACGATTTTATCACCTTTTATTAGGGTCAAAACAATTTATTTTAATTATCTCCTTTATGCTCTTACATAACAAATGATTACATACGGGGAATTGGTTCAAACCATGTGATAGTAGACGCATGGTTTCCGATGTTAAGCCTTCCTTAATATAAATTTGAAATAATTTTGGGGTAATCTTATATATAAAATTCTCGTATCACAATGTTAGTCATCGTACTCCTCCGAAACGGCTTTACCGATTTTCACAAAATTTTATATGCATATACAGTAGGTCTGAGAATCGGCTACTATCTATTTTTCATACCCCTTAGTGATAAGGGTTGTTGACCTTTAACATTTTTTAATTTATATGACAACACCACGTTTGCCGGATCAGCTAGTACTAAATAAAGTAAACACCTGTAAACTTTTCTATCTGTGTGTACCAGTCTCAGCAAATCTGTTAAAAAAGGAAAAGTTCCAACAATTGCTTTTGTCCTATTTTATTCAATTGGAACATATTTATGACCTTAAGACTGTGTCTTTGGAAGCTCTCGAAAGGTTTAGTAATGAAATAATAGCAAGAAACCGATTTTATTTGTGAAAATAGACATAGTGCTTAAGTCGCGAGAAAAGCAGGGCAACGCGGTGAAAAGATTTTTTAATTTCACGTCTTAGCGACAGTTTTTGTCTCCGCTCATGATTAATCTTGTTCTCCACTGCCCATCTCGGGATGGAGTTATTATAATATATCTCACTAAACCGAGTTGTCTGCTTTTTAACTTCAAAAGAGGGGAATTTTAGTTTATCTTGCATTTTGAAAGTGCTGTAGGATTATTCCCGGTGTATTTATTGATATATATGAATATACTGATTTAATATTGATTGTCTTATCTGACTTAAAAATCTTCAAGAAATACTCGTACTCTCGCCGCATAAGCGCCTGGTTTATTATTGAATTGCTTTTTATGGTATTATTAATACTTTTGTTGAACAACGTAACTAATCTATGTGAAATGCCAGTGTTACCAAAAACATAATAATAAAGACGATAGAAAATAATTAAACATTAAATTTTAAAAGCTCAGGCGTGAAAATTTATGACTGCGTCATAGAACATTTCTCATTTTAACGGATTATATAAAATAAAATCTTATGCTTGTCTTTTAATCTATAGGACATAAACTGGAATTGATATTAGCTGTACTATTGTATAACTTACGGCTCATAAACATTAAATCCTGAGCGCAGAAGTTCTCGCCGTAAACGAGCGTCGTATCCGCATTGCGAAGATAACCAAATATGTAGTTTCACTGGAAACGAGGATAATATACGTGTAATATTTTAGTGTCCAAGCTATTATTCTGGATTAAGAATGGCACTGAGCCATGGTTTTCAGGTATTATTATATAGGATATCTTCCCCTTTGCGTTTAGTATCTCAACTTCCACTTCATTTACGTTTTTATATCTGTTTCAACTGAGGTCTTATGTCTACATTACCCTGCCTGTCTATTGGAACAACTGGTTACAGGCAGAAATTGTTGTTTGACTTCGGCAGCAGAACAGAACACGAAATTAAAGACATTATAAAAGATTTTCAATATTTCTTTCTTTCCTTACCAACATCAAACAGTCTTATGTCTTGTTTGTTTCATTTCTTCTCTTCATTTGTATTAACAGATTAATATTGCAGATGTTAATTAAGGAAGAAAATTAATTTCTGTTTCATGTTAAACGATTGCAAACTTTGAAGATATTGATATTACTTAGATTTCTTCATAAATTGGGCTGTAATAAATCGTTTTTTGCCGCCCGTGAAATTAGTTCCTAATACTTCAATAAAATCGATAGAATTCAATTTGGCAAGGTTATGATGTATATTTATGAGACCAATTTATGAGACGAAAATAAATGATACCATTTTAAGTAGATTTTTTCAGAAAGTAAGTAAAAGTGAGCAATATCTTAAATTTGGTATTTTAGAACAAATTTGTTTGGGAGTAAAGAAAATGTAAGTATATTTAAAGGAATGTGTTATTATGAATGCTTGATGAAATTCAAGCGAAAATACAATTATTCGAAGATTTGAAAGAAGGGCCAATAATATTTGAAAGTAGCTTCTAATGAGTAAAATGTATTAAGATAGGATCTTTTTTTCTGGACGATCATATACGTTTCAACATTTAGCTTATTTTAATCTAGTAATAATATAGTTCTTTCACTAATAAAAGTTTAAGCCAATTAAGCTAACTTAAAAATATCAGCTTTACCTGATTCGTTAATTCAACCTTTACACATTAATCCATTTTATTATGTTAATCGATTTTGTTATTTTCTCATTCAAGTCACAAAATATTCTAGATTTTACGTTACATGAGAGGTTTAATTGTAATCTAATTTTGGATTACGTTAAATCCAAACTTGATACCCACATTGCGATGTTTCTGTGATAATTGACCTAATTCAGCACGCGTTAATAACTTATACGGGACGCAGTTCCAATAATTATTTTAGTGATAGGCATCGAAATAATATTCGAAGTTAGTAATCAGTGTTTGTCCTTATTTCGCATGTATGCTTAGCGTCACATACGTTATGTAATTCAATGAGATTTCGTTTGAAATTGTTGAGGCAACCAAGCTAGCATGGATTTGTAATGAAGATCATATAAGATTGTAGGTTTATTGAGGGATTGGTAACAAATGCGTTACTAATTTTGAGGCCTGTCTTAATATACATATTAACGAAAATAATTATTACTCCTGTTATATGGGATGTGAGGCGAATATAATCTGTTAAAAATACTATTACAAAATGCTCCATCCTGTAGTGTTATCGATTTAATATTCATTTTGGAAGAAGACAGCTTTAAAATTATGACACTAAGTTAGTGTCAAACTTGAAACTACTACATCATGAATCATGATGTATCATCTTTCCTACGAACTTACGAAGTCATGTTACTTTTAAGATTACATTAAGTTAGACCCAATGTTTTGAATCTCGCTTATTTTCAATTACTCATCTTTATAGTTAGCCTGGGTCTACAGCTGCGAAGATTTTGGACCTTTCTTTATCGTCTTAATTAAACAATTTCGACACAATAGCGCCAGGTCTTGCAAATGCCACTTAATTCACATCTTTGTCCTTCTGAGGCCTTAATCGCGCTTCATTCATTCTCGATCCGCTATTTATGTTGCCTCCCGTGAATGGGATACCATTAAACTGAAGGCATTCTTAAATCAGGATTATGTTTGCAAATTAGATCTTCTCGGTAAGCGTCTTTAGATCATGCTTAATGTAAAACTAATGCTTAAAAGTAAGCTGGTTTCCTTAACTTTATTCAGTTACGTAGGCAAATTACAACTAAAGTCCACGGTGTTTATAAAGCACTTCTTCTCTTTACTATGAAATAACGTTCAGGCATCTCTTTCCATGTCCGAAATAAAATGACCATCAATGAGTACATTAAAATGAACTCCTATTACACCAGGATCGGCTTATTTATAAACTTTAATGCTAATGCTAATTCTGTAAGTCTGTCATTAAATCTATCAAAGTCTAACAAATTGATCTAACCTGATCTATCCATATCTAAGGTGAAACATGGTAGACTTCGCACATCTTTGAATACTTTAGGCATTATAGTAAGTGATCATGTATCTGATATCTGATGATAGTGGCTAAGGCTATTTCAGGTACCTAATATAAACGTTTGAATTATCTAGAAAATCTTAATCCCAAAGTATATCTAGAAATATTAACCACGATTTTTCATCAACACTAATCGTGTATTTTGTTATTTCTTTAATAACAAAATCTAGTTAGGATTGTAATTTTTTCAACGAGATTTAATCTTTTATCACCTTAACGCGTGTCCCCTTAGTAAAATCTGCCATTTTCTGCGTAACCACACCTCCATTTATGTTATCATGAAAGGATCGCAGGTCAGGCTTTTATTTAAAAGGGCAGAGCGCTTAGATCCAAACCTTTTGTGTTAGTCCTCTCTTGTGCTAGGATATGGTCTCATTTACTAGTTTAAAGATGACCCCTCTCGGAACAATGCTTGTTTTCCTCTTTGATGAGTCTCATTTCTGCGGTAATAGCAAGCTTTTCTTATCTCGTGCATAATAATCAAACGTAAAAAACAAATTCGAAGACTAAAAGTAGGTACTCAAGTATTTGATTAAAATTGGGTAACGTCAATCGAAGAACCAAGGTCTTTAAGAAAACAAGTAATAGAAGTTTTTGATTACTTGTTTAATTAAAATTTGGTAGCATCTAACGAAGCACCGCCATCTTTAATAGCTCTCTGGTGATAGTCGTTTTATGTGTTGCCACTGTAGATGAATGATCAAGGGTTCATATTCTCTTTGACTACTAGAAAGCTTCATAGCATTTTATATTCAATTTCAGCTGTAATGCCCTTTTCTACACTCATGCAACTACAAAAGAGTTCCACACAAACACAAAAAATAATAAAGACATAACGGAAATCTCTGTTTAGATGTTTGCCTAGTCTGAGATCGAACTTGGAATTGATAGTGTAGCATAATTGGATCTAGTTTAGTCATGAATATATTGTCCCCAGGTGTGTGCGACGTGGCCGGCGGGGCGGGTTCCATAAACGCGTTGCCGGCGAGCGTGTCCGCTCGACTAGCGCCCTCCTTCGACGCGGCGACGCCGAGAAACGTCACCGCCCTGGTCGGCAAGTCCGCGTACCTGAGCTGCCGGGTTCGCAACCTCGGGAATAGAACGGTGAGTACTTAAATTATTGTTTAGTCTTAAATTATGCTAATGAGGTATAGGTATCATTCACGGCTTTATTTGTGTATGTCAGTAGCGTAGCGTTGATTGAATCTGCCCAAGGCGTAAGTAAAATTTGCCGCCTCCTCATAGGAATAGGTCGACGAAAAAAAGATCTTCGTAGAAAAATGAATAATAAGTAATGCAATCTTTAAAATAAATCGTTGAATACGTCACGAAGGTGATGTAATTTAGAAGATTTTGCCGCCCTTCACAAAATGACGCTCGGGGCTGCCCTGTCTGCTCCCAGCATATTATGTCTCTGACGTAGTACGCAGGTAGCTACTTTGATCCGCAATATTCTGAGCATGAGCCTATATATGACAACTACTAAGCTACAAGCAAGCAATCTGTCTCAAAATAAAATGAATGAACTTCCATTGTAGATTAATGTTTTGTGATCATCTTTATTTATCAAAAATAATGCAATAACAATTTTGAAATTATAGTTTTTGTTCAGCAATCAGTGATTGCCCTATTAATCTTAAATCGTATTAAATATTTCAACGAGCTACCAACTCAAACAGTTAGGTAATACCTCCGAAGTTTGAATTCTGATTGTTTTAATAATCAATTAAAATTAAAGATAACTAATAAATGAAATTTTAGAGAAAGAGTTTTGAGTTTACTTTAGAGTTTAATCGATCTTTTAAAAATGTTGGAAGTTTTGACATTTAATTCTAGTTATCTCGGCATTTTTATTATCTAAATCTGCGGTCTGGTATTGTTTTAGGGACCTCGCTAGATAGTAGATAGGGACGTCTAGACAATAGTCTTGTCAAAACTGTATGACGATTATATCTAGCCACTATTAATTTTGTTACTACAATGGGATGTCGCGCAAATGACTTTATATTAATGGCAAAAGTTTATGTCTAAATTTAAATCAGATTATTAGAAGTTACATTTTATATTTTATTGATCACCTTTTAGATTAATCTATCACATTGTTGAATAATCACTACTTTAGATATGTTTGACCTTCTTTTGAAAATATTTCTATAAAGTTATAAGTTAAAAATCACAGTTAAAAATAATAAATTAATTAATTTATCAAAAACAAAATGAGGACTTGCTAATATATTTATGTTGGTATTCTAAGGGTAATTCTTTTAGCAAAGTCTTTATAAAAAATAATGAAACCATACAGCTTCAAGGTTCGTCAGGTCTCGGGTACTTAGACGATCTTAAAACTAGGTTAATTTAATACAATATGGTGTTGCGTAGTAACTGGGGCCTCGCTGATAAATTAATGGACAAAGTTTGGCACTAAACGTTTTTACTGTTAAGTAGTAATGAATTTAAATTTATATGCAGAGGATAAAATGTGTTCCTTCATGTTATATATAGAAACAACGAATATGTAGTCCTGATGGTATGTGGCCAGTACCATCGACATTAATAAATTGAGGGTGGTAGAAACCTTTGTGTTTCGCTTCCGGAGTCACCACCGCCCCACCCTACCTATTTCTGCCTAATAAAAGCAACATTAAGATTTTTTTTTGTTATATGGAAGTAGAATCTTATCTGTGGTTGATAAGAGGTGCCCATGGTCAGTCAGCAACTTACCATCAAGTGGAATGCAAACTCGTTTAGTGTTCCAGTATTATAATATAATAATTAATCTCAGTTAAGTCCAGATATATACCCGAGGTCGACCACAGATACCTTGCTATCCCAGAGGACTAACTCAGAACACCTCGTATAAGTATTACATATCACGTTTTTTGTAACGCTATATAATTCTATTTTCAATTAAATATTGTCGGTAAAGTGAACAGTAATCAAAGGTCCAATAACATTAACTATAATTAATGGTTAAAGTTTCGTGTAACCGGCGTAGTTTAAGTTTCATATTAAACTTCGTTAGGTAATCCGGTCAGCGAGAAATTGTTCCGAATTTGAATTTAATTGAAATGATTTGTGACAATTGTCTAAGTGTCATATTGTGGGAAGGGTCATCTGTAGGGACGGTGATTAAAGGAGCGTTGTGTTCCGGGTTCGATTCTGTCTTTTGTGTACTGTAAATTAAATGTTTTTATTTAGTCTATGTTTAGATACTTGTGTATAGTGTTAATAGCAATCAAGACATATAAAATCTTAAAAGTAAGTGTAGTATATAGCTACTGATATAAGTGTTTAATTTGTCTCAAAATTTTATAGTTTATCGCTATACCAAATAGCAAACAATACATTTTAAAACCACTACCTAAAAATTCAGGAACGTGTTTTGGATTCGAATCTTGTACTTTAGCAAGAGAGCTTAAAAATCTCACTTCATTACCGAGATCAATGCATGTACATTTAAATTAGTTAACACAGCATTGCGCAATGATCGGGGTCCGATAAATAATTAATGGTCAAAGTTTAGCTCTAAACGGGGAGCATAGTTTAAGTTTTGTATTGAATTCACACAATGGGTTTGCCGGGGCGATCCAATATTGCCCACTTGTATAATATTCATTGCCTTTGCAGTACCCCTAATGCGAAGGTATGAGATAGTATCGTTGTATGACTTTGCTGTAATATATCATGGATTTTAAAGATGGTAGAACACTGAGAGTCGACCCTGGAGACACCACAGCAACACCTAATCTTGCCTAATATAAGCGATGTTAAGAGCTGCTGTGTGCCGCTTTGAAGGGTGTGGTAAGGAAGACGCTTATCCGAGGCGTTTCTACTTAGTCCTCAGGGGTAGCAAAGCTACTGCGCCAGTCTTCGGTAGAACTTCTATCTGGGGCTAATTAGTTCACTATTTGGTGGGCTGCTTTCTGGTTAGATACTTACATCATAGTAAAGGTTTTGACGAATAACAGCAGTGTTAAGCATTGCTGCGTTTCGGTTTTAAAGGAAACACTTATCCGAGGCGTTCCAACCTAGTCTTCGAGGGTAGCAAAGCACCTATCGCCAACCTTCGGTAGAATTTTCCTTCTATGTGACGATAATTTGTGCACCATTACTGGACTGCATGCCCGTTTGATACTTCCATCATTGAGTTTGACAACGGCTCCGCAGACACTTACTTCAGGATTATAAAGAGATAATATAAAATTTCAATTAAAATTCAACTTGTTTTGAGTGGCAACTGCCACTTCAACACACACATACAGTGTGTAGTAGTAACTACTACACATTAGTTGGATTACTTTGGTGTGCTATTTAGATTTCAGAAACTAATACACGAAAAAAATATTAAAAAGTTCTCTCTTGGGATTTTGAATAAAAAATAAGATACTAGTCTTTCTACTAAATTAATTTAATAACTAAGATCCCGAACTTGAGACAATGATTTAAAGCGAAAAGACTTTTTATTATAAAAAATTAATTTATTACTTAATTAAGATATCTACTTATTTACTGATAAGTATAAATAAAATATTTTTTCAATGAATGAAATTATAAGAAACAAAAATATTTTGTATTCTGGTGTACCTACGTGCAAAGACGAACTTTTCCTATGGAAACGTCTATATCTATAGTCTTCACATCCATAAACGAACCTAAACTTAACTAAACTAAACACATCCATATTCAAAAGGACGGAGGAAAAAATCCCTTCACATGATTATAATTTAGATCTAGAAATTGGCACATAATCAATCTACACGAAAATAATCGGTGTATACAATAGTTACAGAATCCGTCCGCATAATTATAATCGGTGCGTGAAATCGGTATTTATAATGTAGTTCCAGAAATTGGCACATAATCTATGTACATGACAATAATTGGTACTAAAAATCGGTACATATTCCCTCCGTCTGAAAATTTATCGGTGCTTCAAATCGTTATGTGTATAATCGCACCCAGAGGCGGGATGTTCGCGCCGCATCCGCTGCGGAGGCTGTGACAGGAAGTGACAGCGACATCTAATTGTTTGTGATAATTGCGCGAGGGGGCGCACTGTTTATTTTCATCCCCTGCTACGAGGATTAAAATAGGGGTGTACAGTCGTTTAGATGTGTGTTAGTAAATAAATATTAGAAACGAGGATGTGAATGATATATGTATCTGTGTTGAAATAAACTTGAACATTGAAACGAAATGTAGATGGCACGGAATCTAACGATTTACTCGTATTTTAGTAGGAAATATTCATGTACCTAGATAAATAACATCAATGTCCATCAAACGTAATGCTGTTCCATATACACAAAATTGAATATAACATTTATTTATTTTATTTAATACAGTAATATAACATAATCATATAATAGGGCCAAGGGAGGAAGGTACATACGGTAGGACTTCAAACGTTGACTCATGATAAATTTCTGAATATGGTATTCTGAATCTGATTTTCTTAATCAGATTCTGAATACCATAATTTAAATTTTACTAAGTTAACTTTAAAATCAGTGTTGCATTTCGTTCCCCTGACGACACCTTACATAAGGTACATAACTAAAATGTTTACCAAAAATAAACATCAACACTTCAAAATAAAGTGTTGCGCATCAATAACGTCATTACCTTCAAATTCGTAGATCTTCATAACGCTTCGTCTTAACGCAGTCGTTATAACGCAGTAGGCCCCACTCTTAGGTATTTGTTTATGGTAATGGCCATTATGAATATTCATACCGCCCTGCTCGCGTTGTGGGGGGGCGTTAAAATTATCATAACAGTAGCTAGATAGCGGTTTAGTGTTATCGAGAGTTTACTGTATGAAATCTGTTTGAATTGCCTAATTTGTGCCATTCAGGAAACTAAAATACGATTAGGTGATATAAATAAGCTAGCATCAATTTTAGGAAATGTTCCTCTCAAACGATAATCGCAAAGTAAAAATAAATATTTTTTTGTAACAGTCAAATGAATATGATTCTATTAGAATTCCATCAAATTCGATCATACATGCGTTGTGGCCCTTATATCTAAGTTCAAATGCTTTTTTAACTAAGTCTCCTTTAACACACCCTCTAAACAGGAACACAGTAGAGCAAAGGGCATTGCCGTAGTTAAATCGCAAGGAATTCCTCAACCTTTAAGACAAGAGCTTAGGGCAGATCTTAACGCAGCTCCATCATTATAACGTAGACCTCCCTTTAGTTTATGATAATGATCAACATGAATATTCATGGGGGGAAGGGAGGGGGCATTAAAATTATCATAACAACGGCCTGATAGTGGGGTTGATGCGTGATCAATGGCAGTCGAAGCTATAATTTTATGGTTATGACCCGGTGACGGTCTGATACTTGGAATCGTTCGGCAATTGCTCGATAACTCAGATTATTGCTGGGCGTGATATTGTCTGACAATTGATTGAAATTTATACGTATGTTTGATCTGCGGATTTGTTTTGCTTACATTATTCTTGTAAACATTCACATGACAACGGGGACAGCTGTGAGAGGTTTAAATGCTGAACGTTTGGTTTAATTTAATACGTCCACACCACTAAGCTGACAATCATCCCTTATTGATCAATGAGTCAGTTTCTCAAGGATGAAGTTTCCCATACTAGCTTTCCATGTTATTTCTATTTTAGTTACTTTATATAAATATATGCAATATAAGGAGATCTTCCAAACATTCACATAACAAAGTGATTAAGTCAATAAATAAATTAAAGCAAAACTTGAATTATATTTAATCTTTAAGCCGCTCCCAGGGTTTCTTACTTTCCAATTAACTAACTAATAAATTTCAATTTAGCTTATGAAGTGGATAGGATTTCAATACCTGTTTAAACGTAATATCCACTATATTATTCTCCAAATGTAATGTATTGGACCAAATAAGGTCAATGAGATTGCGAGAAATTTATTTTTTAGCCGTTGAAGAGATCCACTTTGATATTCAAGTTCTATGAAATTGTCAGTTTAATGGTACCAAATTATTTTATCGGAATTATTTGAAATGCAAATACTCCCTGTTTCAAATCAAAACAACGATTAATAGTAGATACCCTAGTCGATATGGGAGGTTTGATATTTGAATCTTAGGCACGCAACTCTAATTTCGAAGTTATGCTTGTAAATATTAGAATATGTGTCATTTAATTGAATTGATACGTCTGATAGTTTAAGAAAATATCTAAGGTGTAAGAAGTCTATCAATATATACTTGACCAATGTGGTAGACCTAAGCTCCACTCACTTTGAGGATAGACCCGTTCCTAGGAGTGGTAATGGGTTGACAACGAAGCGTAATAATAATTCGTTCTTCAAACTCATTATGAGTGAACGTGACCGTGTCATTCGGTCAGTGATTTTGTGAAGGATACTGCGGCGCGGCTGCTTTATGATCGCCGGTAATTAAATGGCGATGGACAGGTGAATGATGCTCTGTGCCTCTACACTAGAATATTGACATGCTGTCGCTTGTTTTAGCACTAATAAAGTCGATAAAGATTTATTAGCATGATACTGATTTACAAGCAAGCAAGGCTTGTTTGTTCGTTGTAAATCAAACATTGTGTTGTACATCGAGTCGAGATGAATAGAGTTGTAGCTGTGTATAATAGTCCATAGGAAAGCAGGAAGGCTTTTACTCACAGCATCGTGTGTCTACCTTCAAGACGAATGGAACTTACGGTACTGAGCTTTAATATATATCCTATATGCTTCGAGATGTAACATGTCATATGTTATGGACTTTTTATGTTTTGAATTGTAAGACAACAATATAGCTACTGAAATGTTCTTTGAAGTCAGAGTTAATTGTAAAATAATACATAATATTAAACATTCTGTATTATTTTTAACGCCATTAAGCTGAATATTGTTAGAGAGAATCCGTTTCTTATTTTCCTTGACATGTTTTTCCACACCATTCAAATAAGTAATAAAACATTTTCATAAATATCCAACAAACAAAGTTAGGAGTGCTTAAAATTTGAACAGTATTGAGTGTCAGTGAACTGATTATGTTTGCGCGTTCGATAAAACTTCAGGCTTTATTGATTGATGTTGACACCAACTTTTTATTTCCGCAAACTTCGACTTTGTCACCCGGTTTAGTATTACTGACTGATATTAATCGGTTGTTATGGCTGTTTCAGCTTCAAATAAAACGGGAACTTGCTGCTGAACTAGGAACTTTTGATTTCCACAAATATGTGTAATTTTTTTTGAATTCATGACATTGAGTTGTTAGAGACGTGTGAAAGAACTCTTCCTATGTTCAATGTAGTACGATTTCCATTTTGATAAATTAAACAAACCACCGTAACCAATGGTGGAATAAGTAAGGCTTAATGTCTAAATAAGTATACATAATATGTATAAATTAGTATGTCTATGTTGCACGGAGGTAACAACCTACAACAACCTAGTATATACCTACTGACTCCTTCAATACAACATTCCTTGACAGACGGAGCTGTAGTTAGTCATTAACAAAATCCACTCATTATTTAATAATCAAACAGTAATCATTAGCAAGATCTTCACTTTTGTTTATCATTGTATATATATACTCCTCGAAAATCCACAACAACCGAAAGTGTAAAAAACGTACTAAAACACAAGGTAAATGATACGGTGGGGAACACTGGTTTTGTTGTCCACTTGACCCTGAGCGGAGAGGTGAGCAATTAAAAATTCACCCTCGTGTTTATCATTGTAAAAGAGTACTCGTGACGTAAGCTCCATAGGAGCGCTTACACCTTACGACTACGATGGCTGAACGACCTACGATAATCGTGGCGGTTGTGGAATCCCAGTTGGATCATGAAGGGCTCTATCGTTAACTTCACCAGACATTTGGGGGTTATACCTTGTTACAGGGCCTACAGTATTTCATACCTGTTGAAAAAACCAACCTCAATTTCTCTGCACGATGTATCTCTGTCGTCTGTGCGACGTGTGTGTAACATATTGTAAAGAAAAAAATAGTGTTTATCACAAATAGTATTAGATTAAGCTTACTGATTTAGTTTTAATTACAAATAAAAGTATTTAAATTTTAGTATTTTCAGTATTTCAGTTGCTTTTGTGTAGATGTTAAATTATAACATTTAATTTGTAGAAATCGATAAAGTAAGTTTTCAACTGAAGTTCACGTCACTTATCACTTTTTTCACCTTTTAAATTCCATGGGTTTATTTTCACGTCTATTAATAGTTTCACCGAGTAGCAACTTGCCCCATACTCATCCATACCTAGACTCCGGCCGCGGCGCGCGCAACAAAGGCTCTTTGATGTGGCCGCATTACTGCTGCCTAGGGTTGGCTTACGTGTACAATTTCTATCTTAGTTTCCAATTTTAAGCCGGTGAATTTTGTTTTAGCTTTGTTAAAATTCGTATACAAATTCAAGCGAGAATTAAATGAAATACAGAGCGATGAATTTTAATTGTATTTGCTAAAGTTTGTCTTGTTTATCTAAAGAAGTAGAACTTACTTGTATGTCGTATAAAAAGGCGTGATCGAGCAGTGCTAGCATAAAGGCCCGAAAAAATTAAATTTACATTTTCTTGCAAAATCTCACATTCTTCATTTCAAACCAGTTAATTTCGTGGTTCGACGATATTGACTATTATACCTATTTTTGCTACAACAGCGGTATATAACTGCTGTTGATGTTAAAGCAAACATATACGAAAACATCTCCAACATAGTATTCAAGTACAGTACAGTACAGTACAGTACAGTCTCCAAAGACGCCATCGGTCGCAAAATAAGACTTATGTCCTATAAGAGTCAGATAAAAACATGAGCGATAATGTAATGCCAGGTTGTATGTTCATCTGGTAATTTAATCATAATTTTCAAAATAGGGTTCTACATCAAAAAACTAGCTAAATCTAGACATTGTTCTGACGTGCCAAGATATTATGTAAAAACAGTGCCGTACTACTGATTATCACAGTGGTTCTAATTTATTTGCTCTCGTAAATTCAGTCGTGAAACCGTCACTGTCAAACCAAAAATATTTTAGCTGATTAAATAGACTCCGAATCGGAACACGTTCGAAAGGCTCATTACGTTCCAATTTAATAGCTCCAGCTAGCGTTTGCGCTATGATTCAATTTGTCAAATGCTCGCCGTTTTATCTCCGGCAATCTATTGAAAAATCGAACAAGTCTCCGATTTCACGCTCCTATATTGCTACGTGGTTGATATATTTATGGCCGTGTTTTCTGAGTAGAGTACTGTGTATATATGTGTGTTTCGCTATCATCTATCTACCTATTGTTCTTATTAAATTCTTTGTCTTTAAAAGTGTGGCGCAAAAACGACTGGTCTAAGTATGAATTTCTTTTGTGTTCAAAACTTTATGATTTGACTTACGAATTTGTATATATTTTATCTGGATACAAATATAAGAACTAAAGATATATTAAAAATATTTTTATGTAAATTAAATTTCGAAAAAGGTCAGGGATTCCTTGGGAAAAGAAAATTAATTATAGGGAAATTCAAAAAGGGTAGTACCAGTAAGTAACTGCCGTATTTATGATTATGATTCAATTTGTGGAATGTAATTCCGGTTTTATCTCCGCAAATATATTGAAAAATGGAACACGTTCACCGATTTCGCGCTGACGGTGCGATTCTGCTAACATGATTACGTCCCAACTTTCTGTTTGCCTGGTACATTGCACAAATTATATTCTATTTTAATACGATTTTTGTGGTTGTTAAAATAGTAGCCTATGGCCTTAGGAGAATAGTTTTTTAATATTGAAGAAGCAAACGAGATTGCAGTCCGCCTGATGGTAATTAGCTACTCTGACGCTCATAGACATCTTTAATCAACCTCAGGAAAGATCAGAGTCCGACCTGTGGTCAACAGTTGCATAACCAATGAGGACTTAGTTGGGCCGTCCCGGGTAAGTAAGGGTGGTATGGAAGACTACCGCACCCTTCAACTCGGAGTGGTGTGTAGTGGGTGTAGTGTTAAGGGAACAATCTTCTATTTATTTGTCCCTCGAAGCATGTAAAATAATACATAAATTTCGTCATGTTATTGGAATAAGTTAAATATTTGTATGAGTTAATACAGTTAAGTCTTCCAATTAGTAAGAAAGCTAATTAAATTACTTGCCACCGAAAAGTAAAACATTGCAGCTTAAAAGACGGTTCTTTCATTGCATTTTCTTCCAAGTATATTGCCTCTTGAAGGTTATTTTTCCCATCTTCTTAATGTCTACAGCTACAGACCAGAATTTGGGCTTTCTTAATCTCTTTGGTATTTCCACGAAACTCTTCAACTAACATTTTGAAAGCATTAATTCCATGAAAAATAAAGAGATTGAATAAAAGTGATAGGTAGATGCAAACATTCTCGTGTTTTCGCTATCTATTGAACAATGCAGTGTTTATTTGCACCCGCCACCACCGCCTCTCCACAATAAAGGGGTTATAATTAAAACTGCAGTTGTTCGCAACTGCTATAAAACTTCAAACAAGCCGCCATAAAGTCAATTCGAAGGGGTGACACAATAACCGGATACGCTTATAAAAGGGGTTGTTGTACTTTACAAAGGAGAATATTTTATTTATAACACTAACACAATTATCTGTGCCCGGGCATAATGAGTTTTAATTACAGTTCACCTAATTAATGCTGTTTTGTGTAGAATGGGGGATGAAATAATATTTTAGGCCAGCACTTAAATTTAGATTCGTATTAATAAGATTAAAGGCTTTACTTTTGGTTTTACGTTAGGTATAATTTACCCTGGTAATCGCCATATATTTACTTCAAACTGAAGATAAATGCTCAATAGGTACCAACTTTGTTGCTGCCATAGAAGCATGCAAGCGTGCTATTGAACTTCAGTAGTCGCTAAAGCATGCTACACGCATTTGAAGTGAATCACAGATATGTGTTACTGTCGCTACTCCTCAGAATGTCTTATATCTGTTTCTGTATACATTTCAGCTTTGTTCTAAGAACACTTCAATAGCACAATTCCGTTTCTCGTAGATAAAGTACGAGTAGGAGGCAACTATGTTTAACCTTGAGACCTAAGGGATGCGCAGCAGCGTTTTGATAAATTATTCATCAATTGCGGTCAGTCCAATGCCAATTGCGGAGACTCCAGTAAATACGTCATTGGCCTTTCTAGAAAGAGATGGACGCTGTATGGAGCAGAAGACAGACTGCGGCTGAAACTGTGACTATTTCTAGAGCAAGTGGGGAAAGATAGACACATGCTACGTCAATGCATATGAACGAACTTATTTGTCTGATTGTCTGTTTTTTTTATAGTACGGGAGTAGCAAGCTAGTATGCAGTCCTCTTGATTGAAAGTGTCTACTGCCGCCCATGGACATCTGTAATCAACCCCAAATAAAATTAGATTTTTACTTGAGGTCGGCCATAAATGCGCGAGTACTAAGCTGGAATGCCTAAGAAAAGTATGTCTTACGTGTAAATGATGATTATTAGCAAATATCCAAAATCATTTCCCATTTCACCGTAATAATACACTGTAAGAATGTGGCGACTAACACTTCCATTTCTCTGGGTTGTCCTTGATTCCCCATTTTCCACATATTTTATTCATATTATGGTCCATTTATTTATTCCTATGGGATGAACAGATATTTGGAGGGAGGATGAGTTTGTGAGTGGCCATTGCCAATAAGTTTATTGACTTTTCTCATGAGTATACTCGTAGCCTTTATTTAAATAAATATTGATTTAAATAATAAAAAATATTTAATTAATTAAATATTGAGTATAATCATGAGAGACGCTTAAACGCACATACTTAGTATTAGTCCAAAGATTTAAATTTCAAAAACGCCGACTTTCTTTATTCTATTCGAAATGTCATTTAAATTGACTTTTCATCCAGTCAAGGTTGACCAAAAATTGGGTAAAAACATTTGGTTTTTTACGCCATCCCCCATAGCTTTCGTGTGGTATTTAGTATGTAATTCTAAAAATCTTTGAGACTAACCGTTACAGTAATCGCTTACTTTATGTACATATTGACTTTACTTATTTCTTCAAACAACCTAATAAATTCATAAATCCTTATAAAAAACCTAATATATCCCTAACCGATTAATATCTTTATTCATACATTAATTAAAATATAAAATTTAAAATTCTTCAAAACCCATGAACCGACAAGATAAAATTAAAATGTGTGAAAGTGCACTGAACAATGTTCTAACTCGGCAACTTCTCTCGGCGCGCCGCAGATTCATTTAGCAAGACGAAGGAGGGTTGGATATAAAATTAGACAGAGTAACTTCTGGTAATTTTATAGTGGAGCGAGTAAACTATTACAAAGTTCACATTTAATAAATTCTAACATACTTAACTTGGCTCTAGCTTTTACAGGGTTAAAGAATAGCTATATTTTTGGTTTTTTATAATATAAAATAGCAAAGGTACATGTAGTCTATCTGATGATAAAATCAATGATTTAATCAATAGCAGATAATATAAGTCCTGCCTTAGATTTCTACAGATACGTTGCTAGCTCTGAGGACTGAGTTGGACCGCCTTCGATGTGTCTTCATACCATAACACTTAACACTCCTTTTATTAGACAGAAATGCTTTATCTTTCTTTGTCATTCTATAGTTGTTAGCAAAACATAGGATTAGCTATAGTCTTGCTTTTTATAATATAGGTGGAGTAAATTAGTATGCAGTCTATCTGATGGTAAGATCAACGATGTAATCAATCCAGAAGTCCCTAGGTTGCTTACATATACATAGCTAACCTTAAGGATTACCTAGGAACGTCTGGATAAGTAACATGTCTCCCTCACAATATATCTTTCAAACTGGAACACAACAATACTAACACTGATGTTATTACACATCATACATGAATCATCAATCATTGGCTTTGAAACATTGTTAACATTAAATATTAATTTTTAATCCCTTCGTTTTCTATCTTTAACAAAAAGTACTAACAAATGTCTCGTAACTTCAAAGTGTCAGAACTCTTCGTGGTTCATTTGTAGGGACATAATCATCACACCAATTTCTAGTAGGCAGAAATTGTCAAATGTCGATATTTTTGGGCAGCCAAAACATCGTATAGATAGATGGATTAGATATAAATAACAGGCGCAAGAAACTACATAAGAAAGTGTATCCTATATGCCCCAATATTGTGATATGTGAGGAGATAATGTGTTTTGTTTATGTCGATAACATGACGAGTATCAATGGGGAATCGGAACACGAGTTGAACACCGCCGTTGGCAAGCTTCCAGGCTTACCCTGTTCAGTGATCACTTATGTGAAAGAAGAGCGATATTCGTACGATTCATAAAAATAGTGCTGTTTAATTGTGTTCATACAACGTTGATTGTATCAGACGTTACTTTGCGGAAATCCGTTCTATTAGGATTAAAACTACTTCGCAACAATCAGCTACCGTTATGTACGAAGGTATAAATTTTAAACCATGCAGTATGTTCCATTCTCCCTTCGTGATAAGTGGATCGTTCTAGTAGATCTCAAAGGCAACATAACCCTTAAAGGGTTATGTTGCCTTTGAGATCGAGAGTGAGGTTCGACTCTAGAGCCACAACTAGAGATGAGCAAAACACCCGGTTTAAACCCAGTACTGGGTTTAAACCCGATAAATACCCGTTTATACCCTCCCACAGGGTATTTATTTGGGTATTTAAAAATTATTTCATAAAATCTGTAGACAGTTTTTAAAATAGTTCAAATATTTATTGAATAGATATACTAGAAGTTTCTATGGTATTTTCAACGTATTTTCATTTTTTAATGTTTTATTTTTGAGGTTTTACCTACTTTTTAACCAGACTGCCACAGAAGGGTTATGTTTTTCGCGCATATTTTGTATGTTTGTAAATCTTTTTAATACATTCGGATCTGATTAGATAAATTTTGACAGTTAAGGTGTCGTTATATTTGCATAGATTAGTAAAGATTACTCACTCCTAACAAGAAAATGTACCCAGTTTTGAGAATTCAAATAGTTGCGTAAAAAAGTTTTGCCACGTCTCCGTGCCAAAATGTCCCTAAAATATTTGGAATAATTATTTATTTATTGTGTAAATTACGCAGTATTAGTTATTTATTTGTAAATTTTCTCTAAAAATGTTTTTATTTGTCAAGAATTCAAAAACAGAACTTACTAATAAGCCGTTTGTGGCTTCATTCAATTTCAAGACGGCGAAGTATCTTTACCGATCTATGTATATTTGTCTAAAATACCAAAGTGTTATTTTTTCTTAGATAGGTGTTTGAAAAAAACTGAAAGGAGTTACGAGGCCAATTGTGAGAAAAACTAAAACTGCATCATTAGATTTTTTGATAATCCGGGAATAGAACGAGTTCATTTTAAAAAAAATCACACCCTGTATTATTCCATCATCGCATAGTCTCTTCAGTTTTTTTAGCTGATCCTTATAGTTTAGGATTTGGTCCTGAAGACTCATTTCAAATTTCACCCTATAATAAATATTTTGTATACTGTAGTCAGAGGACGACATATACTACTTTTTATCAAGGAAACATACACGTTTCCTGATACAAGTCGAGCTGACACAACGAGGGTTCCGTACCACCCAATTGTCATATATTTTTTCATAGCAACCATAGACGTAAATGTCTTGTGAAAATTTGAACTGTCCACGTATTACGGTTAAATAGATAAAGCGAAATATGCCGAAAAATAGCGGGTCCTTGTATGGCGTCTCCCATTTATTTTGATTTTTTTTTTTAGTATTTGTTGTTATAGCGGCGAGAGGATATTAGATTCTAGAATAACAACGGGACGTGGACATTGTTTGAAATTTGCATCAAAAGCATAGGCTCATTGGCTTCTTACTTCAGTCTACTTCTATAATGGCGTGATAAAATGGCATTTTGGCGCTGCAAATGTCTTTTTACAGTGCATATTTAGTACAGTATCATCATCAAAGTAATAATTACGATTAAAAAAGGATAGATATGTATGAAAATAGTAAATACCCGAATAAAAACCCATTTTCGGGTTTAAACCCTATTTCTTCCCAACGACCGACCGAAAACCCGGTTTATTCCCGATGGGTTTAAACCCTCTGCCCATCTCTAGCCACAACCGCTATACCTATTGCTGCCTAATAACAGCAGTGTTAAGCGCTGCTGTATTCCGGTTCCCTTACAACATAAGGGAGACACAGTCATTAGAGGAATTCCAACTTAACCAACAACAACTTAACTTTCCAACATCATAATTAGTATTGACCAGTTAATATGAGATACGCTATTGTATAAAAAAACTACTAAATCTAATGTTAAAAGTGCAGCACTAAAACAAAATGTTTTCTTAGTCTTTTTTAACAGTTTGCGAAGTTTGCGATCCGTGCAGATAATGGCCGGTGGGCGATGTTCTACAAAGGAACTGTTTTTGAAATATGCCCTCTTCAGCAAACTCATTGCTTGGCTGCGAGGAAGGTGCCGTTTTGTGTTCAAATTTCTACTATTTGTCGCTGAAAAGAAGAATATCTTTAGTAGTTTTTAGTTTACTGTATTAAAGTTAATAAAAATACTTTACTGAATCTAGGCTAACAATTTTTTATTTGTTGTATATAAGTTTAGTGGAATATTTATTTTACAGTGAATCACATTTAAAAACATATTTTTATTTATTGCTTTAAGGCTTATTTATAGGGGTCGTCTAGAAGTTAAATGTTAAATTTATCTCAGTAGATCAAATATAATATATTTTGAAACTGATATTTTTTATTTGGATAAGGATTACAAAATACAAAACAGGTTTTAAAATACTGTTTAAAGTAAATCTATTCACGATAAATTTTTAATATTTGATAAAAAAGTAATAAAGTCACTCTACCTTATTTAATGCAGTTTATTATTGTTTTCACTTTTACGGTATAATTATTACAGATCCTTCAGTTTTGACCATTCAAATATCTTCACGAAATGGTTCAAAAAGTCGAAATGTAAAAACAAAAATGTTTCAACTAGGGATGGCGATCTGGAATCGATTAATGAAAGTCTGTTTCAACTAGGTATGATCTGAAAGCGATTAATCGAAGAATTGATATTTTTGGCCAAAATGATCGATCATTTCAATCGATCTCCAGTAATGGACCGATTTAGTGAAATGATCTTTTATACTAGAAAATGGAAAGTCGATCTTTTGGAAGTTGGTTGAATGTGTTATAGACATTTTTTGATGACAGATACCTATTTTAGTGCTGGATTGGTCCTGGTGACCTTTTTTTGGCTATTTTCGAAAAGATCGAATATCGATTTTTGGAGAATCGATTCTTTGGAAATCGTTTTTTTGGAAATCGATATATTACACTTCCATTCGAATCGATTCAAGAATCGATCTTTTTTGGAAAGAATCGCCATCCCTAGTTTCAACCTGCCACGTCATACAACTCGGATGCATTAAGAGCGAAGATGAGAACGTATAAGCTTTTATCTTATAAGACCGGCTATTATTTATCTCTCGTCAGTTATAATTCAATTTGGTGGAGTTGGCGCCCGCGCCCCGGACGCAACCCCGCGTTGTTTACTGCGGCCAAGGGTAGGGTCTTACTGCAAGCGGGCATTTATTTCTACAATTTAAAATGGAGTCTATATTAGTTTTTTTTTTTTTTTTTCTTAAATAATTTTAGCATTTAGGCAATGGAGCATCAATTGCCCAATCTCTATGTCAGGGTTTGTCTGTGTTTACATTAAAATTAGATTCATAAAAAGAACTATAGTTTTAAGTCTATTTTAAGATTAATACAATGATACAAATACTTAGGTTAATTTGTTTATTTATGAATTTTTTTAAAGTTCTGAATAATATCATCACTTATTAGACAATATATGAAATGAAATTATTTGAATATAAATGAAGATCCGCAGTATGACTTGCTTCTTAAGTCTTTTTATATATTTTGACATATATTACCTATACTTCGAAAGATACTGTAAACCAAAATCACTAGTTCAAATACGACATCTAAAAGGAAATAACCTTTTCCCACGTTTTTGGTATTGAGTATAGTATAGCAAAATTAAAAATACATTTTAGTGTTTACTGCGTATTGTTTTCTCGCTAATCTGTCTTTCATACGCCCTCTGTAACTAGGGCCGTACCCTCTCTGCGGATGTTACGGTGTTGTCAGGGTAGTGCGAGGCAGGCGCCGTAAATCTGCCAGTTTATCAGTACGATGGAGGCTTCCACAACCGCCGTGGCTGATAAATGGCTAGAATAATAAGGAAACATCATGTGAATTTCTAAAGTATAATGTAAGTGAGTCTTACTTGCTACCAGTTTAAGCGTTTTAAGATGAGTTCATACGGAGAAATAATTTCTTGAAATAGTACATTTTATCTTTTCCTTCCCTTTTTTTCTATCTCATATCTTTGTGTACAGAATGTAACATTTGTTTTATTTTTTACCGCTAAACAAAATAGCGATGATTTTATTATTACTTTTTTCCGAAGCTAAACCTAACAAGTTAGCATGATTCACGTGCTGATTAAAACATTAAATTCTTTCAATAGTTCTACCTTTCTAGTTACTTTTTGAACACTTGCAAAATAGCACTAGTATTTGTGCTCATATATTTTCAATATTGAAAGCCCGATCTCAAATGGATTTACGGTATTTTTTCATTCAAGCCATGTTTGCTTCGAAAGTAATATTATCTTCAGCGCTAACTGCTTTTTCTGACCGTCCAAAAAAGTTTCCCCAAGACTGATGATCCAGGGACTAAAAAGCTCCGAATCACGCCCCTGACAAGTTCCAGGAATCCTTTCAGCGACCGTAATCGCTTGGAAAAGGGTAATATTTTTTTCGGAAAACATGAACGTAATGATTTTGTTGCAGGGATGAAAGGAACGCTTCTTGAAACGTCCGAAATTTAACGTCTTTTTCTTAAATATGGTTCTTACTTGGAATAAGATATAATACTTACAAATTTATTCAAGTGCCTTTACTTATTTAAGTGTATGTTTATTTATAGATATTTTAACAATTATTTATTGTTTATATTTAATAATATCAAAAATGATGCTTAATCATCGGTTTTATACCATGGAATAACCAGTCGCTTCTAAATTAGTGAAATCCGAATCTATTCAGTGCATAATGAATAGCCACACTAAATAATCAGGACTAAACAAAGGAATGAGTGGCAATTTTCCCGAAAATACACGAACATTTCATCTAAATTTAAGCTCGTGTCTGTTTCCCATCAGCTGTTTAGGAGTTATGGCCATTTGGAACAAGGGGCCTAGAAATTTGGTAATTAGCGAATGGACTGGTCGGATTGTGGAGTTGTATCGCTTGGTGGCGACAAATTAAATTATCTCATTAACATAAACATACAGACTAATTTGTTTTGAAGTAGCGGTCGCTGCACAATTGTAAAATAAAATTTTGGAATTATAGTGAAGTAAAACGTTATTTCTATCAATTACAATAAATTATTTGTAGTTCCGGTCAGGCTTAGTACACACATCTACACTATCTGATGATGCATTAAATAGAATAAGTACCTAATTTTTTCAAAAATGAAGTTTCCATACCGGCTTATAAAATCGGTTTTCCTTTAATACTTATCAAAATCGACCCGGCCCTGTTTGCCATTAAAGCATTTTTAGGTATTCCTTATACATTCGGATTGGCCCTCCACGCCCACTTGATAAATTCACCCTTCTTTCGTATGCTGTTCTAAGAGTGTGGATACGTGTGGATATGAGCATCGGATGTAGCCATGCGGCCCACGTCCGCGCCGATAATGAGCCGCCGAACAAACCGAGTGGCTCCATTCAATCCTCGCCAATTTAGATCGCAACCTTTTTCAGTCTTTTCATCTCCTTTGTGCCCTTTCATGGCTCATTCGAAGCTCTGCCTCGCCCTCTTATCATAGTTTTGTTTGTGAAAAATCTATGAACTAATGAACGTTTATATACTTGTACGCCCCCTAAGGTACTGTAGAACCGCTATGAAAATATTTTTCGTCGATTTGAAAATAAGTCACGTAATTTAATACTACACTTTCGAATATCTTTTAGGGTTTATACTTTCAGGAAATAGGGTTTTAGATACACACAATTCTATGTTAGATCCTTGATAAAACTTCCAAATGCATATCGCAGAACCAACGACACGAAATGGAATGTACATTCATTTTGTCCTCAGTAAAAATAGTTTTTACCTAAAAAACAAAGTTATTTCTGCGGTTGCTAGATCTAAAATAACATTTAACAAAAATTTCACTTATCTCAAAAACTATGAAACTCGTTAAAAGTTTTTAATTTTTCATTACCGTATATTTTATTTACATTTTCTTGAAAAAAATTTCGGGTTTTAATTAACCTAAAAAGAGATTTCCAAAATAATACCTAAAAACATATTTCAAGTTACTAATCCACAGCATTGTTAAAGTAATAAGGCTTTCGCGCGAATTGCTTCTCATTTCCACGGTATAACAAATGTAGGTATCAGGCACTTTTCAAATTTCCAAAACAAACAGCTGTAATGAGAGCACGCGTTTCGATCAGCATCCGGGAACAAAGGAGATGAAAGGATGGCGTTGCAATCCAAATTGGCCAGAATTGGAAGCGCGACCACATCCGCATTTTTATATCCTTGTCATTTCGTTAACTTTTCCGATAATGATGGAATAACATTTTTCTTTTGTATTACGGTTTCGCGATCTGTGGCTTAACAAATACTGTGTTATATGATTTTAGACTAAAATTATCACGGAATTGAAACATTTTACTATGTAATGGAACTGTGTTTCCATATCTTTCACAATTTTTTTTTGAACTGTTCATGAATTTTAAAAGTTAATAAATATATTTGGGTAATTATTTGTTGTGCTTCATTTCAATATAATTAGTGGTTTCTAAATTGGTAGGTAAGTTCTTTTATATTTTATTGATCTGTCACGCAGATGATACCAAATCAATTTCACTTTAGGCAAATATCTAAAGTAATGTGAAAATTAAACCGATATCCATTTTTTTTAATTTGCAAACTTTTTATATACCCACGGAAAATTTACCCCTTACAACACTAAGAATCCCACTGTAGGTATAAAAAACTATTATATTCAAAGAAATATACCTTAAAGCACGAGTCTGTAAAAGAATGGGTTAAATCACGTACGCTAAAACGTAAACAAAGGTACGTTGTCACAAGTGCACAATGGGCACGCGCTATCTCGATCCGTCAAACGCGTCCTTTAATTAAATGCCGTTTTTCCGTTGTCCATTGTGCCCGTTGTGTCCCGGCTTCGCGAATAACATGACGCTTTGATGCTTTCGACACAGTTATGGTACGTGCCTTTTATGACGAGTTTTTGCAAAATGGTACAGGGGTGATGGTTAGACAGGTTTGTAATGGAAAAAATATCAATTGTGGTCAGTATAATTATAACTTAACTTTGGAATAACAACGATTTTGCTATCTTAGTCCTAAAATACTATTAAAATTGTGTTTAATTGTGTTTAAGTAAGGTTTCCATATTTAAATTCCTTTTATAAAACCCTAACACAGACAGACGACTTAAACTCGTGGATCTAGAGCTGAGTAGAGTCACCACAAAATTTTCTAATATAACGTAAGTAAATAGGACAGGTAGAAAAATATTTTGGATATTTTCTTGTAATTCTTGTGTTGTTTGTTGTATTTTCTTGTTTAAAAATATAGTGAGACCAAAAATCTCTACGAATGATATATTCTCCGCTATGATACGTATGGCATACTTCGGTAACCTTACCTATACGTCATTGTCTCTGAAAACGAATTTAGGTCAATTTGATCAACCACGTGGATTGTTCACCGCAGTATTCTTCAGGTCAACAATCGACTCAAACACCGGTGCTTATTAATTAGGTTAAGCTTTGACTTCCGATACCTTAAGACTTGAGCACAAAAATAATAGTAAATAGCATCTCTTGTTACTTTTTTCATAGTTGAGCCTAACGATAAAGCAGACGTGCTGCCTGATGGATAGCAGTCAACGTCGCCCATGAACATTTGAAAGCACCAGAGGAATCGTTAATGCATCGCCGGCTTTGGACTGCATTTTTCTACTGACAACTTTTATTTTTACTGATAAGACCAAATATTAAATTAAAAAAAAATAGTTAACCACTAACGTACATACTTTATTTCAATAATAATGTACATAGTGTAAAAAAATTGACAAAAAATACTTACATCAAACTTATACAAACTTAGCGTTACTTGTCAAGTTTTAAAAGCATCCATAAATTCTACCTTAGCAAAGTAATGTTATGCCAATATAAATCAATTCGGCCATTGTTGTTCTGGCACGCAAATTATCTTACCTACGTCATTGCGATATGCATATTAGGCTGCATATTACCCGCATGCATGCATGGAAGCTCCTAAATCATTGTTCAATTGTCCTTAACAAAGGCTCCTGGAACCGAGGTGGAATTTAAGTTAGTAGCAAGGGTTTCACAATATAACAGTGTAGTGATATTATGAAGTGTGTTTTAATTAATAGTAATAACCATTTCTACAGCTCCATAATAGTGGCTCCATTTCCTGTGTGGGTGCCATGGATTCTTACGAAGGCGAATATACATGCACCCAGACCCAGTAATCTAAATTCTTAAAACTGTCTGACTGGGGATCGAACCTGAAACCCTATGCATGTCAGATCGGTATGGCCACCGCTCCGCCACACGGGTCTATAAACGGAGAACGAAGGGTTCGAAATTTCCTATGAAACTTTTGATTTTACTAAACAAAAACAAAATGGAGGATCCGAGCAATTAATCTTTCTTATTAAAATAAGAAAAAATCTCGATGACAAAGATTGAAACTCATTACGAAGTAGGGGCGTGGTTCAACCGCAAAAGATAAGAAAGGAAATAAAATAAATATCTTGGGCAATACTCATGTAGAGAAATCGGCGGGTCCGAGGGTCGAACTACGCACCGCTGAATTTTCAATTATTGCTTGTTAGAAAATAATTATCACTGTAAAGGTGAAGGAAATAAATCTATGACATATAAAATGTAAGGCTCGCCTCTGGTTTCGAACGAATTGCCTTTTCACACGCTCATAAAATGATAATTGACACGAAGCCAAAACTCAATCTCTTTTTTAACTCGCCGATCTGTTTGTTCGGGCTAATCTCGGAATTGGATTTTGTCGGCACTCACTGTAGAGTGACATGGAGGGGAAACTTATATAACAGTGATGAGTAAAGTGTTCTTACTATAGACTGTTTCATAGGTTCTTTTTTATAATATAGGAGTAGCAGACGAGCATGCAATCCACCTGCCGGAGTCAAATCGGAAAGGGTTCTAACACCTTCAAAACAGAACTGCGTAAAAAGCCTCAAAAATATTTAGAGATTATTTTTTTACTTCGCATTTATGTTTATTCATAGTTTGATATTTAATAAGAATAACTGTTATCAAGCGGAAAGTCCCAGGAACGATAGATTATTTTAAAAATATCAGATTACAAGTAAAATTTTGTTTATTTTGGATAACACTAAATATTTTATCGCTGTTTGTTAAGCCACTGCTCCGGATAAGCCTACGCTGAAATTTGATCGGTTCTAAACACCGAATTATGGGGAGATGAGACATTTTTGAATAAAAGTAATTTTAAGATAATCACGTCTTTCGCCAGAAAATTGTTTGGAAGATTTAATCACCATGAGTTTCGTTTTATGGTTTATTGTTGCTCTTGTAGATGCTGATATTTTATTAATAAAAAATATTTGCTTGATGAATATCGCGCTACTAGACTAAGATTATTAGTAAAAAAATGTAAAATCACACAGATTATCAATATTATTGCCATTATGCATTCAGACACATAGTTATAACTCCCTGTATATCTACTGTTAAATATTTAATTAATTCCTGTATTGAACAACAATTTGGATGAAGCATATTATAATTAATTATTTTATCATAAGTTTTTTAAAACTTGTTTTATTTATTATTGTTGTACTTTTTTATCAGGTTAATATTGTACATAATTAAATATTTAACTATATTAATTCCTTAATTGCAATTGGATTAAATTCGATAAAAACTCAGAACCGGACGCAATCTTTGTAAACCTGCAAAGTATGAGTAAATATACAGAATCTACAATTAATATTTTACAAAATATTATAAAAGGGCACCTAAATGATAAAACGAAAAAGGAACCATAATGAAGTTCTAACACAAACCGTTGTATAAATATCAAAGAATAATGTTATGACTGTAAAACAATTTGAGATAGGATCTCCTGTCTTAGCTTTCATTGTATATTTTAATTATTTTACAATATTATGGTTATCCCGTGGAAATATAGCGTGTTTACAATAATAAAGGCTCGCCTGTAACTCAGATCGCTATCTTCGGAATAACGTGTGAAATGAGGAGGTATTTTATTACGTTTTCTTTGTAAAATGAATCGCTAGATTGCAGATTGTTGCGATACGGCGTGCATGCTTTCATCGCTTTAAGCCTTTACTCCAGAGGTCATTAATTTTATCGGGGTGTAATTAAAGGGAAATATTCAGTTTATTTTAACCTGCTCAGCGGGAGAATATATTTTTTAAATAATCAAGTTTAATTAAGATTTGCACAACGCAAGGTTGTTAAATGAGTACGTAAATTAATTATTTGAGATACTTCAGTTGTAAAGACAAGTTGGTAAATTATTGTCCGTGGCATACAATATCTTGTATAACAGGCCATATACATATATTTATGTGTTGGAGATATCACTGTTACGCGTAAAGTAATATCGCTGATGTGTTTGGTTTGAAAATAGTCTTTTTTTATAATATAGGAGTGGCAGACGAGCATGCAGTCCACCTGATGGTAAGAAGCTACTGCCGCCCATGGACACCTCTAATCAACCCCAGATAGGATTGGATATTCCTACCTGAGGTCTGCCACAAATGTGCCGCTACCCCTGAGGACCCCTGAGGACCGCCTCGGAAAAGTATGTCTCCCTTACCACACCCTTCAAAACAGAACACAGCAGCGTCTGACACTGCTGTTATTAGGCAGAAATAGGTGTGCGGTGGTGCCACCGGAGTCGAACCACAAAGGGTGCTAGCACCTTCTAAATTGCAACGCATGTATCCTTTGATACCTATGAGTTGTAGAGACAATCTAAGTGCGGCCAGAAAGTTTACTGAATTCATCCGTTAATATAAAATACACAAAAAACGAAAAATTTGTTTTTTTTTTACAAATGTGTCCATTACTTGCTTTTGTTCCGAATCTTAAGACTAGGTCGTTGAGGCCACTAGACAAATAGTTATAAACACTGTCATTATTACCTCCATTCCTTCTCCCATCTATTTTATTCCATCCATTGTGGTGATCGCCGTCGACCTTAATGGTATTTTCCTTTATAAAAATAGTTTTTATAGTTAATAGGACGTAATAGTTTTACATTTTAGTAAATTATGTCATTTTCATACTTGCTATTTATTATGTGCTAAATAAAATAAAACTACTAAATAGCTACTGATGTTATATAAAAAGAAATAATATAACTAATAACATTGTTGAAAGTTTTACATTTTGGTTCATCAAATCATGACAATAATAAAATTGATCAAAAGTCGTTTTTTGAGGTACTGGTGAAAATATACAGTTACAAAGTGAAAGAATTGTTGACATCATCAAACTTGTAGATGTAATTGCAGACTGCTTAATGTCACAAGAAAGAAGAATCAATACACAAAATACAGGACGAGCGTCTCGAGTTCCTTTATCACACTTGACCGACTTCACAAGAAATGCTCGTCGAATAAAACTTTCTGTATTTGAAATTTCCTTTTCAATATTCATAAATGCGACGGCGTTGCACGGACCACTGACTGAAATATTTAGTCGTTTAAAAAGTAAATGTCCGCTCACTCCACGTAATTACCGATCAGGCGCTTATTTTCTCGGGGAATCCTGTTTCGTGTTCCCGAAAGTTCCTTGAATAAAACTGGCGACGGGCTTACACTTTCGCTGTACCTTGCTGGCAAAGTTACGTCAAATTTAAATAACTTTGCTATTGTAAGCAAAATGGAACAAATATTAGTTTGTCATCGCGAGTCTTTCGAGCTCGTCGGTTCCTTTATTAGATTTATGTTTGGAAGGTATCTTTAGCTATTCTTTTTTAATAAATTAGTTGATGTTACAGAAAGAATTTGGTTGGATTAATTGTAATTTAAATAATGATTATTTTACTTTTAATATACCATTGGATTGGATTTCACTACATTTCGGAAATGAAATTATAAACGACTGGTATTCGCAGAATTCATGACAGTTAAAATTATTCTCTATTATATTATCAGCTTGTAGAAACGATTCTTTATAATTTACATGTGTTTCAGTTATAAATTTTGTTCTAATAGTATAATTATTTGATTAAAATATATTATTTATTTAAATGCAACAATGATTCACTGTCAGCTTAAAATTAACACAATTTCCATGTGTTTAATTTTCAATTTAATAATGATAATGTCTGATTAAATTTAAATTCGCTCTATTTCATTTTTTTCCTGGAATTGTACCACTATAAAGGTACTTTATCATAATATACTTATTTTGCGTTCATAAATGTTGCAATGGTAAAGAAACCTTTTTGCTTAGCGACTGTTTGTTGTAAAGTTTTAAATTCCCCTTTGACGTTGTACAACAGGCGAGCTATTTTTAATGAAGCTTGAATGAACCGAAACAAAAATACATCCTTTCGTCTAATTCGCGATAAGGAAGTTTAACCACCGTTGACTAGTAACGGAAACATGATGTGAGAATGAGAAAAAAATTCAAGGGAAAGATAGTACATGTAAATATATAAGATAGATCTATGAATTGCTTTTTAAAATACATAAATCATACAATTATTAAAGCATATAACATAGCATTTTTTTATTTACTGCAAACATTAAAATTTGTAAAAAATGCAGTCAATCCTTTTGAGTTCAATGCTTACTAAAGCCTCGGTTTAATTCGCTTGTGCAAAGCGATGTTATCGATAAATACCCGGTAAATACAGTTAGCCATATTTATCTTTAGGAAAACCTTTCGTTTGCTCGCTCGAGGTACGACAGACCAGTAATTCGTAGGTAATTAAGGCGACGAAACGTCGAACAAACTTTTCTGCGACCCCGTGTCAACTGTTAAAAGTTTCTGACAGAATTTGGCAAGCTCGCCTTCGCCCCGATAAATTAAGATCTAACGTGGCTTCAGTTTGACTCACGGAAAATTTTAAATGTCAATAAAGTAAATACATTGACATTTACGTCGTGTATTTTTGTTGTTTTTTTGTAATGAAAATTAATAGTGTTTCGATGAATAGTTGATGCGTGCGAATTAATTGGTTTGGTTTTAGGGCGCTTTGGTTTTAGGGTATTCATCAAAACGTGTTTTTATTAGAATTAACACTATAATTCTTACGTTTTCAAAAAAAAAGACTTATAAAATAGTGTCATGAAATTATTATTCTTAAAAATAAATAATAAAGTTACTATTGTTATTCAAAACCGAACAAGTCACCTGACTTACTGTATGGAAAATTGGATAGAGGATTCATAATCCTAACTCTATATTTAACCAATCAAAAAGCTTTGTCATACGAAAACTACCTTACAGATACTGTAATCACATTACACGCGTATTCAATCACGTGTAATCATGTTATACCTACGGCAGTAAACTTCTTTAAATAAATAAAAAACTTTAATTAAATAAAATTTTGCAATTTCTTAATGTACGAGTATAAATAGCGAAAATTATGATTAATAACGAACATTATCATTTAAATTTAACTTTTCATCACGCCCAGAGATATCCCTAATGAAATTAGTTAAAAACAAAACTAATTGAAATCTTGGAACTACAATATCTAGCCCAACATCAAACTTCATTAGCTCGGGGCTAGAAGTTGGAGCTAAATGCAGAACTTTGTTCACAGAGGCAGGTATTGTTCGAACAGGGCTGGCACGGACTATCGAGCGAAATCTTTAGGTTGGGTTATCGATTCTTTTAAATAGAAAATCACCGTCCGACTTAGAGGCGTATACTGTCTGTCTACTGCATCTATACTGCAGTAGAAGAATAATAAGAAGTAATATTGCTTTCTTGTTCTTCTTCTCCCTTATGGCGGAGAGGCCACCGGTCTGAGGCGCAAAGGGTTCCGCGTTCGATTCTCTGCCCGACAAATATTTGTTCTGGGTTTGGGTGTTTATGTATTCGTCTATGTGTGGTCATAGCATCTATGTTACAGAGAATCATAGCAGCGCATCATTGAGACTGTAATGGTGAGCTTAACGCGGTTGAGGGCATACAAAGAGAAGGTACAAAAATATCAGAGCCCAACCATGTTTTCAAATCGTCATTTAGATATCTGCCTTGTCGCACATCGTTTCCGAAACCCTCTGCAAGCAGAACAATGGAATGTGGCTTTCTCTATTCTGTGTAGGTTGTCAAGTTAAGTGTATATGACTTAGTTCTAGAAGGTCCTTTTATGAAATACATGTGCAACCAACGTTCAGTTCACGTAATGGAAAGCGGTTCTTGTAGCATAGACTTTAGCAATCAGTCAACGCATCTGGTCGACTTGAGATTGGACCCCGATTGTATTTGTGGTTAACTACAAATGTCCATAGGTATAAAGGTCCATAGAACACTAGTGTTAGGTACATTGCAAGCCTATTATATGCATAATAACGATATTTCACATTGCAAGCCCAGTGACAATTAACAAATGGGGACCTAAATTAGTGGAGTTTAGCTCGAAACCTTTGTGGTTATGTTTAATTATAACAGCGCCAGGAATTTAATTACAAATTTAGTGAAGGTATATTTATTTGTGCGCTCACTGAAACTAGGAATTAGTGCGTACATTTAATTACTTTTATGATTATAAGATGTATGCGACTAGCGATAATTAAATAGTTTTGCGAGTAATTTAAACATTTATTTATTTTACATTTTTTATTTTACATTTCTGCCTCATAACAGCAGTGTTAAGCACTACTGTGTTCTGGTTTGAAGGGTGAGGTAAGGGAGACATACTTATCCAAGGCGTTCCAGCTTAGTCCTTAGGGGTAGCGCCGCATCTGTGGCTGACCTCTGGTAGGAATATCTAATCCTATCTGGGGTTGATTACGGATGTCCACGGGCGGCAGTTGCCACAATCATCAGGTGGTCTGCATGCTCGACTGCTACTCCTATATTATAAAAAAAAATACAACTTAATAACGATTTAGACATGGTGAAACTTTAGGTAGCTGGAAAGGTAAAAACAGAAAATTTATTACTAAGCCTCTGCTGTTTGTCTTTTCGTTCCAGCCAGCTCGTTCGTTCTGCCAGCGCTCTGTCACTTGAACCGTAATAGATAGACACTTATTTTTTTACAAAGTCGATGTCGACTTACATACATTTAAAGCGACCAACTAAATACTCAAATAGCAAGACATCTGTCATAGATGTAGTGATAATAGCTAGGGGCATAATTGACTGTCCTGAGCTGTTAAGCAAACTAACACTCCGTGTGCCTTTACATAATTTTCGAAAACTACCTCTTCTGTCAGTCCCGCTTGTAAAACGTAAATATCGACGCAACTCATTTTTTCCGCGATCTTGCAAATCATTTAACGAAATTGCTCGTACTGTTGACTTAGACCTCTTCCATACCAACGATTCTCAACTTAAATCTAAGCTAGCTAATAATTTCTTTAACTACTCTGTTTGATTACACTTTTTTTTTTAACTTGTTGTCTTCTGACTTGTTTTTTCTTTTAATTATTTAATTTAAGTCCATATGTGGAAACTTATAAATGGCCATTATTGTACTACGATTTCATGTTATACTATGTACTAGCTGTAAGTTTTCCTAAATAAAATAAAATAATACTCGTAACTTCTCTACATAAGAGCATAATCATTACAAACGCATCTTATCCAGCAGCTTTAAACAACCATAATTACAAACCATATTGAATAAACAATACTGACAAACTGACAACAGTAATTTATACAATCACAGTAGTTAACTGGAACTACATCGCTCTATCGTTTCCTATTCCGTTTTAGTAATTGCGTCCTCCATTCAAGGGATTATCCCCTTTCGGGTAATAATATCATTTGTGTTTCCAGTTAAATTTCCCTTGCATTGGTCCATCTCCCTGATTGATTTCAGGCACTTTGAAAGGTCAAGGTCTTGTAGTCTATTTCTGTCTATTGTTTCTGATAAATACAAAGGAAATGTTTGTTGCAAATTGAAAATGCTTTTTATAAGCCTTTAAAAGGAAATGGGAATGGGAAAGGATTAATATAGTAGAAGATGGCTGTTAAACGTTATATCGATATCGATGAATTAATTTTCGCATCAATTAACTGTTATAAGATAAATGTACTGAAAGTGCACTAGTAATGTAGTATGTAACATATGTCGGTAAAATTATTATAAAAGTGACATTCGAAAACTAAACGAATAAGTTTTCTTTTATGCAATATTTGGTATATGTGTTGGTAAAATACGTTTTATTAATTATATGAATGTTTGGGATTGGAACGAATAAGCGGACTCCAGTTTTGTCAGATATTAATTTGAAAAGTAAACCTACTTCGAAAAATCTGTCGTTGTTAAAATAATGAAGAAAATATGGATTAAGATGATAGTAATTTTAATGGCTATTGTAGTTGAATTGAAAGAGTAAATAATGTTGGGCCTATAGTAGAATAAGATATTGTAATGTTTGTAACATCTGATAACTCTATGAAAATAAAAATATTATACTCTATTGTGTTCAGATTCTTAACAACAATCATATATAACATACAAAAGGGATTATAACCTTTACCTTTTTTACCTACGCCGATAAATGGCTCAAAAGTGATTAGGTCAGCCGGTCCGCTACTATTTCGGGAATCCGATTGGAAAAGGTACATTTATTTCGGAAAATGAACTACATTCAGTAAAAATCATACATATTATTATATACTATTATATTGTATTAAATGTATACTAGCTGTGAGCGACATCGTAGAAATATTATAAAATATACTTTTAATTTAATTCAAGCAAGTAAATAAGTTACACAAATAATTAGCCCCCTATAACTATATTTATATACTCAATAAAAAAAATCTAGTGTCTGTCTATTGTAGTTTAAGAGATAGAGTCATGTGACAGACAAACAGCAGCGGAGGCTTACTAATACAATTACGTTTTTACCCTTTGAGTATGAAACCCTAAATATCATGATTTTCAAACATTCTAATAACAGTCTATTCAGTGGCTTAAATGTTGTCTGCTTTTTTTGAATTACACAGTAACCTACATTTCATTATTATCTATACATAACAGATAATATCGAGAATGTTTCCCGTTCGAACTAAAAGGATTACGCGTTTCCTGACAAATAAGAGCTGTCAAGACGTTCCGAAGCGGGAACGCTGAACGTTCCACTGATTCGAAGCGAAGCAATAAAACTTCCATGCAAATCCAATAACGAATGATCCCCATTACACAACGTACGGAGAAGATTCAACGTGATGTCAACTTGTATAGATTGCATTGACAATGCTCATTCACAAAATTATGATATAATTTTAATGTGTAGAAAGAGTGATCATTTATGACATCCTGGTCTCATATACTTTAAATTTCAATTGGGTTTTTATTTAGATCTGAGATAAATATAACTTAAAAGTAAAATACTGTAATACTGTAATTATTTAATAGCTAAATGATTACATGGAGTAGTTTACGTTGACGCATGTTGGTTGCTAAGTGTAAAGAGTAAAGTATATTGCCTATTTCTTTTAATAGCCCTGCAAAGCTACTGTATTCTGGTGTATATATGTGGTAAGGTATGCTAACGTGAGGAGCTTCGAATTAGTCCTCAGGGGCAGAAACGTGTAATTATGTGATTGACGTCATGTCGGTCACTATCCTAATTGGGGTTGGTTAAAGGTTGGCAGTATCTCAACATGACGTCTACTCACGAAGCCCGTTTTGTACGAAGTTTCGGGCAATACGTTAGTGGTGTTACTTTCGAACGGATCCGAAACTTTGTTGACGGAATATATAATGTAGACCTGCACATCTTCTACGTTAGGCAGAACTTAATAACAGCAGTGTTAAGTGCAGCTGTGTTCCGATTTGAAGTTTTGAAGAGACTTATTTATCCGACGCGTACTAATTTAGCCTTCAAGGTAGCAACGTATCTACGGTTGACCTCAGGTAGGAATATAATCTCATCTGGGATTGATTAAAAATGTCAGTAGGCGGCAAAAAACATTAAGTGAACTGAAAAAAAAAGAAAAAAATAGATGGTGCAATTTTTTGCTTTTATGTCATAAAAATAAGTAGTTGTTATATTAAATTTGTATTTATACTATTTTTACTAGAAAGCGTGTTAATATGCTTCAGTGAAGCGGAGGAGTAACACTGAACATTTCATTGACGTTGAAGCTTTCACGACAGTGAGCAATAAACTGTGATGTACGATGTGATTTATGTTACGGACAGTAGAATTCAGAGATACGATAGATAACAAAGTATTTTTATTATATTGAGGTAGTAAAAGAGTAGTCCACACGATGGTATGTGGCTACCGCCGCCCAATGACATCAGAAATCAATGCCAGATAAGAGTATATTCCTACTTTAGGTCAGCCGTAGATGCAGTGCTACCCTGAGGACTAGATTGTAACGCTTCAGATAAATATGTCTTTTTTACCACACCCTCACCTTTTAAAACTGGAACACAACAACTCCTATCATTTTAGTAGGCAGAAATAATCTCTGGAGAGAAACCACAGAGTTCTACAATCTTAAAATTTCATTACGTTTATCGCATAACTTCAACTCCCAATTCGTTTTTTTTATATATTTCCATATACATATAGTGCGTAACCATAAATCAGTACGCGTTTTCGCTGGTAGTAGAGCAAGTGTCTATCACGAAACAGCGCCATGCGATAAATAAACGCCATACGCGTGCTATGCGAAGCGTGCGGTGCAAAAGTTTTATCACTTTTATTGCCTCGCATTCTGATTTTATTGCGGACATTAATAACGAAAGCGTCGATAGTTCAGTGGTATGACTATCGGGTTTGCCAGGCGGTCTGGTCTTAAAACAAAAATCAAAATTATGCGCTTCTGAAAAAATATGTTTTAAATTTTAAACAGAAAAAATACATAAGAATTTTTAAGACCTTCAGAAATTCTGTATAATATTTTAAAAGAAATAGAATATGTTGCTTTCAATATATTTTAAAACATTTTTTTTAAACAAAGTCGTCGAGTTTGTCTGTCTACAAAATTATTTTAGTTGTGTTTTGCAAACGAACTTCACTAACAAAGTATTTCAATTTCCTTCCGAAACCCACGGATGAAATTCTCTGAAAATTTCAATATTTCCATCCATTTTCAAGACCGTCATTGTAACTTTAATGAATAAAGGCTAGTTCTAGGATTTGGGATACATTTGTATTCAAGTCATTTCAGACCCGTCTTTAACGATTGCTACAAAGAATAAACTGACTTTATTTTCAAGGCCAACCTCTCCCTTCCTGGCTGGTGGCCAATTTCACCTGAGGGCGAACGAATGTCCTTGAACGGTTCCTTAGAAAATCGTGTTTGTAAAGGTTGGGCCAAGATAACTATTTGCGAACATTGAATTTAAAACAACATTTATTGAGCTGTCTTTGTGATTTTGTTGTAATAGTAATTTGTTATCATGGCGTGATACGGTCTCTATACTTGCTCATCAAACGATGAGTTATAGGTTCGATCCCAGGCCGGGCAGAAATGCAAATGGTGAATTCGGATCTCGCACCTCCAAAGTAAAAATATTTAACATTCTATGCCACTAATTATAATTTTTGCTTGTCATATTTTTATGACTAGAGCAAAAAGTGTTTACTCATTCTTAATTAACAACGTGTTAACAACCTTACATGATTAGATTATTTAATAAACTGTTTCAATTTGGCTCCGTATCATTCATCATCACCCAAATGCCATTTATTGTTGTTTCATATGTTGTATAAGTATTGTTGAAAATAATAAAATGAATAAAAACAATGAACATATTTTGGTGGTACGGAAGCCTCCATGTGCGAGTTCGACTCGTACTTGGCGAATTATTTAATAACAGTTTTTGCCAGCGGCTTCGCCCGCGTTTAAAAGAAAATAATATGTCATACTAACATACATAAAACTAAAAAAAAATGTGAGCCGTCACGGGACGCCTGGCAGATGTGAAACATCGACATTATTTTGTAAAAGTAATATGCAGAAAAGAACATATTGTGATAGGAACTAAATATGTCATAATGATAAAATAAAATATTACGATTTTTTTCCAGATAACGATGACTATTTATTGAATAAACATTTATTTTTATTAAATACTCGCACAGTCGATTGCGCATGGCGTCGCCACACCGTACACACTACTGCATATAGACTGTATATATATACCATCGTATAGCGCGCATGCGTCGCCACGCCAGAAATCGGTTTTACGTGCGGCTATAGATGTTTCACATCAATAAACATAAATTAGTAAAGATACTTCGCCGCCTTGAAATTGAATGAAGCCACAAACGGCTTATTAGTAAGTTCTTTTTTTTAATTCTTGACAATTAAAAACATTTTTAGAGAAAATTTACAAATAAATAACTAATGCTGCGTAATTTACATAATAAATAAATAATTATTTCAGATATTTTAGGGACATTTTAGCACGGAGACGTGGCAAAACTTTTTTACGCAACTATTTCAATTCTCAAAACTGGGTACATTTTCTTGTTAGGAGTGAGTAATCTTTACTAATCTATGATAATAAATATAAACAATTTTTAAATCGTATATTTTAAACCAGTCGATACATCTGTATAGATACATTCTTTCAAATTATATATTTATATAATAATAATTTATTTAGTTAAACTGTACTATAACATTTCTACGTAAACGATGTACTAAAACTGTACGATCCAGCTCGAAGGCCAGACCGCACGGGTTTGTAGGGTTATACTTCCGGCTCGAAGGCCAAAAGTATTGTGCGGACCAGCTCGAAGGCCAGACCGCGAGGTGTGTAGGTATGCGGGCACGGCCACGCAATCCCACGGGATGATATAAGTGGACTGTATAGTGTGAGAGGTATGACCCAATCCTCGTCCCAGCAGATGAGTAGAAAAACCACCAACCTTGCCTTCCAAGTCTGTCTGCGGACTCGAATCGTGTCAGGGGGGACGCGCACGGCGCTGTCACGGGGCTCGAGGAAGCAAGCACGGCCTGATCTCCCCGAGGAGTAGTCTCTGCACTTCACAATGCACACGCGGCACTAGGGTAATCCACGTGGTAAGGAGCAGCGAGAGGGCACATACAGAACGTCTGTAGGCTCCCGCCGAGCGCAAGACGACGACTGGTCGCACGAAGCGACATTGGCGAGACAACTCTGGTGGATATTTACTTCTACCCACCTACAGTTGACAAAAGATTGAACATACCCCCCACCGAAATCACTGTGGTGATTTCCATAATATGTAATGTGAGTAGGTATGAATAAATAAGTAAATAAATGATATGAAACTTACGAAGTTTCAAGAGAAATAAAATAATAATAGATTTGTATAGTGTATTTGTAAAGTGTATTCCTAACCTAGCTATGAAATAAATAGATAATTTTCGTAATTAATTTGTATATGGCAAAGGACAAATTTTATTGACGGGTCTCTTAAGGAGCCCATTTTTTGTGCGTATAGTTACGACACGCACGACATTATCCACTCCAGGATGGATTTCCTCTATCCTACCTAGAGGCCACTGTAAAGGCTTGGCTAAGTTAGATTTTAGAAGTACTAAATCTCCTTTCTTTACGTTAGGTGTAGAAGAAAACCATTTTTCCCTCTGTTGCAAAGTATGTAAAACGTCATTAGACCAGCGTTTCCAAAAGGATTGTGAGGCCCTTTGAACGGACTGCCAACGTGACAACCGATTCAGAGGAACGTTTTCAACATCATATTCCGGTACAGCTAACAGATTACGACCTATTAAGAAATGACCGGCTGTTAAAACCTCAAATTCATTTGGATTATTCGAGAGAGAACATAATGGTCGCGAATTCATAACTGCCTCAATTTTACAAAAAAGAGTGGTAAGCTCTTCAAATGTGAGAGCCCTGTCACCTATAACACGGTACAGGTGGTGCTTGGCCGATTTTATACCGGCCTCCCACAGGCCACCCATGGAAGCAGCGTTTGGCGGATTCGTACGCCATTCGACACTTCGTGATGACAACCCTACGAGGATAGCATCGCGAATATTTGAGCGATTCAAAAAATTGTGAACCTCTTTAAGATGCTTAGCTGCCGCGATAAAGTTTGTTCCGCAGTCGGAATACAAACAACTACAGAGACCGCGACGCGCCACGAAACGATCAAACGTAGCTAAGAAACATTCACACGATAAGTCGGTGAGCACTTCTAAGTGCACCGCTTTCGTAGAAAAACATACGAAAAGACATAAATATGCCTTGCTGATTTTTGCATTCCGTCGTAAGCTTTCTTTTATAAGAAAAGGACCACCTATGTCACAACCAACGTGGTTGAACACTTTATCTGCTTTCAACCTAGATGCAGGTAACGTACCCATCATAGGCTGTGTAACGGAAGGCCTAAATTTAAAACAATTTCTGCACTTCGAAAGGACAGAACGAATGATGCTACGAGCATTAATTATCCAATACTTAGTACATAGGATGCCTTGCAATGTGCGTGGCCCCGTATGCAAATATAATTTGTGAAAATATTCAATTATTAACGTTGTAGTATGGCATTTTTTAGGCAACATCAACGGATGTTTTGCACTAAAAGGTAAATCTGCCTGGAGGATACGACCCCCCACCCTGAGGAAACCGTCAGAGTCAATGAAAGGAGATAGCTTACGAAGCGAAGGCACAAAACTATTTTTTGTTATCAATTGAATTTCATGTTGAAAGTAGTTATTCTGAATTATACGAATAATCGAGTTATGACCTTGCCTTAACTCGGAAGATTGTAAAGGACCGAATTTACGACAGGATTTCTTTATTTTTAAGTTATTAATGAAACGATGACACCAAGTCATAACGCGTTGCAGTTTGTTAAAGGAAGAGATTTGATTAAACGAATCTTCAAGGTCATTATAATGAGAATTTCTATGTTTATACGAGTTAAAGGTAAATGTATCAGTATTTGATTTTTGTTCAGGAACATAAGTATGGTCCTTTAAGAAAAATGTACTCGTCGGCCAACTACGTAGCTCCGCAGCAAGCCACACGGGACCGCTGAACCACGCGTCTGCCGCGGCGAGCAGCTGCTCGGGCAGCGCGCCGCGCGAACAAAGATCGGCGGCGTTGTTTTCACTATTTACGTGAAACCAGCAATTTGGGGGAATTGTATCAATAATTTCGCTAACACGGTTAGCAACGAAAACCTTTAACTTGTATGGTGGCGTCTGAAGCCACGACAAAACTACACTCGAGTCGCTTAGGGCGATAACAGATAAATTAAAATCTTTAATGTTTTGTACGACAAAACGAATAAGCTTGGAGAGCAGCACGGCTGCCATAAGCTCAAGCTTAGGGATGGATAACAAAGGTTTTAAAGGAGCTACCTTTGATTTGCTAGTTAATAATCGAACTTTAACATTGCCTTTGTTATCTGTGCTGCGTAAATAAACGCAAGCAGCGTAGCCCTGTGATGACGCATCACAGAAGCCAATGAGCTGTGCATTAATAAAAGCAGGTACTAGTAAGTGCCTGTCAATACGAAGTTTCGACAATTGTGGCAACTGAATAATAAACTTATCCCACTTTTGCAGTAGGTCTGATGGTAAGTGATCATCCCAGGCGAGGTTTAATTTCCACAAGTCCTGCATGATACACTTTGCTACAAAGGTACACGGCGCAATAAAACCCACGGGGTCATATATACTCGCGAGGAGTTTAAGAACAGAGCGTTTGGTACCTTTATTATCATTAAGGTTATAATTAAAAGAAAAGGAATCGCATGAAGGCAACCACGTGAGTCCTAAGACCTTCAGCGAAGACGATAACGTATCGTCATGAAAATTAATCTCAGATACTTGATCTGAGTCCATACGACTTAATAACTCGGGACAATTACTTGCCCACTTACGCAAATCAAAACCGCCAGTTTTAAGAAGGGATGTCAAGTCATCTTGCAACGTGCAAGCTTCGGAGACAGACTGACACGACCATAACACGTCGTCAACATAAACGCCTTCTAGAAGTACACGGGAAGCGAGGCTACTAAAGCCTTCATCTTGCGCGAGCTGATGCAACGTGCGAATAGCTATGTACGGCGCACTACGTAAACCGTAGGTATTTGTTTTTAACTCATAAATTTGTACTGGATCTGATGGCTGTTCACGCCACAATATGTGCTGAAAACTTCTATCACCTGGATCTATGAGCACGGCTCGATACATCTTTGAAACATCTGCTGTGAGACATATGTCATAAAGACGAAAGTTAAGAATTATCTTTGAGATGTCATTAAGAAGTTTTCGACCAGTGAATAGAGTGTCGTTTAAGGAGACACCAGTACTCGTTTTTTGAGATCCATCAAAGACCACACGTAAAGGAGTGGTGGTGCTCGACGGTCGCAATACGCAGTGATGTGGAATAAAATATTTCGTCGGTTCCGTACCGCAATATGGCTCCATGTGTCCTAGTGACTCATACTCCTTCATGAAGTCGGAATACGCCTTCTGAAGAACAGGTGTGCGCGCGAGACGGCGCTCCACTTGTACAAGACGCCTAAAGGCGGTGTCATACGAGTCACCTAACGGTTCATGATTAGGTTTTATTAAAATAGGTGAAACATACCGGCCGTTTTCGTTACGATAATGTTTCTCAATAAATATTTTTTCAGCTATTTCATCATCTGGACTTAGGGGAATTTCGCACGGCAAAGATTCCACTTCCCAAAAACGTTTGAGAGTGTCATTCAGATGATTATTTTCAACGGTGTACGACACCAATGTTGTAGACGCTACAACATTTGCATCCGTGACGTCACATGACGGCGGTGCAATTAGTTTGCCCGTTATGACATAACCAAAGACACTGTTCAGTGCAGCAGGAATGTCGGGGTTTATAATGAACTTTTTACCATCATATATATGTGGAAAAACATCACCAGATAGAATTATATCAATGGGTGATTTTTTAAAGAAATAAGGATCCGCTAAAAATAAATTATTGTATTCCCTTACTACATGATCCGGTATTTTAACCGTAGGTAAATCTGAAGTAATTTTAGAAAGTACTACAGCATCAATATTAAATAAATTATTATCAATATGACGCGGCTTTATGACGCATGACGTCATACCATGATTTTGAATACACTCGCCAGCTAATCCGAAAATATTAAATGGACATTTACGCTGAGTCAAACCTAAACGCTGTAAACAACTTAAAGAAATGAAGTTTGACTGTGCGCCCTGAGTCAATTAAAACGCGACAGGATTGATAATTATTAAAGTTATCTAAAACATGCACGATCGCTGTGCCTAGCAACACGGTATTATTATAAGATTGCAACGATGACGCATGACTACTACGAGCATTCATAACGTCGCTTCGCTCCGCAGGAGGCGGTGCGCACGCGGGCACGGCCTCGCGCGCGCTGCCGGCCGCTGCGGCCGGGTTCGAATCCCTGTGCAATAATGAGTGATGCGGCCGCTGACAAACCATGCATTTAAAGTCGCTCTTACACTCCCTAGCATTATGATTCGGTTTAAGACAATTATGACATAACTTCAACACATCAGCACGGCTGATGCGCTGCGAAGGGTTCAGTTTACGAAACTGAGCACAACGAAATATCAAATGATTGTCACCACAGTTTAAACAGATTAACTGATTATTAGAATGAACATTATGCGATGCTGACGATGTATGCGAGTAATTCTTTAGCAAACCGGTTCTATTTGAACGCGTTGTATTATTCCTACCGTCTAGTTGACGTTTATTTTGTAGCAAATTATTATTTGAAGTAATATAAGAGGCTGAATGATTTAAAACTTTAATTTGGTTATTAATGTACGACATTAATTCCGCAAATTTAGGTATACACTTTTGATTTAAATTTTGTTCAAATGACTTACGAGTACATGGATCTAAGGCCCGCAAAGCGATATGACAAAAGATGTAGTTATTTACGTCTTCGATATTTAAAGATTGAATAGCTTTATAAGAATGGTCGAAGGTTTCAATAAAAGTATTTAATTGTGAAGATGACTCTTTTGTTAAAGGTGTAAAATTTAACATTTTGTCTAAATACATACCGATCAACATACGGTTATCTTGATACTTATCTAGTAAACTTTGCCAAACAATATCGTAGTTATTAGCAGAAATTGGAACGCTCTTAACTATATTTAAGGCGGAACCCTTAGTACACGTAAGCAAATAATGAAATTTATCTATTTTCGGAATGTGAGGCTGGTTATGAACTAACGAACAAAACGTCTCATAAAAGGTATTAAAATGCTCAACATTGCCGTCAAAACTAAATAATTCTAATTTAGGAAGACGTGGTCTAGACTCCAAAAGTGATTGAGATTTATTTGTTGGATTATTATTTGTGAGGTTTGATTTTACATTTAAAGAATTTAATTTTGCACTAAAATACAACTCATCAAAGCTCTTTAAATCCTGATTTCTGAGCACAGTATTTTCATTAGCTTGTAACTCATGTTCAAAAATATCAAAAATGCATTTTTCAAAAGAAGTACGTAGCTGATCAATATCAGACATACGCAATAAAAATAATTCCTGTGAATTACTATCAGATATGGTTTTTGACATATCGTAAATTATTTGCATTTGCTCAAAAATACGTTGTTTTTTGTTGATTAACACGGTTAAATCAACATCTATTGAGTCAACAAACTCAGAATCTTCTGAACATTTGTCCTTTTTAGGAGGCATTTTTAATTTTAAATTTAAATATTGTGGTAAATATAATAATATATAATGAGTTTGTAAGGGAATAAAATATGAATAAATGTAATACGTGTTACGTGGAATACAGAATAAATATGGCGGATACAAAAGAATGAAACGTGTTAAGATGGCGGTGAGCAATGAAATGTAATTGATATAGGTAGCCTATTCTACGTTCGGCTCGAAGACCAAAAAATACTGTACGATCCAGCTCGAAGGCCAGACCGCACGGGTTTGTAGGGTTATACTTCCGGCTCGAAGGCCAAAAGTATTGTGCGGACCAGCTCGAAGGCCAGACCGCGAGGTGTGTAGGTATGCGGGCACGGCCACGCAATCCCACGGGATGATATAAGTGGACTGTATAGTGTGAGAGGTATGACCCAATCCTCGTCCCAGCAGATGAGTAGAAAAACCACCAACCTTGCCTTCCAAGTCTGTCTGCGGACTCGAATCGTGTCAGGGGGGACGCGCACGGCGCTGTCACGGGGCTCGAGGAAGCAAGCACGGCCTGATCTCCCCGAGGAGTAGTCTCTGCACTTCACAATGCACACGCGGCACTAGGGTAATCCACGTGGTAAGGAGCAGCGAGAGGGCACATACAGAACGTCTGTAGGCTCCCGCCGAGCGCAAGACGACGACTGGTCGCACGAAGCGACATTGGCGAGACAACTCTGGTGGATATTTACTTCTACCCACCTACAGTTGACAAAAGATTGAACAAAAACTATTATCGACAGTTTTGGACATTTTTTACCTTCTGTTCCATTATTTCATTGTCTTTGACAAGCATGCGTATCAATGGGAAAACCACCATACGTCCCGTTTTTAACGGGACAGTCCCTTTTTTCGATGCTTCGTGCCGTTGTCTCCGAAATGAACCGTTGCCATTGTCAATTAAGTAACAGTAAATATTATAATTATGAAAAAAACATGGGGTGCTCCATTTATCAGTTTTCATAAAGCGCCCCACATTTTTTGCACAATTATACTATTTACTTCCTTAAATGATTCCTAGATTGAAAATTATTTTCTACTTTTTAGTTAATTTTATCATAAAATCGTGTTTTTTATTATTTTTAACTATATTTTTTCAAGTAAAAAGTATTTGACATAAAAAAATCGATGTCCCGTTTTGACTGAAGTAATCATTGGTCACTATATTCCATTGTCAATATTTACGTTTGCGTACACTTGAAACGCAAGGTCAAACACTAGTTGTCTTTTTTTATCACATTGTTCTAATAGCTCTGTCCCTTATAGAACATTTGTCTATGTAGTTAAAGGTAAGCGTCGCCACGCCAGAAATCTTTTTTACGTGCGGCTATAGATGTTTCACATCAAAATTCATACCTTCATTGGAACGACAGTGGCGCTATCTGGCGAAAATTGGTCGTACCAACTCTGGAATCTTCTTGGGCTCATGGACAACAACTTTGCTAAAGATCATCACTTTATCAAATGCATAGTTTACAATTCAATCCTTACTAATATCTATCAAAATAATCCATTTTTTTGGTTCAAGAGATCGATTCTCCGATTAATCGATCTTAGATCGCCATCCCTACTTTCCGTGGGATTTCCGGAATAAAAACTATCCTATGTCCTTTCTCGGGTCTCAGACTATCTTTGTACAAAATTTCATTAAAATCGGTTCAGTGGTTTAGGCGTGAAGAAGAGACAACCAGACAGACAGACAGACAGAATTACTTTCGGATTTATAGTATTAGTAAGGATAAGTATACCTCTCCAAATAATTTTGTACAATCACCGATACATGCGTAAATTTTGTGATAACTAAATTAATTTTGAAATACATAATCAGTTCTGTGTGTATAGTTAACATTTACAATATACCGATATAGAAACTTTGTATTAGCCTTAACATTTGGCAAGAGATTTAATCAAACGTTTAAAATTATTTATTAGCTGAGCAAGACTACTACCATTGTTTTCAAGTAAAACAGACTACGTTTGTCTTTGGAACTTCCAGAGCTGGTATTAATTAATTTCATAACTCAGTATCGAGAATCACCTATTGTCGTCAACCCTTTACCCTCCCACTACTGGGCAATGGTGTCCTCTCAAGACTGAGGAGGTTTAGGGAATAGTTACCGCGTTGACAAGTAGCTAATTGGTAGACACTTTTTTCACAACTTTTTTAAAGAACCCAGCTTTTTTACTCACGACGTTTTCCTTTTCGTTAAAATGAAGTAATAATGAATCCTTAATATACCTGGGATTCGAACCGGAACCCCAACAGAACCTTAACACTGATTCCAAAACACTTCGCTATAACTGCATTTTAGCAATTGCCAGTTGAACAGATTTGGAATATGAGGAATCAGTGGTTTGGTAAATATTGGTTCTAACGGGAGACGGCTAACCGGATCAAGTTCACTTTGTCAGTTCATGCAAATGCAACGGTTTAGTGTTTAATTTGGTCTCTACGCTGTCGAGCGCTACTTCTGCAACTAGGTCACTGGCGTTCCGATCGCTAAAAGTTGAATTCAAAATATTTCCAGGAAAATTTCCAGATACTTTGCGTTGTAAACCTTTTGACTGCTATCGATGACAGCCGAGACACTGTGAGGCTATGATTAATTAACGAATGGAAACCCTTATCTTGTTGAAAATAACTTTGATGAAAAGCTTGTTGGCAGGGTAAATAGAAGCCTATAGTTGATAGCGGGTGTAAGGTCACGAGTTTTAATTAAACCGGCTTCGTTAGCGGCTAGTTTTTCAAAACCAGTCCAGTCAATACCGCTTTTAAACTTTTTAATGCAATTCTTACTTTCGTTGTTGTAACTGTAGCGAGCTTTGTAAAGTAAAGCGTAGCTGAATGTTGCTTTTTAAAACAATTGGCAATTATTTTAGTTTGTTTTTAAAATAATGTACAAATTTACAGCAAATTCTACTAAAATGAACTTAACTATGTGTATTGTTATGTTTTTTGCTACTATCATCAATCATAAGGTACTGCGATACGATATTTGCAGAAAAAACAAATTTTACTCAACGTTAAAATGAGTCCTGAAGTTATCGTTTGAATCTTATTTGCGCATATTCATCATCTATTTGGTGTTCAATATTGTCAGTTTGTCGCATTATCAAGTAATGTCTTCAGCGCTTTAATGCTTTCTATCCACTTATGCTAGGTTGTCTATCAAACTGTCATTTAGCGCTTTGAATGCTGGATCTGACAACGCCTTTGTCATTTTTATCTTGGCTTGATGTAAAATGTTGGTTACTTAGGATACCTACGAGACAGATATGATTTATCTTAGTATGTTGTGAAAAGTATAATATAATGTTATGAATTGTTTAAAAGTGTAGATGTAGACGTGTAAAGTGATCTACAAAGTTAAGCTATATAAAACGTGGCCGCTACGAGATAAATTAAATGTGAGTTCTCCAGCACGAGGTTATTGGTCTCGGCAGTTAACATTATAAGTATAGCAGACTAAACGTTTTAGAAGGTCTTTCGGATGGTTTGTTAGAGTAAGTGGTTGTACTGATTTATCGAATCGAATAAGGAATTCTATCACAAAAGTACCTTTAGAAACAGTAATAAGTTACATATACCTCTTAAAGTTCTGTGATCTTTGATTACATGAGCGAAATAAGTATCCTTAAGACATATTTCATTCAGGTATATCTCCTTTGATAGAAATAGCCCGCTTCGATCTTCCGGCTTCTGGAATTTTCATCTGACCGCATGCGACAGACGTATTCCATTTCTAAATACCATCGTTGTATAGCTTGAAAGCAGTCTCTAAGGAGCAAGAGGAAATTGCTCTTCAGTAGACTTTCCGACAGGTACGAGCTAATCTGGAGGAAATATTTTCAAAGCTCTCATATTATTTAAAATATAAAATTTGAAAATCTTTTAAAGTCTTGCAAGTGAAGTAGAACGTCGATACTACTTACTGTACGCTACATTGAGATTTTGTTGGCTTTAGAATTAAATTTGCTGAGATAGTCTAATATAGATTTCGGTCTTACGCTTTGGAGATACAGGTTTCAAATATTAAGCAAAGACTTCTGAATTTTCAGAATGATATGCATATTAATAGATGAATCACATATCACATGTAGATATGATGATCTACTCACAATTACGGTTTAAGCTAATTGTGAGGGGTTCTTCAGATTTCTCAAAAATTCTCAAATTTTGATTGAGATTGATTTTGATAAAATTGATATTGAAAATTTTCACTTGACCAGCTTGGTGGCCTAAACATTTCTAATTCCCAAAGATGAGACAGCAATGACGATGATGAGATTTAAATCCGCAGATATTTTTTATCAGGATATTTTATGCCACGAATTTACCAAGTGGCAAGCCCAAGGCAAAATTTTATTTCCTCCATGAAGTTTATATCAACGCTATTCCGCGTCCCACTTCCGCTATATCTCCTCAAATGATATATTTCGAGTGGCGGTCTCTTTGTTCTCCAGATTTATGCTCCTGGCGAAGCAAAAATGCCCCAAAACTTGGCCACGCGGAGTGTGAAATAAAAATATCCGGTTAGAGGGATTTAATTTGAAAATACACTTTTTAATTTTTACGTCATGACAGAAGTACTTAATATGCAAATTAATAAAATTGAAGTTTGTTGCAGTGTTGTAGTTAAAAAATAAAATGTTGAAAATTTTGAATAATGGAAAACTGTACAGAATTAGCTTCGTAATATTTTATTATCGCTATGTTGGAAAGGCCAAGGGACCTGAGTCTCAATTTTACACTTCAAACACTTTTTAGGCTGATATTTTTCATACAAAATAACTAACTGACTAAGGCAAAGTCAATTTTTAGTAGATACTTAGTACTTACTGGAAGAAGGGAGTTTTGCTTTTTTATACTTTTTACATTTACCCTACAAAAATCAGAAAAAGTGCTTTCTTTGATAAATATAAAATTAGGTTGAGCCGGATGGAATGCCGCTAAACGACAGTTTGATAGACAAGTGACTACACAGATACAAAACACTATAACAATAATATAGAAAAGCTAAAGAAATGGTAGGCACTCTTTGAAACTCAATAATTATGTTTATAGGTTGATAGTGTGGTACCAAAGATTTTGGCTCTGCGACATTAATTAATTATTAGTTGCTTCAATGGTGAAGGAAAACTTCCTGAGGCAACCTTACTAAGTAATAATATGCTTACAAGTTCATAATGTTCTCAAATACTTGCTTAGTTGAAGTTTATCATGCCTTCTTGCATGTTCTGATAGATATCTTAAATGTTAACGTGCGTGTTATTGAAATTAAATAAAATACATTTTTCTTTTGTATATGCCTCCGGAGGCACTTATAAATCGTCAGTTGCAATTTTTTCTTACATGAAATACCGAATGCGACCTTAACTGAAAGATCCGGGAAAAGCTCACTGGATTTGTTTTTTTTCCATAATAATTATAATTATTATTCTTTTTTTCTTTTTTAATTTTTTTTATTATACCGACTGTGCCTTTTCGATTTTGTTCGACTTGGTGGGTGCACTACAGTGCTTCCAGATTTGACTTTACTAATTTTTGTTCTTAAATAAACGTAACAAAAAATGGACGCTACATGGAATATAATGTCTTTATTTGGAAGGTTTCAGTGTTGTAAAACCGGACAGGATAATAAAGGGAAGACGAAGCCGCGAGCTTTAGTCAATAAAAATAGAACTATAACAAGTTTGCCGAGTTTGAGCTTTGTTCCAATGAAACTTTGAGTTGCATTTTAAACTTTTGCAGCATCGAATAGATCGAATAAATAAAACTATCGGGTTGTAAAACTGCTTTAATTAAATCATATGACCTTTCACTCCTTAATCTAGACTTGTTGAGCAATATAATAAATTTTATGTAGGTAATAATGTTTTTCAACAGGTTTGATTATAGTAAGTTTATTATCGATGGTGTCGAATTGTGACATTCGTATATTTGTAAATCACATTAATATATATTTGCACCCATTTATGTTATCGTTATCAACTATATCCCCTGATATCCCCTTCGTGTTATCGATACCAACCGTAACTTGTATTTAATAATATAAATATCGGAAATGAATATTTCAACAAAATTTAGATACTTCAAAACTCCTAACAAAAAAGGAGATATTAGAAATAGTTCTCGACAGTTAGTAAATACCAAATAGCAAACCGTTGTATTCGCATGAACAATACGAACTCAGATTTTTTTATTTGATGGACGTTTCGAACGGATATGTAGCCTGATGTAGCTCATGTACACCTGTGAACAATTTCAAATGGATCAGTCCTTTTAAAGTTCACAGAAGTACCGCATCCCATAATGACTAACCCTTAGAACTACTTATATTTATTATGCTTTTAAGGCTTACCTTACATTTACACTATTTAATTAACTCTCTTTATGGTCTAATTCCGGAGGTACCATCGCCACACCTATTTTTACCGCTTCGAAGGTTGTGGTTAGGAAGACATACTTCCGAGGCGTTCCAACTTAGTGTTCAGGGGTAGAAACACGTCTGTGGCTCACGTAGAAATGTAGTCTTGTCTGAAGCTGTATACACAATATTATGAAAAAGTATAATTTCTGAAATTGTAAAATTTCAATTTTTGGTAGACACATTATACGATTATTAATAACGGACGCAAAATTGGCTCGGATGTAAATTAATTAAACGTGTGTTAACACACTTCAAACTAGAACACAGTAGCGCTATACCGATGTTATTAGACAGAAAAGCGGAGGTTGTACCGCCGAAATGTAAACAGAAAATGAACTTCAACAAGAACTGTGCCTCAATATTGAACCAATATTTGCTAATATTTGCCAAACCTGGATATTTCGCAAGGTTACAGATCTCTAGTCAGATCATTAGATTATAAAATTAATTAAAAGCAGCTTAGGAGTTCCAAAGAAAAACATCTCGTGTTTTACTTTGAAACAAGTCGGTGCTTTCCGAGTAATGTTTAATTATTTCAGCTTTCTAATTAAATTCCGCAATGCAATAAACTTGTAATAATAAAAATTCAAATGAACTTCAAAATTATTCGCCGTCTCTTAATTTACGTTTGCAAATGATTGCAGTTTTATGAAAACATTTTAAGATTAAATATACATTATTTAACACTGTTTCAAATATTTAAATATACTTAATCTCACTAAAGTTTATGACAACTTTTCACTATTTGGTATACCACAACTGCCGGTATATTTATTTCTTCAAAATAGTACATAGCTCTGTCTACGCTGCTATGATCTTGATTACAAAATATGAAAAGGCATATTCTTCATACTTCTAATAAATATTTGGTTAGTCCTCAAATAGTACTCCTGCTCCTTTCCACACCTTGTGTCTGTTCTGGTTCACAGCGAAAATAGATTTTTTTTTATAATATAGGAGTAGCAGACGTGCATGCAGTCCACCTGATGGTAAGTGGCTACTGCCACCCATGGACATCTGTAATCAACCCCAGATAGGATTAGATATTCCTACCTGAGGTCGGGCACAGATGCGCCGCTACCCTTGAGGATTAAGCTGGAACGCCTTGGAAAAGTATGTCTCCCTTACTACAACCCTTCAAAACGGAACACAGCAATGCCTAACACTGCTGTTATTAGGCAGAAATATGTGTGGCAGTGGTGCCGCCGGAGTCGAACCACAAAAGGTTCTACCACCTTCCACTCCATATCCTGAAGCAGCAATCACCACTTAATATTTTGTGAACAGCGTACTCGTTTCCATTATCGTATTCTTATAGCGTCACTTTATTTGTCATTAGCTCAGTACTATAAACTATATCTATAAAGTTGCTTTAACGAGTAACTAAATTCAAAGTAAGGCACATTTACTGACTCATGAAATACTAGCAAGTGAGTTAGTGCAGAACTAATTTCTCGAACTACAATACATTGCCAATTGCATTCGAATAAAGACGATGTTTCGCAAACATACCATTCAGTGGAAAGTTGCAGAAACGATTTAAACTCATCGTCAGAGGCACAAATCCTGGGAGAAATATTGCAGGAGCCGGAATCGACGCTTGCTTTAACTTCAACTTCCTTTTTTAAACACTTTGTATCGAATAAAAATGGAGAAGAACGAAGAAGTACAGAATCGAGACCAATAAAGATTAAATTATTGTTCGCCTATGATGTGAAATTCCGTGGCAGTAAAAAAGAGTTTATGATTTTGGATACTTCGGTACTATCGGTGATCTTCCAAGCAGCTTAATTTAAAATAGTAGATCGTTAAATTAAAATCCCTACTAAGTAAAGGTCAAATAAAAAATCGGATCGCTCAGATAACGTCCTAAATATTTGTTGTAGCCTTCTGAATTAAGTATATTTAAAATTAATAAGTTGTTGTTTAAAATTGCGCTAGGATTGAGCGCACAAAGTTAATATACGGAACTAATTTATAAAGTTAAACAACGCCAGTCATGGTCCGAAGTTGGTTTGAAGACCGTTAGTAGCTAAATTACATACTTTTTTCTGTGTGCTAAATACGAGTAGTAAATTCCGGTTTTATAGCAGCAGCTCTAGGCTTCCAGTTATGTGGAGAAATCTATACTTAGCAATAGGATGAGTTAAAACCAGTTCAAACTCAAATGTTAGATTTCATTTTCCCAGCAATAAGACAAAAAGTATTGCATCAAAAAATAAGCGAAGGAAATTTGCTATAAGCTATTGCATAGTCAGTCAATGCAGCCCAGTGGGAAACCTAAATACAAGCTTAAAGTTGGCTGAATTTAAACCAGCGTCGGATTCCAACAGCGCCAGAGGTTAGCGAACGTCGGAACCGTTCTGGATTTATTCAAGACGTTCGATACAGATCCATTGCGAGGATGTAACTTCTATTAGAGAAGCTTGGAGTTTAAACGCTTATATTGTAGTCGAGGCTATCGCCAATTTATTGCATGTTAGCGATGTACGAAGTTTATTTGAGATGAAATTTAAAACAGTTTAGTATTGTAAATTCTGACTGAATTTATTTCATTGACTTATATTAATTTATTGAAGACTTCAGGCACTCTTTAGAACATTTTCTTTTATTTTTTTTATCTGTCAGGCGAGCAGGTTTCCTCACAATGGGTTCCTTTACCGTTTAAGTAAGTGATAAGTAATTTATAACGTGTGAATAGTTAAAAAAATCACAAGTGCGATTACAACCTCGGGCCTCCCGAATTGCAGATCTAGTGTCTAACCACTAGGCTATCACTGCCAACTATAATTAAATTAGTGCAATGTTTCATGCGATTATGCTGGTATCGCAATGTGAAAAAAATGAAAGCCTATTAAACGTATCGAAAGCCTATACTAATCCGGCGAAAAAGGGTGATCCGGCTCAAGCGATGATAAATTGAGCGCAAATGGAACCTAGGAACGTGATACTTTAGGAACATACTCGTACAGGGTCCCTGTTATATCATGATCGGACGAATAAAATTTCATTATTCAATACATATGTTTTTCAATAGGTTTCTAAAACGTTGTGCGTTATAATGTTTCTAAATAGTGTGATTTCACAGTGATAGACGGTCTACCTCAAGGTCCAGGGAGACGGAGTTTGAATCCCAGTCTGTGATTTTCAAAGTTGTGAAATTCAACAGGGAAGGAAAACATCGTGAGGAAACCTGCATACCTGAGAGAGAGCTTTAAAAAAGTTCTGAAATGTATGTGAAGTTTACAAATGTGCTTGGCCCAACGGGGTGGATTACGGCCTAATGGGATGGCATTCTGAGAGGTGACCCGTGCCTAGCAGTGGGACAGTGATGGGTTGACGACGAGATTAAGTTAAGATTAAAACTACTTCGCAACAATCCGCTACAAATATATATGATGGTATATATTTTAAACCATGCAGTATGATGCAGTGTGAAGTAGTTTTAATCTTAACTTAATAGCATGGATTTCCGCAAAGTAACGCCTGATACAATTAACTATCTGACGACGAGATTGTTCACGCTTTTAAAATATGTTTCTGTTGATTTGAAAACAGAACCATTGCCATGCCTATTTTTTTAAGAGAAAACTTATCTACATTTTCAATAGTATATATTTCCTACGGTGCCAACTAGTGAAAATTAATGGGCTAATGGTATACTTTCATCGGATACAAAGTTAACCTTGACACAGTAGAATAAATATCTAAATGTCTCATTTGGGTAATCATTATTCATTGGGCAGGATTTCAAATTGGCAATCTCTGTGTAGCTGAAATATTTTTTGTTACGGCCACCCAAATATAAAAATAGGACAATCAACGGCTTAAAGTAAACCTTATGCTAATCCGTCGAAAAAGGGTGATCCGGGGTAAGCTATGATAAATTACACGAATGGAAAGCCTAGGCACGTGACGCTTCGGGCAGGGTTTATTAGGATCATGTTTTGGCAGTTAGTATATATGTGCGTAAAGAATAATCCTTCATTATTGTAAAGTAAAGTTGTAATAATTACTGTTAAATTACAAATAATTAAATAGCTTTCGAGGAACATGATTTTATTTATTTCAAAATTGTAGTAGTCTTTCGTAACATCGTAATAAATATATCTTAGAAAAGCGAATGACAAATGTTACTTGTGTAGAAATTACTTATTGTTGCAAGTATTCATATGATTTTAAACACAATATTTTTTTATTTATTTTATTAATCATTGTGCTGACTCTGTATAGGATTCCTCATCTGTATAGGATCATAAAGGGATTGATTACACATGTCCATAAGTGCCAGCGGTTGCTTAATATAATAGGCTGTAGATAGACATAATAGAAGTTGCCGTATTCACGAGATGAGTGATTACAGTCGCCCCTGTACCAAGTGTTGGACGTAATCCTCGTAATTCTCGGAAATTAGCTCCAGAACAAACTTCTCCATTGTTCAATTGTTCGGTGAGGAATCCTAATTTAAAACTAATTCCGTTTGTTCACTACAATTACGGTAGCAACATGCCCTGGTTTAAACTTGTACTTGGTTGGTCTGGAGCTTATTATTTTCTGTTCACATACTATGATGTTTTATAAAAAGTAAACTGCGTTTGCTTTGTTTTCGAAAAATAAAATACACGTTTACTTTACGTTACTTTGTACTTGATTGTGTAAACCTGTTTGTAAGGTCTTAGGGCTCATGTTTTAATTACAACACTTAGGACTTGTTACTAAGTTCACAAACGACAGTAATTACTCAATATCAAATTGATTCTATGTTTGTGAATATAGCGCCAAATGAAGACGGTTTACCAGGTACCAAATAAATCATTAATTGTAACTGTCGAGACTGGGTCAGTTTTCGGGAAACAGAAGCCAAGAGGGACATTGCCTCAAATTAATTTGAGATCGAAGAGCATGTCTTGCAATCCTGGAGTTAGTGTTAGAAGTCACAGCTTTGTATGGTCTAATTGCTATGGTCTAATAAGAGGAGAATCTTCCAGGAATTCTAGCATTGAAATCTTCCAATCTCCCCGTTTGAGAAGGTCATAAAGCTATTGGACTATTGGACTAGTTGAAGGGAACAAAGGTAGATGAAAATGAAATAGCATTGGAAATAGCGATGAAAATGAAATGAATAGTAGCGTTCTTTGTAGTGTTGAGTCCACTTTAACAAATAATTCAAATAATAACATGATCAATCAGGATATTTTGTGGCCAATGTGGCCAGGTATCAAGTGATTATAGTACTGATATTTTAATTTTTTTTTTTTTTTTTTTTTTTTTTTTATTATATGAGAGTAGCAGACGAGCATGCAGTCCACCTGATGGTAAGTGGCTACTGCCGCCCATGGACATCTGTAATCAACCCCAGATAGGATTAGATATTCCTACCTGAGGTCGGCCACAGATGCGCCGCTACCCCTGAGGACTAAGCTGGAACGCCTCGGAAAAGTCTATCTCCCTTACCACACCCTTCAAACCGGAACACAGCAGCGCCTAACACTGCTGTTATTAGGTAGAAATAGGTGTGGCGGTGGTGCCGCCGGAGTCGAACCACAAAGGGTTCTACCACCTTCAAATTAAATTAAATTAAATTAAATTAAATTTAATAATCTTGGTTACGTTTAAAATAAAACTAAATAACAACACAAAATTCATAGACAACGATTAATATATATTTGCAGGTTGGTATTGGTTATGTTTTGGCTCTAATATTTACGCCCGTTATTATATTCAACTATCCAGTGCTTGCTATCAAAGATCGATATTTGACCTACTAGAAATTGTCAAAATTCGAATTTGGTAGACAAAAATTGAAAAGATTGAAGATTGGAAGAATGAGCTTCATGATGATAACATGATAAATGCTTTTAGTCTTTTTTATAACTGGATCCTAAAGGTTAGACGAATAATTGGGATAGCTATTAAAAGAGTTAAAATTCAAAAGGTATGAATAAACACGGTAAGTAATATACAAATAGTTTAGTAATATTACAATTGCTAGATCTATGTTGTTCATAGAATTCAGTCGGCCTAGTTCGAGCATTTAATAGCTAACCCCTATTGTCCTATAGGCGGAAGGAATGCTAACACTATAGTTACCGCTCGTGGTTTGTTTACAACTATGTTGTATAATGTTCAGTTTAGAACTGTTTGCAGTTGCTACCGGAATGCTAAGACCGTCTTGTTTAAGTGCTGATTGTCTTGAGCCTCTTGTCTAGTTATTGGGGAGTGTATCGGATGTTTGCGAATTAAATGTTCAAACCAATTTATATGTTATAGATTGGAAATGGAAATAATAGTCGTCGTCGTCAACCCATTCTTGTTGTTGGACTTGGGACTCCTTAAAGGATGAAGGGGTTTAGGCCACAGACCATGGCGCGGGCCAATTTCATATTGGTAGAGTTTAACACTTTTGAAAACTTTAAGGAATTCTCAGCCTTTTAAATTTCATCAGGATATTTTGCTATTACCATTTATGTAGTAAATATTTACTTGCTATAACGGGATCAATGTTATAGTAAGTGATAATTAATTCTAATACACGCGTAAGGAAAAAATAGAGGTCGATTGTGTTTCTGGAATCGAATGTCAAATTTTTGAGGAACCTTGCTGAAAATATAAGTAATTCATTGGTCGGCAGATTTCATATTTTAGAAGATTAAGAATATTATATAAAAATCTCAGACATGTGTATTGTAGGTCACTGCATGATGTTTTCCTTCGTCACAGAAATTGATAGGCTTTGGAAAAGAAGATAATTATAATTTCTCAAGAAAAAAACATTATTATCATAAATTCCTTTCTTTCGTACCATCTTAATATGTGACATGAATAAGGAAAAGAAATGTCCACAGGCGTACAGTACACACATAATAATTGCCTAGAGATGAGGGGAGGTTGGGGAAGATTAATTGCGCCAATCGTTATTGTTAATCGCAGTCATCAACCGCGTTTCTCCCCGACTTCCTCAGTTGTGGTCGACCGTTACCTTTCGTACCTGTATATTAATTATATAGTGTAGGTATTACGTTGTCCTATACAGATTCGTTGCCTATTTAATATATCAATGCCAAATAAAATTTTGTATTATTTTATGCATTTGAAAGAGTAACTTTGCACCTGATAACAGCATTTCTACCGATGAAAGCAAAGTTAGGAAATTTCTGATAAATAAAGCTCAATTACCATAGCTTATGAACAGAAAAAATATCAGAGAAGCATCAAACATATCCGTTACAGTTAAGCCATGGAGTTCAAAACCCATATCTTAAAAGGTTCCAATTTATGCAAGCTTTTTTTTAATTTTAAAAAGAAGTGCAGTATCTATATTTTTGAGTAAAATATGTCACTCTATCATCCCGTTCCGTAAAAATTGGCTCAACTGTTTTCAAAACTGGCATAGTCGACAAATTGACAGATTGAGAAATAGAAAATAATATGCACGAACCACAGACCTGTATTATACCTATGTTTTGTGGCACGAAATTACAAAACACACATAAAATAAGAAATTTGATGATTTTTTCAGACAGTAGTATGTTTCAGGGATTACACAATAAACCAATCCTTTACGTTACTAATGTACTAGCATGTGCGACAAAATTGAAGCCACAATTCGGTTCCGATTTCGGTTGTTTCCTCCGTCAGCTACATCTGTTATGCTGTCTTGCAATTAGTGGCTAAGCATCCCGGCGTGGCGTTTACTTAACGTCGAGTTACGTAAACCGCTGCTCAGGGTTGGCAGGTCACCAAGTATCCAATATCCAGAAATACTTGATTAGAATTTTATAAAAAGACGATTTTATAAAATTTCTTGGATCACACTGAATGCTATGGCAAACGGAAAGAACGGAAGAAACTGAATACTGTAATACGAATATTGTTATTATAAATTTGAACGCTGTGGTAACATTGTTATTGACTGATCTCAAATAGGTCAATGAAGTATTGTTTCAGATTAGTATTAGTTGATGTGTAACGTTAGCATCGTGTTTAATATTAGTTTTCCTTTTAGCTGTTTGATACTTTTATTGTGAAAAACTTATCTTATATTTGGGTTTTGACAACCCTAGCTGGATGTACTTGACTGCACTCGAGCACGAATAATATTCCCGTCAGATTAACAGCGAATAGTAATTGCATTGCGCTGAGGAAGACAATAACGTATGCAGCGTCAACCTCTCTGTTCGGTGCATTCTTCCAAACATAATTGCACACATTAATTCTATATTTATTAGGATCTCTAGAGTTTCCTAATGCATCTGTGATCAATTTTAGATAGGACTTCAGATTTACTTGATTTTGATTATAAATGTCCATTGGTCGCGGGCCCGAATCCACCTGAAGTTAAGTGACCAACTTAACGTCAGGTGGGTTAGCACCAGGCAGGTTACTCTTATAAGACAAAAAGTCCAACAAATCCTTTCAGCAAGATACTAAGCTCACCCTTTTTGATATAAGATATATACCAAAACTATCAAATAAGGTGACCACGCAACTATTTGTCACGATTACACAAACAACGGGGCTTAGGACAAAAAAGACGAGATTTAGTTCCAATTCCCTGAGTTAGATCCAGCCGGACAGCTGAGGTTAGACGATTTTTCAAGTTGTAAATGTAGGATGAGGCTGTGGACACGGTGCGACAGGGGACGGGAAGAATGACTCGACCGAAAGAAATTGGATGGAATGATCGGGAATCTAGAAAGGGGACAAAACTGTTTGTGAATGTCAATCGCATTGCGAAAGTACAATGGTAGGATTATCTGGACAGGATCGAATCGTAAATTGTGGTTTGGGATTGTTCGGAACAGTATTGCTTACGAATTACAAAGTTGGGGAGATACGTGACGATGAATTTACATTTTCGTTTCATAAATAATCATTATTTGTATTAAATATAAATTTGAAAGTTATAGAATAGCTTGTACATGAAAAATATCTCGTTTATTGTTAGAAGAATGTAAAGTTTTAGATCCTCTTTGTTGTACGTATGTGATCTTTCTAGATCCAGTTATACGAGTACATAACATAAAATCACTGAACAACAAAATGTTAAGCTTAAACAAGTTTTCATATCATGCAGTAACACAATTCGCTTGAAGTGCTGGCCTGGAATCGAATCAAGCTGTACTCAAGACGAGCACTGAAATCGAAAGAACAATAGAGAAAGACTGTGTTATTGGGAACTTTCGCGAAATCGCTAAAAGTTGGAATTCGATTTGGATAATTCGATCGTGAAAATCTTAGGATTACTAGGTTCAGAGGCCAATACTCCAGTCATTTATGATCTATGGGACGAAGTTGACGGAATCAGTGAAGGCTGCTTGAAAGTCACGTATTTCAATTTGTAGATGTTATCAAATTCAACATGTTTTCGGAAGAAATCAGACTGCTGAAGTTTGAAGGTTTAAAAATATTGGCGCAATATAAAATTGGATACCATTTATACTCGTATTAAAGTTATACAAAAATACGATTCAGAATAGGTATTTCATTTGTTTTCATTATGCTAAACTTCATAGCGGCTTCATAGCCGTATTGTGAAATTTGTAATAAGTTTCATTCCACAGCGTATTTATATATTTTATCTAGTGAAGAATTTTATTTCGAACAATAGATACTTTATTCTAACTTTTAGGTTTATGACTATTGATCTTGCTAGACAGCACTGTTCGTAAAATATCATGTCAACAACCCATTACTGTCCCACTGCTGGGCACGGGTCTCCTCAGAATAAGGATTAGGTTATTAATAGTCCACGGCGCTGACCAAGTGCATATTTAAAAATCAAGTAGATATTACTGCGTTACAAAGTACACTAGTAAAAATACATAATTATTTAAAGAAATTTATTTGGAGTACATTTTTCCGATTGTCATCCAAATGAATGGATATGAATCAAGCGTATACGGCTTTGATGAATGTGTGGAATCAATCAGAGGAAATCCCCTATTCATTCGACGGCGGCTTCATCTTTAATTTGAATTAGCTTATCCCCAATCTTTTTTATATTTTACCGTATACTATTTTATATAGCTTTGGAATAAACTTGAGACAGATATTTATTTTTGAGTAATAGAATTTTAAATATATTTTTACTGTATTAGATATGATTTATTGTAAATATATTACCATAGTTAATGCTTATTATTTTGAGTACCTAATAATGAACTAAATAATTGTTTTAGTACATAAAAAAATATGTTGTATTTGTCTATTTCTTAACTTACTCTTCTATTTCTTAGCTAACTCGCTGTCTATTATGTATGAAAGCTGGCAAGTTGGATTACATTATTTATTGAAACATGTTATACATACCTAATATCATATTGTATTCTTAGAATACATACTCGTTATATTTTGACTGTACTGAATATTTTTTCCTTTTAAATATAAAAATCTTAGTATCCTTAAGTAATACCTACTCTCCGTAATAGGTTTCCGCTGAAAGCTAAGTGAGTATCGGAATAACATTACCAAATTGAAATGACGACCCGCGTGGCCGAGCGGTCACCATACCGGTCTGACGTACAAAGGGTCCCGGGTTCGATCCCCAACCAGACAGATATCTACATGAAGAATTTAGATTTCTGTTTCTGGGTCTGGGTGTTTGTGTCGTGTTTGTTTGTGTCCATGGCACCCACGACACAGGGAATCCTAGTGTAGGGCTGTGAGTGTAGAAACCGTTTAGAATTTAAATAAAATTACGATCTATCTAGCAAAAATATTCGTTGTACGTTTGTCTGTCCTACATTTGTGTTTCTATTGAGCAATTTGAGGATTTATTTGTGTCGAAATTAATAAATTCGCATTCCGGCGTATCAGCCGCCATTGTGACATCGGGAATTGCGAATTGCTTTTAATATTCCTATTTGCGAATTCAATTCGGTGCCAGAATATTCGATATAATAAATGGCGTATTTAAATACACGGTTACACAGTATAAATTGTATCTGTTGGTGACAATAATATGTTTTGAATACCATCTTCATTATATTATTTTGTTATTATTTGTATCTCTGAACTGAATGTTGGTAATTTTCTATGCATGAAAAATTTTACAGGAATAAACATTGAATTGAATAGGCAGTGATAGCCTAGTTGTTAAGAAACTCGGCCTCTCGATCGAGAGGTTCGAGGTTCAAAGCCCAGGCCTCTGATTTTTCAAAGTTATGTGCGTATTAGAAATTAATTGCCACTTGCTAAACGGTGAAGGAAAACATCGTGAGGAAACCTCGCATACCTGAGAGATTTTTAAAAAAAATCTTAATGGTATGTGAAGTCTACCAATACACACTTGGCCAGCGCGGTGTAGTTTGGCCTAATCCTTCTCATTATGAGAGGAGACCCGTACCCAGCAGTGGGACAGTAATGAGTTGATGATGATGATGATGAAACATTGAATGAATGTTATTGTCGTGTACAAAACGACTGGGATACAAACCCGGGAACACACTTTGTGTAAGAATTACAAATTAATAACTAACTTATCATTACATTACTGGTGCAAACATGTCCTTTCGAAATAAAAAAAACGCTGAATTCAACTCCGGAGACCTCTGAAGGTTGAAGTTTTTGTATGATATTGTCTGTCATCGTTAAAACAGTTTATTATTGATATTCATATTCAATACGGCAATATTTTCGAAATATCAGACGAGCCATTTTCCAACTCTGATCTGTAATTTAATGTACATAATAGGTAATCGAAATTCCGCTAAACCATCATCAATTTACTGACGCATACTGCACCACTACACTCCAGTTAATACGCAATAACACTAATTAAATTATGTATCTAAAGTTTCGTGGATACTTTTAAAAATATAGTTAGTAACATAACGACACGTAATAAATGCTCGAGGTTCCGCGCCACTAATTCCTCGCAGTTAACTATTTACCGGCTCCATTGACAGTTGCCACGGTACAACTCGCAACTTGCCAGGAAGTACAATTACCGCCACATTGTCAATAACAGTAACTAATGAGCCGAAATGCATACATTACATAGGAATGTTTGACTTACTTAAATCTTATTTGTGGGTCAAGGATTCTTTGATAAATTTTGGAAGGTGGGCGAAGCAGTATGACCGCCATACCTATTAATAGTGTGGAGCATTTATTGCGTTTAATTTGAAAGTTGTTTATACTGGCTCCTTTAAAGGTGTATATGATAGACCATGTTCAAATCAAATCAAATCAAATATAATTTATTGTGGAACATGGGTACATGGTACAAACATAGTATTTTGTATGTAATTGTAATGGAAAATAATTTATATTGGATAACAATGATTATTATATAGATTTGTCATTTAAAAAGTCATTTAATGAGTAATAACACTTGTCAATTAAAAAATTATATAATTTTCGCTTAAATAATTCTATTTCAATAGTGGCACGGATCGTTGCGGGTAACTTATTATATATAATTGGGGCTTTGACAAATATACTTTGTTTATATAAGTGTGTTTTGGATGCTAATATTAGCTAGCTAATGTTAGCTCTAAGGACTGACATATATGGCATAAATTGTCAGGCTTCTGATAGGACCCCTTTTCTAAATTGAATAAATAAATTCTAAATTGAATGGTTATAGTGGCTATACCACTTGCCATCAGGTGGACTGTAAGATCGTATTCTTTCATTTTCGCTGTGAACCAGAACAAACACTTGCCACAATGCCAATCTTCTATGCAAGAATTTCCAATTTCATACCCAGGAAAAGAATAACTACGCAATGTTTAATTGTACTGTTCGAAGTCTACTTACTAGCCTTGATACTTAGGAAATGCAAGAATTGACTTAAGCAGTTAACTGGAGATTCAGTAAAGGATGTCACTTTTCCAATTTGTCGCAGTTACCTTGTTACTGTGCTCTTTGACATAGTTGTGAGCAATACGAACTCGTAGCGTACACAGTTAGAACCGAGACTTCGCAACTTAGACGTTAACTGACTTAACTTAGTATTTGCTTTGATATACGTATAGATTTTGTGAGAACTTTTGGGCAGCAGTTGTTGAATTCTATCGAAGGTTTTATGGGTTTGTAAACGTCTATTTACTCGTATTGTTTTCTTAATTTGTATTGGGGTAACCTGATGGAGTATGTTTTAGACATTATCTAATCGTTGGGAAAAATCCGTGCTCAGCCTGCTATGAGACAAACTAGACAGTTATTATGAAAATCAGGATTGCCTAAAAATACCCATCTATGTCGCTCCCACAATTTAGTCGAATCCATCGACACTTCAAATGTTATAATCCGTCCTCATATGTTAAAAAGCATTTTGGGCTGGAGTGCCAAACAAGAGATACATACATATGCTAGAAAAACATTACCCTCTGCAGCCTGCTGCATGGGTAAAATGATCAATATTATATATCAATATTGTCTTTGCGGCGCAAGACTTACTTTAAAGCATCTTGTAAGCCGTTTCACAAGAAATGTTTGAAAGCAATCTTTGCCATCTAGCCGGATACAGCAAAGATCTTTTTAACCTGATATATCAAAATTTCGACATTGCAAAACCACGGTTTAACCATAATATGGCATATCATCGCTATCCATGTTTGAATCACTGGCCTCTTGTGAGCCCGGAATAGCGGAGAGCTCGTGAGAAACTTGATACCATATACTAGGGTTAGCATATCCAAATGAAAGCCGGGATTTCTATGGCTATACTAGCGATTTCACTGTAACTTGTTAACTTGTTTTGATGTTGAGTTATAAATTTCGCAGTAAAGGTGCAATAGTTAAGATACGTAGAAAATAGGATCGGTTTCGCAGCTAGGTGTCATATCAATATTGTTTTTTTAAATGTTTATCTTTAAGTAACAGACGCTTTAAACTCCACAAAAGGATTTTCAACAACTGTGGCTAGGCTCGTATCCACGTTATAAATGTTCCAATCATGATTGCAATTGAAATTGTTACTTAAAATTCTTGGAAATTACCTCTCTGTCCGTTTATTAGTGAAAAAGCTTGTCTCTTTCGGTATTATCACTGTACCCGCGGAAACAAAATGAATATTCAGTTATCTATAATTCCGCACAGTGTTCTCCCTAGTTCCAAAACAGTATTAAAAATATCTAGGACACTCCAAAAAGACTTATCCTGGGAAAACGGGTCGGTTGGTAACCCTAGCAGGTGTGTAGTGGATGCACTAATATTGCAGGCGACAACGCTTTCATTTAGGCGTTTTGTTGTTTCACCGCTTCAGACAAACGCCACGTATTGTGACTGGCGGCCACGTTTATAAGACTATATTAAATCGCTTTTATCTCACAGCTAAGCACGTGTGGAGTAAGACTCAAGAACTTCCATAAATTCTAAAAATAGTGTATTAATAAATTTATAGTATAGGGTGTATATATTTTATGCGCGTCATCAATATTATCTTCTACTGGAGACGCAGTATTACTAAAAGTATTACTGTACAGTATAAATAACATAATAGACCTCCAAATTACAGTATTAACACTCGTTTTCTTTTCATTTAGAGTTCATTTCATACGTCAAAGAAGTTTTGTGTCCAAAACGGGTCGGAAAATACCTTGATGCTTCATTCACGTGAACATAATTTTCCGCGACCCCATTTATAATTTTAATTATGCTGAAAAAATATCTTCAGGACAGGAAATAAAACATCTTCATTTTTCTTACTGTATTGTTATGATGTTATTTCGAGCCAAGTCTAGATACATAACGTTTGATGCAAACCTTATCACTGACGCTTTTTCTCACGACCCTACATACAAACTTTCCTCCTACGTACAGAGAGACATCATGGCTTTTCTTTCACAATTGAACAAAGTCCTCGCGATAAGGACCTTAACCCTCGTCACGCCTTTGTCCCGCTGTTTTGTTTGTATTTTTACTTCTACCCTCACTTCACCTCGCTTTGTTAAGGGATTTGTCTGATCGCTAGATAAGAACAAGAAACTAATATGAATGATATGGACATCTGTTAATAATAATAAATCTATCAGTTTTTAGTATCAAATCATCAAAATCAACTATCGAAATTTTACAATTCTTAATAGGCAAAAAATGTCAAATAACGAACTTGGGTAGACAAAACATTGGAAGGATTGATTTTATTTATAACGGGTTTTAGATAAAAGCTTTTTCTTAACATGTCTTCACACACCAGTGTGACAGTTTAATTCGTTCTATGAAATTGTAGCTATTGTGGTACATACTAACTGTTGACAAATAATTTATTGTATTATTTTAGTACCTACTTTATTCACTCAAAAACAAAATTAATAAATTAAATAATGATCATAATTATAACAACTTCTCTGATTTTCATATTTTAAGCGATTGATCTCATAATAGATTTTTTGACCGTTTAAGATCTTAAATCAGAGACATTTAAAAAAATACGGAAAACTTATATAACTCATATTTACTAGTTCGCGGTGGAACATGTACCTAATGATCCCGGAACTGATTGTGTCAGTGACTTGTAACAGCAGTAAAGGTACAATTTTTCTCGACGACGTAATGAAAAACTCTCATACAATTATATCAAGTAATTGAGTTTTCCCCAGTTTATTGTTCAAACAAATTTCCTTTTGAAGGCTTTAGAGTAAGTAGCTAAAAATAAGTGGCTAACCTCATTTCATAAGATTTGTTATGTACCTATTAATTTATTTTTATATAGTCATTTATGACCGTCTCAATACTGCTTTTAGTTGTATGACTTATTATAAAAATATTTCAAGTTTAAATATTCAAGAAATTTCTATGTGTAAGTTGCATCCCTTGCAACTGTTCGTTTGCTGGCCACAAAGCAGCGGAAATTGTAAATAGTTAACTACTCTCTAACCTATAAAATATTTTGTAGCAGAATCACGTAATAATAGTTTTCTCTACACTAAAAATTAAAAAAAAAAAACCTTACTGGTGCATCACTTGGATTCCCGATATTCAAACCGAGATTCCTCGGCGTAGCTCAGCCATGCCGGAGCCACGCCAGCGCCATAGGCCGTGCATTATTAAAACGACTTCTTAACTTTATCCAAAACTTACTAAGTTACTGTGTAACTTGAGATATAATTCGTTTTATCCGCAGCCTTTATCTTGGACCAGTTACAAGAAACTTGTCCAAAATGTATGATTTAGCGCTTCCAAATGCTTTTGTCGAATGAGTTTGTTCCATGTTATTTGCATAAGCGCTCCTGACATTGACTGGGCCGTGGGAGGCGGAAGCCATCCCATAAATCAGAAGTTGGCGAAGTAGGTGGAAGTGAGCCATGGCGACACTGGTATAAATGGCGTTGTTTACTCACGGCCGGCGGTAAGTCATGCTGTCGATTCACTTGCCACGGGACATTCGGTAATAGGGAATTTAAGGTGGGAGTAATTCGGTGTGATGCGTACAGTTGTTCTTACGTTTGAGTGAAATACTTATCGTGATAGTTCGTATAGAAATCGAACAGATAAGTGAGGCAAAATACAATTCAGAAATAACTTGTAAATGTGTCAGCTTTTGTAACGTTTTGTAAGTTACTATTTTTTTCTAATATACATAGCACATTTAATTATGGAAGTACATTAGTAAGATTTACTGTAAAAATATCGAATTTCCAACATGAAGGAAATCGCAAATGAAATGAAATTACTTAAGTAAATCTTTTTTGTTTTAGTTGGTAAACCATTTGCATCACAGATCCATAATAAGATCACTTCGTCCGGAGGCACCTAATGTCCAGAACTGAAAAACAAGATTCTTTTATAGGCTTCGTGTGAAACTTTATTATATTAACATATTTTAATATGGTTAAGGACCATTTTGCAGCAGGTATACTGCATGTCAATCAATCGATTATGTACTTCTATTAGACAAAAATCTAAAAAATTGCAATTAATTAAGCACACATAATCTACATATTATGTATATCATAATATGTAAATTATTTGAGTTTAATTGAAATGAAATTTGACCCGGAAATCGCAGGTCACGTTCAAAATATCGATAAATAAAATGCATAGCGGCAAAAGGTACAATATCTATAAAAGAGTTTACAATAACGTTCAAATTACAGAAGATTACGTTACAATTTGGGGTAACCGTATTATCGTAACGATTGCATCGTACGTGACCGCTTCGGAACGCTTCGCATTACCCGGATCGCCACGCTACCCCACTGCGGGGCGTATCTTGCCGATGACCCCACGTTCCGTATCGTTTGTTGCTCATTTACATATTGGTTAGAGCCGATAATATCGTGCCTTCGTAAATACACGATAGGTTGAACGTATTTGTTCATTAGCCAGCCACGCCGTTGGACCGATAATTCTTTGCTAAATACAATTTCTATTTAATAGTTTCGATTTAGTGATAACTTTGGATTCTATATAAGTAACCAAGAAAAATCTTTGGGTAATTGTACATAAAAAATATTTAAGTATTATTATTGGTGGTAGTATATTAAAGTATAATTTTTCATAATCATCATCTACTAATCATTTGGTGCATTTTGAATATATTCTACTTCCAATGTTTGGTATCAACCATGATATGATTTATTTAAAGATAGGGAAAAAACATTGTATGAATTTAACTCACATGGGTTATTGATATTTTACCTTTATGATTGAAATCATATAAAGTAAATAATATTTCAATAAAATATATATTCTTTCGGATTTACTCGTAATACCATTTATCGGCTATATGGGCTATTATTTTAACATAGCTCGTAGGAGTAACGTTAAATACATCCAGGCTGCAGTAACTCTATAGTTCGACCAAGATTTATCGTTAAGTTTCTAGGCTACACTGAAAGGTTTTCTCTTAGTAAGGTTTCCTGTATAGAGTTAAGATTTCTTTAATACCTAGCTTAAAGAACCGCTTACTCTATGAACTCTGAGGAGCTATGAAACTACTCGAGTAGAGTTTAATAAAAGCTTGATATTTAATTTAATATTTTAGGTTTTTAAAATTGGTTCGGCAAGTATAAGTCTTTCTTTCTAGAATGTATTACTTTTTCAAATATGTATGTATGTAACGTAATAGTTACATATTTTATATATTCGTACTCGTATCGTTAGTCTCATAAAAAGAAAACCAGAAAAGGGATACGGTATCCTCTGCCTGTCATAAGAGGCGACTAAAAGGGGCTTCCGGGGTTGCGGTTCACAAGAGAGAGAGCTCGAACCACCCGGACAGCGTCCCCGGGAAGGACGGCGGTATGTGTGGTCACATACCATCGTGCACACCAGCGGTGGGGGCAACGCGCTAAGAGGACTCCGATTGCGTTCCTCTGGAGATTCCGGAGTCTTTCTACGCAGCGCCGAGGACGGCCAACGGGGGAGTTTTAGTGCGGTAAGTATCCCACATAACCCCGTGCCGCTCCCACAGCTTAGGTTACCATTTGAAAGTTTCCACTTCGTAAACAAGAAAAAGGTTTCCGGTTCGATGCTCGGGCAGGCAGATCTAAATGATAAATCATATTGTCTATTTTGAGTCTTTGGGTATATACTTGCCTTTGGGTCTAAAAGATTAGTATTGTGGACCAATGCGGTTGGAAAGCCTTAGCCTCAGCGCTATCCCAGTACAAACTGGGTCATACAGGTAAAAACACAGTTAGGTGACAGGTACATCAGTGCCCACACGACATCTGCTGTGAAATTCGCCACATTAAAGTGAATTTTATATGAAATCCGCTTTTTCGTGGCTTTGTTCGAATGTAGGTCGTGTTGGAGTTTATACGCAGTGGATTTTGTTAACGCCCATACTAGCTGATCTTTACATGTGTGTGGTAAGTGCTGGCGAAGATACTGCATTTTTATTAACGTTTTATATTAAAAATTACTGTATACTTAGTTCTACTACGGCGGAGTATGTAATAATTTAAGGTAATAGGTATTTAGTGAATATGAATGGTTATACTCTGAAGTCTATTAATTCTTATCCTGAAGTAAGTCTCTTGCTTTAAAATTATTATAATGTAGATCTTTCAGGAAGAAATGGTTTCTTAAATACTATAGTAAAATTACGGATGACGACATTATAAGTAGTATTTTATGCGTAAACTAAAGTATTTATTACAGAAGAAGAAAAATAATTATCTAACTGCGTTTAATATTTAAAAACAGATACGCCGTCTTTGAAGAAATTTCCTTTGAAATACAACGACATTACAGGTGGTATCGAATGATTTTTGTCGTAAAATACAAATAAACCATTCACGATAAAACACATAAATAATAATTAAATAATGTCAATTGTAGACATATTTAAACGATATTAATTAAATATTTAGAAACTAAACAATAACCATTAAACGTTTATAAAAACTAAAACAGTGTTAAATGTAATTAAACGTTTCGGAATCACACGGCAAGGAACTTTGGGTACTAGTTAAAAGTTGCTCAGGACGAACACAGCGCTGGAGCCTTATCTACTTCGTGTGAACTTAAATACAATGAATTTTAAACGAAGAGATAAGGTGAGCTGTTTATTGTGTCGTAGAGTTTTTAACTGGTTTAATTGTGACCTTTGGTTTGAATGTGGATGTTTTGTTAACCTTTGCGTTTTTGAGTATGTTATTTTTGGCTTAAAATAGTAGTGTTAATTAAGCGCGTTTGCGTTGAGGTTGGGTGGAGTATAATACTAAAAGAAGATATTCCAATTTAGTTCTCAGTGATACTAACGAATCTGTGACCAATGATCTCAGGTAGGATTTTATTTATATCTGGGTGTAAAAATGTCTATGAGTAGCATTGGGCCATCAGCCAAACCGTATAGAATTCTGGTCTGCAGGGCTGCAAGTGGACTCCAAACTACTTCTTCTAAACACTTATTACCCTCACGAAACTTTGTTAATTTATTGAATTTTCAATAAATGTTTAAAAACAAACATCCTGTATAAGGCTCGTAAATGAAATAAAACGTATTAGCCATGTGCCTTCCGTGTACGGTATTGATATAAAAACGCACTTAAACGAGTAATTGATACTAAAGCTGACCAGTAACTTCCTGCCGGAAGTTTTTAGGTTACTGAACGATTGTTTAACACGACATTGCTAAGTATTGCCTTCTGAAACAAACGTGGAGGATCGTTGATTGTAACTAAAGGTGTAATCTGGTTATAAGCGTTTAGAAATTGAATTATCTTGCTTGCTTGCTTAAACGGTGAATGGAGATATCTTAAGGAAATGTGCATGTTCTACTTTACTCAATGATGAGGCCATGGGCACTCATCACTGTCCTGAGGCCTGACTACCCGCGTGGTAGAGCGGTCACCACACCGATCTGACATGCAAAGGGTTCCGGAGTCGATCCCGGTTTAAACAGATATCTGAATAATGAACTTGGATAACTGTCGGGTCTATGTGTTCGTCTATTCGTCTGCGTTTGTGTGTCCATGGCAGCCATGAAATATTGAGTCCTAGTATGAAGCTGTGCTTTTTTCGTATTCGCCGTTAGCCGCTGAAGTTATATTCCTCACCTTTCCGATCACCTATACAAAAACTTCTAAAAAAATCTACGTCTAACAAGGTAATAAAATTTTCATTACTGAGTCATATATTTCAAAACTTATTCCTGGAAATATAAGTCTATAGGTGCTATTCTCAGAAACATCAATTTAAAGTTAAAGTAACTGAAACTTTACTCACAAGTAACTCGAATTATTAGGCAAAGTTTAAATAATGATATTTGAAAGGCAAGTTAATATTGGAGTCATGACACGGTTCAGCAGCCGGTTGAGCGTTCAGCTCTCATCGTTTATAATTAAACCGGGTTGCGGCCTCTGAGCGTGCGGTAACCACATCCCGGAGCTCCGAACTTCGGTCCTTGTACACAATCCAACAACTGATCACTTGGCTTATGTATTGGCGTTTACACTCGCCTTTGAATAATTTAAGAGAGGAAATTTAAGAAACGAGTGCGATATTAGCAAGCTTAGAATAGCAGTATTTTTTACTTTTTTTATATAAATGTAGGAAATGAAAAAGCCTTTAACTGAAAGTAATTAGTTTGTGCCGCATATAAACTGTAATTATCCACAAACAGGGTTAAATTCTATCTTGAGGCCGATTTAGTATTACTACCTCTCTTTCTCTCTTAATGTTTTAAATGTCTACAAATTTACGTTTATTTATACCGCAATATAATTCAGCTGAAAATATATTAAGAAAATATATTCAGTGATATATAAGAGTACCGTAGAAAAGATCAGTAATATGTGCTATACCTTACTAAATTGTGCGAATGTATAAACACATTCTGACAGTGAAACACGCAGATCATGGCGAAATGCCGACCTCGATTTCTCATACTCAGAAACAATACGTACTTCTGAATCTCACCCATTTTTCCGTGAAAACGTCACATCATCGTCAATCTCCACTTAAATTTAGCTTCGTCTTTGTCACATTTCAAGTCAGCAAATGGAAAGATAATTCTGAGCAGATGGTCTGACAAAAACGCTTTAGCCTTTGTTAGGTAGATGTTCGAATTATGCGGAGCCACGGGCAGGGCGCCAAGCTGGGTCCCAAAAGTTGCTCCCAAATTAGTGTAAATCAATTAAAGTCGCAATCATGTAGGCGACGTACTGTAGCATACAACAAAGTAATGAAAAATCTCCATTGCCGAATTCCGTTACCAGTAATTGCAGAATGTTTCGCTGTTGTGCAACTTTCAGACATAGTTCCCAAGCGATACATTTTCAGAAAAGTTTAATTTTGGCACAAAATTAAAATCGTTAACGAATAAAATCCACCTGAAAATACATGGTCATTACCGCATATTTTGTGGTAACGGAAACATACTTTTCCCAGGCATTCCAGCTTAGATCTCAAAGGTAGTAATGTTATCTGGGGTTGATAATAGATGTCCGTGGGCGATAGGAGCCACTTACAATTAGGTGGACTGTATGCTCGTCTGCTATTTCTATATTATAAAAACTTAAGTGGCAAGTCTCCTTGGGTGTATTGTCCAATATTACGTACCCTGTATACCTATGTATCATTACCAAAAAAATATAGGTTTCGGTCATAGCGTCATTACCGTTTATGTTAATAGGTGACACGACGCGATCACGAAAGAGAGTTGGGGCCGCAGTCGTTATAAACACATTAGTTACAGCTGCTAAAGTTTCCTTATTCGGCTGATTCGGCGAGATTATTTTTTAATATCCCACGCCAATTTAGAAATACCACTAGAAAACGTACTATCAAATTAGTTGTGAACAAATTTCAAGTACGATCTTTGGGTCTGATAAAAAATCCAAAATATAATTTCCACATTTTGGGTTTTCGTAAAAAAGGATATAAGTATGCTTTCTTTCTTCCAAACTGCTTTAAACTATGACGTTAGAGTATGAAATATACCCAACTTTGTAAGTGTTCAGGGTTCATACAATTTCTTCCAATTAAAGTTAGGTCTCATATTCTCTTGCGTTACGTAGGTACAGCTATGTGTGGCATACTCATTTGGTACTTATTTCATAAAAACGTAAAGTACAGTTTCCGAGGTAATAGCGCTTAAACCATTAGGCTATTAATAAGGCGGTTGAGCGCAAACGCGACAAGCAAGCACCTACATTATTCAGATTAACTGCTCCAAGTCAGTTCCGATGCCCTGACTGAAGCGCATTCCCATTAGCGTTATAGCCCTTAATTAAATGTTCGCCTTATCGACACGGACGCGCTATTTGTGGTAAGGAGTTACAACAACAGTACTCACGCTATTTTAAATCTTTCGCTTCTGCACACTTGCAGTGAGGGAGGAAATAATACGATAAATAGCCGGTAAGCATTTGCAACACCAGAGTAACAACGAATCGCTCGTTTTGAAAGAGGAATTCTTTTTTGAAGTCTCCCCTGTGCGTTCTAGGAATATCTCAGCGGAATGCAAATTACATCTTGTAGTATGTACCTGTAATCCTACATGATAAAATAAGTGTATAGCGTACAGTCAAGAACTGCTACGAACCTAGTCGATGAGGATGTAACTTCAGCCTTTGTCGAGTGTGTTGCAAGTGTTACCACAATTGTTTATTAAAGATTGACACCTGTAATAATTTTATTTGTAATAATAATTTTACTTGTAATTATTTTTACTACGTTTTTGATATCCGACAGTTACATGTTTCAATGACAGAAAAATAACTTTTACTGAAACTATTGCAGTTCAAACAAAAACATGATGAAAGTAATTTGATTCCGTTTCCGAATTTCAGTTTTGTCAAAAGATAAAACACTAGCAAAATTCCCAGGTAGGCAGGTTCCCGGGAATACAACTGGAAACTTAAATTTGTGCGCTTTTGCCGCGGTCTCGCCGGAATTATAACTTTAAATTTGATTTACGCATTTGGTAGCATCGCCCGCGCTTTGCAAACCTGTTAAACTACGAATAATTTAAACTTCAACTATTGTGCTTACAGCTTAAATTTTCGCTGTTTCAACTGTTGGGCGGCAAATTTTGAATTCAGTTGGCTTAATTGCAAGGCGGCCTAGTGGGAATGAGTGTCCAGTGTGCTGTTCGGTCGTTTTTATATAGTAAACTAGCTGACCCGGCAAACGTTGTGTTGCCATATAAATATAAAAATGTTAAGGGTGAACAACCCTTATCACTTAGGGATATGAAAAATAGATAGTCCGATTCTCAGATGTACTGAATATGCATATAAAATTTAGTGAAAATCGGTAAAGCCGTTTCGGAGGAATACGGTAACTAACATTGTGTCACGAGAATTTTATATATAAGATAGTAATAGAAGTCTTGTAATAAAAAGGCGATCTTTCAGAATAACGTTCCAAGTAGCTAATTACGAAATCTTTAGTAATTACATTCTCTATGTTTGTGCCCATTTTTTTATTGTATTATTTATTTAATTTGTATTAATATTACATTTATTTATGTAACGAAGTTAATACTCATAAGACGATCTTTTAGGATTACGTTCCAAGTAGCTACTTACAAAATTTTGTAAAACTATTTTCTCTGTTTTTTAATTTTTTTTCTTTATTTAATACGAAATTTGTATTAATGTTATGGTGTACTAAAATGTGATATTTTTGTTTCAGGTAAGCGCCATGACGTAAGCATTCTGTATAGGTACATACGCTAAATGGAACGTATGTTCCGAGGGCCTCCTACGGGCTTCAATTATGATAACAATCGTCGCCCCGGTATTTGCAAAGGACGCGGTGAGATAACTTCCAATTACCTCTTACCTCTATCGACGTTGTACTCTAGTGTTAGAACTTTGGATCTAGGTACTATTAATTTATATTAGACGTATCTACATTTGGTCTAATGTTCATAAGCAACAATATGCTTAATGAATTAATAGATATTTAATTGTAAAGACTTATGCGGCACCGTAACATCAATCGGAGCTCCGAAGGTCGAATACCAGGCCTCTGATTTGTCATGTGCTAGTTAAATCCCGACTTTATTTCCCTTAATATTTTTATTGTTTTTCTGTGGAGGTAGTGTTAACTTTATCATGGCGTAGAGTAGTGTGTCGTGGAACCGCGAATGGATACAGTCACCACAACTCATATCTTGCCGATAAGTCTATGTAAATTCGCTTGTGATCTTGCATATCTAAAATTCTCTATCAACAATGAAGAACATAAGCCTGTGCATCTTTCCAGTGCACCGCTTACTGTAAGGTGAAGAGTAGGTACACTCTTTTGCACATTATTCTACGTTAAATGTAACGTAATAAAACAATTTTTCTTCATAATATTGCCATTAAATTATTAAAAATACTGACGTCTTATACCTTTTTGTACTCAACAATAAATAACGCATAACGATGAATAACGGTCATGACGTTTGCGCGTCATTAAATTTCAGAGTGTCATCACCCGGCACCGGTAATGATGTTTAATGACGCGATTGTGTGCAAATGATATGTAAGCGATCCAATGCTATTTTCAAAAACGATTTCCATGAGATGCATCCTTGTTAGTTTTATGATACGAAACATAGGAAAGGAAATTGTCTTGATTCTTTTTCAGGATGAAATAAATTATTTTCATGAATTCAATATCGGTTAAAATTTATAAAGCCAAGCGTGAGTCGGACTCAAGTATTTGCGTTAATAAAGGATTATCCATTAATATGTAATTATTTAAGTATTTACTTAGGTATATCATGATAAGCCAAGAATCTTTGACGACCAGCGTGACGGAACGGTCGCCATACCGGTCTAACGCGCAGTGTGTCCCGGGTTCGATCCCCGGCCAGACAAATATCTAAATGATGAACTTAGGTGTTTGTTTCTGGTTTTGGGTATTTGTGGCGTTTCTGTATTTGTCTATGTGTATGTCCATGGCACGACACAGGAAATCCTAGTGTAGCGCTGAGAGTATAGGAAGAGTTTTTTATTGTTTTTTTCTTAATCGTCGGGAAATCAAAATGAAAACTGCATTGTAATTGCAATATTATGGTGTTTCCTCTGCATATACGGTTTAAGTACTAAATATCAATGTGGGATATATATATTTAGTAATACAATTAGCACAGTGGCGTGGTAAACCCTCCTAAATCCAGCGTTACCCCGCCACGTATGATAGTGTTTGATAATATGATTATTGAATGCCACATAAACGGTAGAACGTGCTTATCGGCTCTACACGGAAACCCAATTATATAAATAAGGGTTTAATGTAACTACAGTAAGCGAACACACCTGTATTTGTGAATTAAAAAATAAAAAAGTAAAAAGGAAATGTAAAAAATATTGTGTTGTAAATATTTTTAATATAGATGCCTGTTTTTTAATAGGAGGTTGTAGTAAATGAATTACACGGATACACAAAGACAACACATAGACACAATACAAAATTCTGAACTCATCAATTCTATATCAACCGGGAAGGGGATTAAAATCGAATCCCTTTATCACACATATTATAAAGGTGGTTCAAGAGACTGAACACATAAAGAATTATGTACTAGGCTTAAAATTAGTTCCTTATTACCATATAAGTCCCATGAAAGACTACTATTCTTCAAAACCTAATGCCAATATTAGCTTCTAATAAAAGGAGTTCCTAACTACATAAAAATACATAGTTCAAAAGTTAAGACATAAAATGAAAAATACCTTCCATCGATTTAAATACCACTCCAACTAACTTTGCCTCGTTTAAATTAAAAATGTCAAAGCATTTCCATTAAGTATTCCAACATGACAACTCCGTAAGTGGAAAGTTTACAGAGTTGCTAAAACGTAAATTAAGCTCGTAATAACAGCGTGTCAAGGGCGCAGTTTGCTGGCTGGTGTTGTGCCTGTTCATACGTACCACAACTACACTACAGCCACACTACAATGGAACTTTTTTTTCACATTGAAATAGCAAACGTCCATGCAGTCCATGTCTGATGCTAAGTGGCTAGTGCCGTCCTTTAACATTCGCAATTTGTAATACTTATTCGAGGCGAACTTGGTCTTCAGGGGTAGTAACACACATGTGCCACAATAACGTAAATCTAATCATATCGGGGCAGGAGCTACTTATCATCTAGCTATATGGTATCTGGTATGCTCGTTTGCTATAAAAAATGTAACCACATCGCATTAACAAGGCAACTTCGTCGATACTTTATCAATTTAGGAAAGATAACATAACTACTGCTTCCCGACATTTTGTCGCTGTCGTGTGTTATGGTGGTGATACGTGTCAATAGACACTTATTGCCAACATTTTTTCGCTATGATGTGGTTACTATACCACGTACATGTGAATATACACTTAGCGCAGAACTGCTTCTCGATAAACTGTAGGAAAGTTCAGCTCGACTATGTTAATGAGTGATTGCGATTCTGACACGTATTTGGGTCATGTTCGAACATATTCGTAGCGGAGTTCTTGAATTTCAATGGTTGCGTTGCAGGGCTGCCGACCTTTGACATAAAATGTTTTACGAACTACTAATATAAATATGGGTGCGGGTAAGATTAAAATAAAAGAAATAATTGAGATATTAAAACAGTATTTTTTTTTAATTTTAGAAACTATAGAATCACATCTAGCTTGAAGAAACATTTTTCATTTTATTTACGTACTTTTACAGTTTCTTATTTGAGCATCTTTTTATGTCATCTTAACAATTTATAATTATTTATTGATACTTAATAGTTATTTCTTAAGCCTTTTTGATTTTATGAGACAGAGCACAATAATGTTTAGGCAGTTACTTTTTCGAATGAATACCATTTAAAAATGACCCGAGTTCCTTTGTCCTGTTTGTTCGTAGGGTTTTAATGTTAGCAATAATAACTAAAACTCATAATTTTGTTATCCACATCCCAGTTCCCACAGTAACGTTGATAAATCAGAAGCCATCATAATATAAGTCACACTGGTGACTATGAATGCAACATCGTGATATGCTGAATTGCTGACGTCAACCCCATGCTTTATAACGTTATGGCTTACACGTTCTGAATATAAATTGAAAAGTCGAAAATAGAATTTTAAATTTATGATCGCATTTTTAAATAGGTTCGTAACGCCATGCAACATTGACGTCATGCTCTAACTACCACCGTTGGCACGCTACGAATAAAAATAGAAAATAAGGGCTTTCTTTAGAAATACTTTGTTAAAGTTTAGATTAATTACAGATAGTAAATAATCAGAAAATTATATAATTTTAAAACCAATACATAAAAAAAAATTAACAAAAAAATACAACCGACTTCTACGAGTATGTCACTACAAAGTAAAAAATAATTGAAATAAATGTTGGTTTAGTACATATTTCTGAAGTCGGCGCTCAATATATATCGTTGGATAACGATGTAAACAGCATGTCTAATATGAGCGCCGACTTCAGACTGGGAAATACATAGATAGATAGATAGATAGATATATTCTTTATTGCACACTTCAGTAGATCATTACAATAATATACAATTATGTAGGTTTATCGTATGCAATAGGCGGCCTTATCGCTAAGCAGCGATCTCTTCCAGACAACCTATGCATGGAAAAGGTAAGGAGGATAGTAAGGAAAGTGGGAAGTGTGTGTGAAGTTAGAGAAGGTATAGGAAACAAAATATAGTTAATATAGTACACCAACAGAAAAAAGAAAAAGAGAAAAAAAAAAAAAAAAATAGAAACAAACACAAACGCATAAAGCACATAAGATAATAAATATTGAGTGAGAGCGATCATAGTATATTTGACATACATGCAGATGACGACAGCGAGAACGAAGGTCATGGATATGAATATAATTTCATAACTTCCTTTTTAAATGTGTCAAGCGACTTAGCACGGCGTATGGAGAGGGGCAGTTTATTCCACAAGGAAACAGCAATAGTAGAAAAGGATTTTTTGAAGAAGGATGTAGTGTGAGAGGGAGTTTGGAGAGAGAGATTAATGGAGGAGCGAAGACAGTGATCATGAGTAAGGTGGAGGTACTGAAAACGATCTTTTAAATAGGAAGGAGCATTGGGGCTAAACAACACGCTGTATAGTGCAGAAAGTATATGCATATTCCGGCGAAGACGGATTGGAAGCCACTTGAGTTTAGTTCGATAATCGGATATGTGTTCATATTTGCGAATCCCAAATATGAAACGAATGCACAAGTTTTGAAGACGCTCAAGTTTATTAAGTTGCTCTTCAGTTAAACCAAGATAGCAAACATCGGCATAGTCGAGAATGGGAAAGAGTAAGGATTTTGTTAACGCAATTTTAGTCGCCGTTGGGAGAAAATTACGAAGCCTTCTGAGCGAGCCCACCACGGAAAACATTTTCTTACTTACCTCATCAATTTGAGGTGCCCATGATAAGTGTTTGTCAAAGTATAAGCCGAGGTTCTTGACTTTATCGCTATATGGTATACGTAACCCATCAAAACTTACATCAGGTAACACATTGAGATCAACTTTAGATAATAGGCGAGAACTACCTATTATAATAACCTGAGTTTTGCTAGGATTTACTTTAAGGCCACGCGCATCACTCCAAGCTAAAATACGAGCAAGATCATCATTTATCGAGTGGATGGTGTTAGGTAGATCTCCTAATGTAGTTTGCTGATATATTTGAAGATCATCTGCATAAAGATGGTAGAGAGAAGTTAAATTGAGACTTACGGAGTTAATAAAGAGCGAAAAAAGAAGAGGGGACAACACGCCACCTTGCGGTACCCCGGCAAGTATATCAGACCAAGCAGATTGAGCATCCTGTACCTGAATACGCTGCCGGCGTCCCTGCAAGTAACTTTGAAACCAGCCTATCGCTGTCGGAGATATGTTGAACGAGCGGAGAATGGACAAAAGGACATCGTGGTCCACAGTGCTGAAAGCACTGCTAAAATCCAAAAGCACTAACACTGTAAGCCGTTGATTATCCATGCCTCGGCGGATGTCATCCGTGATATGCAACAGGGCAGTAGTCGTACTATGACCAGGACGGAAACCAGATTGGAAGGGATTTAAAAGGTTATACTTGGATACGAAGCAACTAAGTTGTTGGTGTACGAGACGCTCAAGGACTTTGGATAGAAAATAAGACATAAACAAATACAAAAATAGTCAGTCTTGTAAAAACGTAAAAACTCATACTAAGGGTACTGTTCTCATTTTGCGTGGTCGCCACTCAAGAGTCCTTTCATTTCCGGGCGATGTGGCCCGTCCATTGTCCCTAAGTTGGAATGCCTTCTGTAAATTTATCTGGCTTACCACACACACCCTTCCAATTAGTATACAACAGCACCATCACTACTGAATTAATACATATATAGGCCCTTTGCCTACATAATCACCTTATGCCAATTCATACCGTAACAGAAAATAAATCATCGCTCAAAATATAATTAAAAGTTGTTTAATAAGATAACAAAACATGCATTGTGTAGGCGTTAAATAATGTGCAGGCATGCAACTTGCAATTTATGCATACTAGCACGCGATTCCATCTAGATATATTTTTTACAACGAAGTTTTTTGTTTACTTTTATTGACTCTTCGTAAGATCAAACTGTGTGACTATACAGCACGGTATCTATACAAACTATAGTGGTCCTTAATGCTCATGTCTATGAAGAACTCCTAAAACTATTTGACAGCCACTTTAAAGGCTACAGATGCAGTAGCGGTGGTTATGCTGGAGATGAAAGCCCACTTTTGTCGCGGAAAAGTCATAAACATGTCTGTTTTCGTTCTGGCTTGTTATCGCTTTACTCTGCATGACTTTTCGAAAACGATATTAAAGTATTAAATAATCAATGGGGACTTGTCCTTTGTTGTTGAAAACATAAATGTAACATAAAGGTTTAACAACAAAAACATAAATACCTCTATGGTCATTGCTCCGGCACTCTGGTCGGATAATCATTATCATTCTTTCAAGGATAAATGTATCCTTAAACAGTTTCGAGACCTGAGACGTGACGCAACAATAAAGCGTTCAATATGCTTGGCAGCCATTCAAGGTGTCAGTGGGTCATGTAGTCGCAGCCACTGGCGGAGTGTTATCGTACTTCCACACAAATGAGGCTCAAAGGGCAAGTCGCGAGGCATCCCAGCCCTTTGAAGATGAAAGAAGCGAATGAAGGTATAATGTTCGATTCGATTAACGCACTTGTTCAAGTGTTTCCTTTTGGACTTTTTTTTATAAAGTAAATGTGGTAAGCGAATATGCAGGCCACCTGATGGTAAGTAGCGTGGCAGTGCAATCGCCATATCTTAATCTAATACGCATTTGGTTCTGGGTTTGATCCTCGGCCAGACAGATACCTAAATGTTGAATTTAAATTTCTGTCCTTGATCTGGGTATTTGTGTATGCATCTTTGTATGTGTATAAGGTAGTCATAACACAGAGAATCCTAGTAGAAAGTGTCTATAAAAGCGTCTAGTCTAGTTAGTCCTTTTATCGAAGACCTAGTACTTGGCTGAGAAATCAAAGAACTTGGAACAATTTTTGGACATTCGTACGTCATAGATGGTTTTAGTTATTTGAAGCACTTAACTATAGCGAAATGTTAGTATCACAAGTGCCGTCACGCGAAGTGACGTAAAACACACAAAAAAGCAACTGCAACTGACACGTACGTTAGTCCTATTGCTGAGTTGTGAAAGAAATGTTCTATATTTTATTTCTGCTTTATTTAATGGAAGTAAAGGAACATGCAGCTTGCCGTCTACCTATTACTGTGCTACTGCTGGGCATGGGTCTCCTTCCCGATTAAGAGGAGTTTAAGTGGCCAAGTGCGTAGAAGATGTAACACACCTTTGAATCATTTTTTCACCGTTAAGCGAGTGATTATATAATTTCTACTACGCACATAATTTTCAAAAATCAGATGTGCATGGCACCGAAGTGAACCTCGGACCTCTATGAGGCCAACATTCAACTATTGACATCGTAACATACAACTCACGTGATGAGAATCTTTCCTTCTTAAAAGGAACTTTAAGATGTATTGACACGCAACATATGAAAATATTAAACTACGAGTATATGGGAGTAAATAATATTTTTTTAAGGAAACCGTCAAACCGTGAGCGTAATATTAGTCCAACGTTGCCAAATTGTGCCTATAATATGACAACGATAACCATTTGCGACAAAAGATAAATAACTACGCAGAAAAACGCCGCAATCCCATTTTATGAATTTAGTCTCATGCTCGTATAAGACGCAATTGAAGGCTAAGATAACATGAATTTTAATTAAACTATAAGTAATACTTATTTAAAATAAACTAAATAGTTCAAATAGAGCATACATGACCATTTTTCTTTTAGTTTGTAATTTATGATATTTTCCCAAAATGTGACCCTTCGTTAATGACATTTGAAAATGAATTCGTTGGATTTAAAAAAAATGCAATGATGTAGATTTAGTTTTTATCAAAATCGACCTCGTAACTCCTTCAGCATTTTTACTTCCCTAATTGAAAAAATCACTCTGTATCGTTGAATGTTTGAAATAAAGTAGAGTAAAGGAGAGTATCATATCTTCTCAGTAGAGGTCGCGTTCCGATCCGGTAGTAGTTTAAGAAAAATATTGTAACTGACAATTTGTAAGTGCCGCCGTTGGCCTATATAAAATAAATATATATCATTTCATTTTATTTCATGAGTACATGATGTGTTTGTATCATTAATTCTGAATAATCCAAAAATTACATTCGAGTAATCAACCAATTGCCTCACTAAAAGGCTGGATTGTTTGACAGAGATATGGCGTTAATTCCCCCGGGACAAAGTTTATTATCCCCCGAGGGCTCGGATTAGCTAGTTTCCCGCGGTTGACAGTTGCGCCGTCCGTTTGACAACTTCTGACACCGTGTTTCGGGAGTTGTGACAACATCGCCGCTTGGAATTATATAGAGTTGTTTGTTTAATAACTTTTGATGATTTTTTTGTTTGTTCATTTTATAATTTTTGTGTTGGTTTCATTTTCGTAATTTAATGTGAGAACTTGTTTATCGAATTAATGTAGGTTTAAATAAAAATACCCGTTGATGCTTCGCAGAAATTATTAGTTTATAAAGTGAATTAATTTGGTGACAGTATTTAAATAAGCTAGTCAGAAGTTATGATATAAAGTAAAAACATTTGGAATTATATAGTGTTGTTTGTTTGATAACTTTGGATGATATTTTTTTTTATTTCCTTTTTAACTGTAATTGAATTTGACGACTATTTTATAATACTAATGTAGCTTTAAATAAACACACTTCGCAGAAACATTTATTTTTTAAAACCATGTTAATTTGTTGGATGTAATTAAATACCTGCGTCAGTAGTAATGCTTTTTTAGCGTGACTATAAACAAAATGTTATTTATACTGATTATAACAGTAATAACTTTTAGGTTACTACAAAAACTACTACTACTAAAACACATTTGATATGTTTATGATCAAAGTTATAGAATGTATAAAGCGTATAACCAAACCACCGAAAACGTCATCAGTTTAAGAAATAAATAGGCACGCGTAAAAAATAAGTTCAGCGACAGTTTCATACGTGTAATAAACAGAGTTCTCCCAACATTCTATTGAAAGGTCCTTCAGTAAACTAGTTTCAGTAAAAGTAATCCCATACACACGCCATAACCGCAATGGAAATAAAAATAAATTCCTACAAACATGGCACGTCTTTTTTGACGACTATGGTACCCCATTATGGTATGGGAAGTAACGTTATAGGAATTATTGTATTTCATCCACCATCGAAACGGCTTCCAAGCGCAAATAGCGTACGCATGGTGCCATGGTTGCCATTATTGCCATATTGCCATTTTGTATTCCATAATCCCTTTGCTTCCGCGAAAAAATATACGTTGCGAAAATAAATGTGAGTGCTGAAGGCCAAGATATTGTGGTTGTCTGCCAGCATTATTTTGTGTACAAAGGTATATCCGTTTTAATTTGACCTCCCGATAGCTCCTCCCGAAACCATAGAAAAATATATTTTTTCTATGGTTTCAAAGATTCAGGTGAAACAGGTATTTTAATTATGTGTGCCATGCAGGTTCATTCTCCAGGGATGTAAGTAACGTTGAATCCAAGATGATGATTAGTCATGCACTAAAACTTCACTTGAAATTAAAGATGGACCTTGTGTCCGTCCTGTTTTAAAGTGATTAAAAAAGAAAAGTGAAATAACAGGAATTTCAAACGAGTACCGCGGAAATGATAAATAAACGCTTTCTACACTTACAGCCCCACACTAGGATTCCCTGTGTCGTGGGTGCCATGGACACACATAGACAAATACACAAACACCCAGACTCAGAAACAGAAATCTAAATTCATCATTTAGATATCTGTCTGGCTGGGGATCGAACCCGGGACCCTTTGCGCGTCAAACCGGTATGGCGACCGCTCCGCCACGCGGATCGTCCTAATGATGACCGTGTGATTAGAAACTCGGTCTCTCAAGCGTCGGGTCAGAGATTCAAATCTTAGGCACGTGCCTCTGATTTTTCCAGTTATACAAGATTACGATACGGATAATACGGAAGATACGGATTAGAAAGTAATTATCATTTATCTTAACGGTAAAATAAAACATTGTGAGGACACCCACACGCTTGAGAGTTTTTTAAAAAAAGTTGTCAAGTGATTTACGTTGATTGTGTGTCTTAACCCCTCTCTGACAGTAAAGGGATGATAACAATTCTTCCTAAATACTCAGGCGTGACAACAACTATTTCCTGTTCTACAAGCCCCCAATCCGATGTAAAATTGATTATAGCGTCTTACCATAACAACTTACCATTTGCCACTTCAGTTTCATAAAAATATTAAGCCGTGTCCACACATAGGGAAGCCGTTAACATAAAAATCCAATCCACTATTTCCTGTTTTATGTTTTGCTATTACCGCCGGGATCGTGGTTTTATTGTTAAATGGATGTGGTCGACTGAAACGGTGCTTGTTCTTACTTACTGCTTAATGTTGTTATGTGGTTGTATTAGGAAGTGATTTTATCTTTATAATTTTAGCTTGTGGGTATGGAAGGTGGTAGACCTCTTTGTGGTTCAATTTCGGCACCTCTGACCGACTATTCCTACCGAATAACAGCGGCGTTAAGCACAACTATGTTATGGAATGAAGGACGTGGTAAGGGGCACTTTTCCGAGGCGTTCCTGGTTAGTCCTAAGGGGTAGTAGTGCATCTGTGGCCGACCTCCTGTAGGAATCTACTCCTATCTGTGGTTGATTATTAATGGACTGCATGCTCGTCTGCTACGCCTATATTATGAAAAAGCTTGTATGTACATAATTCATTAGGGTTAATACTAATTAATATTATAATGCGAATATGAGTTTGTTTCTTTGTTACGCTTTCATGTTTTAACTACACAACTGATTGTTGTGAAATTTAATACACACGTTGTTACGTGTGCAGGAAAGGACATAGGGTACCTTTATCCCAAGAAAAAGTACCTAAAACCAATTTTCTTAACTCACTAATCGATGTCATCGACCTCTGATCGCGAGCGAAGCCGAGGATAACATCTAGTACGTTTATAAAATAATCGCCTTAAATCTTATTTTTTTCAATAGGAATTAGTCTGCAAAATCCCTGCGAAACGCAGATGCTGAAGTCAGCGTTCTGATTAACTCTGACTTTGACTTGCAGCACTTTGATTAGTTCGAAAAGTAGGTCAATACTGCGCTGGCGATTCAGTCACAAGAAATACGACTCTTCTCCTTATTAATAAGTCCTGTCGAAATATTTTACATTAAAAAAGTCATATGTAAACAAGGTAAAATACTAATAAAATAATGCTACTTAACACTTTACATCGTTCACCTTTAAGAACCTACCTATCCTGCTCTCGTACATGGAGACTTCGCCACGACGTTTCCTTTAACCTTTTAAGCATGCGATTATTATTTGTTAGTACAAACACCAAGCACGTATCTGACTTTAAGAAATATTAAAGTCAGATACGTGCTTGGTCTTTTAACTCCTGATATTGAACTTAAAAAACTGAATTTCTTATCACAATCTATCTCTGCTAACGTACATAGAACTTTACTTTAAATTCAACCTAAATAATATTCAACATCGGTTAAAGTTTTGCTTTTTATATTTTAAGACGTAGGTACAATGTTCGTACCTTTTTTCTTTATTTAAACGTGAAAAGAAATAAAACGGCGTCGTTGCGGTCGTACGATCGCACGTACCTTAGTGTTTTACGGTTGCGGAGCATGTGCACGTGCCTTTACCCGGAAGCCGTTTCTATGGCCGCCTTTATACTAGTTATTCAGACTTTATGACTGAAATCTAGCCTTTTATTCTCGTTTATATTTTTATTTATTTTTAAATAGAGCCGCAACCGCTCGCGGCGAGCAATCGAGATTAAATCGTTTTTATAGAAAAATTGCCGTATTTCCGTCTTTAAGCAAAGAATTCTCGGAACGGCGCTATTTGTGGAGTCGTCTTTAATGTTTTAGAAATCGGCGGATGAATAACAAATTCTGGATTCTTACAATATCTGGTTTTTGCGGAAGTAGTAAATAACTCCATGTTGCCATTTAGGAAAATCTTAAGCTTATTATTCAGAACTTTACTTTGATTACAAACTAGAAACCAAACAGTACGACCGGATGTTACGTTATAACCTTAGAAAGAAGTTCATTCCACTCAAAGCCGGTAAGTAATTTCGAAAAATCTCAGATATTAGTAGACTTTAAATATTTCATAAAAGATCATTCAATATGTAGGTAAAGGCTACAGCTATCGCTCTTACAACTATTAGCACGACTTCTTATGGTATTTTACATACAACTTGGCTACGAAATTTTGTCATGCCTTGGTTTTAGTATTAGCATCATGTTTATTATTTATTGTGAATTCTATTATAATTTCAACAATTAAAGTAACTTAAATGGTATAAATATATTCTATACAATGTATCCTGCAAATTCGAAGCAGGCTCGTTTACAAAGCGCCGTGCCAGCCGTTACACGTAGCCAAAACTAAATCTTGAATATTTACTGTGCTACTGATTGCTAACATAAGGAACAATTTAACGTGAAGGAAATTTAATTGTTATTATTTTATGTACTTCACTTTCATGATAAAATCAAATCAAATAAATTAGTTGCAAGAAAACAGATTCAAAACTTTGAATACAGTTTTGTGTATTCCGCTTTAATATGCAATTAAAAACTTAGTTACTAACTATTTATTATTTTCTATACTTACTATTCTAGTCTATAATTCCTTTTAAACCGATAATAATCGTAATCTTTGTCTAAGTCCCTCTTATCATCGAATATTACGTAACGAACCATATACCCATTCAAGAAACTTTACTAATATAGACTGTTTACGCTCAGAGTTTGGCGGCATTGAACATAAACGATTTATATCTAGATACTTGTGTAAACCTACGCTCTAAATCTCGGAACTGAGCTTTACTTAGCTCCTTAACATTAATTTTAGCGCAAGTTATTTGACTAAGACGCTCGTGACCATAGCAAGAATGACAGCGATCCAGGCGTTATTCCGCCCAGCTTGAAGACTTATGCAGATATCCCCACATACATTACATTACATGAATCCAGTTGAAGCATGTGCAAGGCATAAAGCCAGCAGTAAATCTATTGTCGGATACTTGCAGTGTAAATACGAAGAGTGTCAGTTAATCCGCTTATGCTTGTGATAAAATCGAGTATAAATATCTGTTGGTAGTTGTTGGGAATATTAGAGACTCTTGAAGAAACGTTTGAGAAGACATTATTTTAACACGGCGATGTCAAGATGAACCAACTCTGTCTACCAAGTAAAGGGTTCCAATGTTGGTGATGTCAAAATATAAATGATAGAAGATTTCTCCGATTCTACGATTGTTGACTTGTCTATAATATGTGTGTTCGCAGACAACATAGAATAGCTTTCAGTGTAAAATTTAAAAAAGTGTTGTTTCAGATAGAGTTCTTTTTTATTTTATAACTTTTCGTCGTTTGCGTATTTACATCCTTTCATATAACATCGACGTTATATGTAATATGAAAATCTCCCCAGAGAATTCTCCTAAATAACGACAGAGACCACGTAAAAATCAATTTTACTAAGAGTACTAAGAAATATTAAACGTTGAAGGACGTTGTATGTTAACTCTTACGCTACATTATTTTCTGTCTTCTTCGTTATTGTATCAACATATTTGAGAGTAGCGACCATTACATTTCATTTTATATCAGCCTATTATACAAACAAATATAATTTACTAAAAATATCAACGTAAAAATCATAAAACATAATGTTGTATATTCCTATTAGGTTCGTTGTCCTTACCACACCTTCTGTTTTTTACCACTAAATTAATGGCAAATAAATTTTCTCTCACGGCCCTTTCCGGTGTTTTTCTCGTGAAAACGACAATAAATCAATTCGGCCAGAGAAAGGGTCCTCTTGTACTCATTTACTCGGAACATTGGAATCTTTTCAGATAAGTCTTAATTATCTTTTTATTCTTCAGATAAAGGTAAAAGGGTTCCGTGTTATCTTAGCTTGCATGAAAATAAGGTTACTCATAATTTTTTGCAATTATTTTATTTTGATATAGCTATTTATCGTCTGATAAAAATTGCGGGTTTTTACTTTTCAGTTAGATATCTTTCAATACTTGAAAAGTGGAAGTACCAAAAGATATTACATTTTTGATATGATTGATGTACCAAACGAGCTTGCAGTCCATGTGCCGATAAATGGTCACTACCTGCTTGAAATTCTGTAAGAAAGAGGTTTTACGTTAAGTATTCACAGGTGCGTTGCATCCTTATTTGCTTGTTATCGTGATGGTTACAGATTAACGGTGATTTGCTTCCTAACTTCTTTCAAAGACGATAGTATCCATATTTTCTATCTCAGGTAAGTGGTTAACCGAAGCATTTTATCGACATTTTTCAGTCTATGATATACTTCATGAATTGTATTATGACACATATGCTATGAAACTTTTAGTATACTTAACTGAATTTCATGTTAGTTATACCATATGAAACTAGATTCGTTAAAATACAGAACTAAAGATCGAAAGCCCGGCTTGAAATTACATTAATTAACTGAAAATAACTTTATCATACCACGAAATATTTAAAAGAGTGATATTTACCCGGTCCGCATTATTTCACTGGTAACACATATTGAGTGGGACGGAGCCGGATTGCGTTCGATGCAGCTATCGGAGTGGAACGATTCCGGTTGTTTTCCGACAATCCATTATCGTTCCGGGACTCGCTCGTTAACTAATTTGTTTTTATGAAGCATTCGTTGAGGGATTTATGCCTGGGATTCGTTTTGTACAAATATTAAGCGCTTTCCACTTGCATTGAGTTGGATATTTTTAGATTTCGTAACTGTATGAAATCACTGTACTTTGATGTTTTAAAGACTTCAATTTGGAATGTGTGACATCCATTTATTAACTCTTAGAAATTTATTTGAAGCTTCGCTACGGGTTCCTCAGGACAAAAGATCTTGTACTCACCACACTGCTTTGTCTGCATAGCTCTACAGCAATGCAGTGTACTGCGAATTTGTGTATATGTAAGTAAAATAAGTATATAAGTAGAAAGTAATCCGATTACGAAAAGAAAATTTTGCCGGATAGTAATTGGCCACTCCTGACCATACACGTCTATACAAAGCCAAATAGGATTGATGGCATATCAGAGGTCAGCAACAGATGGATTACTTTATATGAGAGCTAAATTAAAATATCCCGTCGAATAATTTTCCTTGCCACACACTTTAAACCAGAACACCGGAGCGCTTAACTAGATAGAACAGCGCAGAAATAGATAGAACAGGATGATGATAATATAGAATAAGATGATGATGCCTCCGGTGTCGAACCACGAAGACTCACCACCTTACATGAATGTTCAAACGACATTCAAACAATTTGTGGCAGAATTTCACCAATGTTTGCTCGCCTCCATCGAATTCGTGTTAAGCAAGTTTATTGGCGTATTGCTGTGAGAACCAAAAAGAAACTTTACACCGTAACGTAATAGGGAAAGGTTTATAACAGAGTGGAGGTGGAACGGTCTTATCTTTTATATTAGATTTCGATATCCGGCCTGAAGTTGCTTCGATTAACTTCCTGTTTGCTTTCGCGAGACCTTAATTATGCAAACCTTATTGAAGTTTCTTGTCCTTATTTCCTTTATGTTATGATTACCATTTTTATGGAAATAGCCAAAGGGCTTGCAATTATTGATATTATGTGGACATTGCCAGACATTCTCTGTAACTAACTTGTTGTAAACGTCCAGTCAGAAACTTACCCGACTAAATAATGGGAAGTAAAATAATTGCTACCTTGAGTTGAATACCTGGTAAAAGAAAATCTGATATAATTTACCTAACAGGAAATTGCAACAGTGTTGTCATTTATTACTTTAACAATGACCCACAAATTATAATAAAATTCAGATCCAGATCTAAGAATGTAAAAGAAAAATTCTATAGATGCCATAAACACAGAATGTCTCGTTGTATCATCCCACTCTTGACTAAGATGTATGTATGTCAGCCGACATTCATACCCATGCAATGAAACGCAGAACTTCTTCATGCCAGAAATAATAACACAACCAGGCTAACTTTACCACCATCATAAATGCTATATATAATTATGGTATATGTATGTGTTAAATAAATTAATTCACATTAAAATCCATGCAGTGTGCACTTATGGCATTTTCGTAATTATAACAACCTTTTTGAGATAATTAGTACTAAGCGTATTTATATATATACAGGAGACTTTTATTTTTGACCAAAAATGTGTCAATTGAATTACCTTCCGCTTACGCTTGTTGACCTCAAGCACTCAGGATTGAAGGATCATTCTTTTCCACTTGAGTGACGATGGAAATGAATGGATGAAATGAATCCTTGAGATTCGGATTTTCCTGGATAAGTTTTCTATAGAAATGTAATCATATTTTCCCGTAGACTTATTGTTTCCCTGTGCGCTCTACACAACTCTATAAGTGATACTTGTTTGATTATACTGAGTACTGACCATGATATGGTATTTTATGTCAAGTGATTATTGCAGTGCTCGTTCTAAAGTAGTTACTTTCTGTGGATATCTTTAACCCATTCCAAATACAACAGAGACACAGTCTTACTTAAAGCACAATAGCGTTAAAAACCTACGTAAATTATAAGAACGTATAAGGTACCAGAAAATAAACTTGAGTCAGGCTCATGTAGTCGCTATTCTGCTACCAAACCACAATTAGTGAGTTCAGGTACAAAACGATAAGAATTTGGACATTGGTTCAATTGAGTTGCAGTTGAAACGACACCACTCCTTTTTTTACGAGAAGGGGATACCGTAGCGATATTCCCCTCCCGGAGCTACAGGGACGACGGCACCAATCCTACTACTACGGTTATCCGAAAAAAAAGCAACGATTCCACCGCAACTAACCCAGCACGCATCTGTTGCTAGGCATTCGAATATTGATACCTATATTTACAAGAAACCATAAGATTTAATATTTTGGATTAGGTATACTGATAGATTTGAAGTAAGATTCTGATCTACTCAATCCTTCCATTCCTTATAACTTGTAACACTTTAGTTACCTACCTATAGATTGATATTGATTTTTGTCATTTATTTTTGGTATTGTAAACTGCATTCATAAACTAATTCATAGAATTCATATTCGTAATAACTTCTATTTCAGACAATAAAGCCTATATAATCGGATGGCACGTGAGATCAAATGATTAAAGGTACTAAATAAAAGTAGAACAATACACGTAATGGTCCCATTGTTCTTTGGCGAATATAAAACAACTTCTATTCATTTTTTGTTCATTATCCCACATAGGTATGTAGGTCACACCGTCACGCCGTCACTCTCCATTTGATACGGCTGCTATTATGTTTACGTATCAAAAATGTAGCTTATAATATGCATACAAATGTAGCTACGATGTAGCTACGAATCTAATAAAACCGATACTAAGTTACAGTGGTCTGCTTTTAGGGTTCTGTACGAGAAAAGAAAAAATGAAAGCCTTATAGGATCACACGTGCGCGTCTCTCTGTCTGTTTGATTACATTCTTACCTGAGGTCTCCGGACAGTCCGGACCCTTAAGGACTAAGCTGGAATGTCTCGGAAAAGTCTCTCTCTTACCACATCCTTGAAACTAGAACACAGCAGACCTTAATACTGCTGTAATAAGGCAGAAAAGTGTGGCAGTAGTGTCGCCGGAGTCGAACTACTCAGAGTTCTACCTTGAACGTAACGTTTATAGTTAGGTTTATACATAACATATTGTCAGAACATATCGATTTTAGTACTCTATTATTTCAACAATACTTAATCATCATCATTATATGTATATCATTAAACCTATGAGTGGTAGTTAGTGCATTTACTTTCGATTTCAGTGTCTTCATCGTCAATCCATTACTGTCCCACTGCTGGGAACGGGTCTCCTCTCATAATGAGAAGGATTAGGCCATAGTCCACCGCGCTGGCCAAGTGTGTATTGGTAGACTTCACATACCTTTGAGATTTTTTTTTTATAAATCTCTCAGGTATGCAGGTTTCCTCACGATGTTTACCTTCACCGTTTAGCAAGTGATAATTAATTTCTAATACGCACATAACTTTGAAAAATCAGAGGTGCGTGCCTAGGATTTGAACCTCGGACCCCTCGATCGAGAGGCCGAGTTTCTTAACCACTAGGCTATCACTGCTATATATGCTGCTGCTGTGCGATTTCAGTGTCTAAACAACCTTTATTACAGACACCGTTATTAATAACCAAAAGAAGTTGAACAAACTCGCGAATTAAACCCTGCCTTGTTATAGTAACATTTTAACCCGAAATTTTTGGAACCGCTGAGCTGCCGAAATGAAAGCGGTTGAAATTGGTTCGGCCGAGGACAGAGCCAAATCTCATAACGGTGGGGTAAGGCGACGCTATAAGAATGCACTTTGTTTTGCGTTTTGGCTACTTTATCTTAATTTGTCTTCTGAAAAAAAAAAGTAATGACGATTGAGCTGTTTTTACGCTGTCACAGAAAAGTGTGTTTATCGATGACAAATATACCTATTTGTCATAGAACTCATTTTTATTTCATATTCAGTGTGGTATTGGTAACAAAACTGTATATTTCATTCAATGTAAAAATATTTTGAATCTGCAGCATATTTGCACAAATAGCAATTAGACTCCATCCTACGTCCATGATAGCGCAAAATCTGACGGCGACAATTTCAAACGTACGAGATACAGAATAACATAAGTACGCCTTTGACGTATTTGAAGTGAAGCAGCTCTGTCGCTAAGTCGCGGTACAAAGCGAGGCTTATATGTCGCGCCTTTACAAAGCAGTACCACTGAAGTTTTTAACGAGCGACGTGCCGGGACTGCACCCGCGACTAATGACTGATAAATTTAAAATATTCTTGTTTATTCCACTAGCGGTCAACTTTCCTCGCTTTGCGGTAATGACGCTTGCCGCCACAATTAGTTGGGGTTACGCTTTTGAATTAAACTTTTGTAATTGCTTTCGGATTTTATGATGTTATGTAGGTTTATGTGTTAGTCGTTATAGCGTTTGTGGTTTATGTTTTAGAGGAATGTTATGTGTTCAGTTTACGCTGTACATTATGTTCCATATAAAGTTTACTGAGTGATGATAGAAAGACATTCAACACATCATTCGACGTCTTATAATGTCTTGTAGTTTGCAAAGTATATTATAAATAAGATCTAGTAACTATAGGAAGTCGATATTCTTGAAGACTAACTTAAAATAACTCGGTCAGCAACATTTAATACCGTTTTTAAGCTATTGCATAGCTTTTATCGCGGGCTTTGAGCGCGGCGACCGAATCGAGAAATTCCGTAACGAAAATAAGTAACACCTTTCAACAACTCGGTTGCCTGGAGACTTGATATCCAACTATCAAGTCTCCAGGCAACCGAGTTGTTGACTGTCAATAGAAAAATATGGATATAACTGAATAAAATATTATTTTACATTCCTTATTATTTTATTTGATATTGGCGACGAGATGTCGAATGAACTAAAAAACAATAAGGAAATACGAGCCACATTACGTGGGTTAATGAAACGAACCGAAAATTACATTTCGGGAATAGAAAAAATTGACATTGAAGAAATAAATATACGACTGAATTCTTTACAAGAAAATTTGAACAAATTCTACGCGATTCAAGAAAAAATTGAATGACTTACAGAAGAAGAAAATTTAGAAGAGGAAATAAAATACAGGTACGAATTTGAAGAAATATATACAAAGCTAAAATTTAAATTTTTGAATGTACAAAAAGAAAATAATCGGCTAATACCTGAATGTTCTTTTATATCAGCAAGAGCGGAAGTTTATTTGATAAACTGTTAACTGTCAAGGCACGCTTGAGACGTACACCTAATACAAAAGAGTTATCACCTTATCAGTTAGTGTTCGGCAGAGAGGTAAGAACCTATATGCATGCCTTATTTAAGAAATCCGCCCCACTATCCAGATTACATTACAATGCACCGCCAACGCAGGAGTTCGGACGAGGTGATAAGGTACAAGTCCGCAGTTACACCAACCCAAGAGTTAAATGGGAGTTCGGAGTCGTCATCCGAAGATTAGGTAGACTCCATTATGAAGTCAGAACTGAAAATGGCATACTGGTGCGCCGTCACCTTGACCAAATGCTGCCGGCGCCCCTGGTGGTGTAAGTGAAAATAGCGGTGGAGGACTGTTGGATATCAAGTCTCCAGGCAACCGAGTTGTTGACTGTCAATAGAAAAATATGGATATAATTGAATAAAGTATTATTTTACATTCCTTATTATTTTATTTGATAACCTTAATTCGTCAACTTGAACACAGATGGCAGTAATACACATTTTTTTATAATCCGTGCAGAAATCTTAAAATTGCGTGAAGTATATTTTATATTCCCATTATAAAATTCAAAATTATATTACCATATTATCCAAATAATATGTTTTATCAACATAAGCTATGTTGAATTCTGGATTGATAAAATAACGTAAAAGAGTGTTTGTTATTTTTAAACGTACAATTACAACTGACAGACTTGACAGCACAAAATCAAAACGCCATTATGATTTATGGTACAAACAATTTGTGTACAAAGTGTTTTAAATATGAATAAACAAAGTGCATTTATTAATGAAAAATGCGATGTACCTGTAACATTCGGCCAAATGTCACAGGCACATCGCATTGATCCATTTATATTGCTGGTTGTTAATACTTTATGTCACTTATTAAATACTTTTCTATTTTATATTTTAGAATGTTCAGTCTTACTTGGAGTTATGAAATGTCAGCTGATATTTGCAATGTCTTATATAATGGAGATATGATAAAATAGTGGATAAAGATGTATTAATGTAAATGTTGATGATTATGGAAGAATATATTGTATTTCTGGAATTCCTTCTGAGCGTTTTCATAGCATAAAAAATGATATGCAATAGCTTTACCGCGGCAGTCTCCGAGTGCCACACGTATTTTTTTTTTTATTACGTTTTAGTATGCTACACTGATATCATTACTTTCAAACTCCGAAATAACTTTTAAGACTCACTTACAACATGTTTTTAATAAATGAAGACGATTCTTTTGGAAAAAGAATACAACGCGGACATCTGATTCATTAAACTGCATTTTCACTGCCACAGTTGCACTATGGGTCTCAGTGAAACCTGTTATCAGCGCAAATATGCAGAGTTGTTACAACCGAAGACCCTCCTCAAACACAGGTTTGGAGATGTGATAAGCCAGCGAATTTAACACTCAGCCACCGCACGCGACACAGATAAAAAACGGCACGACGTAATAAACCGACGGGCGGTAAAATAAAAAGGGGTTAAATTCGCGCCAACCGCCGCCGCAGCGTCAGGGTTACTTTGATGAGCGATTTCATATGAAACGGCACGATTACGTCACGATTTATTGTTCGATAAAAAGCGAAATGTACGGTGGTTTTATTTCGACCGCTTACCCTGGAAGAGACCAAGAAATTGTTTTTGAGCGGTGTAATAAAGTGACTGAGTTGCTGTGTAGTAAAAACTTGCTATATGCCACCAACTGTTTATTTTTTAACATAAAAGTTGAAGGAAACTTGATATTACTATTTTTAAGCAAGACATTGTTGGAAATGAGCATTATAATAAAAGAAACAAAATTAATAACAAAAATCAATCTCCCTAATAATGATGACGCTTCCACCAGTAGTGAGACATTAATTGTTGATCTAGGCTAAATTACATAGACCTTCAGATCGTTATATTCAGCGGCAAAAATATTTTTTCATTGAATTTTTCATAAAAGCGCTATACCAATAGTGTTCATTTTTATTTAGTGTTACAAAAAATGAGCACGCACTACAGATTATTACGCTCACGTTGTTTTAGGAAAGCTGAACCAATTTCTCTGTCATTTTGAAAGATTTATTAGTACGTTAGAAGTCTGTTTTCATGAAAGCAATATATCATGAATATTTTTAGCGCGGCACGGAACTGTCAGCGTGACTGGCGATGGCGCCACTGTTCGGTAAACATTTGGAACAAATCGTAACAACCATTCATACCTACGAGTAACATCGGAATGTTTCGTGTACTGATGGCACACAACTATATCTGCCGCTAACAATTCCAGCCTTAGTTATAAGCTACAAACATAAACGAAAATATCTGCGAGTTAAAAATAGCTGCTAACGTTATATTTATTATTATTGTACAGTATCAATCATTATCGCTAATATTTATATCTGTCAGTCTGTCTATTAATCTTTTTACACTTAACAGGAAATTATAATTTTATGGCTGTCATAAATAAGAAAGTTAGAACAAGAGACAACAAATTTCTCAGATAAGCAGATCAGTGAGCAACTTTATATTATTGCACTGGTGACATAAATTCTGTTAAATTGGTAAACAAACTTCTAAATGGCATGATGCAATCGTGATTTTGAGATATTTTCTCTACGTTACCATAAAAAGTTGTGTCTGATGTAATGTTAAAAGTTCTGTTATAGCGTTGCTTTCCTATGGCCGTTGGCTGTTTTAATTTTATTACGTTTGAAGCAATTTTAAATCCTTCATTTGTTTTTATGTTGTTAATATCAAGTAAATTACTTACACCACCGTTTTTTCAATTCCATACCAAAAAATATTTCGGCAAATAAACAGAACACGTAACTTACAGTTACCATAATCGTGTCGTGTAGCGAAAAATATTGTTAATATGGAACTTTCATTCATGACCCAGCATTTATGAGTGTACTGAGTTTTGAGTTTCTCATATTACTGCACAACACAAACTTATACATGCAGTGCAGTAAACAGTTAGCAGCAGTTTATTAGAATAGGTGTATGTAACGTTAAAAATAATAAAAGTTGATTAGTTTTATTACAAATGTTACGACGGACAAAAATAACTTCCTTAGAATAACGTACAGCACTTCAGTATTGCTACCTATTACGCCTATTCGTAATAATTATCATGCTAATTAAAAAAAAACGCAAATGCTGTTTCCGGTCCAAACCAATAATTATTTTCATTTACTGCTAATTATTCTGCTATAAACTGCTATAATATTATACTAGGTGCAATAACGTTATCAATTAAATGGTTACGAATAAACGCCACGCGAACATGTCGCCATTCGTTATTATTAAGAAAACCGCAAACGCGGTCTTTAAATAAGCGATATTATATTTAAAATCGTAATTCTTTTTGTACGTTAATGGTTACTCGGTTTTATACTTCTATAGAACTGGGCGCAATAACGTTATCGATAAGACCATTAACGATGGAAACGGTTATACGCTAAGAAAACCGCAAACGTGGTATTGAAATTTTGTTATATTAATATTAAACCATAATTCTTTTCGTCTGTTAATGATTACTCGTGCTATATTGATTTAGTGTTGGGTGAAATGTCGTTATCGATAACATAGTTACGGGCGAAAACAATTAAATTCGGCGTGAAAATAATTTTATTATCAAATACCGCAACTGTGGTTGTCAAAAATATGTGTGGCAGTTATGTAGTAATACCGCAATCTAACCACAAAAGTTTTACCACCTTATCAATACAGTATTAAATTCCTATAGGTTAGCGGTTACATGACATTATTTCATATCTATCGGTTACAGATACATTTAACTCTATGTTATATTGTCGTCAACCCATTACCGTATCTCTGCTAGGAATGCATGGACATCTGTAACCCCACATAGGATAACATATTCTTACCTGAGGTTGGCACACAGATGCGCTACTCCTGAGGACTAAGCTGGAACGCCTCGGAAAATTATGTCTCCCTTACTACATCCTTCAAACCAGAACACAGCAGCGCTTAACACTGATGTTATTAGATAGAAATAGGTGTAACGGTGGTGCCGCCAGAGATGTACCGAAAAGAGATCTACCATCTTCAAACCCATAATTAATTTCTAATAAGCTCACAACTTAGTTAAATCAAAAGTGCCTGAGATTCTAACCTTGAAAATCGCGATAGAGCGCCGAGTGTCTAATCAATACTGTTAATAAATGTTATATTAGTACACAGTTGTTCATAGATAACGTTAAAACGTTTGAACAATCCACGTAACAATTAAAGGCGTGTCGAGAGCCGTAACTGTGTTTAATTTTATAACGATTTGAGGCTCCAGATTCCGCCATTAAACAATTAACCCACGCCTAAACTCATGTTTATACAACGAATTACAAACTCAATTACAAAGTTCTTTTTCGAACAGATAATATGCGGCTTCGCAAGATGACCAGCACTCTAAATTTGAGCACTCTTTGTTTTAGCGAAATTGGATTTAAATGTTTCAAGTAAATATTGCATAAACATTAAACATGTTTTGCACAAAACGGGTAACACTTCAGGCGACGTATGAGATTTCTTCGTAATCCTCAAAAGCAATGATGCATATACATACATCAAAAAATGGTTGTAAAAATAGTATAGTTTCTAGCGTGAAGAATTTCTTGCGTTTCAAAATGCTGGATGACTTATATATGAGGTGACAATTTGTGCCCTCAGGCAACGCGTCTATGATCAGCTTCATGAAAACCTCTGATTACTACTATATTTAATTATTTATAGAATTAGCTACATATTTAAATGACGGTAATAACTTATTACTTACCATGAATTGGACTTCATGCTCTTTGGTCTTGTGTGTATTTATTTTAAAGTCCCATGCGACATACTATTGCTATATTATATACACTTTATAGTTATGTTACGAGATTCAAATCTCAGGCACGCACCTCTGATTTTTCAAAGTTATGTGCGTATTAGAAATTAATTATCACTTGCTAAACGGTGAAGGAAAACATCGTGAGGAAACCTGCATACCTGAGAGATGTATAAAAAATAATAATAAAAAAAAATAATAATAATCTCAAAGGTATGTGAAGTCTACCAATACGCACTTGGCCAGCGCGGTGGACTATGGCCTAATCCTTCTCATTATAAGAAGAGACCCGTGCCCAGCAGTGGAACAGTAATGGGTTGATGATGATGATATAGTTATGTAAGAAGTCGTCGTCGCGTACACAAGATGAAAATTTAAATAAAACGTTAATAGTCGTAGTATTTTTAAATCGACAATGCGTTAGATTTCCTGCAATACCCTTTCGTTTAACGTAGCTCCATAAATCTACAATGTATTCATTCAATTGCTCAAGATATCTCCAAAGTTCCCATCGTAAAGTTTACGCAAATTGCGAACACCAAAATTTTACACATCACACGAGTTCAAGACCATAAACCGTCGCAGGTAGACTCAGAAATACATTAAATAGCGTTATAACATGCCGATAACGAAGATCTACCACCAAAATTTGCGAATGTCATCACAAACTCGTAAGTATTGTAGAGAAGCTGCAATCAACGTGAATTTGGCCTCCGGAGAACTTTCGGTGACGAGTTTTGAGCGGGTGTAATTAGGGCAAGAATTTTTAGTGGGTTCAAATATTTTCCTCTCGGATAAATAGCAGATAAGGCGAAGCTTCACCCATTATTAGCGGCAGTTTAAATATGAGGTGCATCTATAAGTCTCAAGGATGTCTTAAGAGAATTTTCAGCATATTCATGATAGATCGGGTATGTTATATTAAGTAACAGCTTAAGGAAGCTTGGATAAGAGCGTTTCCAGCTAGAATAGTATTAGCCGTTCTAACTTGAGACGTTTTAGCTTAGTACAGCGCTAGAAATTGGTTAAACGCTCTTAAGATGCTTACTTACTGCTTGCCTCACTTAGCGTAAAGACGAAACATATGCGTCTAAGCATAATTATACTACTCAGACTATAAAAAAAAATGATTTATTAAAGCCCGTGAAAAGACACGCTTCGAATATGAGTAAAAAGAAATGCTAAGAGCTATAACACGAAGGTAATAAGAGTATTATAATTTTTATATTAAAAGATCATCCTCAAGAAGGGTGAGAGGGACTGAGAAGGGATTTATGCACCGTCCTTACTCCTAATCAAGTATTTGTACCGCACTACAAACTTATGAGCATTACGTAATCAATATCTCTGAGGGGCATCACATTGTTGATACTGTCCTCACTAACGGAATCTTCGTCACGTCCCCACATCCCCCACGTGCGGGAACGCCCTTGAACCCACAATTACGCCTCGTTATGAGATTATCCGAGGCTTAGTCGGGGTCAGCGCCCCCTGATCGTATTATGCGAGGACATAATAGCCCGATATTTTATCAACACTCGCCAATTTTCTTACGAAATTGAAAGCGCTTTAAGGAAGCTTTCTTAAGGATCAGTGGATAAATAAACAAGGTTTTTATTATTTGTGAAGAGACGGAGATTATGATTTGCTTTGTTTTTTTTTTTATAAAATACATAGGAAGGCGCCTTGGCTTGGACTGACCGCCCATTAAGTGTGTGAGTCTTAGTTGCATAGGCTACTATTTCCGTGCTTGCAGCAGCAACTTAGCAAGCTCTTAATCTGCTTGCGCTCTCAAATTGTTGTTTTATTCACAAATTTGTCAACAGCCGATTGTTAATGCATCTGTATATGTTTATGCATAAGCTACTTAATAGTCGCCAAGCAGTTTAACAACGGTTTTGACAGCAACTACCTAATCGCCAATTATACAAGCGATAGTAGTCAATAGACGACCAGCCATAAATCGTTTCGATTTTTAGAGCGTCTATGTGATTCGAATGATTGTATCAAAGTGGGCTTTCTCTGGAAAGAATTTATTTTACTTGTAGCACGTACGACACGTACAAGAAATATTAACAGTTAACAAATAGGCCAATGGACGTTATCTCTTAGAATAAACTTAAAAGATAACTCGTTGCTCAGAGCATCATAACACAAAGGAGGCTTCGTTAGGCGACATCTCTGACGGGGTGAAATTTGAAACGCTGTAAAAAGAATTCACTAACAAGCGTCGCGAATCACCCGGCCCGACGAATAAATACAATTTGCTGTCGCGCCGGCACCCGCGAAACTGGATTTAGTAAGACGGGCTCTAACGAGTTATGTTGTCCTGGTACCGTTGGGTTTCATTACAGTACGCCGCGATGACATTTTTTATGGCCTTAGGCTATATTTCTGAGGAGATTCTTGAGCATGATTTTGGATGTAGTATCAACTGTAATATAATGTCAAAAAATAAATTTTATATTAAGATCGACACCAATTTCTAGCGTACAGTTTTTGGGTTTCAGTGTGGATGTCCACGTGATGTGACAATGCACATGTGATCGAGTTCGGGTAGAATCCCTGTTCTACGTATGGGTACAGACTGCATCTAGGTGGACTGCATGCTCGTTTCCTACTTTGATCGTATAAATAGTAGGAAACAGGTATACGATCCATCTGATAAGTCACTGCTACCGGATGAAAGTCAGTAAGTTTGTAGTAAGTAGTTGTTTTTATACAGTTAAGTAAGTTATTTTTATGCAGAATTAGGGTGTTTGTCCACCGCTGCCGTCACCGGACCGTCACCGAGAACGAGATTGTTTTTGGGCCGACTTTAATACGACATGACGGACGTGCGATGGACACGCGGCTATAGTAAATGTAATTGTACCGCTACTTCGGTGCTGCCATCTCATTCTCGGTGACGATCCGGTGACGCCGGTGGTGGACAAACGCACTTAGGTTTACAGGGGGTACTAAATTACAATGAGTTTTATTACCATATCCATTCCTTTCAGATCAGATTTTTGAACTCGTTGAGAAAAAGGACGCAAGAAGTTCAAATTCTTAATATGACAAGGTCAATTTTAAATTAAGAGTTTATATAAATACTTATTATGTTTTTATTTCGGTCTTGGATTTATTTTATTTATCTTTGATGTTATTTTTTAAGTAGACTTTTACTGCATATTGTTTCGCAAAAGATATTTCAAATTAATTTGTTGTATTATAAACATTAAAAATCTAAAAAATATTCTTGCTTTAATATTGTTTATAAACGACTTTCTAAATTGACTTAATTAAACGAAATAATTAACTATATTATTTAAAATAATGCCAGAGTTATTGTGCAAATAAAAGGTAATTAAATATAGCTTTAGATTTTCATTGAATCACAATTACAGTTATTATAGACATTATTACTTAGTCTGAAACTCATTGCTAGGTCTTCTGTAACCTATTGCTACGACTAAATTTGAATTTGCAAATAATGACACTGGAGTTCGTGGTTGAGGTCAATTTCAGACTATGGCAGGATTGAAACATAATAATATATCATGAAATGTCACCATGTTATAATATATATGTTGATAAGAAGTGGCAGACGAGGATGCAGTCCATCTGATTATAATTCAATTGTATCATAAGACAATATAACGGAGGTTCTACATGAAGCAGATCATGCATATGTTGGCACTCCTGAGGACTAAAATGGTCGCCTTATTGGTAGTTTAGTTTAGTTTCCTATCAAACTTTTGTCTGGGAATTTTGTCATTTTGGAACTGTTGTCTGTCGAATCCCAGGCCTTTGAATGTTCAAAAACTCTGTGAACCAAAACATCACGAGGAGACATACAACGTTCTTGAACGTTCGCAAAGGTAAGTCTGAAGGTTTTAGATCATAGTAACATCGGTTTTGATGTGAACCCCTGAGAGAGGAGACCCACACCCAGCAGAGCGACAGTAATTGTTCAACGACGATATTCAATATGGATTTCTATCGGGTCTTTGTAGGCCCATTATGTATTGTCGACTTAAAATCTTTTGTTTGTGTGGTGCCTTATATTTTGCAAACGATATCGTCTGCGGCTAACAGGCGTCTGTCCGGGCGGGGAAGGGCGGGGCTATAATTAATTGTTAATGAGTGTTTTCATTCCAGTAACCCGTCTTTCTCATCTGCCGTTTCTCATTCAATTTTCTTTGTTTAAAACGGTTTTGCAAATTTAAATTTCCATTTTAGGTATTTTTGGTCAGAAATTGTCTTGTAGGTCTGGGTTAGGTTCTAGTTGTATTAGACGTAATTTGACCTCAATAGTGATATTTGCAATTGAATTCTTCAAATATCAAACATTACTTATATGAGTAAATAATTTATTTTTATTTATTACATAACAGATTTACAATTTAAGCAGTATAGATGTAATAAACTAACGTAAGTACTGTTTTTGCCCGACGGCTGAGGGTAATGTTTTTCGAGCGTATATTGTACGTTTATATGTGTAGTTCTTTAACATGCCCTACGGCTATAGCTCAAACGATAGATTTCAATATATGAGGTCGTTGGATTTGTCTCAATTTTAGGCATGAAACAGGCTACGTTATTTCTCTAGTAAATTATTTTAAGCTTCTTCATGTTAAAAACTGGTGACTGTACTGTGAATCATGATTTACCGTCAACAAATAATTAGTTCTACTATGATAAGAAGATTTCTCTTTAATCCCTCACTTTCTTTCAAATTAAAGAAAAAAAAATCAAAACTTTCCATTTGACTACAATAACTGTCGCGTGCGGAAAACTAAAGCCTCATAATTTCAAAAGCTTTCTCCGTTAATACGGCGTCTCCCTATCACAAACAATATCTGAAAGTGGAGTCGCCGAGGTTTTTATTTAGCGCGATGACTAGTTTCCGGCCGCGGCGCCGCTCTACGTGTTACGCACCCTAATGCGTCACAATAGAGCCTCTATTACCCTTAAACGAAGCCTTAGGATGAGTTTACACTGGTCCCACTGCACGTTTTTGTGCAGGATCAATTTTATCGAATAAACATACGTTGGACATAGTATTACATATTTGCAATGGCGTATCGTTTTTCGCTAAGACGTGTATGTATTACGCCTTTTAGTAATATCATACCTTAAGCTAATTTTGTCGGTCAAAATACTAAATTTTGAAAATTGTAATTTGTTCCAAAATGAATGGAATGAAAAAAAATAATTCCTTCGTTAAGAAAAACATTTTTTTACACATTCTTAACGAAGAATCATTTTGAATCAATATAGGTAGAAGAACTGTAGCCTTAGTATTTACATTTAAAAAAAATGACTGTTTCGTATTGGTTTACGTATTTGCCCATTCATTTCTAATCAGCGCCCTTAGCGGACTGTATCAGAATTGATTGGAAATATATGAGAAATACGTAAAAAAATACAAAAACAGTCATTTTCGTAAAGATTTAAGTGCTTTCGATTGTTTTTTCACGCATGAAAACGGCGTTTTCACCGCTTTTACGTTGTAAGTCGAATATGACAAAAACGTGCTGTCCAATGCCATGAGAACAAACGCCGCTCCCCTAATGCGTCACAATAGCGCGTCTATTACCCTTAAACGAGCCCTTACGTCGCCGGTCTGACACCCCGCCGCGCTGTGGTTGTACACTACTTAGCAGGCGCGTAATGGATCCCAGTGTTTTATGTTGGGAAAAAGTTTTAAGGACTTTAAAGATTTTATAATATTAAAGTAAGTATCAAAATCTTAAAAAGAATTAGGTAGAGATATTAGTGATCTCAATATTTGTTAGTAATATTCGAAGATTAGTTTTAAGATCTTTGTTGATTTCAGTTTAATCTTTGAACGCTTGAAATTATTTATGTATTGGAAATATCCACCGATAAAGATCTTAAAAGTAATCTTCGAATTGTGAATCACTTATAGGCCGAGGAAAATATCGCTAATAAAGTTACCCTTTTTTTCTCACAATTACGCTTACTTAAATTAATTTAATTTTTTCGTCATTAATATCGTCATATACATATGATATGAAGTTTACTAAGTATCCCACTATCGATTTTGTACTAATTTCTAGATTATGATCTACCCTCCGATCTACTTGTCGTGAACGTAATAGTCTACCAAATTATAAATCAGATACTTATGATAGATATATATTTGGTCTAAGATCAAAATATAAGACGACCTTCACCAAGCTGGTTAATGGATGAAAAGTATTTTAAGTCAAATTAAATATGTCGATAATTATATTGCAAATGGGTTGTCTAAAAAAAATCAGTCCAGAATATGATATTTTATTAACATTTTTCTTTCTTATACATTTCATTGGTCTAATTTATGAACAAATTACATACCAATCGAAAGTATGAAGCCTACAGAATGTGTAAATGTTAGGCTGACTATTCCCACAGGTAAACAAGTTGGCCTACGCAAGGACTGTGACAGGAAAAAAAAGTCAACCTATTGTATGCATATTATATAGGCTTCATACTTTCGATTAGTATGTAATTTTTCTATTAACGAAACAAGTGAAATGTTTAAGAAACAAAAAAAGCATATTCTGTTTTTTTAGTCAACCTATTTACAATATGCTTTTTGACCTATTTAATTTGATATAAAAAACGTGTCATCCATTAACCAGCTCGGTGCAGGTCGTGTTATATCGGGATCTTCTACAATAATTATGACGGAAACATGACTACCACAATAATCAAGTCAATTTCCCGAATGACGGAAGTTTATAAAGTAATCTTCATGTCAAACGCATAGAAGCGTTTCAAATCATTCTATAGTTTTTATAGGAAAGAGGACATTTTTTTCAATTTTAATTAAAATACGCCGAAACCCGTTTTAATTTCCGTTCGGGTCAAGAGTTTGTGTGACAGCCAAATTTTAGTTCCAATTTTTGCCATCTCCAGGCCAGCAATCTACATCTATTTTTTACTGTTACTTTAAATACTTTCTAAAAGTAATTTAATTCTTTATCGACTTGGAACAAAATATTCTCGTTAACGTCTCTAAGATTATATCTTTACTGAATTCTTTCGGGATAACCTAACTAGATTAGGTCCGAGGTCTTTCCATTATTAGGTCAACGGACCTTATTAAGCGTATGACGCAGATTTATGATGAGATTATGATGCAAAACAGTTTATCTTAAAAATATTTGAAAACGAATGAAATAACACGTTTAATAAAAAAACAGGTGTTATATAAATCTAAAGAACATTGCTGTGTTAAACAACGGCTGAAAGGCCAATGTAGCGTCGCATAGTCAAAAAATAAAGGTTCCTTCAAAGTAGTCAATCTAAATTCTCTGGTTGGCATACTTTGCATTATAGAATGTGGGATAGTTACATAACAAAAACAGAAGATATTTGCATTATTTTTGGAAACGAGTGCACAGTGTGGAAAATATGTTTAAAGAATTAGACGGTGGTAGAACTTTATGTGGTTCGAGTCCGGCTACACTACCGTCACACCTATATTTGCCACTTATTTTATAAAACACCTATATTATATAAACAACAGTTTTAAGCACTGTTCTGCATTTGAAGGGTGTAGTTAAAGGGACATACGTACCCAATGGGTTCCAACATACTTGTAAACCTGCCAAGCAACGCATTTATGGCCGACCGCAGGCAGGACTAATCTTACCTGGAGTCGATAACAAGTGTCAGCCATTTGTGGCTTCATTAAATTACAAGGCGGTGAGATATCTATACTTTTCTATGCTAACAGGTATTCTCACAAGAAAGGTAATCTTTCTCACTCAATTTAATCGCAAGCAATTCACGAGCGTAGGCGCCATGTAAATCCGCCCTGTCAATGCGGTCAGAATATCTCATGTATATTAAGCTGGAATAAATTTACCTACATAGTGACGTTACCTTGTGAAGCTCATTCCAGGGCGTCCCCAGGGCGCGACCGCAAGTCCGGCTTTGTTAGGCGCGTCCTACGGGAGCGCCGTGTAAAGATTTGTAAGCCATCAGGGCAAAGCCCGGTAAATTGTAACGTTTACGGCCAATCTTATCTTGGTTTTATGATCCGGTAGGTTAGGTTAGTATGTTATGAATGATAAACTTTATCACTGGACTAGTGCGGGCTGTGGCCACAAGAATTTTCAAGCGTTAGACGTTCGCGTTAAACGGAAAATAATCAATATGTCTTGCCATGAATATCCAGAATGTTTTTTGTCAACTTTGATTTTATTTTAAAATGTTTTTCCAAAAATATATTTAATACAAAAATACTTACAACTAAAATATATATCTATCTAATGCATTCTATTGAGCTAAAAAGTTAACAGCATTTATTCGACAGACTTCGATTTTAAATGAAACGAAACTCAAATTTGATTTACCCAATTTGATTACACTTAATCACGGAGTCTAAGCAACAATATTCTCGACAGTGGAGTAGTAATAGATTTAGTTTACGACCTTCCATTCCATTTGTCTAAATCGTCGGCAGCGAAAGCTTTACATTTTTTGTGAGTTCTTAGGGCGTTGACAGACATACTACTTTCAGCAACGGTAATCAATGATTTACTTGCTCTTACGAAGCTAGAAGTAACAATCAAGTGTTATACACCGAAAACGGTTAAACATCCGTTGCATCCATTTTTGTCGCTCAAAGCAGTAATTGAACGCGAAAACAAAACGCATCATTAAGACCATCGATAAAATCGCGTTTTCAATAACGTAACAAAACACAAATATCCTTATCCGAGGCATTCCATTGTATTCCTCAGGGGCAGCAACCGCGACCTAATCTAATCTGGATTTGATTACAGATGTTGATGGACGGTAGTAGTCACTTCATGTGGACTACATGCCTGTGTGCTATGCCTATATTATAAATCACTCCTATATTATAAAGTACTCACGATGCAGCAATTCAACGCAAAAAACACAATACAGCATTCATGCAGTCGATACGCGTTTTAGATACAACTAAATGCAGCAAGTTGCCAAAACGCGCAGCTTCGATGCAATCGCCAAAACGCGAATCGCCAAAGCTGAAAGTAGCACGTCTGCTAGAATCGTAAACATCGGTACTCAGGCGACTGGAGCAAAGGATTTTGAAATGGAACTTAAAGCCACATTACGGTTGAAGGGTCGCGTAACAAATTCTGAGAAATGGACCTCGCCTGAAAGCGCCCGTACATTGAATGGAGTGCCTGACCTTGCTTCTGGCGTTTATGGACCATATTTTTTTTAACTCTTATGGCGTTTTATGTTATGTAAGTAAGCGAATGGGGTTTCAGCCCACCTGGTCAAATGATCACTGTGTTCACTGTAGTTGCTTCTGTGCAGTTGGCCTATGGAATAGAAGTTCTATCTAAAATTGATCGTAGGTGCGTACTACTCATGAGAACTGAGATGGAACGCCTCGTAAAGATCTTATCTAGTCGATCACAGATAATGTTATGCCTGAGGACTTAGTAAGAACTCCCTTTACTCTTCCTTTGAGAACAGAACACAGCAGTTTATATTGTGTAAAATATATTTTTCTATATTGTATTGAAGCGAATATAAGAATAAACTATATGCCACCAAAAATGATCAAAAAAACTCTAATAACTTAAATATTGAATTCAATTTAGGTATTTAAATTCAGTCAATTCAATTAATTCCAGTGATTGAGCCTGTATTTTGATGTGAAGCAGTTTTAAATTTCGGTGGAAGGATGTGGATGCCCATTTCCCATTGACGTATATGTATATGATTTATATATATTTTATGTACTTTTTATATACTTCCATTAGAGTAGCAACTTAGTCCTCATGAGCGGCAGCGCATCTGTGATCGGATTTAGGAAGGACCTGCTCCACGTGGAGTTAGTTAAAGCTTATGTCCAGGGACAGCAGTGATCACTTATTGAGATGGACTGTAGGCTAGTCTGCTACTCCAATCTTATAAAGAAAATATATTACTTAACTTGTCTCAAACTACATACTTCAACTACAGTATTACATCGAATGCTTTAAAGCTGTATCTTAGTATACTGTATAATCTAGATACAGATATAATTATAAAATTGGTCTTTGTTTTGCCCTGAAATGTTATTATGAACATACGAAACCTCTGATAATAAATATTTCACTTACATAAAGCTTTAAATTTAAAACTTTACAGAAAATACGAAAGTGAAACAAAGATAATTCGAAAAGTTGAAAGGAAACAGGAACATGGAAGTACTCTTTTGTTTCTTTCTTACATTGTGTTCCGCCGCAGAGCCTCCAACGTGTCCGTAATGAATGCTTTGACTGCTGTAAGAATTGTCAATTTATTTCCCTTTGCTATTGTTACTACGGAGTATCTAGGAATTTTTATGTTACTGTACTGTTTCACGAACACTATATGGGTTTTCGGTGAGGTAAGAGTATGAGGCGATGGGTAGACAAAGTATGAGGTAGAGTGGTTTAAAGGAATTTAGTTCCAAGAACAACTCTGATATATTTTACTTTAAAATTTTATCAATAGTACTGTTTATGATAATTTTTTAAGTAGTTTTATGCTTACATAAAGTGTTCTTTATCACTTTATTTTATATACTCGGAATTTGAAATAGGTGCCACGCCACTACTCTTTAGAGAAACGGTCCAAAAAATTACTAGTTGGCGACAAAAACTTACAGGTATAAATGATAACCAATTAATATGCAAAATAAGCATATAAAACTGATACTTGTACATATTTTGCATATAACCGACACTATGTACTACTTGACACTGAAAACAGCTGATCCTTTAGCTTAAACGCTCACAAAAAACCTTACGTAACACCACCCTAATCGTTTAACCGTAACATTATGTCATTTTTGATATAACGCGCCCTGTAACCTCGGCCTTCGTCGAGGGCCCTTTTAGTGTGAAAACTGGGAACCACGTAATTCCTCCATTCCTTACCGAAGTGTTCCTGCTCTTGCATGGGCGTCACGTGCGCTGATAGGATTATAATGAATAATAATCTGCATTACGCCGCTTTCACGTTTTTTGCGGTCGCTGCGATATGCGAGGACCTTATCTACGTTTTATTCGCAGGATTATGATTAACGGCTGACTTACGCCTAGATCGTACGTCAAGCTGAAATCTCTTAAAGCGAATCGTGAAAGGCATAGCTGTGTTATTACGACTTTATTATTAAAGTGTTGAATTTATTTAAATAAGTAATAAAATCCAAAAGAAATAAGGGTGTATGATACCATTGGAAACATGGTGGTAGAACCCTTTGTGGTTCGACTCCGGCGGCACCACCGCCACACCTATTTCTACCTAATAACAGCAGTGTTAGGCGCTGCTGTGTTCCGGTTTGAAGGGTGTGGTAAGGGAGGCAGATTTTTCCGAGGCGTTCCTGCTTAGTCCTCAGGGGTAGCGGCGCATCTGTGGCCGACCTCAGGTAGGAATATCTAATCCTATCTGGGATTGGTTGCAGATGTCCATGGGCGGCAGGAGCCACTTACCATCAGGTGGACTGCATGCTCGTCTGCTAGTTCTATATTATAACAAAAAAAAATAATAAAAAAAAATTAAAAAGAAAGTGATTAACATTAGTCCTGTAATATTTTAATGTTTAAAATATTTTTTACTAGCTAACCCGGCAAACGTTGTGTTGCCATATAAATAAAAAAATGTTAAGGTAAGTAAGGTAATAAGGTATGAAAAATAGATAGTAGCCGATTCTCAGACCTACTGAATATGCATATAAAATTTGGTGAAAATCGATAAAGCCGTTTCGGAGGAGTACGGTTAGTAACATTGTGACACGAGAATTTTATATATAAGATAATACCTACGTAACATTTTCGATATACTTAATACGAGTAGAAGTAAAAACCAAGTCAGTATTCTACCTGAAATTTAGTGGATACTGAATCCCATTGATAACAATTATATACCTTAGGCAGAACAGAATTTCTACCTTAAGGTACCTTCGTACCTTAATGCTTTGATTAATTATTTTTAAGACAAAGTTGACATTACCACTATGCCACACCTATCAAGGCAGCAAAAATAAATGCTGTTACAGCCAAACCATAAATACTCAACCAATTTTGATTCTCAGTTCTTCCTATTCGCCACAATAATTCGCAACAATCTATCCCGCCATCAGTTGCATTCAACTCGCGAATAAATCTGTTTTTGCGATGCATCGCGCAGTACGAGCGCGGCTGTCAGCGGAACACGCCACGTTTTATTAGACGCCGGCACGCATAGCCATGCTCGTTTTATTTATTCGCCAACTGGGTAGGGCCTATGAAATGTGTACGAGTGAAAGATATGATCATAGTCTTTTAGGAGTTTCTGGATTTACGCAAAGACCGAGAACAGAAACCTAAATTTATGTAGATTAGTGTCTGGGTAGAAATCTAATCTTAAACTCTTTGCCTATCAGACCGATATAGTGATTATTCTGGTTGATGTTACTATTTTTCCCTGTGTTGTGTTTTGTAGATGGTTTGGACAAACACAAAGATAAGCATAACAACAAAATTATACAGCACTCATTTCAAACACTTTCGAACAACTACAACAGGAAACTTTACTTCCTGTTGTTGTTATGACTAGTTGTCGAAATTAAAGAAATTAAGATTATATTAAAATATTAGAACGTTTTCAAGTATCTAGAGATGCACTTGCTGAACAGACAAACAGTTTGAATACCAGTGAAACTATAAAACATTTAGCATCTAACATCAGTAGAACTATTGATTCAAGCGAGCAAGCATTACAAAATCCTTCTAGCACACGTTCACTTGACGCCATTCGATATATAAAAGTACCTGAGCCATCAATCTGTCTCGACGTATGTCCGGCTTCGTTTGTTTGTTCCGTCTTGCGTGCTCGCCATCCATCTCCGTCGATGTGTCGCCGCTGTCCATCTGGACAGTCTGTAGTGCTCAAGGTATCGCACTTTTAATGTAAGTTTCTTTAAAAAGAAATTCGATAAAAGAGGTTTATTTTATTGACGTGCAAGACAGTCAAAGTTTAATTTTAAATTTAAAGTTTAACTATTGTCGTTCGCTTAAAAACGTAGTTATCGTATCACATTGACTACATTGACATGTTATTTATTATTTAGTAGTCACTGATTTAATACTCATGAACTGTTTTACTTAGTTCCTAAATCATTAGTGCTGTTGATATTTCACGTCGTGTATTTTACAAATAAATAATCAAATAAGAATATTTTCATAAATTATGTCAAATAATCGCCAACATGTCTAGTAAGCATGTAGTACTATCAAGTAAATAATTAATATATAATATATAATTATATAATTAATAACTCAAGTGAGAATGGCCACAAATATTTTTCTTACGGATTTTATACCGCAAGTAAAGTATAATTCAACTCCAATACACTATTAAAATAAAATAAACAAATAGAATACATTGTATACCTACTCCACGCAAACATCCACCCTACGTAAACTTGGAAAATACGCTCACATATAACTTTTGGAGTACTCCAGTAAATGCAGATAGTGCGGACTTATTCGAATTTTCTTATCCAGCGCACGCAAAGTTTAACGCTTCGGAGAGACCGGGAAATGGGTAAAGAGATGTCCTTGGATGGAATGTGGAGGGAAGAGCAACATTTTAATACAAGCACTCGCAGTTTATTTGCTCTCAGAAGCTTTTGTTGCATTAAGTGCAGATTGCGAAGAACAAAGGGAAATAGTTGTAAAGATACTCCATATCACACAGGTCTCAATGTTGTTTAATTGTAAGTGGCTGCTGTTATATGACATGGCTTTACATAGAATTCACTCTTTTCCTTTGCATGGATGTCGACTGAGGCAACTAAATAGGATTTAATTCAAGAGATGGAAGAAACGTCGTATAGCAAAGTATTTATTTTATTGCCGTCATCGACAGGTACAGTCAAACGCGACGAATTTGGAAAAACCAATCTATTTTGGGGATTATATCTAGCCATAGATTTCTAAAAGCTAATAGATGGATGGATTATTGTTGGATACATATGGATGTGCAATTGTGCAATACAAGAATTTCGAGTATGGTAAGACTGATGATTTTAAAAACAATAATGGATTTGGATTCCTTCCCTTAATCTATAATTATGTGGTAAAGAGAAATTTATAAATGAAGTAGCAGGAATTTAAAAAAAAAATAACAGTAGGTAAACGTAATTAATTGAACTAGACCTTTGTATAGTATGGTCGGTCTTGTAATAGCTATTTGAATTATTAATTAAAAACATAATTAATTATAAATGACGTTAAAATGTTTTTTCTGGCAAACTTCTTCGGTAGTTTAATTAGGTTTTACCTGTTGTATATATTTTTTTGAAATAGTACCTTTCGCGCTTCTTGATTCATGCAAAATCCCATCATATATATTCAAGTAACTTGTACAGGAACGTGGCTCTCTGAATAAGTTCACGAAGAAATCTAGGGAATACTTTTTCGAAAAACGACCTTAATGAACTAAACCGCCTGAATTTAAAACCCACTAAAGTCTGGTCTGCGAAATTGTGTTTTAAATTTTCAAGCTTAATATTCGCATAAATGTAGATTATGTTAAGGAATTCATAGCCGAGTGCGCTTATGCAAATGTGACAAGATTAGAGGGTCAGCCACACAAGGCTGCGGCGGGAGACGAGGCAACTGCAAATAGCACTTGCAAATATCTAGACGTTATAGACGATTCTCCTGAACCTAAAGAAGACAAGGTTAGAGAGGTCAAGGTCACGTTTGAAGTTAATGACGGTTTCAACGCAAGTCTTGAATGCAATACAAATTATTTTTACGTTTATCTGACACAAAAGCAAGACGGATAGCGGTGATTTTTAAATAAATCGTTACTTTGGCATTTCTAACCAAGATTTTTGGCACACGATTTTTAAATTTTTAGGATCGTGTAAATTTTCCACTGGAAGTCTGCATAGCTGGCAATACGACGTTGGGAAAGAAAATATTTTCGATATCCGAAAGAAACACTTAAACAGTTTATTTAAAGGATATTATTGAACAAAATGGTTCCATATCTAGAATAGGGGACATTGACACGTAAACTACTAAGCACTGAACAGGTTATTTCACCAAGATATAAAATTAAACATTTCATAAATGAAAATAAACAAACCACCTTCAACCAGACACACTCAAAATGTTTGAAATTTATAACTGTCATTATCCTGGTTTCAAGGACTTGAGATTTCCTGCGGTCTACTCGTGCCGCCTCGGCTGCAGCGTAAAAGCCATTCCCACACTTCTTTGTTTAAGTGTTGTGAACTCGGCAAGCACTTTGAACGAGCGAGGCTTTATTTTCCCAAGTAATTCCAGTCTTGATTAAAATATTTTATGAGTACACGGCTCGTCACCGCTTCGCAGCCTTTTGTTCTTCCAAATTCAACATTTAGATAAATTGAGGCCTGTATTTACGTGGCGCAGAGTTGAGTCGTTATAAATAAATGGATGCCAGGTGCTTAGAAAGTACAATAGACCTAATAATGCCTAAGTGTCTTTCTTCTATCAGCTGTCTGCAATTTGTACAAATGTTTTCTCTGGTTTTGTTAGTTGTTATTTTTGCAAGGTATTTCTTTAATTACCAACTTGATATTTAATTTCAAATACTCGTAAATAAATGCTTAGAAATAATACTTATTGTGCGTTGGAATATTTAAATGCCTAATTAAAATTCGTTTGATTAAAAAGTCGAAAAGAAAATGTTTATTTTCGCCCGTAGATCAAATTAACTTTGATCGTATTTAATTTGAACTATTCAAATATTTGTTGAAAAATTATTCACTTCCAAAAACTGTACGCAGTCGTAAATTTTTATTCGTAAAAATTGAATCACGTTTCGCGTCAACAAGCAAAGCCTGCGCCCACAATTCAGTTAAGTCAGTGGACTGATGTACAGTCGCAATAAACACAATATATAGCAGCGCCGATTGGCAGTGGTGAGGTGGCACGAATCACCCGCACTTCCCTGATCGATGTTTGGGAGTACGCTTCTACAGCATTAAACAACTGTAAACTCATTAATGACATTTTAATGTTATTGTATTAAATTACAATGAGACTTGCATCTTCTCAAGCCTTGTAATCTCATTTTGCGATGGTGGTGGTAGTTGGTGGTAAATAAATGCCGATTAACTGACGTGTGAGGCGATCATATTAGTTCTCAAGAGAGGCATAACTTGACGTTGACTTCAGAATAGCGCCTTTTTATATAAAATTGATTAAAAATATCAATTTACCATTAAGTAAGTAAAATTGTACGATTGTTTATTACATTAAGCTGATAAAATGTGTAGAGATACTTATCTTGTCACTTATCTTGCTTAATAAGGCATCCTACTTAGCCTGAAGTGGTTACGCATCGGGATCGACTTTAAATTATTATATTCGTTAGGGTTGTTTTTTGTATCAGTTAGATATAGTATATATTCAACGGTAATCACCTAACTTTAGAAATATTCTTAATTACAACTTTTTCATAAAAAGTCATAAACATTAACCTGTAAAGTTACGTCAAAATAACAATTTGTACCTCTATTCAAATGTTATTCTCATGAGATACATTAGATTGTTTGTTTATTCCACTGTCCGCCACTAGCGACCCTTGGCACGACTAATGTTATGTTAGAGCCCTGCTAGGCCAACCCCAAAACAAACTAATTACTCGGTAAAGAGACTGCCTAATTAATTAAAGGCCAACTTGTCGCCCGCGGATCTACCCGCATGTCAAGTTGGACGCCAACAGCCAACCTCGTGTGTTTACATGCGACCACATCTACTATTGCATGGACTTTGTAACAATGTATTCTCATGTGTGGAGTTTATCAATCCGTATTCAGTGTAGGAAGTATATCCTAAAACATTTTCATTCGGAGAGGAGGTCTATATCCAGTGGGTATAATATTGCAGCTCAACTGCTAATACCTAAATTTGTGTGTTTGTTTCGATTGTGTACCAAGTTCTTCCCATACATACATACTTATACATGTTACATCTATTAGCAATTTCATATAGAACATATTCTACGTTTCCGATCGTGATATACATTGCAACTCTTGCAAATCTAAAATAGTCTTCTTATAAAATGTAAGTCAGTCAGACTTCATACCTGATACGACACTGCTTTACGCTAGAAAAAGATGTAGCAGTGGCACTTCTTCGACCAAACCATACAGAACCAGACTACACAGATGAGATTAAAAGCTTACAATGCTCCACGTATTTCGTAACTACTTGTTCGAAGGTGGTAGAACCCTTCGTGGTTCCACTCCGGCGGCATCATCGCCACACCTATTTAAGCCTCATAATAACAGCGTCAAGCGCTGCTGTGTTCTGATTTGAAGGGTGTAAGGGAGACATACTTTTCGAGGCGTTCCAGCTTAGTCCTCAGGGGTAGTAGCGCATGTTTCGCCGACCTCAGGTAGGAATTTCTAATCCTATCTGGGGTTAATTTCAAATGTCCATGAATGGCAGTAGCCGTCACGTGGACTGAAAAAAAAAAGTTATAACATATTTAAATCTTGGTTAAAATATTAAAAGAAACCGTTTTCTTTCAACGCTGACTAAAGGTTAATAGTAAAGAATTTTATATTTAGTAGCGTGATAAATTAACTGGAATGAAAGTATGTGGCGGTTTTGAAGAATGTCCAAATCGCGTTTTGAAACACCATAAGTGTTAATAGGTTGTATTTAAGTTTCTTGCTTATTTTTAAAATACAAAATTACTACAAACTAATATATAACTACTATAAAACACGTTGAAAGCTTTATGCGGCACTATATTGTTGAGTCATATCTATAAATAGTTTACTTAAAACAAAAAGTAACAAAATTTTAACACGCAGTAAAGATTATAAAATAATGTAAATTACGATATAAATATCGGTATATTTTCTTTTACACATTTTATATAATATATTTCGTTACATGTACTTAGAAGTACATACGAGTAGTTATGCAAGAAAGTTTATGTCGATACCTCAATAAAAAGTAAGTTAGAATTGCCGCTTATTTTTATAATGATAACAATAATAAAACATTCAAAAAGTTATTTAATAAAGGATTGAACTTGACTACATCTGTGGCACAAATTAAAAAAATTAATACAAATATAATGATACAATTTTGCAATATTATGCAACTTTATGTGCATTATATGAAATAACACTATATAATTTATGAAGTACATTACATAACTATGGATAACAATGACGAACAAAATGTAAAACCAAAAGTTATACCTTATTAGCTACTTGTTGCGTATCAGCAGACGAGAGTTAGTTTTAATTAAAACGAATTAAACGTAAAAAAAGAAATAAAAAGTGACATAAAAAAGTCAAAAAGTAACATAAAAAACATTGCTCAATTTATTTTTGCCAGATCAATTAATTCTCGGACAGTCAGCAAAACCAATTAAACATCACTATAATTCGTGTGTACGTTACACGGAAACGTGAAATTTAATTGCACTCGATACACACTCGTTAATTACAGAACCGATAATGTGTTCGTATCGGGACGTTTAATCAACGCGGTAATGAAGGTTTCGCTAATTAAGTTATTGCCTATTAAAATCTGATGAAATTCTGAGCTCCGTAGACCAACTAGATACATAGTTATATGCTAACTTTTCTTATGTGACTAATTTATTGGACATACTGGATATCTATCAATTCTTTGGTAAATATAAAATGTTGTCAATGCTTATATCACAATGGAATTATCAGTGTCGTGGGACACGAACTCACCAAAGAGTTATATAAAATTATTTCGATTTTGTCTGGCCGTGGATCGAATCCAGAAGTCTCCTTTTCCGAACCAATTTGGTAAACGTACGGCATGACATCTATACGATACGTTTGTACTTTGATTAGATTTATTTTGACAAATTTTGAAAAAAATTGAAAAATATTAAATTACAATTATGTAACTGTACAAATTGATTACTATGAAAACTTTCGTTATTATTTATTCCTATAAGGAATTTATGAAATTCCTGGACACGTTGAAATTATTTTTCTCATAAATATTTATTTTATATATGTATTTATATATCTAAGCGACCAAGGCACTCATGACACTAAGTAAGAATTCTCATATCTTAAGCTGTGATTTATTTACTTATTTATTGAGTGAGTACGAATAATAAGAAGGGTTTTAATATATAATTTTTACCTCTATTTGGTCCGGAAGCCTTAAATGATCCATGGTGATTATCCAAAGGTTGGAGATAAACAGAATTTACTATTTTCATAGAATTAGTCTCAATATTTAGCACTTTACACAGAACCTTGAAAACATTGTTAATAACCGGTTTCGAAGGTCAAACTTATTGACTCCAAACTGTTATGTAGAACACAGAAAAGCCGGCAATGTTATCAATATAATATTCACATTAAGTATATTAAATTTCACAAATGAAGTTGGTTGCACGCTGGTAGACCGAGCCGTAACATCAATTCATACGCTCAGTTATAATTAAACGGGATTGGGTAATTAAATAACCGATCTTAATTACTCGCAATTCAGACGGTGTGATAGTCCCCCGACGCTGGGTTTAGGTGGAATACACACGGGGCGATAGTTGGGCGGTTTATAACGGTTCTGAACGGTTTTGTTAAAGTCTTAAAGACAAATATACTTGAATTTAATAATACGAATAAGAATACGTTTTAGACAAAAAAAATAAAGAAAATGTAAAGACAGAGAATGTACAAAAATAAAATTATTGGTGTCTGAATGGCAAAAATCTGGTATCTGGGCAAAGTTGGTAAAAGGAAATGACTTTGTTATTACATATGTTAATAACTTAAAATGACTTTATTAAAGACAGAAAATTGAATTAGGAAAGTATATGTAACATATAATTATTAATATGAAGTATACGCTACGCTTGCAAGCAGCCTATCTTCGTGAGTTTAACACCAGCTGTTTCCGCACTCAACTTGAAACGAGCTTTTGTATCATAACCATAAAGTCCACATTCCCCTAACTTAAGTGCATGCTAAAATAATATCAATATTACTACGGCTTACGCTATAATCGAATAAATATGAACTCTATCAGGAACCGACAAAGTTTATATTTGCATAAAGGAGATGGTGATTAAAGTCGTTTCATACGACACGGAACCGCATCCGAGTCCCATGTGTGTATGCCTTTATTAGTGATCTACATTATTATCATTATTCGCACAGAATATTAAAGCAGAGCTCGTTCTGGTGTGTTATTCACTAATATGATCCTACTTATCGGTATAATCTGTAAATGCTTTGTCTATATTCACCAATTGTGTCTATATTTGCAATGTGGTCGAACTGTATGGTTCGATTCTGGAGGCACCACCGCCACATCTATTTCTGTCTTGCGTTGATACCGTCAGCATCTAGGTACTTATAATATTTATTTGTCCAAACTTAATAATTAAACAAGAATGTGAATGTACCAAATTAAAAACAATTGTCAAAGTTGCAATTGCAATTATTATTTAGTTATAAAACGATTCTATTTACGACACACAGTTGACATGACCACGTCTTCCGCAGTGTGCAGTAAGTAACCGGAAAGAGGTAAAAAGTGATCTAAACGGGTAACATGGGGCAATAAGGTTCCGGCGGTAATGACAAAAAGATAATTTAAGGTAAGGTTGCGGCGATGGCGCGACGGCACGGCAGCTCGCATGTCCCGGCGTCGTGCGGAGTGACGGCGGAACGATTCCGTGATTTTCATACAAACAACCCAAACACGGCAGTGTCTACGTAGATTGAGTGATTTGCTATGTGATTGGGTTTGGTATGGATTGGGAATTAAAGGTGTGTGGTTCAGTTGATCAGTTTTAAAGTGAAGAAATAAATGCAGGCATCACATCACGGCGGACTTAAGCTTTGACGTAAGAAGAAAAGTTTAAGCTTTTCACGAATCTTACGATTAAAGCTAAAGTATAACTAGAACCGATTAAAGCTAGAACATAACTAGACTAGAAACAAAAACAAAAAAGTCGCAGATGCTTAATAAGCCCTGTGGATACTTCTGCAATTTAGACGAATCCAACGACACGTCATTTGTTAAATTATATCAAGCGGTTTGGGCTAAAGAGCGTGCTAAAGAATAAAACATACACATACATACGCTCTCACATTACCCTCCTCAATTGGGTAAAAAAGCAAAGTCAAGTGTACCTCGGCGCTATTGCCGCTATCGCCATTTATAGGACTTACAGAAAAAGAAAATCATGACCAGTTAAAAACGATCAAAATTAGATTTATAAATCTGATTCAGTAAAAATGAAATCATGCATAATCGAATCACTCCGGTTTAAACGAACAATATTTGTGATCCATCAGCTAAATTTTGTATGCACTATAAATTTTTTAGGGAATATTTATCTGGAATATTCAATTTATGCGGCAATATTCGAAAGTGGCACAAAAACTGGCGCTTGATTATTAATTGTTATGAGGAATAGAGGAAATACTTGTTTTATCTGTCACCGTTGTGTATTACAAATATTTTGTCTCACTTTTCAAAAGAGTTCTCGTTCATAATCAGCAAAGTTTGGAAAACGTGGAAATGGCAGAAACATTAAGGCAACCAGGTAAAATTCCAAACTCATTTGGAGTTACTTACAGCGTTCTGGTGACCGCAGTGACCACTTGTCATCAAATGGTCTACGTGCTCATTTTGTAATATTGCAAGATTGCTCATTTGCAAGATTGCAACTGCAAAACGAGCATACAACCCATCTGATGGTAAATGGTTTCTGTCGCACATAAAAATCTGTAACCAAATTCCATGTAGAACACGGGTTGTTTCCAATCACAACTCCTGACGACTAAGATATTCGCCCCATTGTAAGTTAGCCGGCATGCACACCCTTCCACCAAAATTCAAAAACTCTATCACGCTAGAAATAGATGTGACGGCGACTTGCTCGAAAGACATAGTTTCTATCACCTCTTAAATGTCAATAAAATACTTCGATTTCATATAAAATTTCGGAGCATAACTATTTATCCAACCGCGTTAGTATCTAACATTACACTTGTCACACAGACGCCCTGTTGTACATAATATATTCTGTATTGTATTATGTATAGTACCAAGTTCCATTAATTTGTAATCAATTGATATTTCGTGCAGCAGCTGTCATGGTCTCGACCGATGTTTGTTCACGACAAACACAAGCTAGTGTTGTGTATTTTGTATGTTGTTGCATGTAAACTAACTCTAACTTAGCCCTGTATTGGATATGTTTTGTGGAATGAGCAGAAAGTATTATAATAATTAGTGACCAAAGCTATTGTGAAAATATTTTTGACCTTCAAATTAAATGACTTTTTTTATAATATTGGAGTAGCAGACGAGCATGCAGTCCACCTGATGTTATTGCCGCCCATGGACATGTAATCAACCCCAGATAGGATTCGGTGTTCCTACCTGAATTCGACCACAGGTGCGCCGCTACCCCTGAGGACTAAGCTGGAATGCCTCGAAAAAGTATGTCTCCCTTACCACACCCTTCAAACCAGAACACAGCAGCGCTTAATGCGGCCTTTATAAGGCAGAAATAGGTGTGGCGGTGGTGCCGCCGGAGTCGAACCGCAAAGGATTCTACCACCTTCAAAATAATGTTGTTATAAAAATTGTTTTCTTAATAACAACCGAACAGCACAGGGATAACGAAAGCACGTGAGATGGATATTCCAAAGTTCCCAGAGACAGTGTAAAAGCGGTTTTAAAATTCATGTACATTTGTTGGTGTATCGTAAAAACGATTTGGCACTGCACACAGTTAGGATAGCAAAACGAATGACTTGAAAAATGAGGACCTCATTCTGTTTTGTTGTTTTAACAGTATTAAGCAATGTACTTTGATTTTACAGTGCCACGAATATGAATAACACTTATTTAAAGGAGTTTATTTTCCTACAAAAAGATAATGATTATTGTGTTTTTTGTTCGTTTTCGAAAAATATCATTATTTGAGTACTATAAGTTGTATGACTAACCCACTTAAAATTCAGCATTTGGATGTTAAAAATACAATCACAATAATTATGTTTACTAAGAACACACAACTCCCAACAAACAAAAACACAAAAACAAAATAACACCCAATCTTTATAATTATTTTCACGATCGGCGTTGAAATCAAAACAAAAAAGTCCAACATCCAAAATACGTACGTACAACATGTTAAACTTAACTATAACTTAAAATTTAACAACATACTAGCGTGCTCAACACACTTCAGTATTTTCAAAAATTCTTTATCATCATAAAACAAAACAAAGTGGCCGGAGCACGGAATTTCATGAAAATAATGGATTGTGTAATTAAAGGACAGCTACGTTGTTGAAAACAACGGTATCAGATGGACGATAACTGGGGTGGCCATACGTCACGTTTTGAACAGGACTGTCCCGATTCAACTGCTCTGTATGTGTGTCCCGAAGAATAACTCGGGGATGAGAAAGTGTCAGTTTTAGGAAAAATTAAATAATTAAACGGACTTTTTCTGGCGGACAAATTGCAGAGATACATAATTCGAGGACTTTTAAGATCTTCACAGCCATTGTTTTTTTTTGTCGACTAATATGAAAGTGGTAGAACTCTTTGTGGTTCGAGTCTGGTTAAGCGCTGATGTGTTCTGGTTTGAAGGATTAGCGATCCAGCTTTAGCGTTCTAGCTTAGCCCTCAGGGGTAGCATCTGTGGCCCACCTCAGCTAGGAATATATAATTCTATCCGAGGTTGAATACAGATGTTCATGACCGGCAATAGCCACTTACTATTAGATAGCCTGTACGTTCGTCTACTACTTCTAAATTATAAAAAAAAATGTTCCATAGACTTACTGTCGAATTTAACCCAAAATTGCTCACATGTCCCGTGTGAAAGTGTAAAAGTGTCCCGATTTAAACTACAATAAAACTGGTCAGTGTAACGATAACGGGCTGTTTGTGAAACCAAATAGTTATTTGGACTAATACTAATTGGGGTTCGTACTTTGAACAAAGTAAAAAGACCAAGAGTGAGTCGCGTTACGTGGTTCGAATGAATAAATGGTTCTCCGCTGCTCTTTCTCAGTAGTTGTTACTTTGAACACATTTAAGAACTGGACAACAAATATTTGTTAATACTCGTGTTTTAAATTTGTGTTTTTAGAATTTACGAGACCAATCTGTATCTTTGTCATAAATATATTTCTGTTCATTTAGTGAGAGAAAAGAAAAAAGGGGATTTAGTAAGAACAACATCGAAAAGGCCATCGTTCGACACGCTGACCAAGTGAGTATTGGTAAACTTCACTAGCCTTTGAGAATTTTATCGTAAAATCTCAAGCATGTCTCCTCACGTATTCCTTCCTCATAGCGTCAAAAAAAAGGTCGGTTCATGGAAGCTCCAGTTGTGGAAGTTAAAATTAGTATCACACGGTCATCACCGTTTTGTTTGCATTTCGTTACAAAAAAAAACATCTGTTTCTAAATAAAAACAGTAAAACAAAGGAGATGTTTCATTTTCGGCCATCTTATGTACACTATATCTAAAAACACGAATAATTTGTATAATCGAAGAAAAATACACATATATTTTGATAACCTAAAGTATTCCTGTTAAAAAATATTTAAAATAAGCATTCCTCATTGAAATATTAAATATGGCGGAATACTGTCAATGTCAAATTTCAAAACTGTCGATGTCGGTCAGGGAACCTATGTGTACCCCACACATAGGTTACTATACTCTTTGGATGTCGGTAATTCTTTATTTCACTGTTTTTGTCGTAAAGTTATTGTTACCTTAGTACTTTACAACCTGACTTTTGTTTTGGGTATCCCGTCATTATTTCTGAATTAAATTAATTATTTATAATAATTATAACAAAACCACCTTTTAAATAGTATCTGGTTTTATAGATGTAAGATGTAAGTGACATGTCAAATTAAAAAAGAAGAAGTTGTCAATTTGATATGTGTATAAGTGGATATATACATATCATATAATAGTGGAATCCAATGTAAACGTTGAATAAATATGTACTGATGAGAAGATTCCATTTCAATCTTGAATATGTTTTGGCTCTGTGCTGCTTACGATTTTGGACTGATTCTACTTTACTTGTTTACCCAGCTTATGTTTTATGGACTCTTGTGATTTTCATGCGATCGCTGTGGATTGTGTTGACAAGGATTCAATGTCATCAGGTAAAATATACATCAGTTAGTTGTATTAATCGTGAAATAATCGTTAATAATTTTAACCTAGAGAAGCTAATCTTTTTACATTTTTCTTTTTTTAGATAATTACAATGGCAAGACAAGGACATTCTTGGGATGACAAAATAATCAGTTATTATTGCAACTGCATCGCCGGGTAACGAACCGTAATCGTAGGTAGCTGCGCTCACATTATGACCATTGTTTGATGTTTGGGCTGAGCTCGTCACAGGATATTACAGAACCTGCTACATGATTGGATGAAAATGTTGATAAGGGAAGATATTGAAAATGAATAAATAATGTATCTAAGTGAAGAATAAATAAATTATTATCTAAATGTGTACTTAAAGTTGTTTTATTTACACACTAAAATAAATTGGTATAGAAGTACATATTTTGGTATGTTTGTTTTCAGTCAAGATTTATGAAAGTAAATATAATTAATATTTATCAAATATAGGTATTGTTTCTCAATACATACAATACAATATTTATATATCTACGCCCATTCGCGTAAAAAATATATTAAGAAGTATATAATGTACATAGTAAGTTAAAATAGAATGACAGATGACATTATTACGGTAATCACTACCGCCATGATGTTTTTCGACTGTTGTGTTGCAAGTTTAAGTGTAAATTATTGTTTTTTAACAATTAAACGAACATGATTTGCAGAAAATGAACCCCTACGAATTGTTCTTTGGATGTTTTCTCAGTTTTTAGTATAGTGTACAAAAGGTGGCCGGGAGCCCATACATTTTGAAACATCTCCTTTCATTAAAATGTAACATAAATCTTTGAACTTCAAACATGGTAAAATCTTAAATCTTAAAATGTAATAAGGGTTTAAAAACTAGTCTTATGTTCAAGGATCTCCAAAAACCTATCGTGTTCCGTATCTGTATCTTAATTGGTATCGTGCGGCGCGACCATGATGTATTTGACCACCGCTGACCATCTCCTACAAACGACTTCATTTATCGCACCACAAATCTATAAAACATTAACCCCATTTACACGAAAAATATTTTACATCGATCCTTAGGGTAATTGAGAGCGACCATTAAAAACATTGTTTGAAGTTTGAAGCAGTGTTATGTGAAGTTACATTACATTCTTATCAATAATTATATCTTATAAGGCGATGAAAACTAAATTGAGTACAGCTGACTCTACAATTTAATTTTGTTCTCCAACATTTAAATTATTTTTATTCGACGCCTTTAGTAGTAGTTGGTCATTAAAAAAACAATTTATTTTTAAACACATTATATATTTCTTCCAAATAAAAAAACAAACTTTTTGACACCTAATTTAATTTCAAAGTTTGCATCACTATAACCTTATTCTTTATTTATTCGACCTTTTGAATGACCGAGGGTCACTGAAAAATTTATTTTTATACACCTTACGTCATCTAAATATAAAAAATAGCAGTACGCATCGCACAAAAAACGCCTTTTCATATCATTTGCAAAGATAAATGTGTTTTTGCTGCCCCTGGACGAGCTAATTAATACCACAACACACGACGCCCTCTGACGTTGATATGTTTACCTGCTCACCGTAAAAACACCATAATGACACCAGGAAATGAGCATAATTAACTCTTAATCTTTCACATTGTCAATTAAAATGACGACCATTAAGGACAAAGATAAAATACACCGGATATGGGGACGAAAAGTGTTATTTACGAGTTATTAAAATGGTAATAAGTTGTTTCGACATATATGTCAAACTTCAAATAAAGGGTGTTGCTAAAGTATGCCCCAGGTCTAAACTAAAACTTTATTATCAAACATCAAACAAATGAACTGTTATTTGTATGAAATAAATCGATTAATTTCATTGAATGAACAAAGAGTTACAAAACATTTACCGTTTTATTCTATTCAATCTTTATTATTATAATACTTTATTTTATTCAAACAAAAGATTGATTCGATTTAAAAGTATTTAGAAAGAGAGTAGAGTCAGTATGAACCTAGATATGACACGTCATATGTAAGTTCTGTTACAGTGAAAAAAATGCAAATGAGGTGAACATATTAGTCCTCAAAATGGGCAATGCTTCTGGAGTTTGCTACATATGCCCATAGGCGGCTGGAACCATTTTCTTTTAGGTGGACCGCATGATTTCTTACTACTTCAAACTACAAAAAACCCAAAAAACCCAAAAAAAACCAGACAAACAAAACAAAATCCAACCTTCCATTGATCATTGTAAAGTGTATAATGTACAATTATACATTATTCATTTATCCCGCCACAAAGGACCAAAAGCATAAATATCTCTCTAGGACATCGCAATCAAAATTTCATCGTATATCCAGATGTAACGGAGTATATCTAATATATCCGGTTTAGCACACGCGTTATGTGAAATATTAAAACGCTCCACTCGAATAAAGAGTCTGAAACGTGTGTTCGCAAATATTTTATGTTATCACGTGCTAACGTTACTTTTTGGTTAGGGACTTGTCTTATAGGGACCGCGAAAGAGAGACACCACATACCTGTGTATCCACATAAGTCGTAAAGCTGATTTATTTATCGCAATGCAGGCGATCACTTATCCGTTTCGAACACAATATAATTACTCATGGTTACACTATATGCATTATTTAGTTAAATTATTGTACGATTTATGGACATTTATTTTTTAATTGTGGAGTTTTCACCACAATACAAATTTTTGCCTTAGTTTAAACAATAACTTCTTTTTATCATCTTATTTTAGATTATCGTCAAAATTTGTTGTAATGTTTTTAAAATTAAGTTTTTTTTTTCATATTTGCTACCTATACCAATCTATTCGACATCAAAAAACAAATAAATGAGCAATACAACAAAACAAATACAATTCCAGTGATTTAGAAATCGTAGACAGAATTTTGATTTATTTATCTTAATAATGCCAATGTTTCGCCTTTAGTGCGACAACAGTTCGGTTAGAATACCGCGAATATTTGTTACGTCGGTACCGATAACAAGCCAACGCGAGGAATGCTTGGATTCTAACCGAAAAACGGCAAAGCCCGCCTTTTTTCGAAACCCTACGATTGCATTCGTATTTGATTTATTTACTGGAACCCATCCGTTATTGTAAATTTTAGTTTGGATAGCGTTATGTAGCGCTTTAAACAATGACATTTATTTTATAGTGACAATATTTTATCACAATGAAATTGAAGCTTCATTAATGTATTTAATAAATATAATAGAAAACATTATACCTATAGTATAGGGCGTGTTGATGGTAAACTTGAATGTGAAACCAAAAGAAATTTCATGCTATTTATCACAAACCTAATATTGAAGCCGCTACTTAAGAAATCTTTTCTACCCTATCCATGATAGAACTTTTTTCTTACAATTACAATTATAGTATTGAGAACAATAAGATTCTACGTGTGAAGTGTAAAATTTTCCAACACTTTCAACGCTTCAAATTGGTTACTTGCTTCATGTCGTTTGCTCTTAAAACTAAATGTACGCATATTAGCAACTTGAGATCCTCTCGACAAAAGATTTCAAAGTGAAAGGAGTGGGTGATACAAATGATCGCTGGCAGTTCCCGCATTGTCCTGCCTCTGAGGCTATTATCTTGCAAATGGATGCACGAGCCTTGGAACAATGACCTGAAAGTGGATTACAGCATTAAACAGCTGTTTAGGATTCTCGCTTCACGCTCGCGGAAATGTAAATTTTGATGAGTATATTTTATGGAAAACAAGCGGGGAAATAATGCAGCGCTTTTCCTGCTGTGTTCATTCAGTGCTGGATAAGCCTTATATCAAAATGTCCTGACAGTGAATCTGCGTTTAATAATTAAACGTGTTATGTAAGATATAATATGAAATTATTTTAAAAATTATAAGGGCTAAAATGTATTTTGTATAAATATCTGAACTCAAATTGTCATCGTTGTATCCAAATAATTAAATTCCATTCTTCATAATCTTGACATTATCAAAATGTCGAGATGTAGATGATCACATCGTTCATAAGGTAATTGACGGGGTAAAAAGGTGCTCGAATGGAAATCTTTTCGATTCTCGAAACTCGAATCTTAGAAAAATGAATATTGAAACTGCTAGATTCAAACGGTTCAGGACCAGTCGAAATGACGTTATATCATTTTATGACCTTTCAAATAAATAAATAAATAGGTGAAAAAACATATTGAGTAAATTTAGTGCTAGATTCGACGTCCGCTTGTTTCTGGGTCAATAAATCAACAATATCAATTTAGTATACAGCAGGTTACAATTGACACAGTACGCTTCAACACATACTATACTCGTGTGTCATGCTGCGCTGTGCTGCCCACTCGATCGGAACCGCGACAAAGCACCATCATCCGAGGTGTTAAACAAATAGGTCGCTTTACCGAGAAACTTTTACATGAGCGCAGCTGCGGGCTGCCCACTGTCCAACTCTAGTTTTGTGCAACCTATTTGAAATTCGAAATGTCCAACTTGCGGCCCGCTATCCACTGATATTGCGGTGATTATGTTTCTTTATTTAAATTGCGAATGTAAAATAATGGAACGTAAACGTAAAATGTAAATCGGAAAAGGATATTTTTATATTGTTTTTTTGCCAGTTTGTAGTTTTATAGCGCAATGATTCTTGCTGGTTTTTTTGTTGTTTTAACATATATGCACCGTATTTCGTTAATAATTTGTGCCTTGAAAAATATCATGTTCTAAAAATCGGATTTGTGCAAATCGTACTCGCACACAAAAGGTTCGGTGAACATAACGTTTATATGTATCAGATTTAGGAATAGCAGTGAAAAAAGTGAAGAGTCATGGAGAGTCTTTTTACATTTTTAATAGTTGTTGCTCTAGTGGCCAATTAAATACACACTTTGTCAAGTTTGAATATGTATATTTCATATGTATTAATATATATTATGTACAACCCTGAAACAGACAATGGAGCCGACACCCTTTGGATATGAAACCCTAATATCAACTGTTATGAAAAATACAATTTAAATATAACTGCTATACCCATTTTTATTTTAATATTTGAATGTTTATACGTTTAATCTAAAAAAACAGATGAAAGAGTTTTTACAAGATTTTCAAGCTAAGTTAAATGACTTTACAGGGTTTATAGGTTTACTGGTCATTAAAAACGCTGTGTAAAAAGCGTATTATAAAATAAATTATTACCTAAACGATAAAAATGTGCGGTCTGAAATAACTTAAGCACCGCTTGCTCCATTAGAATAATTTGTAAATATTTTTATGGCAAATATTTTTGCTATGAAATTTCGCTCGCAGCTTGTTCTCGATAAACGAAATGCCTTAGGACGCAGTGGCCATTGACTTCTAAAAATAATATTTGATGGAGTCTGCTCGAGTAAAAATATTTTGATTCAATTTGATCTTTTAGAATGTACATAAATATTTAACACTCATATGTAAAGTAGATCGAATTTTAGATGTCAGTAAGGGTTTTGTAAATATTCAATGAAACTATTTTGTTTGCCAAAGATATATTACAATAATTCTCTTGATTCTTTGTATCTCTGCCCAATTACTATGAACGATATTTATCTATTTAGATATTGTACTTTGTTTTGTTGCAATAACTTCGTTCAAACAAAATACGTATATTAATTAAAAATTTTGGAAGTCAAAACCACATAAGGCGTACACCGCTCAAAATTTTGATTCTCTTCAGCTTCCGTCTTTGTTTACATAATTTCCAAAACCTCAACAAAGTCTGCAATAAACTTCTGCGTATATTTTTCCTTAAAGACAGAGCGTGACTTTAATTAACCTTTGTACAGTTGTACTCATAATTATGTCGGTTTATGCTGCTTCTTCTCGAAGTTGTGAATGTCCCGGCTTCCGTGCTGAAGTTCACGATGCCATTAAAAACTTCGCCCAAAACGTTTGCACTTACATACATTTGAACGGTTGTGGAGTAAGACTATTATTCCTTCCTTGTTTGTTCTCTTTTCAATTTCAAATTGTTCTTTTTTCACTTAAAATTTCGTATTAACGTGGGTTGGGAGACAATAGTATTTACAGGCTGAAATTAAATCTGAAAAATACCTCGCCATGCTGTTCTAATGTATTTTTTCATTATTATATTTTTATACTGCTTCTGTATATGTATCGTATTGTTACAAGTTGAAAAAGTTAAAGAGACAAACTTCTTAATTTTCGTCTGAAAAATACGCAATGAAGAGCATACTTATATAGAACTAACTATCGGGTATCATCATCATCAACCCATTATTGTCCCACTGTTGGGCACAGGTTCTCATAATGAGATAAGGCCATAGTCCACCGCGTTGGCCAAGTGACTATTGGTAGACTATACATTTCACATTTTTGTTGTTTTCCTTGATTTTGATGTTTTCCTTCACCGTTTAAGCAAGTTATAATTAATTTCTAATACGCACATAACTTTGAAAAATCAGAGGTGCTCGCCTGGAATTTGAATCTCGGACCCCTCGATCGAGAGGCCGAGTTTCTTAACCACTAGGCTATCACTGCTTTTATGGGGAATGTGGTCCACTTAATGGTAAATGGCCACTGCCATTGACATCTGGATTGTAACAAATTAGTACGTGTTTACGTACTAGGGGTAATTTAAGTTTAGACGGAATTCAGTTGGAATACTACGATCGAACACATAGTCTCCATTATTATACGCTTACAACTAAAATACATCAGCGTTTAATACTGCTGTTATACGGCAGTAATAGATCTTTAGGTAGTCGATCCACAAATTGTTTAACCAATAATACGCTTCATAAATTCATATAATCTTATTACAAAAAACAATCGCTCATAGCTTCTTTGTGAGTTAAATTTAGCACCGTTGGTTAGCTCCGTATTTTTCTAACCCCTAACTGGATCATTCGTTACGTCACTCCCACAAGCCTCTAGTCCTGAGATATTACCTCTCTCTCTTAATAATGTTATTTCCTCTGTAATCCGGGGATGTATTCTAAATAAATCATCCGAATCCACAACATTTCTCTGCTGCACGTTGTTTATTTTTCAATTCCGATATTACAGTCTGAACTGTCTTGTGGCTAGTAACAGTTACCACACGTCTGGTAGTTTGCCGTTAACTGTTTTCTATATAGAAAGATGTAGCTGCTGTGTCCTATTTCGAAGGCGGTAGAAACCTTTGTGGTTTGACTCCGGCGGCACCACCGCCACATCTATTTCTGCCTAATAACAGCAGTGTTGAGCGCTGCTGTGTTCCGTTTTAAAGGGGTAAGGAGACATACTTTTCGGCGGCGCATCTGTGGCTGACCTCAGGTAGGAATATGTAATCCTATCTGGGGTTGATTACAGATGTCCATGAGCGGCAGTAGCCACTTACCATCAGGTGGATTGCATGCTCGTCTGCTACTCCTATATTATACAAAAAAAAATGCTAATGTAGTGTGTAGTTAAGGCGTCTTAGCTACACATTACTAATGGTGTGTAGCTAAGTTTATATAATATGCTATACTATAAGAGCCTACATTCACTACTCTAATTTAAAGGATGTTAGATAGATTCGTATACTCAAAGCTTTTGTCTCAATCCACAAGAGTGGCAACACGTCCCTGATCAGTTTAATCATATTTCATCTCAGATGATTAACGTGTTAATTTATCTCTTCGACGAAAAAACAAATCTATACGTTTTTTTACAAAATAAATAAGGAAACTTCAGCATATCTAAACGCAATAAAAGATTTATTTTCTATTACAAATCTACAGATCCCTCTTTGTGATTTTTTAATTTTGTAGTTTGAGCGTAAGAATTAATCTATAATGAATAATATAATTAAAATATGTTTGCTGAAGGTCTCATCTTAAGATACTAAAGAACTGATAAAGTACTTGACCCTGTAGATGCGTCCCGTTTATCACACAGCTTCCACTCATTATGTTACTTTAATAATATATTTTGTAATTAAATAACCAATACTTGTTACCACTTTCTCAAATCCGATACAGTTTAATTAAAAAGCTTAACCTTTTGATATATACCTATTTGACCTATATTTTCGTAATATACGTAGCTAATGAGCATGCAGTCTCCCTGATAGAAAGTGGCTACTCCAGGCCATGGACTTACATCTGTAAGCAAGCCTAGATAAGAATAGATCCTATCTAAAATCTGTTACAGATGTGTTGCTTCCCTTGAGGCCTAAATTGAAACGCCTCGAAAGAGTACGTCTGTCTCCCTTACCACATAAAATAATAATGATTAAATCGCCACATAATCAAAGCCTCTAACTAGCTATTTTAATTTATAACCTAATTTCCCATCAAAGCCTGTCTAAAATTACTATTTCGTATCAATTGAACTTTAGTGAATTATTTGCGGTTCTGTTAACGCGGCGATAGTTCCGGCTAGCACCCATTATGTGGTTTTATAATTATTTTAAACGCATATTTCATCCACTAAGCGAAACTCATGCTCATAATGGTTTAAACTTCACTGAAGTGGGTGCTTTGTGACATACAATAGTATTTAATGACAATTGTATCATTTCAATGGTATTATATAAACTAGAAGAGGTTATTTATTTTTATACAAGTGCCTATATTGCCTTCGCATTGAACAATTTGTAAAAAAAATGTTTGATACTATTTACTTTTATTTGATATACTATCCGCCCGATTTTAAGTGGTCACTATAGTCCGATTGTTGTATTCTGTCTAGATAACAAAGGGATATGTTGTAGTTTATTTATAGGTACTTTACATAGTTTCTCCTTGTGGACTAGGTTGGAATTTTTTAATTTTATGTCCGTAATGAACACTTTGCGGTTCGATGACGGGGGTACTAGCGCCACAGTGGTTTCTGCTTGATAACAGCAATGATTTGATCTTAAACTCTGTTGTGTTCTGGTAAGAAAGGTGGTACGGGACAAATACTTATGTGAGGCATTTCAACTTAGTCCTGTCCGAGATAGCAACGCATCTCGGTGTTATAGTGTCGGGATTGATTACAGACGTCCATGGGTAACAGCCGCTAACCTACCTCACCATCACATTGAGTGGACTGCATCCTTCATGTTCATTTGCTACTTCTATAATATACAAAGAAAATAAACAAATAAGTATTTAACTCTACCATCGCCCCAGTAATAAAAGTCAATAGCAGAAACAATAAAGTGGTTTACACAGCGAACAATATTTCGACGGTCTTTAATATCAAGCGAACATTGAAAACCTATAACATCATTATCATAAATCAGATTGTTCAGCGAAAACTCGTTACAAAATCGTAAAGCTGACATTAAACTAGATTTAAACCAGTTTCCATGCAAGATACCAAAAAGTTATGGAATATATTGAGGCGTAACATCGTTACCTTTGTGGCGGCCACAATACGCCACGCCACAATGGTCCGTATCTGGGCCCGGCCCGGCCCTTTATGTAAATGCCCTGACGTAAGGTGACATGGTGTGCATTATGAGAAACGGCGGTATTAAAGCAAGTAATAGTGGTAAGTTTATTTTACTAAAATTACTGAGTTTTTAAGATCGAGTATTTAAGGGTTGTTTACATTGTACATCTTACTTAGGGGAGATCCACAAATTACGTGAGATGTTTAAGGGGAGGGGGGGTCGAGTCAAATCTCATCTAATCTTACGTTGGAGAGAGGGGGGGTCTCGGCAAATATCACGCAATTTTTTTTCTTATTGAAACAAAAAAAACTATACTATTTTGACCCATTATCCAGATTCTACATGCTTAAGATTTAAGCATAACTGTAATACGATTAAGATCATTCACTAATTCGTTCAAAAGAAAATAATTCTCCATGGACTGAATTAGAGTAGATATTTTTTTTTTAATCGCATTAGTTACGATTTAAGTATTCTATTGTTAAATTTTTATTACACTTATAACTCAGCAATATTGATTACTAGTCTTAACTAGTCGTAAATAAAAGTACGAAGCATTTTTTTTTCTGTTTACAATAACACTCCAACACGTTTACATATTTAAGAAACGCACATTTTGAAAAATCTCACGTGAGATTGGGGGATGGGGGAGGGGGTTGAATAAAATCTAACGACATCTCACCAGGGGGGGAGGGAGGGACAGAAAATTCAAAAAAACACCTCACGTAATTTGTGGATCTCCCCTTACGTATTTAATGTGTGTGTTTGTTTTGTATGTATTATTACTGTCTGTTTCATGTTGTATATCCTTAAAGATTATTATTTTGTTATGAACTCTAATTTTAAAATGTTTATTTATGAATGTGAGGGATGATTTTTTTAGCTGAATTTATCAAAGACGTCTAGATAAATATAAGAAGATCCAACATACCGTCTTAAACGGCAAAAAGCTTGTGTTAATTTACTATTCCATTCATAAGCAACTTAAAACGAAATGGAGCCCTTCTTGGAATTGCTCTCAAAAGCTCTATTGGTCGTGAAGATTTGAATGCTTATGTGTCAGCGCGGCTGAGCTGTGTTAGCACAGCTGATACAGCGCAGCAAACACTGCCCAGTTCTGCACACAGGGTTCACGGTGCACCGTCTTCACGTCGTCATAAATAAATTTAACACTAAAGTAGGTTTACTCTGTCCAAACAGGCGTGGATTTTGGTCAAATAAAAGGCTTGACATGGGTACTGAAACCAAATTTTGATAATGACCGCACAAAGATACTATCAATCTCAAGTGGTTTTTATCTATCTTAGTTAAATTCTTCTTGCGATCTAGTAGCAGATAAAGAAAAAATAATGTAGCTGACAATTAATTTTATAAGTGCTTCCGTAGTCACAAAGAAATAAAATTGATTGTACTCCATTCAATTCTATTCAGTTTATGTCGTTCAGTTCCATGGTTTTCTATCCTTTCATCAGTCCACCCAATCGAAGGGTATAATTGTATTTCTTAATTGCCATATAAGGAACAATATTTTAGTTATAGGTATTTAGTTATTTTTCTTTGATACCACTCGATCATTGTTTGGTAATTCCGATATATACTTTCTAAATAAGAATTATTGTTTTGTTTCAGGTATGTATTGCTGAATAAATATGTAATCTAAGACGCAGGTAGCAGAATGTAATAGAGACATAGTAAGTCACAATTTTATATATTATGAATACATGCAATTTTAGTAAATTCAAATACGAATTCAAACAAAAGAACACTAACCGAGTCTAATTAAAACAAAAATATAGAAAACATTTTTCAATTTAGCACACGATTGGAAGCATCGAAAGTGTGAATCAAATTCGAAGCGGCTTAAACGAATCAAACAGTTGAAATTCAGTGAGAATTATTTTCATTTGATATTATTCACGTGCGGCGAGTGAGTTGAACTGAAACAACATTGCACTCGAGTGGATGTGTTTTTATTTCGTAACTGTTGAGCCATTTGATTCTTCATTTATCGGTAAATTGTACTAGAGTGTTATGAACTATGAAAGGATATATTGTTCTTGTTATTATTTAATTTAACCTGCCTAGTTCGTTTGGGTCAAATCTTGCAAATGAAGATGAACAATTTTTAATTTGTATGACAATGCATTAGTGACGTGATTCTCGATCAATATGGTGGAAAATGGCGGTCCAGTTGTTTTCTATATACCCCGAGAAAAATACGAAACAATAAAATTAAATGACGTTACTAAATAGCTTGTATTCAAAAACTTTTCAGTTCTGGCTTAGATCCCCGACCAGGCAGATATCTAAATGTTTTCTATTCTGGATGGATGTTTATGTACCTATTCAACTTTGTGTGTGACACCAACGACACAAATAAATCCTCGTTTCGAGTTGTAGAAAACACAGTAAGTCACTTCTGTCCAAACCGACCCCGAAATCCCACAGTAGAGCTATACCGCTTTCGCGTCCAACTTAACCCATCTCATCAACCCTTCCTTACCCGAGGGCGTCGAGTTAGCCCAGATATCTGCGATACAAAGGTCAATTCGATATGCAGAGTGCCAGCAATCTCGCTCGCTGCTCTTGATTCCAAAACGAAATCTTCATCCGATTATAGCCCTTATTGAATTACAGTTTCTGGAATGTAGAGTCGCTTATTGAATTAGTTTTAGTGGTTTGAGCTGTAAGAGAAATGCCTTAAGTTTTCCCTATTACATTTATTTCTGGATGTTATTTCACATAATAAGATATAAGTAAGTAAAGAGAGAAATAAAATTACTAAAGGCAGAATGTCTGTAGAATAACGTAGTAATTGGATTTAATTTATATTGCTCAGTTTCACTTATAATGAAAGTCATTCTTAGTATGAAAATATTTTATAATTTCATTATCTTAGACTGTAATGTAACAAACGAAGGACCAGCTTTGTTAATTAATTTATTTACTAATGGATGGTATTGTTAAGAATGACGTAAATTATTTTCGTTAACACAAGTTAAATTTTAGTTTCAAGATGAGTTGAAGATGAATTAAAATTAAAGTAAATGTATATAATTTTAACGGTTAAGGTAGTGCTATCAAGTGAAAGATACTTTCGCCCTTATTTTAACGGTTAAGGTAGTGCTATCAAGCGAAAGATACTTTCGCCCATAAAATAAAATTACAATATTTTACATTAAAGTCATAGGGTCAACGGACTGTGTTGACCGCGTAATGTTATGTAAACGACACGCTCTTTCATTCCAAATTAATGTAAACAAACCATACAACGTCTATAAAGACACACAAAAACCTTCTTAAACAAAGCAGCTATTTAACCAACACAACAAATACAATGTACACGTACAGACGGTACGATCCGCTGACATTAAATATCAACGAGTTGCCAGCGAAAGTCAGATAGCCATCAAATATTCACGAAGCGAGCGCCGATACATTGGACTTCTTTGACTCCAGGCCTTCGAATGTAGCCCCGACTGGAACCGTCCCAGTCATAAAACGCAAATAGAACTGGAATAAATGATGTTTGCATCAGTGGGGACGAAAGGTCAAGGACATGGAAATAGCAGAATTGAAATAAATGTAGTTGTAAAGAAACATGATTAGATAGTAAGACCTATTCAAGTTTTTGAGTAACTTAGTTGGTAAAAGAAGTATTGTATGAACCGCAAAGATACATTTTGGTCACTTGAAGCTATGTTTAATTTTTAAATGATGAAGTTCTCCGCTCCAGATTATCATGTTATAAAATAATGTGTACTTACAATTAATAATTGATGCACAAATTAACATATTATCGTAATAATAACAAAATTCCAAATGCAATAAAGAACATTCGGGAAAGAAAAACATACAGAGAATGAGGTACGAAACAAAATTAAGAAAAATTAATTAATGGTTATAGGACGTAAAACGATAGTTTTATATTTAGCCAGTTTTAAACAATTTATATTTAAATATAAATTGATGATATTAAATGTTCCATGATGATCCACATCTGCCAATAAATCTTGGTGTTCTCTCCTATGTTCATGTTACTTGGTATTTTTGAATTAGTCAAACTTATTTGTTTACGATTTTCAATAGTATTTTCATGCATTTAAATCAGTTCATAATGTAAGTATGATATTTATGCAACGTCTCTAGAAAGTAATTTAAACCAAAATTGGTAAAAGACAAAGAGTAAAATTGGTACCATTTTGCCATATCTGGTGGCCATAACAGAATATTGAAATATCTATTTTAGATATACAAACATACAAAAAATATAAAATGTCAAATTGAATTTTCTTATTATACCTAATATGTAGAATGCAAAATAAAGACTTTGAAAAAGACTCAATTCGAACCGCAATTTAAAAGATGTTTTCAAATACTTTTCTAAATGTGGCATGAATAATTTTATTATTATTTGAAAATAAATTAAATTTAAATTACTGCTGCTTAAACTTAATTATTTAGTACAAGTACTTTTCAACAATGATCTTATTTTAAAGAACCCAGCGTTACTCGTTGCCTCATCAAAAGTGCCTAAATTATAATATTGTTGCTAAAGTACTCAGACTAAATTATCATCCACAAGCTATGTATTATTAATACTTACCGTTACGTTGTTTACATGTTAGATAATAGGTCATGTCCAATTATTTTAATGAAATAAAAACATTAATATATTCTTGCAATGTGGTTTTATATACACTTGTTTCTGTTATTCAAATTGGTCCAAATATCTGTCCATTCCAAATGAACCGAAATAAAAGAACACGGGTCGCTGCATTCTATTATTTTTAGCCATCAGAAAACTTCCCGTAATCCTTGTAATAAAAGGAACCTTTTAGAAAATCTTATTTAACGTCGAAAACCTCAGGAAAAATCTCATTACACGCGAATGTAATAGACGCAGATTTTCCGTTTGCGTCGCGCGAGCACCCGACGCCAAATGAGATTACTAATGCCTCCAAATACAAAAAGATCACCCATAATTGTTGTGCTATTAAGGTAATTTCATACGTGCTAGGGATGCGACCCTTCATGTATAATTTCATTGTTTTTCGCCATATGTCCTTCTCAATGTACCTTCTCGTATCTCTCCTATAAATAGTTGATGGCGTCTACTTTACCGAAGTGCTTCTACCAAGAATCTCTTTTGATCCGCTGTTTTATTTATAAGTTCCCCAATATCCTGTTGATCGGTTCGGAAGCTGCGCTTTGACTTCTTGTTTCCTGTGTTTATTTACAAAACAGAGCGCGATTGTGGTTTGTCTTTGTTGAAATAACAAGACGATAATATCGTTAAAGCAATATACGTAATATTCTTATTCTTTTCACGTGTGCTTATATTTTCCATCTCATTCTTACTGTATGGGACCTTAAAATTAATAGAAAGTTTATTAAAAAAAAAATTAGCGGCCATTTCAATTAAATTTCAAAATGTTTATATTTTATTAAATAATTTGTATGATATATCGAATAATTCTTACTTCTGTGATAGAAGAGTTATTCGATATTATAAACGGATTAATGATCTAATGACTGGAGACACTTCACTCTTTCGCTGCACTTCTAAATGGCTCTTCAGTTTTCACTAAACTTCTCTCGATCTTGTAACTAGTCGCTGGAACTTGCCTCGTTTGTATTAAAATATCTTCCAGGAATCGGTTCCATCCAATTTGCATCCCAAACGACCCTTGAACGTCATGAAATATTAATCATCTTTGACGAATTATTGTCTTAACCGATTGTCTCCGGGTTTGAGTGGCCCACGATTTATCAATCGTAGGAAATAAGCCGAGATTCATTGTAAGCTATTTTTATTTCAATCAGATCCGTCTTGAATTGGTTTTGAAATTTATTTATGAGCTCTCATTTACAGGTAAATTGAAACATCTTAATAAAAGTGAAGCGTCTCTTTCCTGTAAATGTGCCTGAGAGTCACATTGCGTAATTTTTAATTCAAAAAGTGAAAATATGTATGTTGGAATAAAGGTGGTAGAACCCTATGTGGTTCGACTCCGGCGACACAACCGCTACTTCTATTTCTATCTCATAACAGAAGTGTTATGCGCTGTGTTCTGGTGTGGAAAGGGAGGCATACCTTTCCGAGGCGTTCCAGCTTAGTCCTCAGGGTTAGCGGCGCATTTGCGGCTGACCTCAGGTAGGAATATCCCATCCTATCTGTGGTTGATTACAGATGTCCATGAGCGGCAGTACTTACAATCAGGTGGATTGCGTGCTCGCCTACTATCAACAAAAAATGAAGAAAATATATATGGTTTAACTATTTCTTCGTCTAGATAACCTGTCCATCAGAATAGGTATCTGTTTTAATTCTTCAAGCATAAATATTACGCTCACGTTGTCCTCACATTTCAAAGCTACACATACAGCTGTTCTGCTACAAGACACCGGTCCCAGGTGATTCATGAATTTATATACAAGAGGTCGTTATAAATTACGAAAAAAGTGCCTTCTAAGGCAAATTTCAGTAAATGTAGTTATTGTGAGTCGGCCCGAATTACGTTTTATACAGTGAAATACTTATTCGAGTATATTTTGTGCGAAGAATATTCGTATTCGAAAAAGTATTTTCTACTAGCGCGAGAAAATATTTTATATTAGGAGTACCAGTGATGTTAAGATAATAATTATTTTCTGTATATCTTTAATATTCCATTGTAAACTGGATCTGGTATATAAAATTTTGGCCAAAGTCTTCCACGATGGCCAATTTTTGATTTGATAGACTTTACACTTTCTTCACACATATACTTAGAACCGTCAAGCTTGTTCACAAGTGACAGTTAATTTTTAAACATATAATAAAAAAATAAAAGTGTGTGACTCCGTACCATTAGTGGGTAACAGAATTTGGCCCAATTGAAAATGGTACCTGGAACTGTCATTGCAAACTAATGTAACCTCTACACCACGCAGATCTTTATATGCCACAGATATGCTACACAGGTCTTTATTTTATCGACTTTCTAGTTTAAAAATTGAACTGGCTTTCGATGTAAGCGTTTTCCTCTCAACACAGCGTAGCGTTCATGTCAGGTAATATCCTTGGGACGACGTATCCGGAAACAGGGTAATATTCTTTAGCGATAACTGCAGCGAGCTTACCTCAGTCTACTCTCAACGAAGTATATCGAATACTCGAATACTACTTTATATATATTTTAAAGCTGTAAAATCCCCAATATAAAAATATGCGAAATAAAAAGTTAAAAACTACTCGGAGAATTTTTAAACTAATTGTTTAAGCAAATTACGCATATAAATAAAATTCGATTAAACCATATTTGTTAAAGAAAAACAATTGAAAATCTTTACGAAAAAAAGTAATTTCCTAAAATATTTGAGTTTAAAGAAAACATTGAAACTGGGTCAACGTCGACGGATAATCTCTCAAAAAGATAAATTTCCAAAAATAACTCGTGCCCATACTTATTACACAAGTTACGGGTTCCATATTTCAGTATTTTCAGTTGAAGCGCACTGCCCGAGAGTAATGTGGGCAATAAAACTTGAACAAAGCAAATGAAGACTGGAAAAACCTATAGAGCCCAGCTGTGGGAGAGACGAGTTATATTTACTCACTCAGTAATTGCTGGCAGAGCGACTGGAGTGACTGGACGTCAGCGTTGTAGAACTAAGTATCATACGCATGGTCACATTATTATAATTAAGATATCAAATCTGGAGGCTGGATAAAAAATATATAGTGACTTCATCATCATGTTAGTATATGGATGTAATACGGAAAATACGCAATTTGACAGTTTTATTGTTTGTTTATACATCATCTGTTACTTATTTAATGATTTTAAATATGTAACAGATGATGTATAAACAAACAATAAAAGTCTGTCAAATTATCCCTACATGGCAGATCGTATATGCGTTGTGATTCCTAGAAGACTAAGATGTCTGCCTCATACATATGTACTCGTAAGTGAGGTGGCGTAGCGTTGGTATCCCCGGTAGAACCACATCACTACCTCCATAGTTCTGTCACATTTCATGTACCATTACGTTTTCTACTTCCGACGAGACTTACCACACTTCTCACCACAGCTTCTGTTTCCTACGAAATATAACATCAAAAAATTATTTTACATGAAAGGCTTTAAAAATCGCTGAAAATTTTATTCATCAGCGAAAAATGTTTTACCTTTTGCTTAGCTGGTTGTAAGTAATTAGGTTTTTGTATTCAGATTGAGATGCCGAATTCAAAGGGTTTCTTTGGCGGATTCCAATTAAAATGTCATGAATAAATTAACGTCATGATTGATTCAGATAACTTCCGAAAAGGAGGTATTTATTTTTTAAGAGATATTTTTCGGCAATTTGATATTGGATCTACTGCTTTCTTTCTTGGGCTTAATTTCCGGTTCCTCGAATGTTTTTCTTCGATATCATGTCAATCTTTCTGAATTTCTTTGTTAATGTTTGTTTTCTGATTTGTAAATTACAGCGTTTGCTTTACCGCTATTGATTATTGTACAAGAGAGATAAATAAGTATAATAACTAAATTGTTACTTAGTTATGAAAGGTTTCTTTATTTACCACTTACACGACGATTCTTTGTATTATACACGTCCGAGCGGGTATTGAGCCCAAAACCCTCTGCATTCCAAACAGATTCTGTTCGAAGCGCATTAATTTATATCCTTAAGTGACTTCCAACAACTTATAGTTCGTCAACAGTCTACTGCATTTCTTTAGTTTTGCAAAAATAAAATATTGTTTAAAAACTTTTAGTATCGTTTACATATGTTATTTTTGTCGTTGCAAACAACCAACTAAGCCTTAACACAATGGACGAAGACACAAAATGCTTTGTGGGACGTGAAGGTATTCTTTTGACGGCGTTCTCTGACGGAAATTTCTCTCAACAACAGTTTTCTTATCTTTCATGCTTAAATTAAATTTCGTCGGATATTTAGATGAATTCTGTAACAAATATGTGCATTGTGTACTGTTTCTATCAAAATAAATAAAAAGACATTAACGAAAAAGGTAAAGTTTGAAAGAAAGAAATAATATGGTTTAACAGGAGAGGAACTACCATCACACGTCTATTTAACTTGGATGATAATAATAATAATAATAATAATAATAATAAGCCCCCTAAAACAATACTAACTTCACGTCCGGCATGACCACCGATGCCACGTAGGGGGCGGACGCTGGCAACTGTCTATCAGTTATAACCTACCAGTGACTAACGAAGCTCTAGTTAATGGCGCCCATCTTGCCAATTCAAGCCTGAGGTGAAACAGCATACGCCAAAGGCGGCGTGGCTGATGGCCACGTGGCTGAGGGAAACCTCAGTCGCTAGTATGCGGACTCTGGGTACCAGGGGACCCCCAGTTTCATTTACCCTTGCCACGGTGAACGCAGGGCTCTGCCGTGGTTGACTTCAAGTCCCTAGCTTCTCGTGGGAACCAAATGAGAAGAAGTAAAATAAAACAAAATAAAAACCAAAAAAATGATATCGAAACTACCCAGTCTCCAACTGTTGTAGATATAATAGATACCCCACACTCCTCGTCAAGTAACGAACAATCACAAAATGAAAGATTAGAGTCAATTCATATAAACCCAGTTAGAAGAAGTAGTAGAAGGACCCAAAATAGGTATAGAAGTAGCTCCCCAGCCACATCAGACATAATAGAACCGTATAGCCCGAGCACAGTATCATATACCCCATCATTAGCTTCAATTGACGAGGAGGTCAGAGATTTAGAAACACCCAACTTAGATGTTGCGCGGGAGAGGAACACCCTGTTACCCGCGTCCACTAAGGCTGGGAGACCGAGAGTGCGCATGAGATGGAATGATGATGTAAACTTGTTTATCATGCGCACATATTACTATATCACTAAATTAGAAACAGATAAAACTATATACAGAAAGCGGCTATTTGACAGATTTAAACTTAATTATCCTGACGTAAAAGTTACGGAGCAACGTATTTCCGACCAAATGCGAGCAATTCTTAGAAATAAACTCCTTTCAGATGCGGTAATTAAACAAATAAAGACCGAAGTATCAGAACAATTAAAAAATGAGGCTGAAAGTAGTAATCTCACGACCTGTAATACCTCACAATTTATACAATCGTCCCAAAGTCCATCACATACTGTCCCTCAAACTTCACAATATGCATTAACAACAAACTCAAGACCTACATATAATCCACATGTATCACGATCTCATAGGATTCTACAAGATAACTCAACCCAAACTCATATAACGCCTATAACGAACCCTATTCTACCAGATATAGATCAATCTGAACTCAGTTGTGATCCACCTACTGATACACAGGATCTCTTAGAAAAGCTCCAAACTGCGCTCGTAACTTTTTCAGGCACAGACCCGTTAACACGTCCTAAACTCCCACGCCTAAAAGCAAACAAGAAGCTCTATGCATTAGTAAATACCTTTAACAATAATATTTTACCAATATCCTATTCATTAGACTCTGATCTAACACAAATACACACACTTATTTACTGCAGTGGATTTGTCATCAGTAAAGAGATGGGATACAAGATTGAAACCGAATTTAACTATACACGAAAGAAAAAACAGTGCATCAGAAAGCCTGCATGGGAAATGAGATTAGAAAATGACATTAAGGAACTGAGGGCAAATATAGGTAGATTAACACAGTACATTAAAGGCAATAGATCTAAAAAATTAGTAGAAATAGTAAAAGTAATTTTTGAAAACGCCAAAATACACACAATTCATGAACCAGAAAATACTAGAGGACAGGAATACTTAGACACTCTTAAGCAGAAACTTACTCTCAAATCACACAGACTAGCCAGATACAAGAAAGCACTCCAAAGAAAGACCGATAACAAATTATTTAGCGTAAATGAGAAAGGGTTCTACAGATCTATGAACGAAAGTGATAAAAGCAAGGTGAGCCCATCTGAAATACCGAGTGCCAATGATTTAAGAACATATTGGGCATCAATTTGGGAAAAGCGAACAGACTACAATAGCTCAGCAGGTTGGATAGACGAAGAAACAGAGAAGTGGAATCAAATAGAAGAAATGTCATTTCCAGAAATAACAGAAACGGATATGACTGTAATCATTAAAAAATTAAAAAATTGGAAGGCGACAGGATTAGACGGAGTACATAACTTTTGGCTTAAATACTTCACCTCACTACATGGCATACTTACAAAACTAACTAACGACTTAATTCATAATACTGTACAACTACCACACTTCTTAACTACAGGAATAACGTACATGATACCAAAATCATCAAACACCTCAGATCCGTCTCAATACAGACCTATAACATGTTTACCAACCATCTACAAATTAATAACTTCCTGCATCACAAAGAAAATAGTTCATCACCTGGAAAAACACAATATAATAGCCGAAGAACAGAAAGGATGCCGCCAGAACCACAGAGGATGTAAAGAACAACTTATTATCGATTCCACCATACTTAAACATGCTCACAAAAATAGCAGAAACCTAAACATTACCTATATTGATTATAAAAAAGCATTTGACAGTGTCCCTCATTCTTGGTTAATACGCGTATTGCACATCTATAAAATACACCCCGCAATTATATCCTTCCTGGAGAATGCCATGGCTAATTGGAAGACTACATTAACGTTGACAGCAAGTGTAGAAAGGCTGACAATAGAGAAAATCTGCATTAGAAATGGCATTTTTCAAGGAGACTCCTTAAGCCCTGTTTGGTTCTGTATGGCTCTTAATCCAATCTCACGTCTTCTCTCACAAAATAATTTAGGCTACCGTCTTACACGTGATACTTCAATCTCCCACCTAATGTATATGGACGACATCAAATTGTTTGCCAAAACTGAAAAAGAAATGAAAGAACTGTTAAAGGTAACCACAGAATTCAGCAAAGATATTAGTATGACTTTTGGATTAGACAAATGTAAAACTATGCACATAAAAAAAGGAAAAATTACTGGAGGCAATTATAATATTGATGAAGACATAGTTATCACTGCTATGGATAAAGATGATTTGTATAAATATTTAGGTATCCTACAGGCAAAAGTTATAAATCACACAAAAATTCGGCAAGAACTTGGTTCAGAGTACATTAGGAGGGTGAAACAAGTATGCAAGAGGCAGCTTTACTCACGTAATTTAACAAAAGCGATCAATACATACGCCATTCCAATCCTAACATATTCCTTTGGTATTATTAAATGGACACAGACAGATATTAAGAATTTAGAAATAAAAACGAGAACAGTTCTTACAAAATATAATTACCTGCACCCAAAATCAGCAATAGAACGAATGACATTAAAAAGAGAACAAGGAGGAAGAGGATTTATTGATCTGATAATTCTTTGGCAAAAACAGTTAAAAAATTTAAGAGAGTTCTTTTATAACAAAATGGAAACTAGCGCAATACATTTAGCAACAATAGATACAGATGATAATTATACACCCCTCAACCTGAAACACAGAGAAATCCAATTTAAAACACCTGCTGAACATATAAGACAAAAAGAACAGACATGGAAAAGAAAAGAACTTCACGGAAGACATTTATATGACCTTGAACAACCACACATAGATATTATAGCTTCGAATAAATGGCTCAAACTAGGATACCTATTCCCAGAAACGGAAGGATTTATAATAGCGATACAGGATCAAGTCATAAATACCAGAAATTATAAGAAATACATACTCAAAGAAAACATACAAACTGATACATGCCGGAAATGTCATCGGCAGCCAGAAACTATCCAACACATAACTGGAGCTTGTACATCTCTACTACAGACTGACTACACCCATCGACATAACCAAATAGTACACTTCATACATCAGAAACTGGCCCTTAAATTCAACCTCATTACCGAAAAACCTAAACCCTACTACGAATATATGCCAAAACCTGTACTTGAAAACACAGAAATTAAAATGTACTATGACCGTGCCATCCTCACTGACCGAACTATTCATCATAACCGACCAGATATAACTTTACTGGACAAAAAATCTAAAACTGCCTTTTTAATAGATGTTACAATACCGAACACGCACAATATACAAAAGTCAATTACCGAAAAATTAAGCAAATATATTGAATTAAAAGAAGAACTCCTTCGAATTTGGAATCTACAGACAGTTTACATAGTGCCTCTGGTACTTTCCACTACAGGTGTCATTCCGAAACATTTATTAAATAGTTTAAAAATCCTTAACCTTCCACCTCAAACATATTACACAATGCAAAAAGCCGCCATACTCAACACCTGTCGAATAGTACGCAAGTTCCTAACAAATAATGATAACGAAACGACAGACATGACTGACTTACCCACTTTATAAACCACTCAGATACACTTGGTGAATAACCCGTGTGTCTGAAGGATTAACCCCGTAAAAGGGAGAAGAAAATTAGGAATCAATGAAAATAATAATAATAAATAGACCAGACATCACATTTTTAGACAAGACCAAAAAAACAGTTTTTCTTATAGATATAGCAGTATGTAATAGTCATAACCTACTCACCACACATTCAGAAAAATTAGCTAAGTACGAAGAACTTACGTTAGAGATAAAAAGACAATGGCAGGTAAATACAGTTACAACCATACCAATAGTCATATCTACCACTGGAATTATTCCAAAAACACTACATGTCAGTCTTACCACCCTTGAAATGCCTCCTTCTACATACATACTCCTACAGAAAGCAGCCATACTCAACACATGTCGCATCACCCGCAAATTCCTAAATATTTAAATTCATTTTTTATCCTGTTCCGCTTGGCCCAGGCCCGCGCAGCTGGATTTGTCCACCCCTTGCAAATAGGGAGTATTAAAACCAGATATAAATAATAATAATAATAATACTCTTTATTGTACCATAAAATGAAATAGAACATAAAATGAAAACATACAATTTAGGACGACACAAAAGGCGGTCTTATCGCTAAAACAGCGATTTCTTCCAGACAACCTTAGGGTGAGGAGTTAAAGAAAGTATGAAATACAATAAAAGGTAGGGTGCAAAATTATTAAAATGTTAACTAATAATATGTAAAATGAAGTGTAAGATAAGGGATAGCAGTAGGAGAAGAATAAATAAGTAAAAGGGAAAGAAGCTAATAATTAAATTTAGAAACAAAGTATGATTAATAGCAAGAGCACAACTTTAGAGAAGGAATAAAGTTAGAGTTGAAGGTAGTGAGATTTCAACTTTAGAGAAGGAATAAAGTTAGAGTTGAAGGTAGTGATATTTGACTAGTTTTTTGAAGGAGTATAGGGACTGGGAGTTACGAATAGATACTGGGAGGGAGTTCCAAAGACGGATAGCTGAAACAGTGAAGGATTTTTATAAAAGGAAGTTGAGTGAGAAGGCGTATAGAGAGCAAGATTTTCTGTAGAACGGAGAGATCGGTCATGGGACAAGTGTAGAAACTGGAAGTGTTGTTTGAGGTAGGGAGGCGCAGTTGGATTAAATAGTAAACAATAGAGAAGAAATAGAATGTGAGCATTCCGGCGAAGGCGAATTGGGAGCCACTTGAGTTTAGTGCGATATTCAGAGATATGGTCATATTTTCGTGATCCAAATATGAACCGTATACACAAATTTTGAAGACGCTCAAGCTTATCTAATTGCTCCTCGGTAATGTCAGGATAACACACATCAGCGTAGTCAAGTATAGGTAGAAGTAATGATTGTGCAAGCGCTATTTTAGTGGGAATAGGTAAAACATTACTCAACCTACGAAGAGAGCCCACTGCAGAAAACAGCTTTTTACTAACCTCCGTGATCTGCGGTATCCATGAGAGGTGTTGGTCCATGTATATACCCAGATTTTTCACCGTATTACTGTAAGGAATAATAACGTTATCCAGAGTAATTGGTGGTAACAGGTTCCAGTCGATTCTAGAGGTCAGTCGCCAACTCCCTATAATAATAGTCTGCGATTTGGAGGCATTTAACTTAAGGCCATATGTCTTACTCCAAGTCGAAACATGAGTCAGATCAGTGTTAACAATTTTGATGGCGCAATGCAAGTTGCTCAAATTTGCTTGACTGTAAATTTGAAGATCGTCTGCATAAAGATGGTAGAGAGAAGTGAGGTGGAGACTAATAGAATTTATGAAGATAGCAAACAGAAGTGGAGACAACACGCCACCTTGTGGTACACCGGCAGTAGTACTCGACCAGTTGGAAAATTTGTCATCGATTTGAATACGCTGTCGGCGACCATACAAGTAACTATGAAACCAATCAATCGCCGTCGGAGATATGTAACGAGAACGCAAAACCCCTATGAGGACATCATAATCAACTGCATTAAACGCGTTGCTGAAATCTAACAGCGTTAATACGGTCAGCTGCTGATTATCCATCCCCATGCGAATGTCGTCTGTGATTTTTAGTAACGCAGTAGCCGTACTATGACCAGGACGAAAACCGGATTGTAAAGGATTCAGTAAGGCATGCATGGAAAGAAAGGAGCTAAGCTGTTTATGAATAAGGCGCTCAAGGACTTTAGATAGGAACGGAAGTATGGAAATGGGTCTGAAATCTGCAAAGTTGGAGGGATTGGATGTGTGTGGCTGGACGGGTGCAAATGACGGCTTTCTTACATGTGAGCTGAGCATGTAAGTCCGTGGTGGCTCGGTGGTTTGGTGGTTGGTGTCTCTAAAAATAATTACTGTTATATATGGTTCCAAATCTCTTTGTTCGCTCGAATAGTCAGTAACCATCTAACAATACGGATGAAAAGTCCGCGTGGCAACCAAGTCTACGCAAAAGATGCACAAGTTATCTCCTACCAAGTGGACTGATAATCCAAATAAGATAACTACAGCTGTTGGTTCAGTGAGCACAGGAACAGTTAGATTGGCGCTAATTAGCGTAAACCTGAATTCATCATTGGACTTCAAAGGGCTGGTTCCAAGTCTAAGACATGGACGAGATCTGGATATTGAAACTATATATATGTTACTTATACATTTGTGTAATTTCATATCTCATACATACATTACGTACACATAATGACTACATCATTATCAACCGATTACTATCGCACTGCTGAGTTCGTATCTCTGGTTTGTACCGGTATGTTTATACATATCAAACACGTGCAGAATATTAAGGTGATCTCTTTTATACAGATTTTTTTATGATGTGTAATGTTGAAATTCAGACTATAGTTAATGAAAGTTACAACTTCATAAAGAACACCATAAACTACAAGAAGTTAAAAATAAAGCTAGCACTAAATTAACCGTGAAACCACATCAACAACAGTTCAGTTATTTCAAAGACACGGGTACTGTACTGGCTAAAAAGTACAAGACAGAATGAGAATAAATGTGTAAGATATAATGTTTTAAAAGAAGCTGCAAGAAATGCAGCTTTCCGTTGCGATTATGCAAACGAGGGCTAAGCCTCGCAGCGGCTCGTGACAGCGCTTGAATACTAATTGCACAACTTGTAGCGCAAACAATTACTTATTTCTACCATAGTTTGCTTTTGATGAGAACAGTTGTTTGGAGGAACAAAAACAAATGAACCACATGCCGTCTCTCTCACATACTTTGACTTGCCTTCCTCTTTTTGAGCTGTGCATTATTTTAAGCACTGTCTTCTTAGAAGTACACCAGGTGACCAATATTATATTATTGTACAATTTCTTATTCTGAGTGGGAGGTAGTAGATACTTACTAGATATCCTAAGATGTAGACTCTTAATACTAAGTATTCTTCGCAAAGTTGGACGTAACATAACGAGAATTATTTTAAAATCATCAACAGGAATTTAAATTTTGTTTACTTCAGTGGAATTTTCTTTGCTCTCTAAAAATTGCATAATTTCTTTATGACGATACTCATATTATCGACTTTTAATAAAAATAAAGTAAATCGCCCGATCCTTCTCGAAGTAGCTTTCAATGCGTCTCAGATACTTTGTCATGCAAATCCCGAAGTCGGCTGCAAATTCTATAATGCCGCTTTGCATTACAATCTGAACTGCGAGAAGCATAGATTGCAAATTTTTCCTCTTTGGCATTATTAGGGTGTTGTGAGTCGCTTGCAAATATCGTGACTTATCATTACGTAGATGATGATAAATGATGTTTTCGGAGAATTCAAATATTTTTGTTAATGTAACGCCAAAAGTATAAAAAACAAAGTATGAGATGTCGTGGAGGCTAAAATAGCTACGGATAAATCTGTTAGGGTGGAAAATAGTACTGGTTATATTATCAGAATAGTAAAGATAATTATTATAAATTGGAAATTAAAATAAGCAACTTTGCGCAGAGCAAAATTGGGTCATCTAAATTAATGTTTGTAATAGCTGCATATTCTAAGTTATGATTTTAATAAATAAATAGAAGTCCATTCGACGCTATATTGGGATTTCAATGTGCTAATTGCGTAAAATACAGTAAATAAAAACACTAAAGTAATAAAATCCGCGATTCGTATATCATAGTTTCCCGGGACAATAATGCACAGTGTTTTCATATAGCACACATTGTCTGTACAGACCTCATGTTAACTCACTTTCACCCCGTTCTATGCTTTGTATACACACTTCAAGTTTCAATTAGTGCGCGGTCGGATTGAGCCGCGGCCTACCCAGAAGGTCTCTCGCGAGGGCCCTCGACCTTGCGCATTCGTACCTAATTGTCTTTTCAAATGTGTACTGGATTTATGTACTGGATACTAGGTTAGATACTCGTTATGTTTTGCTTGAAAATTGTTGAGCGAACTGAAACATAACGTATTATACATGGAGGATTTGATAGTAATGATTTTGAAACTTTTTATATTGTTATAGGTAGCCAACAAGCAATGGCTAGACTTTCATCGAGAATATCCATGGGTATTTTATGACTGCAGTATTTCTGTAAATGAAAAAATAGGTTTTATATTAAACTTCTTTTCTAAGTACCACTCACCGATACCAGTTATACTTACAATAATTAATAAATATAATAAACTGTCGGAATATTTCTTTAAAATGAAATGTTTGCTTATTACCTTTTACAAAAGAATGTAAATTTTATAAACATATCTTACGATCCTATCATAGCCGTATTGTATCATAGCAATCGTTTTACCTTTGCTAATTTAAGCATAATATAAACATGAGAAAGTAAAAGAAAATGAGTTCACAATGACAAATAGCTCTTAGTGACTCAGTAGGCACAAAACAAGTTTCGATAAGTTTTCTCAGAGATAAGCATGATCTCTACGAAATTGCTTTCTAGTTTCTTCACTAATTCCATTAGCTAATTATTTTTTGTCTCAATATAAATTTACTACATCTTTCCTAAATATTGTCCAGAACAAATTTCTCATTACCGCATCATTCATCATTATCGTTACTAAGCAGTCATTATTAACATTAGCATGATTATCAGCCATGTATATAAGACTTTGAATGACAATAAATGTAAAGTCCTCCCAGGCCATAGTTACAATTTGCATAAAACCTAGAAATTTAGCCCTAACTTTAATGAAAATCAGCGTCAAACTTATAATTATCTCTCTATATTTGTTATTATTACCTAATGGAAAATTTCGAGTTGGTTCATTCACCTACTCAGAGTGTAATTATAAATACTATATGATCTTCTTTTAGCGTCTGAAGAAATTAGATTTTGTCGTAAGAACTTCCAAAATTCCGCCGAGTTTTGGTTCCATCTTAATTTTTGCACTAGATATTATGCTTCTTAGTTCCTTTACCCTAATGTGGTCTCGTCGTAAATAATTTCCAGCGGGTCGTGTTTCATGCCGGTGCCATTCTCCTCTTTTGTTACGTTGTTTGGGCGCTCGGGTAACCTCGTTCTGCAATTGTATTGCTTTTAGGGCTCCGCGTTCTGCCTAAATTGAAAGTTAAAATTATGTAACAGCTACCGTTTTGGTTGACTATCATTTTCTAAGGTTTCCTTGCATTTATCGACTCGTTTATTTCTTCCACAGTGATTATGTAGTTAGATCTGGAGGCACGGCAGTGCCTCCGCCAAGTCGAGCCTACTATATTTTGCTAAAGCAGTGATATGGAAAACTTATTATATCATTTTAGTGCCCTACAATGGTAAAGAGTTAGGAAAACCAACATGTTGATGATTAGTTTATTGATTGTCAGTTTACTATCAGTCCTGTTACCAGTAGGATTAAGGCAATTTAATTGTCTTTTCCTATCTCAATGTACTTCACCAATTAATATTTATGTTTACATTTACAAAAGTTAAATTCGTATAATACGGAACCGTACAATAATAAGAACTAGGCCTCGTCTTTGCCTAATTTTATTTTCTTATTTTCTCCGGGTTCAAAGAAAAATCCCCAGCCTCTTTCATGGAGTTAGCACCCTTTTATAGTTATACTCGTACAAAGAGTACTTCCCAGAGGTCATTCTTTATGAAGGCTCGCTTTTGCGTCTATTTACAAGTTAGCTCATAAGAATAATTTGAAGATTTTCCTTCCCAACTGTAACTAAATTATTTGGGCGCCCATTTGGAAACTTCATAGACAGAAATGTTTGAAACTTTTGATTGCTCTTCATATTTGAAGTGCTCGGCTTAAATGGCACTGTACTTAACTGCTCCTTTTATCTTTCATCGTTTTATATATTTCTTGTGTACTAATTATTTAATCTGCAATTTGAATTCTTTTTTACTTTGTGACATTTTTAAAAGAGTGTCGATAGTGGCGCGAAGGTGTACTGATTGATATTACGAGTTACTACTTGTATGACAAATATTGTCAATTCCCAGCGAAGAAAACTATTAAAAACTGATTAATGTTTAATTATTCATATATGTAGTATATCGAGCTTTTGAGTTTAGATCAACCCAGAAAAAACATCAAACATCAACCGAAAAGGCCTTTGAAATCTACAGTTTTACGAGTATAACACGAAAAATAGTAAAGAATCACATAAGCCAACTGAAATACGATAAGAAATATTCGTATATCCAAAAAGGGTACTTCAAAACTGCATATAAATACTTGTCTTTTCGCTGGTAGTAAAAGATGAAATAGATGACACTTCGTGAAAAGGATTTGTGAGGGCATGAACTTGTCACATCGCCAACGATAGTAAATGATTTAGATGAGTAATAAAGATAACACGAGTAAATAAATACACACTTTTAATAAAATGAAATCGTCTTCATAACTAAAAATAAAAGCATTTGAGAAAAAAGTATACTTAACAATGACAAGGACTTCATAATTTACACAAAGATAATTTCACAGTAATACCCAGTGCTATAAAATAAACAATTATAATTTTCAATTCTGACAATTCATTCTTATTATTATTATTAGTCGTAAAATACTATATCCTTTTTAACTATAATTCTATGATCTATAAGCTGCTTCTCTCAATTCACTCGTACCAACGGTAACTCGTAGCATGATTGTAGTCAAACAAGTGCTTTCTAAGTGTGAAAGGATAAAACGTTATAACCCTCGAACTGTTTCTTGCGTCATCAATAACATGTAATGGATAATGTTATTTGAATTTGCTGTCGCCGTGTCCAGATTCTTTTTGCTACAAAAGGATAAGTACTTGCCCATTATTTATCACTTCATACTTTGACATTACATTTCTTGTGTTGTGATTTGGAACAAGGCTTGGATATTTTTTGGAAATTAATATCTTATTATTGGTTTAACTTTCAGAATGGAATTTGAGAATCGTATTATAACACTAGTAGCGCACGGCTTCGCCCGCATTTTAATAGAAATAAGATGACATACGTATAACTGAAAATTAATACCTTCATTGGAATGACAGTGGCGTCATCTGTCGAAAATTGGTCGTTCCAACTCAGAAACCTTCGTGGGCTCATGCACAACAACTTACATACAGACAAAAATCATTTATATAAGTAAATTTTCACGATAGTTTTATAGCGAAGAACGTTTGGCCGGACCATAGATTCCTCGAAGCTTAGTTGTCAAATGCACAAAGTATCTTCAATTCCTTTGAGAGCGGAACAGTGCCGTTCGTACCAATTAATAAAAACCATGTTTAGAAGATTCTAGCACCAAGTAAGACTTAGGGTGGAGCTGTAAAAACTCGAATAGACCATTAAAAGTTGCGGAGACGCCGAACGGTTGTCGAGTTAATGAATTTCATTTGCGACCCTCACGTTAAATTGTCCTCTTTGTTATCTGCTTTATATAAGGGTACGTTTTATTGCTTCAGCTATTCGTCTAGCTGTAGTCATTCTTATTACTTCTTGTCTTAATTTCATGACATCTGAAACACGGCTTTAATTTCTGAACCTTTGTGTAACACGATATGATATTACATCGTGAAATGTTTGACACATAATGGAAATTCTTCGTAAATATCTCGTAAATATCTTCGTAAATAATATAATTTCATTAAGACATAATATATGAGACAATTTAGATAAATAGACGATAGCGATATAATATATGGAGAAAAACGAACTCCTGAGAAGTAAGTTCTTGTGTACCTGTCGAAAATACAGGTCGAAAATTCCTTTTTCTAATTGATACAATAGATGTCAAGCCGTCATCAGGTTTTTACGTTTTGACAAATATGACTGCTTTGGTATTTGTTTACGTATGTTTGCCCATACAATTTCCAATCAGCGCCCCTAGCGTATTGTATCAGAACTATAGTGTCACTAACGTACCATTAAATGTCTACATTGACAAAATGGCGCTTTATGTTTTGTCTCTCTTTTTTGCGAACATGTGAGGTAGACAAAAAGACTTGAGCACTTACTTATTGTTACGTTTACTCAGTCTACTAAGCAAACGGAACAAAATAATGGATTGAGTAAACGTAACGTAAAATCGTGGGATGTTTTGAAAATTCATGGTAAGGGTACAGATGAGATGGAACTCTAATTCTATACGAGGAATTGCAGCTAGCTAAATGATCCTGATCTTATTGTTAATGTTAATTTATTTGGTTGTAAAACTCTATAATAATATGCAATAATATATAATATAATATGGATCGTATTGGAATAAGAACTAAATGAATGGTATGTAGTTAGGAACAGAACAGAATATCAAAGTGATAAAAAATAATCTTTACCACCCTCCCTGCTATATACTAGCCAAAAATGTATTTTCCTAATAAAAATAAATCCGCAACTATTTGGCCGGCCCGCTTTGCCGGAGCGTGACATTTACTTAACGGAACCACTTTTTATGGTCTCCATTACCAACGAATGCCTCTATTGGTTGAAGTACATTGAGGAATACTTGCGTCATTAGCGTCATTCACCATTTCAAGGACATCAGCGCATTAGATATTAGCATTATACAAATAATATTTTCTCCTTTACAAAACTATTCTTTTATTTTTTTATTGTGCTTAATATATATCGTGACAAATACCATGCATCTAAGCCTAACATTTATGTAACTGTATTTTGCCGTATTGTAAACACAAAAGTCAAGTCAATCAAATGGTTAATTTTAAATTGGTAACCCCAGTCGAATATACTTTTCAGATACCTGTATATATGGAACAAAAATATATCTAAATTTTTGGAACAGCTTTCAAAAATATAGTCCAGAATTAAACAGCCCTTTTGAAATCAGTGGTGTTACCGATATCTGAATAGCGTAAAAGTCAATAAGAAACAACGATTGTTTAATCAAGTACTATAACACTGAAGCAATGACGTTGAAGTAATCGAATTACAGTAACACCGTCATGAAACTTCAAGACTGTCTGCTACCATCTGTTACAAGTGCTAAAACCCCTATAAAAGATAAAATCACAACAAACAACTTGCCCAACATATACTCCCAGTAATCTTTATTAATGGTCACTTATGTTCAATTAAATTTATTGCCTTTTCGTCCTTTGATGTTCTTTTAATAATTGTTATTGGGATATGAACCATATTGTGTCGATATGTTTTACTTCATTATTAATTTTTATTACTATAAGGTTAAATGTTTCAACTACATATGCATTAACCGATTCGTTGCGGATGGCACGGCTACCGTGCCATGATAATTTCTTTCGTGTGGCGTTAGGCACGAGAACCGTGTCATGTTGAAATTGATGGTAACTCCTTCAAATTAAGTTTTAGGGAGATCTACCCAGAACAAAACTATATTAATTTTTCACGTGAATCAAGCTAGTAGCCTTCGTTTCTGGATATTATACGATTTTAAGAGTCATAGGGGTAATCAACCTTTTTGAAAATTGAAACGTGCAAAGCTAGACGGATCGCAATTTTTTTTATAAATTGTTAAAATTCTGCACTATTTTAAACCACAAACAGTTCACACAAACATGTCATACGTTGAAATATTCCACAAATTGTATTAAATCGCTCCTACCTACAATTCTTAAACGTTATTAATAATGTTCCTATGCTTGATGTATAATTATTTTAAAATCAAAATGTATTTTCCTATGTAAGTGAGTCGTACTCTTTTCGGAAAATAAATATCTTAAACCATAAACAGGATTTATGATCATAAGTTATGGAAAAGTACCACGCTGTTTTAATTTTCGGGTCAATATGGCTTATATGAGTCTTGATGCTACGAAAGAGAATCGCATTTGCCATAAATCGTTTTTTTTTTCGAAAAAGATAAAAGATCACTACCTGCTTTAAACAATGGACGATCCCGGTCGGTGAGGGATGGCTAGTCACGAAACCCTACGAAGTACAATGCACAATATACGATACGCTTTGTGTACATGGTTTATTTTTGCTTATTATTATTACATTACATGACAATATCTAATAACTACTTAATCAAACTTGGTAAATTTTCATTTGCATAGTTTAAAATACTTGAAATTTGTTACGAGAAAAATCAAAACAATTTTTTTAGACCTAAAGGTTTAGCACACCTGTATTAAAAAAGCAACTTACACTCCATTTCCAAAAATACACTTATTTTGCCCCTTTTTAACACTTGAAACAACGCTCCTTGCCGTCCACGTTAGATTTCGAATGTAAACTAAGAGTTTTTAGGCTTAGAATCACGTAAAAATGACTAAAACACTGGTTTCTTTTCCGCATGGCTGAAGACACAGGAGCCGTGTCATTTAATCGTATGGCGCTTGGCACGGCAGCAGTGTCACGGTATTTTTGTTCAACGCCACAGCTAGAAGTTTGAAAATTTGACATCGCAATGAATCGGTTAAGCGGGTTAGATCTATGAAAAACAATAATTTAAGATGAGATTTTTGTGTAAATGGAAAAAAAATCGAAAAACCTAGTGTTAAGTTAAACATTAAGGTGTTGTTGTTACGAGTTTATTCGTTTTAATTAAAAACAATTGACGATTGTAGCCCAACCAATATTGACTGCGCATTGTCACCCATGAACATTTATTACCAACCCACAAAAACAATCATCTCATAAAAGGTTAATCACTGAGGCATCGCTCCTATATGTAGTACCAAGTTGGAATGACTAGTATTAGAAATGAGAATATCTGTCTTACCACACTCTCCATCTTAAGACAGCAACTTGACAATGCTGTTATAAAGCAGACGTAGATACTCGTATAATAACATTGCAGTGGAAACACTACCATCTCAGCTATCAACTCATATCAGCGCTCGCTACAAATCTTCAAACAAGATATTAGTGGGCACTTAGCCCACGCGTGTTCGATGTTCTCGATCAATTTCACCGAGTAAACAATAGGAGCGAGTGACGTCAGCAACGCCGGAAGCTTGTATAAACAGACAGGGGTCGAACACACACATCGCCAACTTTAATTTATAACGGGTAGAGTGTAGTGTTTTCGTACCTCGACGGAACCGAACTAAGATGAAAAGTTAATTGGAATTCTAAATATGAAACTATGTTCTGTTAGTGCAGTAGATAGAAAAAGAATTAAATGTCACGTACGCCGAACGAACTCGACTCGATTTGTCGAGCTGCGTTAGTTTTAACCTTTTTTCAAGTCTCGATCGGCAATCTTTAAAATTTTTATGGTTTATTTCAAAAAGCCGCAATTTAAAACTTCTGTTGAAATATTTTTCAGTTGGACGTTTTAGTTAATTATTATTCAAATCAACCTTGGGGTATACTATAATATTTTGACAGCAAAAAATAGCTCATTTTAAGTTGCTCTTTAAAGCTTCAGAAAAAAATATTTGCTCCTCTAAAAATAAGCAACTCAAATACAATTTAATAAATACTCTATTCATTTTTCGTTTTCCATTTGATTTACTGTTGAGTCTTCTTGCAATTTTGTGACAAAAGTGCTAAGAAATCTGAATGCTTTTAAAATTAATGTGGGGTCGCCATTTCGTTTTCCTTATAGCTTGTAATTTGAAATATATTAAACGTTCCAAATATTTTATTTTCCTCTCAAATTTGCACAGCAATCTATCACAAAAGTGTTGTCAGAGACTTAACCTATGAATAATAAATATAAACCACCAAATGAATGTGTCGGTTTGTCTGTCTTACTTTCGACTAGAATATAACACTTTCTCTATAAGGCTTGCTCTATAAGTATATGTTGTAGTTGTTGAAATGTTTAGTTTAGTATATAGAATGGCCAATGAGTCACCCTTTCTATTCCGATTAATTCCGAACTTGGCTCATACACCGCCGTGTGTCTAGATATACCTCAACCATTTATCACTTACATTATACATATAAATGATGTTTGTCATTATTCATATTTAAAAAAATTACACAAATTTTATTATTTATAATATACTTGATTTGTTAAGTTTCATTAAAACGCAAATGAAACAGACAGTCTAACACAATACACCGGTACAACTTTTAATTTCCATTCACTTCTGATTCGTTTCCCCGTCGCTTGCAAGGTGCCTTATGTTAATAACAGGTACTGAAGCTCTCAAATAAAGCCGAGGCGCGGAAGTCGAAAGACAAAACACGATTATACAGGCCCTCAAATCGAAATTGAATTCTGTTGGGATCGGATACGATCCTTTATCGAGGGCCTATTCAGCCGCATATTGGTTTTTTTCTATCAATGGAAGTTGAGTGTTTACGTGTTGATGAAGCTCGCGGGTGCGGCTTAACTCAGATAAACCCGTGATCGGCGTTACGATTGGAAATATATTTGTTATGTATACGGATAAAGCCACAGCCGATAGCAAAGTTTTACGATTGTAAATGATGCGATTGTAAATTTAAGCAATATTGAGCGCGGTTGGGGGTGTATGAGTGACCGATATTAGCTAAATTATGATTCTATTGAAATTCACGCTGAACTATCGGCTATGGCTTTACGGGAAGTCAACAAAACACATCGACACACTGTACCTACTTTATGTATTTTTTGTGGAAAAACCCACCATGGGTTCCTCTCAGCCGCGGGGGCAGCGGAGACGATATGCCGGACTCTTACCGGCTTAAACCCTACAATGTTCCTGTGTACGCCCTTTGTCGGAACTGCGGGAACGCTATGCATTCGTCCTAGCATTAGTGCATATTTTTAATCGGGTATCATTTTCAAAGCCTGATAAATATCTGTTAACGAAATTAAAAAGTAGCACGTGTGAGTCATCCCCATCTGTATATTTTTCGCTAAGTAATTTCACCACGGCGTCGATGATAGATATTCGTTTTACCATCTGCGGTTAAATCGAATACGTGTTAGAAATGCGGTGGACTCGTTTCTATTTATTTGCGGCCGCGTACGTGGCTTATTTGAGACCATCGTAATTGCGCTAACCGACAGTCGACACTAGTGGTTTAATAAAGCGTGGTTCACTTAGCAATAGTACTCGTAGTATGGTTTATGTTTAACATTGACAAGGAAACGTCCACTTAGGTAAATAAGTTTTGATGAAGAAATAAATGGAAATGTCGTTGCTTTCGTTTCTTTGTTCATTCTTTCGTTTTTCACTCACATTTTATTACAAGTTTTTTATAGTTTGGATACTTTTCAGTAAGTGAAAGCTATCGATTATACTTGATATATTAGGCATTATGTCATGTTTTGTTATAAATTAAGGATGAAACCCGCTTGTAAACAAAGTAATCAATAATATATAATAACAACACAACATAACATAACAATAATAACAATAATATTTTTTTAAATGTGTATAATATTACTCATTTAAAAAATTATTAATTAGCATAAACCAAATATCACATAAACCAGCAAGACAATGCCTTAGAAATCGGATTGCAATCTCCTGTATACAGTTATGTTTATCTAAAGTACTTAGCATTTCGTTAGGGAAATGGCTGAAACGCGGCACGAAATAACGCGGGCGTATTGTCCGCGACGATATAATCAGAAACCGCGAGAAATAAAGCGGATCTGAAAGACCAGCCGCCTTATTAAATGGGGCTTTCTAAAGGCCTGCCCTTGAAGCTGTCAGGGACTTTCTTAAGGCTTACGCGATTATAGAGGCCTGTGGGCTTTATGAAAAAGATTCAATGTTCATTCGGCCGCAGTACAGGTATTTTTGAATCGAGATGTTTTGTATGTACTTTAATTTATAAACAGATGTCTTAATTTTTTTTAATGTTGGTTTAAATCACACCATGATCTTTAAAAATTGTATAAATGCAAGTATTCTACAAAGCAACAACATTGCTACCCAGTTTCTCTAGTTTCAAAGCAAGTAATGTTTGAACTTATTCCGTAGAGACATTAACGTTCCTGACACCTCTAGTGCTGTTCACACGGTTTAGACAAGCAACAAGAGAAGCTAGTATTATGCAGATGTACCCCAAAATGGTTTAAATTCTGTTAAAATCGCTGAAACATATCCACACCACCACTTTTTTTTGGATGACGACCCACATGATCACATGTTGATCTAACGTGTAAAGGTTTGATCCCCAGTCAGACTGACCTTTAAATAATTAATTAGATTTTATAATATTCAGTATTCAAATCAAAGTGTTCATAAACTTATCTTTCTGTGCGTTTGTGGTATGACAACATACCTACAATTGTGAGCTATGAAAGCAGAAAGTGCCTTAAACCTGTACATATAATAAAAACATATTGCAATAATACACTCGTACGTACAATTTTATTTTATTAATAGTATAAATCACACGTATAAGCCCCGGGCAGTTTGTCGACGTAATGTTCAACTTTTGTGCGTTTTACGACCGCCCTAACGGATATCTTGTTCATTCCGTACGCACTTGTCTTACGAAAGATATATATTCGCGATTGTTCGCTAAATATGTTTAAGATGAACCATTTCGTTCTATTGTAGCCGTTTATAAACATACGTGTAAGGCACCGTTTAAATTTTGTTTCCTTTTTGTTAAGAATATAAAACGATTTTTTTCGTTTTTACTCCACTACAGAGCGTAATGTTTTTCGAACGTAATTATGTATATCTCATTCTTTGGCACAACCTACAGCCCGTGACGGATTTCGACGTATGAGACTTTCTAAATTGCGGGAATAATATATACTATATTTTTAAGTAGTTCAGTGGGGATTTTAGTTTTTATAATAATTCGTCTAGTTACGCTTAAAACTAACGGATATTTTTTCTTCCGCTGCGATTTTTGAGCGCGAATCCGCAAGTCGCATAGGAATATAAAAATGTAGGTAAATAACAGTCGCTGTTTTTAAGATGCGATTTATTTCCGTAGCGTGGCGGTTGTCTGCTGTTTCCGCTACTACGGTGTGCTAAGTATACCTATCTCTTACGTAACCGCTGCGGCTACATAATCGCGCAAAACTGCGGTTTTGTGAATTATGAAACAAAACAATTATTTACACTTTTGCAGCGGATGCGGAAAAAATCACAGTCAGACGTCCTTGGTTTTATCTTAAACCGTAGTTCGAGTATATGATTATGTTCTGGGTAAAAAACTTGATGCTGCTATAAATTAAATACGTTACAAATAATGCCCGAATAAATCTTTAGGGAAAGTTGGCTTTAGGTAACCTTAATTGGGGTTAGATATCTGTGGGCTGCTGTAATCATTTAACATTAGGCTTTGTTATATTATCGTCACGTTTTACTGTTTACTGTTTGGTATTTATACGGGATTTTCTTATTATAGGACTCCAATGTTCTTTAGAGCTTGAATACAATTGTTGTTCTATATACTAAATATTACGTGGCAATTAATGTGTTATGTTATTGTCACTTGTAAAAATTAGTAGATTTACACGAAACATCATATTATAACCTATATTATAGTATCATCTTAAGGCTATTCTGGTGTATGAATAATATACAAACAAATATGCACAAAATTTTTAGTAACTATTTTATTTTTCTCTTTTTAGAAAACCCTTGCATTTGATACGCATATACCTAATGTAGATACATAAGAAATAAATAATTGGTCTGTCATATTGGGATGTCAGTCTAAATCCAATATATTAAGGTTAGAATTACGTCACTAATCTAATCATGTATTATCATATATTAACCCAAATTTCAACTGAATCAGTTTGGGTTATATTTACAATTCAGTCGCAAGATTTAACCTTCACATAAATTCAAACTAACAAAGTAAGTTAAATAAAAGCGTATAATAATTATAAGTCAGTATACACAATTTCTGTACATTAATTAAAGCAAGTAAGTATTCTATTTCCATCTCCAGTCCGCTCTGATTCCGCTGTGTCGGTACTAAAATTTTATTGTTAACGAAAGCGCAAAGTGAATTGGGCGCCGCCCGCCCTCACCTGAACCCCGCTTTATAATTAACTTTCGCTATGTTTTATTCACAAGGTCACAGAAGTCAAGGCTTGTGGCATATTTTCAAACTATACTCATTTATCTCGTTTGTATAATTCAAAAGATTGAATCAGTTTATTTGCAAACTTTACCTATCTCTCTTAATAAATCTCTGTTGACAAAATACATTACAGCAAATGTGATATAAATCTAAACTTGGAACTTCTTTTGTCTTTCCCTTCGAGCACAAGTGCCAAGCACTACTGTGTTCTAGTGGAAGTTATAGATAATGGTATGGTGATGAGTAATTAACCCCAAATAATAGAAGATGCATTCCTGAAGGACGGCCACAGGTACGTTGCCACCGCTGGGGACTAAGTTGGAACGCCTCGATTAAGTATGTCCTTACCTTCTTTTTTTGTTTACGAGGGGAAACCTTCAAAAGGTACCCGACGACGTGGGAACGACGCCGGGTTATGTGGGATTTTTACCGCACTAAAACCCTCCGGTGGCTGTGCTCAGCGCTTGGTGGAGAACTCCGGGATCTCCGATGAAACATAACCTGAGTCCTCCGAGCGCGATGCCCCTATCGGGCTCTGCCCTGGGGGAGCAGTTTATGCTCCTTCCGCACACCGCCGTCCTTCCCGGGGTTGCTTGCTGGACGGTTCGAGCTCCCACTCTTGCCGCCGCAACGCCGGAAGCCCCCTTTTAGTCGCCTTAAGCATGTCTTTACCATGATTATTGAGATGGCCCAAGTCAATTAACAGTGGCAATGCATCTATGACACATATTGATAGCTCTCCGTGGACAGCACTGACTCCTTATCTGAAAGTCTATAAGCTCGGCTACTTCTATGATATAATAAGGCTAATTAAGTAGAAGAATCAAAGTTATCTGAACAATACAACAAGTTTATATTGATAGCATTTTTTCAGCCCCATATCGATGTACGCTGCGATAGAAAATACGTAGGTTCAGTTTCCAATACATTGGCAGCGGTCGGTATTTGTCATATAAACGGCCATTACTCGCACTGGCTCACTACATGCCCGACCACACGCGAGTAACTATAAGATGTATAAGAATCTTTCAGAACAATAAAACCAACTAAGTACCACTTGCGCACTGAGCGTTCTGTAATCTATCTCACAATGTTTGTGTCTACAAGAGCTGATTTCTTTACATATAAAAATGATATATATCACTATGAGATTCACGCTTGATCAGTTTTTAACACGCTTTTATTAGCTTCAGACGTATGTATGTTGGTATGTTGGTATGTTGGTATGTTAGTATGTATCGGAATCTTTGAACATGATTTTAACCCCCTTCAAAACGTCGGATTAACTCGAAATTTGGCATACTTATTAAGGACCGATGACAATTCAATATTTTAAACATTAATAGTTTTGTACCATTGTCCTTATCAACATCCTCTGGATTAACGATTTTCGAGGCGAGATTTTTCAAACACCTTCAGCAAAGTTCATCGCAACTTTAGATTGCAAATAATAATTATTGCTATTTAGTTTCAATAGGCGTAACTTTTATATCGTGATTTTTAGTTTAGAAAATAATAATGTTATTTCCCTATAACTCAAATGGTCTGAAACATATCTATAATGCGCTCTTTTAGAATGATTTTTAGGATTCCGTACTCAAAGGTTAAAACGAAACCCTTTGCGGTCTGTTCGTCTGTCGTTGGGCTTTATCTCTTAAATCGTAATAGATAGACACTTGATTTTTTTACAAACGATGAATAATGGTGGTCGCTATAACGAGAAATACTAAAAATTAATAAATAATTATAGTTCAAAAAACTAAAAAACACGCTTTTATGATAAAATCAACTAAAAAGTAGAAAATAATTTTCAATCTAAGAATCAATTAAGGAACAGTAAATAGTATAATTGTGGAAAAAGTGTGGGGTGCTCCATTTATCAGGTTCGAAAAGCACCCCACACTTTTTCCACAATTATACTATTTACTGTTCCTTAATTGATTCTTAGATTGAAAATTATTTTCTACTTTTTAGTTGATTTTATCATAAAAGCGTGTTTTTTAGTTTTTTGAACTATAATTATTATTATTTATTGTGTAGTACTTTAATTACAGTAAATTTCGAATGAGATACGACAATTTATAATATCCGTAACCCTTAAACTATGTAATCCTAACTTTGGATCGCTCTTAAGACATTCCAACAAGTAACCTGTATCCTAGGACTATACTAGAGCAGTACTGTATTAGTACCTTGCTACCCAAATATTATGGATATGTATCTCATATAATTCGGTACGTTGTTAGTTTTTCCTACAGCACGTACCTTATTAGGCTCTGTACTGGCCGTTGGAAAGATGTATGGCTCAATTTACCTGGCACAGACCCTAAAACTGCCGATGGAACGATGGTGAAATGTTATGGTCTTCAAGATCCAATGACCTCGTAACGTCGGCTGCAATTAATATAAAAAGCCTTGCCCCTCTAATGTGGAACGAATTGCCCCAGCCGGCCGCGTGCGCCCTCCCATTACCAACCCTACATCGACAACTACTTCTCTGCTTACACCCCAACCCTTAATACAAGGAAATAAAGGCTGTTCTATACTAAAACGACGTTCTCACTTGTTTGTTTAGTGCACTGTTCGACTTTTCACTCCATTTCGCAAACGTTTTTATTATTGTAATTTGGATTTCGTTTTCCGCTGTTCTGCGAGTCACAGCTATTTGGGCTCCGCTCCGTATACATTAGTTTCCTCGTATGAAACAAATGTGATCCGCTGACATTTTGGCAAAGGACGTTACATATTTTTTTATGGCACACGTTAACACTATCGCTTCCGAATCATTAAGTCTTTTGAAACTAATAAGTAGTTAGCTTTAGTGAAGAATGTAATCATAAAGGGGTTAAGCGACTGAACTATTAAAAATGCGATTAACCTCTCATTTTGAAATCTAGTTCACATTTATATGAATGTCTACCAAAAACTAGTACAAAGCCAAATAGGCACAATTGATATGTAAGTCGATGGCCTAAGAAACTCATTCCGTGAAACATTTCTTTCACTTTATAAAAGAAATGAAACTCATTGTAATATATTTCTTTCTACATATTTCTAAACAGGCACGCACATTATATTAGAAATCATCATGTAGACATTAGGAATTTATATTCGCTTGATGTTATAGAGGTAACTTGATATTACAATTAGTATAATAATGAGTATATTAGGTATTCCCTATTAATATTTATTTCTCTTATCATAATTATGATGTACTAGTCCCAACCAAATAGACATCTTAATAATAAGACTAGATTCATGTTCTGGGATTTCAGTATATACATTTTAGTATGTTTCCATGACACCCACAAATTCTGTACAAAAATGTTTATAGACTTTTTTATCCTTCATTTCTGTCAAAAAATTCGAACTTAAAAAGGTGAACGTCAAATTGCAAAAAAGAAATGTTTGTTACCTGCCATTTCTAAAGACCTTCATTAAAATCAGAAGCAAAGCCATACACGGCGCTTCGTTATGACGTCACGCGACATGGATTCCTACTTATATTGAAATAGCGGCCTTTTTCCCACAAGGAATAAAAATACGAGCGTCTATTCAATCAGCCCGCGTATATTGAGGAGGATCTGTTCCCAAGACACGTTTTATTTCAATATCAACGGCATTAATAACGTAGAGTATTCGATATTATTTGATATGCGTACAATGATAAACGTTCAGGGAATTCTGGAGCGAACCTGTTTTCCTGTTATTACGGAAATGGCGGATCCCTGTCAGCGGCATTCGTAGTGACAGCGCTAAACAAAGCAGCAGTTTTGTCACAGAAATCAGAAATATTGCCGCTTCTAATCACAATATTACGTTAGATGAAATGGATACGTCACATTTCGTCCGTGAATAGTATTTATAACAAACAAATCTAATAACAGATTGGATAGACTAAAACAAAAATGGCTGGCTTAAACGAAAAAGAAAATTGTTATGGTTAATTAATTATTTATTTAGATGACCATGAGCTCTAATTACTTTTACAAGCTTCTATTTACCATCAGGTGTACTGCATGCTCTTGCTCGTTTGCTATTTAATTTTAAAATAATAATAAGCACTTGACTCGAATGATATATGATATGGCACTGTACTTATTTTACCGTGAATTACACTTATATATATTATCATTATTGTGCATATATCGTTTTATTCAAACAGCGTGGTAACAACGGCAATAAGGCTATAGAATAGAGCGAGGCTCGTTCATAACAATTAACTTATGAACGTGACCGAAATAATCCGCCTAACCTCGTTATTGGTAGGATGATAATTATATACCCAGTAAGCAATAAAATTTACTTTCATTGTGACGTTTAATATTATATTCAGAATAAAGCCTAGATAACCTAGTGATATAAAACTAGGACTCCATCGGGGAACCAAATATTTGAAATCCTCCGATTTTAATAATTATGTACGTACGAAAAATTATTTATCGCGTACACTATCCGTGACGGTAAACGTCTTGAGGACACCTATGGGTTAAAAAAGTGAAGTCTCAAAGTGAAGTCTACCAATCCATTCCTTTGGACTATGGCTTAACCCTCTCTAGATCGATACGAACTTTCTCGACCTAAAGAGAAGACCATGGCGTATCCTACACGCCATGGTCACGCTACTAATGAGCAGATGGCAACCGTGGCGAACTATGGACTAAACCTTTTTTCGCTCAGAGAGAACACCCGTGTCCAACAGTAGATGATAACATTGGCGGATATTAACAAAAAAGACAATCAGGAAGTTACGTAGTTTGTTTAAAAAACAACAAAGCAGAACAGTGAAAGAAACTGCCACCAACTCTGCAAACTTGTCAGGCCCATTTCTCCCGTTGAACTTTCACAAGATTCGGTATTCTTTGCTCTGTATCGGATCAACCAGGGGTAATCTGTTGTTCACTTACAAAAAATCTCAACAAAGTCTCTACGACATTTTTACAATCTTATTGGAGCAAGTTTTCTTATCCTGTTTTGTTGTGGAGACGAATTTTGCCCGTACTACAATCCTATGGGATTTTTTGATCACTTCCCATTATCCTGTTCTATCTTTCGTCTATACCAGTTTTTACCAGCATCTTTATATGTATAACATAATATGGTTAGTTTAACTGTTATGGACCTCTTTGTGGTTCAACTCCGGCGGCATAACTGCTATTTCTACCTTATAAAAGCAGTGATAAGCGCTGCTGTGTTTTGGTTTGAAGATGTGGTAAGGAAGACATACTTTTCCGCGGTGTTCCAGCTTAGTCTTCAGGGGTAACGGCGCATCTGTGGCCGACCTCAGGTGGGAAATCAATCCTATCTGGGGTTGATTACAGATATCCATGGGTGGGAGTAGGCACTTCCCATTAAGTGGACAGCATGCTTGTCTGCTACTCCTGTACTATAAAAATGTTTTTGAAAGCTGAATATTAAGTATCATAGAGCCCTCCCGTTAATAGTATTCCAACAAACATTAGTTAAGCTGAGCCATCATCATAACCGTCAACCCATTATTATCCTACTGCTGTAAGACCATTATAGCAAGTGATACTTAATTTTTAATACGCACATTAATTTGAAAACTCTTTGCGAAGCTATTTTGGGTAAGAACCTTAGTCATGCGGTGTCGCCTAATTTTCTGTTATTTTCGATCTGTATAGAGAGAATCACAAATTTTCAAAAACAAAATCGTCCCTTACTCCAAAATAGTTTTTGGATAATTTAAAAGAAGTCATATTCAATACCACTAATTTTATAGGGTTAGTAAAATATAAACGTAGCTTATGTGTGGTGTCTAGTCGCTAGTCCATGTAAATTTAATGGCGGTGGCAAGTCCACGCGACACGACCGTTAATTTCTTACAAGTAGCTGAACTCTGCAAAATATATGTGACTTTAACACGATAATGAAATACGTGTGGATTCAGACCACCTTACAAGTATCCCTTAGAATTGGCAAGGCAATAGTTATAAATGTAAGTGTTTGAGACTAACGCTCATTTTTAATTATCAATCCAAAGTTTTTCTAGAAAAAGAAATGTTTAGATAGATAAGTTAACAGGTTAAGGAGTTGAATATTGTAGATAAAATAAAAAAATAAAGGGCTCACCTAGCTACGCTACTTTCCTAATCTAGATTCCGCAACTAAAAAACAAAAGACGCGGCGCAGCATCAATTCATTCGCTGAAACGCTCATTTTCAAGTTTGGTAAGCAAAATAATTATGTTTAGTAAAAGTGTTGTAGTACATCTGCAAAGATTGTAAATCTAACTTAACAAAACGGCATTGAGAAGTTGGAATGCAGGCAAAGGAGAAGCAAACACCCATTATCGGAGCCGAGGAAATGTTCAGAATAAATGTATCCGCATCTAGCTTAGATGCACCATTACTTGAGAAAATAGCATCCGGATGTACCGAAGCAATTACGGTAAGTAATCGCTTAAAATGTAATTAAAATGCACTTTATGCTTGTACCTCGAAATTTAGGTTTACTACGACAAAGAAAGAATCAACCCTTTGTAATTCGACTCCGGCGGCAACACCACTACACTTATTTCTGCCTCATAACAGCAGTGTTAGGCGCTGCTGTGTTCTGGTTTGAAGAGTGTGGTAAGGGAGACATGCTTTTTCGAGGCGTTTCAGCTTAGTCCTTAGGGGAAGCGGCGCATCTAAGCCTATTTGGTGTTAATTACAGATGTCTATGGGCCACTTACCATCAGGTGGACTGCATGCTTGTCTGCTATTCCCATATTATATGAAAAAAAAGACAAAAAAGTCCTTCGTTATAGCTACAAAATGCTACTCGAGCAATATTTCCATTGGTCCTTTGCAAACTTTACCCAAAGAATTATCGAGGAGGTCAAAGCCCTATTTCCAGCCCAAAGTCCAGTTTCTGAAACCTCTCTTTTGAAAAGGGAATTGAGTTGAACGTGCCTAGAGGGCAGAAAATAAAGAAAACAGATACCTGTACTTTTTGCCCTTAAGAATAGATATTGTCCAACAATAGTATTTGTTGGCTAAATGTTTTTCCGTTACAGGTAATGTCATAGCATATCAAGAACCTATAACTCAATATATTTATATTCTATTTGATTGTATTTATATCCACGGTTGTAAGCAGATAATAATTGTTTCCAGTTCAGTAATATTTCAATAACGTTTTTCGAATATTATATTTCGTCTATTAGGGTATTGACCTATCTTCCAGACGATAATATATAAATAAGGCTTTAATCGGATTGCCGAGAGCTATTATAATAGAATTTCACAATGTTTAACAATAAAGGATGACAGGATAACACTACTAAGTTCACAGCAAATACAATTTCAGATGCAATTCTCTCGAATAACTTTAATTGTCCTGGCAGCCGGCGATAACATTGTCTCACAAAGACCTCACTGGTCCGTAATAACGAGCATCACATTATTCCCCGCATCTCTCATGCAGTCATCAAAGCTTATCGCTTATAATTTGTACCTGTACACCGAGATAGTACGAATTCAATGAATAACAATATGTGGAGATGGGCCTTTTACGGCTCCATCCTTTGTCAGCCCTAAAATACCATCCCATCCAAGCGCTCACATTTATTTAAGACGTACATTTAGTGTTTCGTTTTATTCGTACATAAAGATTAGGCGTAAGAGGTGCGCAGCCATTCCGCGTGCCGCCATAAAACAGCTCTCAATTCGGCAAATGAGCAATGAAACGTGGGCCGCGCTGCGCCAACATTGACGTAACGTTCGGCCAATGTGCCAACACGCGCCAACACGCGCCAACATGCGCACTCCCACGTGACCCGCATGTTAGATCGCTCCGATAATGTCAATACCCCGAAGTAAATTGCGTACTTTTCGACGTACGCAAATCAATATCTCGATGAATTGCTAAACAAATTCGTTACGAGGCACAAGGGGCGGCGGGATACATAATTTGTTTTTATTTAACGAAAAAGGGTCGCGTTCGATCCAAAAATATTTATCACTTTTGAATAAATTGATTTGTTTGGTAACTGATTGAGGGCTTTTCGTTTAATCTACAGAGTGCCTCGACAAAGATTTTGGTTACAAAACATATTTTTCATTGTAGTTATTTTTCCTTTTTCAAATGAATTGAAAATAAAATGGCAAGCGTTAGTATAAATAGAAATATTTCCCCTTTCGAAATTCCTCGCACCCATTGTTTGGACGGAGAACATCGCTATAATTTGTTTCCCTTTAATCCTACGACATCAAACGTGCCACTGAAACAAGATTTCACATGAAACCGTTGCGTAAAGGCGAGTCTTTAAATCAGCACAAGTTTGAAATTAGGAAGCTTTAATTTGGTTCAAATTCGCTTTTCACCAACTCAATTAGAAGGCCTATAAGTGAGCGCAACGTTTTTGTGTTTCAAATATCCGAAAACAAAATATTTCCTCGGCTCGGCGTGGAAACTCCATTTGTAAATTTAATTTTGTGCTCCGTTCAAGGAATTCCAGCGCGGACCCGTAATATTTCAACAACAACTTTCATTCGCTTCGCAATACTCGTGCCGCATTCAGTCGCTCGCGCGAGTTGCTGCCTTATCACTTCCGCTTTGTAATAGTGAGGTCACTTCTGACCCTTTGTCAATCTCTTTGAAACAATTCATAACAAGACTGATGAAATTACATGCAGATTGAGCTTCGGCATTAAATATTAACATCACGTGTTATTGTGTAGTACCTACTCGTAGCCGTACAAAAAATAAGAAAAAAAAACAAATAAATCAATTATAACAGTATTTTTTGTCTTGTTGTTGGGATTAAATATTAAGTGCTCGCAATAAATTTATTTGAGCATGTCAAAAACCTAACTAGAATGATTTTCTACATTCTTGTACGCAAATTCTAATTTTAGTTATGTGTCCTTCTCTAGTAGATAAATTAAACAAAGAAATTGCATGAAAAAGCAGCAAAGTTATTAAAGAACCACAAAAGATTTTCGCGTAAGCAAAGATAAAAATATTGTCACGCAAGTTTTTCTACCATTTTCTCATCATGAAACGATAAATATTTGTGACGAAAAATTAGATCAAGTTGTTGGAGCGCGAGTCAACAGCGTGACTTGAACGCGCCACAAAACATAACTTTGCGCGAAACCAATAAGTTGCTTCGAGTTCCAAAGAGTTGTTCGTTGCTGGGTAACTACTGACGAAATCGCAATTTGTAACGCCATTATAAATTATCCTTGCGCTGCCCAGTTTTATGGCACTAATTAGAGGAAAAAAGTACAATTTGGCTTCGTTAAATATCAGAAGGAAAATTTCAACCGTTTTTTCCATCAAAAGTGAAAGTCCAATCCGATCGATTTTAGCGTAGTATTTAACCGACTGCGGAGATGTGTAATGTTTTTGAGCGTATACATGTATGTTTCCTTCTTAGACATAGCCTGTAAACGACTTGACTAAATTTATCTCATAATGTATTGTCGAATTCGTCTAGAAGCTGGGAATGCCCAGCTTCTAGACGAATTCTCTCCTCATTTATTTAAAAGTGATCAATTGAAGCACATATGTACCTATGTGTATAGATACATCATCGTGCTCACATACTCATCTATATAGTAAATTCGCTGTGTGCTACAAATTCAAAATTCTTTCTGTATGCGGCTACAATTTCGCCTCCGACTCATGGCTCAGATAAACCAACTCACGGGCTTTATGAGTCGGAAAGATACTGCGAGACTGCACTCGCTAATGTGAGGAAATGCTTACCTGCGTTACGGATGAGGTGTTATGTAACCAGGTATTAACTCTTCATTGGGACGACACGGTACAATGCTGATGATTCTGTCAATACTGGCCATAGACACAAATCTAGATAGATAAGGCATTTACTATCTTTATGAAACAAGCCTGTACGTTATAAGGATAATTTTCGGGCCGAGCGAAACTTATTTAAAGTAGAAATTTCAGTGAGAAATAAATTAAAATAACCGATTTTTGGGGCTTACAACATTGGTGATATAAATAACAACCTTAACAATTTGTTATCTACTAATGAATATAACTGAGTTTAATGCATATATCCATGGGCTACAGTGACTACCTACTTACCATAACTTTAACTGGACTCCTGGCGGTCCTCCACGGGTCGGTTTGCACGGACGTTCTTGCCACGGACGTGCAAGATGTAGAATGAACTTCCTCCCGAGTTATTCCCGTAGCGTTATAACATAGGACACTTCAAAAAAGGTGCAAAAAGAGCTCTCCTTCAAAGCCCGCGATGAATTTGCGACTCCTGTGGTGTTGTCCATAGGCGCTATCCATCAGGTAGCACGCCTGCTTTGTCGCCAGGTTAAAATATAAAAAAAAATAAGGTGGACTGCACGCTCCCTTGCTACTTCAATCGAAACACATAATTAAAATTCATGACAGCTGCTTTTTATATGAAAGCGAAAATGAAATATTATTTTACTAGAGCTAATTGTTTTAAAATTTAACGAGCATGAAATTATTTTATTCAAAGTAACTGACTCAAAATGTCAGTATGAAACATTCTCATTGTAGTTCCGCCATGACAACTTCAGTAAAAACAGTTCAGTTAAACATTCTATGAAAACTCATCATATTTAATTAATTCAGTAAAAAAACACAACTGCTGTTTTTAATTCAAAATACAGTTTAGTTGTCCACATAATGTTCACGTACTATAGCAATTACATTAAAAGTTAAATCAGAATACTCTAACGACTAAAACACAACAAACGATCTGGCGTTGCATCATGGCTCGCTGCGACGTCGTGAAAGGTTGCGATTACGCGTCGTGGATATCTACGACTGGCTGTAAAAGAAAATCTGGAAAATTTACTAATAGAAAAATTAAAGCAGTACTGATCCAAATTCAGTCGAACTATGTGAACTTAAATAAACGTAAAAAAAACATACTAAGGTTACAGGACCGGATTATTAATTTCACACGACACGATATCGCACCGTTACACGACGTCGCAAATTGCCACGACGCGGCGCTGTATCTCGCATATGTGTCTCGCATAATTTGTGTACAGTAGAACGCAAAGGGGCCGTATTATTAAGCTTGAGCGTTATCATCAAGTCTATCTTGCCTGCGTTATGCATTTGCATTGACTCCATGATATCGATAGACAGACAACATAAACACAGGAAGCTATTCAGAACGTGAATGTAGATTTGTATCGCAGTAGCGCAGATTACCATCCCTGTATTAGTATTAGTTGTGCTATCTCTATTTGCATTGACTACGAATTGGAGGTACTTGTTCAGTGGTTTGGAATTCGGCTTCTCAATCTTCCGAGATTCAAATTCCAGGCACACGCCTTATTTTTACCCGACTGCCAAGGAAGGGTTATGTTTTTCGCGCGTATCTTGTATGTTTGTCTTTCTTTATTTGATCCGATCTTACAAACGGCTGTATAAATTTCGACAGTTAATGTGTCATTACATTCGTCTCAATGACCCGAGTGTCTTTAGATAGGTGTTAGAAAAAAAAAATCAAAAGGGTGAATTTTTGGCGCCAAATAGTAACAAATTTAAAAAAAGAAGTTAACCGAACCTATCGAGTGGGATATGAAATGAAAGTAAATTAAACGTAGACTATAAAAATATATTTGTATATATATAAAACAGCAAGATGGCTGACTGACTGACTAATTAAATGACTTTTTCATTTTTCAGAAATCAACGTACAGCCAAAACCGCTCAACTTAGAGTTCTGAAATTTTGCACATGAGTTTGCTATATATCGTAAATAAATACTAAGAAAAGCTTTTTGGAAATTCCGCCCCTAAGAGGGTTAAATAGGGAAAAACAGTTTTTTTGAAATCCTTTAATTTTGAAGCAACTACTATAAAATTTAGTATTTGGCTTTCTGGGTAGGAACAAGAACACACCTCCCCAACCCCTCCCGAAAAATCAGCCCCGTAGAGAGTAAAATAAGGGTTAAAAGTTCATTTGAACAACCGTCAATTTTGAAGCAAACACTATAAAATATTGTATCAGGCTTGTTCGATAAAAATAATGAAATTCTACCCCAACGAGGTATTATAATCACCGGATAGATGTTTTATAGATCGTAAATGGTGGATATTTTTTTGCGAAATAGTAACACGTTTTAAAAAAAATACCAAACCTATCGAGTAGGGTATCAACATAAAGGAACTTAAAAGATATTACACTTATATTATATAATATATACATATATAAAACATATTGAGATGATTGTAAATGAGTAGTGCTGCTGTGATAAAGATAAACGCAAAGGAAAACCGCTGAACTTTAGAGTGCTCGAAATTTACTCATAGGTTATTTATATAGCGTAAATGAGCTCTACGAGGATAAAATGTGAATAATATTGTTTGAACATCTTTTGATTTTCAAGCAGATACCTTTTATGAAACTATGTATTTGGCTTTCTGGATAAAAATAATAAAACACCTATTTCACAGTTTTTGGTAATTCGACTTTAGCTTTAGTGCAGTCGGGTTTTTTGATTTTTTAATTAAAGACTTGTTCGCTTATGTCGATTCATACGTAAGCGTTGAAATTAATTATCACAAGAACGAATCAAAAAAATATCGTGAGGAAACATGGTTAGCAGGAAGTTTTTTAAAAAGGTTTGTTAAGGTGTGTGAAGTCTACAATCCACTCTTTGCCATCACGGTACACTATAGCCTCACATTCTCACTCTGAAAAGAGCCTAACAAATAGTGGAACAGTAATGTACAAGAAATACTTAAATTTGAGGTGCAAAGCATTAGGATCAAAAGAGCTATTAGGCCTGCCGCCAATTGGCTAGTATCGTTTGAGCGATACTTGTTAAAGATAATGTTATCAACTAAGCTACTGAACAGATGTTTGAACGAAACATGTTAACAACAATGTCAACCGTCGATTGTTTACGCGTCTGTATTACGAAATAACCGCCGAACAGCTAATTTTACAATTTCTAGCAGACAAAAAAAATTACATATTTCGATCTAATATAGGTAAAACATTAGATAGCTTGAACGATCGGTAATCGCTCATGATATCGGTTGCTCAGCTTATATTCAACGGGTGGTCAACCTAAATCCGCCAAATCTATCGACAGCTACACATGACATAGAGCAAGCGAAGTCTTTTGACGGCTACACATGATATACAGCCGCGAGCTAGAACGTGATTGTAAACGATCCGCAATAGCTACTCTGTAGTGAATTACGTGGATCGTATATCGTTGTCTCAGTATTAGCATCACCTCCGCAATCTTCAGTACCCAAAGGGCTGTCAGCGTAAATACGACAAATATATTGACACCTACACATGACAGTCTCGAACCAAATCTTTTGACAGCTACACATGACTTCAGCTGCGAGCTATTTAAAACGTGATTTTAAGCTTGCAAAGCGTGGTCAGCCTAAATCCGCCAAATCTATCGACACGTTCGCATGACAAAGAGCGAGCCAAATCTTTCGACGGCTACACATGATATAGGGCTGCGAGCTATTCAGAACGTGATTGTAAACTATCCGCAGTAGCTACTCTGTCGTGAATTACGTGGATCGTATATCGTTGTCTCAGTATTAGCATCAGCTCCGCAATCTCCGGGCGATACGCATTTGCATTGACTATGACTTGCATGTGCATTATCATATATATGCCATTGATATCTCAACCATCTTATGTATATGTATACTCAATTATTGTAAAGTCCTACTATAGATATTCCAAGCTGTTTTCCTTGTCTCGTTGCTTCTCGTATGCTAATCAACGCATTTTTGTTTTTAATATAATGAAAAGTTCTATTTTGAGAATATAAGTTACAGGTTTTATAGATGTAAGCCTGGAATAGGATTTTTTTTTAATAAAATTTAAGAGCGAACCTATCACAAAGATAAGCTTCAAAAACACGTAGGCAGAGGAAATATGAAGTACCTAACCTAAATCCGCAGAATTGAATATCTTTCGAAAATATTCTTTTGAAGTCTCATTTATGAAGAAAGCAGTGAATACAAAACACTTTCTTGTTTTGGATATCCTACACATTTTAGAATAAATACTTATCAAAACCCATTATAAAAGAACTAATTAGGCCGTGTGAACATTACAATGAATGGAATGACAATTATTTAATTACGACGAGGTAATTAAAACAGTAGCAGCGAATAAATCTCTTTCTGAAGGACATTAATGAAGTTATTCAAGCGAATTATGTTCAAAAAATGTCCTGCCTTTGTCTGATTTTACGATGCTAATATGAAAATTAATTATCCCCCGCATCCGAGTTTTGACCCCTCTGCGTAAATTTCAACATCTACATTGTGTTAAACGGTAATGTTGTCACTTTGTCTCGCTTCGGTGAAAAGATTTTGCTGAGTTATGAATATTGTGAATAGCTGAATATTTTCTTGCAGATGGTTCGAGTACCATCACACCTAGCGTGAAGTAGTTTTTGCGTGTAGGTGGAAGGTGTGGACGCCGGCTGTCTTACACAGGTCATGACCATCAAAGAACTGAGAGTGGCTACGCATCTTTAATTGTAACTCCATATAGAATCCATGTTTTATATGTTTACAAATGTCATACTTGTTTACTACTTATTATGTATACAAGGAAATAAAATTGAAGTTTTCCATTCTTGATGTTAAAATAATAGCTTATTACTCAGTATGTATTTACTTAATAAGTAGTATTTATAAAAAATTCTGTTTTTCCGTTCGATTGCCTGTCTGTCTAGTATCTATTTATTCCATCTAATCTCCGAAACTCTCCCTACCAATTTTGGCGGGACTTTCACTGTCAGTTAGCTGATATTGTAATGAATAAATAACGTTTCTTTTATTAACCGACTTCAAAAAGAAGGTGGTTATCAATTCGGCCGGTATCTTATTTTTTATGTATGTACACGAATTACTCCGCCGTTAGTGGAGTTAGTGGATTTTAGTAAATTCTTTTTTTATTGTGTAGAGACGAGCTGGAAGTTGTTCCCACTTAAATATGGTTAGGATCCATCGATGGGTTCTGGAGAAAATGAGGGGAACTCTTCCACCCATGTAAATATAACAGCTATAACATCGCCGTTTATGAATCTGTTTTAATGCCTTTAATTTCGTGTGCGGACAATTGCTACAAGTTGGTCCCATTTAAATATGACGAGGATCAGAGTGGGTTCTGGAGACAAAATATGTAACTCCTTAACCGATGGGTATAATTGAGTTTTGTTTGAAGATATTTGGTGTAGGTTCTAATGAAATTGCAACACCAGTTTATCATTGACTATTTAAGGATCTGATAATGTGGTTTGGAGACAAAATATGTAACTCCTCAACAGATGGGAATAATTGAGTTGTGTTTGAAGATATTTGGTGTAAGTTCTAATGAAATTGCTAAGCATAATAGACACGCTGTTTACATCGTTATCCAACGAAATATATGAGCGCCGACTTCAGAAATATGTACTAAACCAACATTTATTTCAATTATTTATTACTTTGTAGTGACATAGAAGTCGGTTGTATTTTTTTGTTATTTTTTTTTTTTTAAATAATTATAGTTCCACATAAAAACATTAAAATAAATAAAATCCCTAAAAGTATTTACACTTTCATCACGTAGAAACCGTGCAAGCGTATCTGGTGAAAAATATTTTCTTATTTCGTTTTATTGTTTATTTTTAGCGGCGGAATGAATAGAGCATTGACTTGCGGTAATGACGCACTATCGGCTTATCTCGCGTCGGGAACGTCAAACAAATGATGACTTTATCGATAAAAAGGGAACATAACTTGTAACTTGAACAGACAGTGATTCTCAAAGGAATAGCATGGTATCGAGAAAGTTGCGTCGATGACTTGTAGTATTTCTTTTTACACTTTTCTATTTCTTTCTAATATTCCCGTTGAAAGAACAACTAACTGTGAGATTATTTTTTCGAGTTTACTCGTTAAGAAACGATTTGAGTTATAAGGCCCGGTACGGAAATTTTATGAGGAGTAAAATCAAGTGTAACACGAAAAGTTGAGGCGTTACGTAGAAAGAGAAAAACATATATATCCACACTTTACGCGCAACACCAGTGAAGTCACTGAATAGAAATGTCATAATTTTATTTTTTTAGAAAAAGAAAACGAGCAGGTAGTCCATCTGGTGGTAAGTACTGCCAACCAAGAACGTTATTTACTTACCATATAAAATAGACGTTCTACCTGAAGCCGTTGCGTTGCCATTGCCCAGGACTTTAAATTTCGATTATATCTAGGATTAAATAAACTAAACTGTATGTGTCACATTAACATTTATACTTAATGTTTTATCTAGTTATTTTGACGTGACAACGTCTTAAATTAGGTTGCGGCTGGGAGTCACTTATGAAAAAGTGTAACGCCCGGTAACGTTACGATGAGTCACCGAACGAGAGAGAGGCCCGCCGAATGCCTTGCGTCTCTCTCCCACTCAACTATGATCGGTCTGCCGCGCGCGCAGCACTAGAGAATTAGGCGCATTGAATCGGCGCATGCTTGTGTCTCTGTCTTTGTCTTTCTCGAACGTTCTTGGCGTTGGAAAAACAAGAAAGCGTCACAATACAAGTTCACACGTGTGGTTAAAGTATCGTCAGCTGTGTCTGTAGTGAAAATATGGAGTGCTTAGATTCGTCATTTATCATTTACAACAACTACAACAATAAAGGTAAATAATTGTACACTGATATTTCATTATCGTAAACTATGATTGATTGATTAATTGTTAGATTGACACAAAAGTTGAGAAACTGAGTTTATAGGTTATGTCATACTATTGATAAATGTTGATAGTGTTAAGTAAATTATTAGTTTAAAATTAATTAATTAATTAATTATTATTTTACAAATTTCTTTTGAAAAATGCAACCATTCCATCAGTATTTTCATATGACGTTGTCACGTTCAACTATCGTCAGTAAACCGACTTTACAGACAACCGATTTTTTTTTTTTCAATATACTCGTAATAGTACTTGTGTTGTAATCCTCATTCTGTAGAACATTCAGGCATAAATATTCGCAGGCACACTGCATACAAGCATTTTCTCAAAAACAGGAACAAACGGCGGTTCACGCTTACGCTTCCTCAAAATTATTTCAACATCATACACAGTTCTTAAACTTCCCCATATTCATAGTTTATACTTAAGTGTGTTTCTTCAGCAAGTTTGAGATTAAGTGGACCGACCGAGCATTTTAATTAAATTCCATACTTACTTGCATCCACTTTAAATTATTCTGCAGCAGTGTGTGAAGTATCTTGCTTTTTATTATTACGGTCTTCGTTATGAGAACTTTATTAAAGCTTTTCCATGTACTCTTAGGACACGCGAAGCAGAAAGTTTTACATAATAATATAATAGTTTCAAAGAAATACACAGATGCTGTGTAATCTTATTTATATTTTAAAATAAGGTTTTGCCTGAGTTTCTTACTCATTTTATGTAAGATACTTTCGAATTGCCGTGCGAAAATCTGAGAATTTCTGGATTAAAACAAAAAACGCAGTTTATCGGTTTTCTTACTTACAAATGCATTTATGAATATTTTAAATGGGAGTGCCTATTACGTTTTGGTTTTATAAAAATAAAAATATGTGGTTAGACTAAAATGAACAGACCAAATCTCCAAGTATATTCTTATTGTTTAAGTCATATAATTATTAAATTCAATTTGGTTTTGTTCTCGAAGTTTTAATATACACTGTTACAATATTTTGAGCATTTCAGTGACAATTTAATGTCTTTCCAACGGCTGTTAATAGAGTACAACCATGTTCAATCGATCAGTGGAGGGTAGTGTAGAATGAACATTGGAACATTGTGCGAGCGTCACGAATGCAATTAACACCCGGCGGGAATGCCGGGAATCCTGATGATGGCGGCTCTGATACACTAGGAGCAATTGAAACTTTACGCAAACTTATTCACTATTTTGTTAACTTGTGTTTATAACTTAGTGTTGTATTCGTGGAGATGTTACGCGCAATGAGTATATTGTAGAATAGAAAAGAATGAAAACTATATTGTAGGCATATCTACCCACATACCTTTTGTTGTTACTCAATTGCGGAGTATATTTGTAAATTTGTGTATGTGTTATTTGTATGTATGAATATACACAATAATACACATGTATGTTCATACATGTGTATATTTGTATGTATGAATGTATATTATATGTTTCATTCTTTAAGATTCCCTGTAGTCCAAACAAGTTGACATATAAGATGTCGTTGTGAAAAGTCTAAATTTTTAAAATGACATTGGCAAAATTTTTAAGTAGCCGGCTTTTTGTTTTTGTAATTCTCAAGTCTCAAAAGTCTTTTAAATGGATTCCTAACTCTACATTGGCACACTACGGCGTATCTCCTCACGTACCTACTTATGTTTAACGAAGCAGTGTTCGCGCCATAGCTCTAATTTTAAGGTTGTTACAATTAAGCGAGTGGTGTTACTTGCAGTGCTCCAAACCCTCACGGGTTGCTACCCTTGTATTGCTACAAAGCTACATTTGACTTCAGTTAGAAATCCTTATTTACACAGTAAAGTTATTAGACTGTATATTTGTAGTCTATTATATAAAACAGACATATTTAATCAGTATTTATCATAGCAAGAACCCATTCGAGAATGCAAAAGCGAAAAATGATAAAGAGAGTGAAAAAAATTTGGGATTAAGTATCCAAAATCCATTTCGTTTTATTACACCCATAACGTAATCTCATCGCTTACCTGAATATGGAATAAAAATTCCATTCGCAAACGCCACGCTGACTTTAAGACATTTATACATTTCTAGAAGATAAATAGATTGAATGTCGCGCCAGCTACTCATATCCCAGTCAGGAACCGTACGTTCGACGTCCAACGGTTGCTTTGATCGCTGAAGGTGGAGGAAATTGCTTGTCAGCAAGCGATGGAAGAGGTAGTGGGTTAACGGTAGGGGTGCACGGCGGCTGCGCGAGCTTCCAATCGATAGTGGTTCAGAAGCGACCCGATTCTCTGCATACATGCACTGCCTTGTAACCTATATCGCTGAATGCTGGAGACGGATGTCGCAGGCCTTTTGTGTGATGCTCCTTGAGAGGCAAATTAGATAGTGGACGGTGTATTGACGGCTAGTCGGTAACTTGAGCCGTGTCTATCACTGTAAAGCGGAGTCAATTCACTCGCATATCATAAGGTGAACCAGATTCACTTCCTAGTAGCAGTCTTCTCAACTAGACTTGTTGGTACAGTAAGAACTTAATAGGTATTACATAAATATTTTCTAATGTCTCATGTTTTTCCACAAAATGATTCAGTATTTACACTTAAGCTAAGTGTTAGTTGTGTTATACAATTTAAATAAAAATAAAAATATTTGTAGTAATTAATAGTTGAAATAGCTCTTAATAATTAGACAGCCGAGAGAGCATTATCGCACCCTTAACTTCAATATAAAGTTGCTGCGTTAGGGTCTGAAGGATGTCCTATTGTTATAGAGCTAAAATTGACGTGCCGATCATGCTGAACCACAAAGAGCACTACTCTTGTATCTATTCACTTAATTATTAGAAACCAAAATACCCTAATCTTGGTTTCCTGAAAATTCCCATTTAAACATCCCAAGGAATTCGCAGAGCGCGTTAAATCCGAGTCGTCCACGAACTTAATGACAAAATTCCGGTGTAATATTCCCACCATTGTTGTTAGTTCCCTGTGCATGCTGAAGCCGGAAGCAGGAATAATAAATTACGTAGAAATTGCTTTTCAGACTATCGGGGAATTAAGTATGTCTATCACACATCTCTGACGTTGATTAGTGGGTTATGGAATGAAGTATGATATTTTTCCGTGTGGCTCGGTGTACGGGTACATTAAACCGTCCTTATAGTTACGCCATGTAAAGGCCTCGTTTGGAGTTTTCACAGCTGATTCACAAGCGAAAGCTTGGGTGATCACATTGATTTAGGTAATGGATTCCAATTTTGCGGTTAAAACTAAAAATCGCTCTACCATTTCTTGGATAATGCGTGTACACGGATAGTGTAGTAATTGTTTCAGAGGTGTTTAATATTAATGACTTTGATATATAGCAAAGTAAAATACTTAGAAGTCCTTCGTCTTTTCATCAAATGGCTTCATAACAGGGTTCTTCTACCTTTCAACTTACTAACCGGCACTTAGCCTTGAGAAATAGTGCTACTTACTCTCTTAACCCTATTTTGATATTCTTACTCTATGCCTTACCATAGGCCACATCTGGCCACATCTGTCGAAGAGCCGATAATCGCTGGAGTAGACGGCTCTTGGAGTGGAGACCGCGTCTAGGCAAACGTAGTGTGGGACGCCCTCCTGTAAGGTGGCGTGACGATCTGCGCCGGGCGGCGGGAACTAGCTGGATGAGGAGAGCCGAAGATCGGGCTCAGTGGCGTGCCTTGGGAGAGGCCTATGTCCAGCAGTGGACTAATGTGGGCTGAAGATAGATAGATATAGATAGATGCCTTACCATAGATACTAACTTGACAACCACTCAGAGTCTCAGATATTTTCCTAAATTTTGCATTTACCCAAAATCACTGCACGGCAAACTGCTATAGCGACTACTGCGTCGAGATGATATTTACCCTGAATCAGAATGGAGAGCGTCCTAAGCTTCGAACAGTTACGTCACCGACTGAATTTCTTTATAGTTTACTAGTGGTGCCCGCGGCTTTTCCCGCATTTTAAAGAAATAATATGACATACATAAAACGGAAAATTTTGTACCTGCATTGGAATGACAGTAGTGCCATTTGTCGAAATTTGGTCTTACCAACTCCCAAACCCTCGTGGGCTCTTGGACAACAACTTTGCTAAAGATTATCACTTGATCAAATGCATAGTTTCTGATTCTATAACTACCTACTTACGAATTAAAATTTATTAAAAACATCTTTTCCCACGGACTCAATTGTGAATCTAAACCATTCTCACACACAACAAATTTCATCAAAATTAAAAGGAGTTCAGTGACATAAACACGCACATGAAAAATATATATATAAAGATTTAAGAATTTATTTATGCTTGTTAGCAACAAGCTGCATATCCTGGTATGTTTGCAGATGTAGCGGCGCGCGTAGCCCGGGGCATGATTACAATCGGTATGATAGACCGCAGCTGATCTGCGAAATAAAGCAATATTGAGAGGAAGTTGCTCTTCGATAGTTAGGTAGATTTCATGCACTTTTTCTAATTGTTCCAGTTGTTATTATTGAACAGCATTCGTCGGGTAATAGCAGTAAAAATAATGAAAATTATTATTATTTTTGAGCTGTAGAGCATGCCAAAGAATTACACCCTCGGAAAAAATTACCCCCTGCCTGGTTGGGTCAAAAAGTTGCACTTGACTTGACATTTTATAAACACAGATTTTAGGAAAGCTAATTAATAGCAGCACTCAGCGATTGATGTTTAGTCTCTTTACCGTACAGTATACCGCTCACCAATCTGTCATACCCTTGATACACGAGAGCTCAATTTCCCTCTTCATGAAATTAAAATCTATTATTTGCACGAATGGGAAAATTAGGCCGGAATCCGTGCCGCAAATTTTAATCAAAATTTAATAATGGTGTGCGTTTTGAATTAATACATTCGGACAATGAAGCCATCTTTCTACCCGGGTTACCCGGAATTGGGATACTAATAATTACTAAAGTATATACATCTTACACCGGTAATTAAGGAGGATTTTTTTTTATGTTTATTTGATGCTTTTCAGCTTGTTTGATTGAGCAGATTTATTAGTTAAACTAAATTGGAATGCACTAAAGACAATGCTCAATTAAGTACGTAGGTACGTTTTATTAAATTTGCCGAGAAGTAATAACGAAAGGTTTGTCTGAATTAAATCACTAGATATCGGTACATGGCCATCCTCGAAGTATTCCTTATTATAAAGCAAGAATCAAAAGAATTGTATAAGCGTCCAATAAAATATTTTAAAAATAAGAATATAGCGGATAGCTTTCTTGTACAAGGGTAATATGCAAAATGCCTCACTAAAGTCTTTCTTAACTCATATTTACGTCGGTGCGCAGTCTTAATGCAAAAATATTCTCCGTTAAAGTGTACTCAACGCCTCAAAGCGCGAGATGATTCGCTTCCGATTCCTATTACGGAATAAAACACGCAAATGTTAGTCAAATGTGTAAAGGATCGAGAAACTGCAACATTGTTTCAAGTAAACGGCCAGCTCGTAGTTCAATTATCGGGATGAATGCGAGTAGCCATCGAGTCACGTCGCTCCAATTTCCTCCGGCTCCGCATCGGACACTCGTTAAAAATTCTACTGGAGAGTAACAGCACGTCAGAAGGGTGGCGATTGCCTCGCTTTGTGTGCTCACCGCTGACGGGGCCGTGACGGCGACGACACGACGCCGACGCGGCCGCCCGTCTGATCTCTATCGACTTTACGTCACGTGACATCGTGAATTTCGGTTTGAAGCCGGCATTACGGAGTCTCAAAGCGAGCTCGTTCGATCTCGTCGAAGTTTTAGAAATGTAGCGCTCGCTTCTCATTCAGCCTTTGCAGCGACTAATTGGATGCTGATCCGGGAATCTTCTTAATTTCCAAGGGCTTCCTTCAATATAGCCAGCTATCGTTTAAGTAGTCTAATAAGGAATCTGGATTTAATGTACCTTATAAATATAGACCGTTAATATTCATTCTGTTTGATCTACTCCTTAGTACATGTAATAAGTAATTCATTCATCATTATATTTAAAACCCACGTAGGTTTTAAATATAATGATGAACGGGAACCTTAAAAGTGTAATAAAATTATCCAAATACTTAATTTATTTGATCTTTCATTGCAGTAACCTTTATTCCGTGAATCAAAATATTATGTTGTTCTTAATTAACACCACCTCTTGCCCTATTCCAGTTCAAGTTGGCTATGAATTTATGGCCAACATGCCAATATAAAAGTAAAAGCAGTGATAGCCTAGTGGTTAAGAAACGCGGCCTCTCGATCGAGGGGTCCGAGGTTCAAATTCCGGGCACGCACCTCTGCCTTATCAATAACCTTTTCTACGTTTAATCCACTGTTATTAATAAGTACATGTACATGCAGAGACTTTAAAGCTTATGATTGAAGGTTTAGGGTCCAAAACAAAAACAATTTTAAATACGGTGATACTGTAAATATTTTTGTTATTTTTTTAAATTTAGTTTAAGTTCTTATAGCTCTTAATATTGGAAATAATTAAATATAAATAATAGTATGTAAAATATTTTTATATATCAAACACATAGTTAATGTGTTATTGTCTAAATTATATTTTAGTAACATGCATAACAATAGTAAGTTAAAAGAAAATTACTCTTGTTTCTAGTTGATAAAAGATTATTACGTTGCTACAGTACAATTTTAAAACTATTTTAAATCGTAGAATTGTCATTCGATACGACATAATTATGTACCTATATACGAGTACGTATCGTTTTCGCCCCGTGACCAAGTTTCCAAGGTCAGTGGACCGCAAAGCAAACTCGCCCGATCCTAACAAAATATTTTCATACACCCCCATATACATTCCGCTATCGATGCCCACTCACAAACGAATGAGCTTAATGTAGGAACAGAGGCCGTTGTGTTACGCCCCTAAATATATGAAAAATTATACATTATTGGATCCTCCTTGCGCTATCCTTGGAGGATTGGAAATGAAGTCTTTTACCATATTTTCTTTGCTCTAATGAAATTAGCATCGATGTTTTTGCATAAAGCAGACTTATTAAACAATTTTCGCGTAGGCTACTTTACCTTAATCGGCTGCGGAAGGTAATGTTTTTCGAGCGTATATATTATATATTATTTTATATATTTGAAATAGAACACGAGCATAGAGCCCACCACCGAATCTATGTAACATGTAACATGTACCCAATGAGTATGTAAGTAATATCATATACAACAGGGGTTTTATCTGAACCCGATCACAGAAGCGTTGCCATTTCTGAGAACTAAGACTGTCACCGCATAAGAAAGTTAGTTGACAACATTACCCTCAACAACTGCTTCACGCTAGAAATAGTTATAGCAGTAGTAACTCTATAGTCTATCTGCACTGGCCAGTCCCCTTCATCAAGTAATATTCAAGTCATGTCCTTTACCCAAAGAATAGTCTATTTCGTTTTCTAATTCGTTCCCAATCTGCCGCCGATCACAATTCCCATAGCAATCGTTACAAAAAGCTCACTTCAAAAGGACACAATAATGTCTTCACGAACAAAGAGTATTCGAACGGCGCTTTTCTATTTAGAGTAATAAAACTGGCTGCTTATCTTACCTATTCAGCTTCATCCATCGTCCCAGGGAGCCCTTAGTGCATAATGATAGAGTTCTATAGGCAGCCCCTCGGCCCCGGCCGCTCTCGATAAATTTATCGTTCACTGTTGTTCACTTCAATACAATTGTTTATTAAACAGTTACTCCAATTTATATGAACCATTCAATGTACGCAAATCGAAATTTATTTGCAATTTCAACTGAGCGATGTTTGCAAATTTGAGTACATTCAATCGTTGCAATTGTATATTTGAAGTGTGAAAAGTTTTGCATAAAATAATTTTAGTGAGTTTGGAGTATTCAGAAGTTCCACGTTCTTTATAACATTTCCTGATTCACAAACTACCAAGTTTTATCGTCCGCGATTGCTGAAAGAAACACCACTCAATGTGCCCCCGAGACAATAGTTCGGAACTTCCGACTTTACATACCTTGATTTATAAGGCAACAAACAACTTGCACTCAACTATAAAGCGAAAATCAATCCCCTCGGATGTATTATTTTATTTGAGTTACCCAAATCTTTAGGCAAAGATTATTATTAGGAAAGTAGTTCAAACTCGTAGAATTCTTAACTAGAATTTGGTTACACTTATTGACTCTACAACTAACATTGTATTTAGTACGTTAGAAGGGTTCTTGTTAAACAAAACTTTAATATTTTCAGACTCCAAAAACACTTGTTTACATAGATTATTAGAAAAATCTACCTATATCTTATATCTGAAACAAAATATGAAATGTAAATTCTATTAAAGTATCGAAATTTTATTCCCAATCCACGAATACAACGCAAAGGAACCCCGACCCAATATGTTTACCCCCCGACCCAATTTTTTATCAATTTAAGGCCGCAACGAAACGAACTCTGTTTCTCCATTTGGCTCATTCATTTGTGAACGAGCAATAAAGTGGAATGTATATGGGGGAGTATGGAAATATTGTGATAGGACGGGAGAGGTTATATGCGGTCGACCTACGCCTGAAGTTCGTTATCAAAGGAACATGATACTTATGAGTATGGAATTGTAACAATTATTCCGTTTCAGTTCATTTGCTCACTGGCCTGTAACTTAACCTTATTGATGAATTATCTCGTGCTTAAATTAAACCTACGCGCGTTCATTAGTGCTTTTGGGTATACTAATATAATTTTGATAAATGTTGGTTATAATTTGAACATAAATAAAATTTTGTCCATATAATAAATCATTTATTTTACAAATTCAATCTAATATTCATAATTCATCTTTTGTTTACTTAATCAGAAACGTCAATTAATATCACGAACCTAATTCTATTTCCCCATAAATCTATTTGAGGCACACATTATTTAATTCCCGCCAAAAATCAACACGAAACGTAACATGGCCGTCAATCCTCGTCCGCGGGGAAATAACAAAACCGGATAAATTTCGCCGGTACATAATTAAAACGACAAATGTCCGGGCATTATTAATGTTGGCGCATAATGCCAAATGTTTGACAACATTATCCAGTATTGGACCGCGCGATCAGTGTTGCCCGCTTCTGTTTAAACAGTAGATTTCGTGTTTTTCATTGCTATTGCTGTTTTCTATTTCTGTTTCTGTAAAAAGGGTTTTAACTTTATAACTGTTTTATCGTGTCATCTATTTCTCACAATAAAAATAGTTTTCCGCATTATTTATCGCGCAGAAGACCTTTTTTTCTACCGACAATTACGCATTCCAGATTTTTTTAAGGTCGACTATATTTTCGTCTACATGAACAATTAATAAAATTTTGTCAATTTTGCTATTTTCTACTGTTTCTCTTATGCCGTTATTTCGTTCGTTCGCATTGGCAACACAACGCGAATCGCATCTCTTATTGGTCGGCTAGTACAGCAATACGAAATGGAGTGGACTGGCCGTGTTGTGTGTACATTATGAATTGTTAATGCGCCGGACCGCTCCCGATGGCTGGTAATCAAAAATGAGGTTACTGTAATTAACAAGCTGTTGACCTCTTTTGTAGCGGACTCTGCACTGAGCGTTCATTATGGCGCTCTTGTAACGAGTGCTCTGGTTTTGACAGAGAGTTACATTATTCCAAATATTTTCGAAAATCAATTAAATTGTCAGTAAAAATAAAACTAGCAACACCTGAGCTCTCTTGATTCATATAAATAGAAGTGCCCTTCGTGGTTTTAATATAACTATCATATGTTATTCGTATTTATTTGTACGATGCTAAAATATTAAAACAGTGTGTTTCGTATTTGAGGCATTTATTTTCATTTATTTCTTTTCCCCACTTATTGTCTATTGGATGAAACCGTTACATTATTGCAAAAAAATAACGTTTATTATTTAGAGATTTAGTTAATATTCTTTATTTTTAACCTAAAGAGTTAGAAGTACTTTACAAAAAATATTGATACTAGAAATTAAATGGTTTTTAATATCTACGAAAGTTTAAAAATAGCCTACTTACAATAGACCATGTTGTGCGCATGTTTTTAAATCTACGGTACGTATAAATTCGCACACTTGTGTTTATCAATACGTTATAGCATACATACAGATGTATTCACGATGTTCTAATTGTGTGGCTGTAACGTCACAGTGATGGTAAAAGTACTTAACCGCTTTGACATGAACAATTGGGCAAGTTCCCGCGGCGGGCGCCCGGGGCAACTTCCTTCATATAAATGTTAATGTTAACGAGCTGCGGAACTTAGTTGCAGCTCACCGCTCGCGCTTGACGCATCCCTGTTTGACTTGGCGCAATATGACAATGTCATAACGCTAAGTTTCGACGCCGAAACTACATATTGATGTAGATGTAGTTAGATTAGCGGTTTCCAGCTCATATTAGTTAATGTAAGTTCGTAACGGAGTAGATTGATTTTGTGGAGTATTACTATATTTTAATTGCAATAGACAACTATATAGTTAAAGTATGGTTAACCGCTGTATATTAAAAAGCTGTGAGATTGTATTTTTAAAATGAAATTGTTATTAATGATAATATCTTTACCAATGATATCGTGATAGATAGATGATAATGATAATATCTTTACCAATCCCTCAGAGAAAATCTTTTCTGCTTTTTATTGTTTTTATATTTAGGAGTTTTAATAGCAAAAATATTTTGTTCAAAAATAAAAGTCTAACTGCAATCATACTAAAAATAACTTGTGTCCCGAATTATTCGTAATACACGTTCGTAGTATAAGACGATTTGTCATAACAGTCCGCTATCGAGCAGCGACATGACAAATGGCGCCTCAACGCATCTTAGCGCAGAATTGCCTGATTGCAAAATTATTGCGCCATGCATTCCCTGGAGACACGTACAGGTGTATCTGCCATTAGTATTAATTCATTGTATTAAATCATACTAGATACTAATATAACACTATCAGAGCATAAAGCAATTTGTCAAAACAGTCGCTATCGAACAGCGGTCGTGACAAATGGCATATCTCGCTGGAATGTAATTGCTACTTTGCACAATTATTGTTATGTCAATAGGATAACACAGAAATATACCGTTAAAATTATACCTGCTGACTTATATCTTAGTCCCTATGAGTGGCAATGCTGTTATTGACTTCTGGTAAAGTTGACAGATGAAGGGGACAGTTACTAATTACCATCAGGTGGACTGCACTCTAGTTTGCTTCTGCAATCTTATAAAAATATTAGCATACGGAGAAATCATATATTATTTTGTGTACACTGAAATTTTTCTATCCCATATTTATTTATTCTGCATTATATTTACCTAAACAATGAAACGAGAAAATGAGGGGCCCCAATTAACCATTACTTAAGTCGCAATGTACAGTAATGTACACGTCTTCATTGTTTGCTACAAGTGCCTACTCCGTGCACGTATGTTCCTGTAGCATTAGCAATAAAATTCCCTGAATTTTGTAAATATACGTTGCATATGTTCAGTGAAGTTGTCTAGTTCAGAATATTCACTGTAATATCGCTCCACACACAACCAACTTCAACAGAAACGTAGCTACGGATTCTTTCTTTCGCTTTGTATAATTAAAGTTCTTGATTCCTACTTCAGACTTTAACTAACTCTGTAAAAAAGCAGAATCAAGGCAGCCACCGTAATCTCTTTAAATAAATAGCAAAATTTACATTTATCCAATCCCCGTGCGGAAAGTCGCGGCAGAAACTTGGGGCTAAGTCGCCGACAAACTTGCGACGTCGCCAAGTATTCGTTGAAGTTTGCGACGACTTTTTTAAACATCGCCGTCTGTGGGCTGTTTACCGATGACGGGCAGCGATGCAGGTGAAAAAATTAGCGACGTTTCACTTCCAGACAGCGATCGCCATACTTCCTTGACATACTTAGAGCTCCGGGTGTAATATTCGTCTTTGTACATTTCTAAACAATGAAGTTAGATTTCAGTTATGAGTGATTTTCCAACTTTTTTTAACTCAGAGTGTACGATAAATTCAACTAATGGCACTAGGGGCTCAAACTCTCCCACGCTTGGCTACAGACGCAGGCTTTCACTACTGTGGTATTTTTTCGATGATTTGCGCAAATAAGAAAATAATAAAAATAGATAAATAATAAAACTTGTAACTGCATCCAATTCGTTTATTCTTTAATTTCGTTATATGGGTCTTTAGTTGCCTGAAATAAAGAATTTTTATTTTTATTTTTATTTATTTTTAAATATTTGATTGTCTACTATGATAAATAAATTAACCATTCGCTTGATCTTTCGCGGTGGAACTAGCCGCGGTAAAATAAAGTTCATTGCATCGGCACGTAGATAGATAAGAGACAAGTATTCAAAATAGTGCTTGAAAAGTTATATTCGACTTTGATTGCAAGAAAAGTTGTGTGTATCGAGTTTGTCGACAAACTCATATTCGAATATGATCATGTAATTTTTCGTTTCAGAAGTTGAAACTAAAACTTATCAACCGACCAGTGATTCAATTCAAAACTCTTGAGATGGCAATTCAATCAATCCATATGTCACGAGATTCTCCTGAAAATAGACAATAATTAAAATAATTGGTGGGGATTTCCCTATCGGCTTCATTGAAATGATGGAGCAGAGCGGAGATGTAATCCTTATCGGGAGTCTGGCGAGAACAAAAGATCTCCCGACGCTCGGCTCTCAAGTAATTGATGTTATCGGCAATATCGACGTTTTTCACCGTAACGAACGTAGTAGCCCCGGGTAAAGACCGCAGCGCAATGTTGACGTAGACTAAAAAGTCTGTTGTATATACATTTTTATAACGATATTTAAACCTTGCTTCTTGATATTCTTTAAGAATAAAACTATATAATATTAAAAGACTACAATAGAAAATCTATTTAAAAGTATACTTTACTTTAAAAGTAGATCTAAATTTTAGACTAACAAATATATGAAATATTTATGCAATTGTAAGTTCTAGCTTCTCATGAGAGGGTTCAGTTTTGTTAGAAAATTCATAACTTAGTAACTTTCATCGTACCCCCAGCGTAATACTTCTAAACTTGTGAATTTCAATGTTTTAACGAGTCCTAGTCAACGGTCACACATCTTTTAAAGATCCTAGGTTTTTTTGCCTTAAGTGGTATGAAACTGCTGTGTTCTGGTCTTCCAGGCCAGACTTACGTGGTGACGGATAGTGGTATTTTTACTGAAGAAAATATGAGAGATAGAGAAATACACCTATAATACAATAAAGTTTCTGTCAAAACTGTTGTCGAGGGCGTATTTAATGTCAGACGGTATGATGTTGCCGATACGTCAAAAATCTCAGCTACAGTGTGCTAAGGACCTTACAATCAGCCTCCTAATGCCGTCCTTTGTGTCCCGCAGTTATTCTCTTTGACTTTTGTCGACAACTTGCTGCGTATCTGATAGCTATTGAACTGCGGTCTGGATCTTCTCGATTCCTCATTGTTTGTGCCGTCTATTCAGCTGCTGGCAATTTTGTATCGTTCAAGGCGGTGTTTGCGGGAAGCATTGAATAGGTGACGTTATTCCCTGATGTAGCAACGCAAAGACTAGAAATAGCCCGTTAATATTATGGATAGAGCTTTTATTTGGGATCTAATAGTAGAATCGAATGAAGTAGTGGTAGTTCAGTACCACTACGCAATTGGCCAGTGCGGTGGACCATGGCCTAATATTTCTCAGACAGTGATGGGTTGATGATGATAATGGGTACAATCCAGTATTACTGATTTTGAGAAATTTCGTATGTACTAATTAACGAAATATTAGTATAAGATATTTCAAGACAAATAGGTGTTAGGTTCACAAATAGGTGTTAAGTATTATGCAAAGTCATGCATGGAAATAAGAGATGTTTATATATCTGTCTAACTGTAGTTATACCATCATATTAGTATTTATAACAACGTAATCATGTCCACAGGGTACTAACCTCCTATAAACTTGGTGCGCATTCATTGGACGCCATTAATTAATGCAGCTCTGTCATCATCAATCACTTTGCATTATAACCGCCTGAGTACACCGACTTTTGAACTGTGAACACTGGCGCTGTGGCGGAAGAAAGGGGCTAGAAATATTAGTTAATTGTGGTACAATAAGTTAGTGATGTCAATGTTTAAAGACCATTGAACTTTGGGTACTTTCACCACCAAAACGTAATTCTATGGGCCACGCAACATTTTTTAACTTAGTTTGATTTCTGAATTTGTAGTTCAACATTTTTATCACTCACGGTACCTGAAAATATATTCAAAATTAGTGACATGTTTTTCGCGTGTAACAAAAAAGTTATGTATTAATTTAAAACTATTCCAAATCACATTTTCTTCAAAAACAGAGCTACTGCAGTCGATTTAACAGATGGTCTAACTTTTCTTCCACTAGTGAACAATCCTTACCAAACTCTAAAAACTTTTGAAGGATTTTGAAACTCAAAAACCCAATTTCTGTAATTTTACTGCAATTCCAATTGGACAGCACTGCAACGAATTACGACATTTAGTTTAACATTCAATTTCAACTGTCGAATTCCGTATTCCGTTCGACAAGCAATTTAAAAATTCCAGCGTCTTACTTTTATTACGCTTGATGAATGAAACGGTGGCACCCGAGCGAATTAAAGGCAGATTTATTAAGCTAGTACTCAGTTAAACCTTAAAAATATGAGAGTATCCTTCAAAGCATAAACAACAATCCGGCCGCACTTAACCCAGTACCCTTCAGCAACTCTGCGAATCCGCAGAGTATTATAGAGCAAAGCAAACAGAGCTGTTTGCGGAGCGCCGCGATAATGTGGAGCGAAACACAAATAAGATTATAAGCACGCCGCGGGCGGAGCGCTGCGTACAATACACTGTAAACGATGATTCCACAGCCATTACTGGCGGCGAAGATGACGTTTACATCGCTAACGCAACGTTTGGTTAAGTGACGAGTTTGGTCGCTCAAGTGGGAAATTCACATGTGTGTTTCCGTACTTTTGGAGTAAAGAGTTGTTCATGTTTTTATAACAAAGTAACATTCAATTAGCATTACACAGGCGTTCAAAACGTTAATGCTGATTGAACAACTAAATACAAGCTTTTACTTACACGGCGACAATAAATACGTACACAAAAGGACGCAGTGTATGACGCGCGCTAACGTCACCACGCCAGAAATATAGTTACAAATAAAATCGAATGCTATCTATATATAACGAGAACTTCACTACTTATTACGGAAAAACTTACACACTTTCCGTTCCGACTATCGTTCCCAAATGCGACATTAGAGGCTCTTAAATCCAAGAGGGTCGGGTAACATTAAAACGTAGGCAAATCGCTCACCTGGGTGTTTTTGCAAGCTCCTTCCGGACTCGGGACGGAACACCCGGACACCTGCGCCCGAGGGCTACTATATGTATTTCGACATATTCTCTTTTCGTGTTAATGTGTTTTACAATGTAAACTAGCGTACGTAGCCTGTCGATTTAAATAGGTTGTAGCACTTATATTCGATCAAAGTTAGGAAACATTCAGAGAAGTCCAACGCTTCAGTGATTTAGAGAACATATAAATCTCGGTTGTTATGTTTAGATAGCTGTCATTATAACACTATGTATTAAAACATTACGATTTGACAAAGCATTTACCTGACATCGGCAACTAGTTTTTAATGTATAAAAATCGAAACAAATTGTTTAATTAAAATACTCCGTAGCACGTATTTAATACTAAAATGGTCTACTTAGATACGTAACGGTCATATAAAATAACGAATTTCAAAATGTATAAAATCTATCTCTCAGTCAAAACTTTAAGTTTATAGCAGTTTTTTTGTCAAATACCCACTTATACACATCCTTGCATGGAATAGCCTCTTAACTCTTTTTATCGAGGGTTTTTACAAACTCCTTCCGGACGCCGGTCGGCCCGCCTGGCACGCCTGGACCGGCCGACACCTGCGCCGGACGTTGTTTATGCATTGCGCCTTATTGCGACACTAATGTGAGAACTTCGCAAATATCCGAAATTGGAACACTCAGTTTTTAGCCACTTTTGTATCGCGTTCTTTACAAGACCTGATTCGAAGTATACGTTTCGGAACGCTGGTAGCTTTCAAAGTTTCTAAAGATAACATTACAGAAATAAGCAAAATAAAGTAAACAATTGTTGCAAATTTACTAAAATTTTCCTTTTACTAAAATGTTATAGTTGTGTTTAAGTTTCTAAAGTAGTTGTTGCTTTAAGCATTATAATGTGAAATGTTCTTTATATTTTTATGGTTCATTTTTCCATTATACCTGAATGTAATAGTAAAAGGGCACTTTATAGTTCGTAGAAAACTGGATGGATTATGGATACAAGTGCATTACATGAACTCTTGGTTTTTGATCCCAAGCGGCGTTACATGTATGTTGAACCTTAAGTTCTCTGAGGTGCGCTTCGATTAAAGTTTCAGATGGATTATAAATTCAAACTACAATATTTGCTTAACACAAGTAGAGTGCACAATATGTAGCTTTTGATTGGTTAAGATTGAAAATATAGCAATGTATTTCTACTTTGGAATATTTATAATCAAATATAGTGTTTAAATAGCCAAACTATATTATTTTACAAAATTTACAAACTGTATCACACTTTATAATAAAGTAAATGACAATTATTTACTTTCATGTTTTGTCATGAAGTAATCACACGAAATGAGTTTTTCTTTTCTGGACAGGAAAAAGCCTAACCACCCTTAATTATCCTTCATTACTTTGCTTCGACGCAAATTGATCGATGTACTCGTACGAAACAAACATTAAGTATTTTATGTCCTTTTTATTTTTTAATTTTTGTTAAATAATTACTTCCTAAAGTCGGCAACCCTAAGTATGTGTATGCCTCTTCAATGCATCAATTACATTCAAAAGTAAATGTTGTCTCCTCAAGCTTAACAAAACGTTTCGAAGGTCGGGGCTGGATTAAGGATGGCGATTCTCTCCGAAAAAGATTGATTCTTGAATCGATTCGAATCGAAGTATAATGAATTGATTCACAAAAAAATCGAGCCTCAAAGAATCGAAAGAGTTTCTCCAAAAATCTATCTTTGATCTTTTCAGCTATAAAAGAGCGAAGATAACGAAAAAAAAACGTCATCACCAAACTAATGATAGAAATACGTATCCGTCAGCAAAAAATGTCCCTAACACATTCAACTAACTTCGAAAAGATCGACTTTCGATTTTGGAATCAATCCATTGCCGGAGATAAATTAAAATAATCGGTCTTTTTGGCCCAAACAATTGATTGATCGATCTCAGACCATCCCTAAGCTGGATAAAACATTCCTCACAATCGCGCGGAGTCCTAACGCCGGCTCATCTGGCGGGCGGATGTTTGCGAGAGCGAGTGTTTGTTCTCGCCTCGATTGCATTTTGGGGTACACGGGCCTGCTACTTGAAATTCTATGTAGAATTTTCGGGAAAATTCGGGACATATTGACTGAAGGGTGCACACACACGAATAATATGCATCCTTATGTCTTTTAGGCCGATTGGAAACGGTTTTCCTATTTCAAAATGCGTTTATACAAAGTGCATGAAAGCGTCAAATATTAAAATGTATTTTCAGTATTATCTCTCTAAATATTTTGTGTCAAGCATAATATTAGGATGGATCATAATATCTTCAACAGTTTCCTTAACGAAAGTAGTATATAACATTCCATTCTAGAAAACCAACAGAACAATAAATTTATACACAAGACAATGCGAACATCTATATATTAGGTTTATTCGAAACGTCAATTCAATGAAAAGTTTTCTTTGTTCGAAAGCGTTGCACAAAAAGTTTATTCATTCATTCACCAGGGAGTGATTTAAACTTATGTCCCCGGCCTCGGTCTACGAACAGAATCAATTTTTAAAGTTTTTGATCGTCAGCCTTTGTTGGCTACTTCATGAAATATACGTTCGGGTCGTTCGGGTCGTTGCCCTAATAGGTCATGTGTACAATTTCTGATAGGTCCCTTGATACCCATTTCTTGAAAAGTTACGTCTCGTTCTTAGACTTTATATGATTTTTACATGTCTATGGAGGGTAAGGTTTTACGAGCATGTGTTATGTATGTATTTATGTATTTCTCTTTCTCTGGCACGCTCTACAGCCCAAATGGTTTGACGGATATTAACTAACCTATATAATCGTAGGATTCATTTAAATTGTAATAATGACATAGACTATATTTTTAAGTAGCTGTAGTTTTGTTTTTGCAATCATTTCTAGTTACTTTCTTTAATTAGTAAATTTTCTTTCTTTCTTTCTTGTTTATTTCTAATTTTTAATAAATAGATTTTTGCTTGCCACTCAATATGTTACATTGATAAATATTAAATAGTTATTTCCTTTATTAATCAGTATTTCCATAAAAAGGACAACACCCGAGATATGCATTAAATAGTCGGAGAAAAAATATTATCCCTAAGATCCTTGCTTAGAGCACTCGTGTAACCCTTTTCTAAGACTTACCATAACATGTCTGCAGCCTCCCCCGCGTAAAGTGCGTAAGGGTGCTTTGAAAGCTGCTAAAAGCTCTCACAGTAATCGCATATGCCGCGGTGCATAATTATGGATGCGTGTAGATAGTGTGTGGTTACGGATAGTTGCTACGTACTTAAGTAGAGAGTGTTTTTACGTTTTTATTGGTTTGAGGTTAAATAAAAATTGTTTATCTTTTTTTTTACATATTTAAATTTTTTGTCTACGTTACCTTAAGAGACACATTTGGTGACTGATTAAAAATATGATCCTACTTAAACGCAACAAATTTGATTTAATACCAAGCTAACCATTGAGAACTAAGTTGGAATGTCATATGGACATATGACATATGGACACATAAAAAAACAGATAGCAGCAGGAAAGTAATGCCAGCAATGTTACTAGGAATTTTTACACTGTTGTTTTATAGCGTAGGCGTTCGATGGATGCAGAAGATAGATCGCAAAATATCGGTGTGGTATTCATCATCAATAAAATTGATTCCAACAATACTGTTGTACCCGCATATAAAGAGAATATTATTATGAAAATGAAAGAATAAAAATAAAACAGGTACACTAGTAACATTTGTACCTGATCATCTTAACTAAAATAATTCAGGTTACGATGCTCCACTTATTTGGTTTTAAATCTTTACCTTAGGAAACTTAACTTTCGAAAACACAATACCTAACATACGCAACACAAATTTGTATCAACGACACTCAGTTCCCCAATCCACTGAACACACTGATATATTACTATTTCCAATTTCGTGCTTACTGACTACAACTCGATAGCAGGAAAGATTTGATTGCAGCGGAAGAAATTGCCAACGAAATAAGAATGGTGTTTAACTTGCAATAGCGAGCGAGATAACTCTTCCTTATAAACTTCACAGCGGAAGCTTATTCCTGTTTTCTTTTGATTTGGCTTACAGTATTGTGCTGAACTTAGAAAATAATAAATACAATGCGATACGGATAAACAGCAAAGAAGGATTGCTATCGGACGCTTTGTACTGCGAGCATTGGAAATAACAGATAAGTCCTATGTCGTGATATTGTAGTGTGCGGATTTAGATCTGTCTCGGAGGTAATTCGGATTCAAATCCGATACATATATAATTTTTTAACATGTGTGTGTATTTTTTAAAGTTATGTGCGTATTAGAAATTAATTATCAATTGCAATAACGGTAAAGTATAACGTCGTAAGGATACTTTAACACCTGAGAATTCCTTTAAAAAAGTTTCCAATCATGTGGAAAGTCTACCAAGTCGCACTTTTACCAATACGGTGGACTATAATCTAAGCCCCCTTCATTCCAAGAGATGACCCGTACTCAAATACGACTTCATAAAAATCTACTTACCTGCAATTCTTTACACTGTTTTCAAAGCAAAGCATTAGCCTACTAATTGTAATTATAGTTATTTTCTACTTGTCTTTGCCATTCAAAGAAACCGTACGCTGTGTAGTATTTCCATTAACGTTTTCAATAAGATCAAAGCTAGAAGGACTACTCAGATAAGTATAAATACCGGTGCTTAACTTCTTTTGATCTTATTACTCAAATCTGTTATAATAAAAACAAAATAGCAGAATGTAATCAACCAAAAATAATTCAACAACTGAAATGCTTCATTATTTAAAATGGTGTTCCTTTCTTCTCCATAGAGAAACACCGTTCGAAGCGGTGGTAGTTTGTTGACGTTCAAAAAGAATTATCTATGAACAACAGCTTAATATATGCCGTTTGACGGGCAAGACGATTAGTAAGAGCTGTGCAGCAGCTAATGTTGCATTCCAACTAACCAAAACTCTGAAGCAACTACGCAACTCAATTAGGTCTTATTAGGTCGATAACAACATGACAATGTAAGGTAACAGACAGGTAACAATGACTACAGTAGTAAAGTGGGATGTATGCTTGTTTGCTATTCATCTTCAAAGCTAGTAGTGGGACTCGATAAAGGAGCACCAATGGTTAATTATTTTCTCTAGCTGTACGCCATCTAGCATTGCTATTTTCAGGTTCCATGAATGTGGTGTTAGAGGCATATAATTTTAGTCATTTTTTTATGTTTATACCTAACGATAAGATAGACGGGCTACCTAGTGGAAAGCAGTCTTCATCGCCTATGGACATTTGCCACACCAGAGGAGTCACCAATGCATTGCCTTTCTAGGAGAATTCTTTTTGCACACCTCTTGAAGAGCCCCATGTCAATTACTTGATAGGTTAAGTGTTTGAACTAACATTACATAAAAATCATGCTTGTACGTTATACATATAAAACACTTTACAACATTTCCATAAAGCCGAAATAAAAATAAAAAATTCTACCTCAAATACATTTACAGTTACTTAAAACCGTGGTTCCAGTCCAGCCTAGCTTTCCCAGTGGAACCGCAACTTCATATCGTTTGCATTCCGAATCCGCTGGAATTTGCTTTTAAACGGTCTATTTTAAATTCAATAAAGAAGTTGAGGTGTGAAATCTGGGATTCACTTTGTGCAGCAATGTTCAGCGAGTGGTGAGGACGCGAGTAGCAGCGTGCAAGCGAGACTGCGGTTATGCCTGGAATTTGGCATGCCTTGTGTTGAGTTTTGTTCTCGGAAAATATCAACACCACATTTATTTTTGCTAGAGCAAAGCAATGTTAGTATTTTAAACTTGTACTTGCTGCTTTTATGTCGCACTACTAGGTACGAGTATCTTAGTAGTTGCTACAATCCTTTTTATGTCTCACTATTCGGTTCGGATCTTCACAACTGGCGGAGGTCTGGAACGTAGTCCACCGCGCTGGTCCACTGCATATTGGTGGAAACGGTACGGCTTCGAAGCACAACCAGTGTCAGATATATTATAACAGCTCATGAGACCTGCGACAAGGTTTAACAACTGCTATCCGAGAATAACAATGGGGGCTTGACGTACCCTATGAAGCACGAAAGCACGCATTTAATTGTATCAATGGTGATCACCTAACCAACTGTTGACCGCACTCGGCGTTGCTTAACATTAGAATTCAGTTGAGAACTCCACAAAGAATTAAATTTTATTGATTTTGTACGATTGTGTGTCTTATTATATTTTCAAAATAATGTAAATAAATAAAACTCCAGTATACATTTATACGAAAGAGGGCAAACCTATTAATTGTGCAAACATTTGCTAGATATTCGAGACAGCGGTATCTAATGCTATAAATGGGTGTCTCCTTGAAAACCAGACATAGAACCACCTTATCATAAATCGTACCTGCTGATAAAAGCGTCCTATTCCAGACCTAGGCGTCTAATGGTCCAGACCTACCTGTGCTCGTCTTAACTAGATTTGGGTCTGACAATTTCAGTCTGCAACCTCAATCTCGGAATCTAATACCGTCTCGAAAGGACGCTTGGCTCAAATCGAATACGTCCATTGACAATTAGATTTCCAGCGCTTCGTGGCTATCTCACGAGCTAACATTGTTTGCATTCAGATTGCATACATATGTATATTGTTTAAATACCATACCTCGTTGTTAACCCATTATTGTCCCATTGCTGGGTGCAAGTCTTCTCCCAGATAAAGATTGGGCCATAGTTCATCGCTCTCACCGTATAAATAAGTTGACTTCACAAATCTTTGAAAACTTGAAAGAACTCTCGAGCGTGTAGATATTTTCACGATGTTTTCCTTCGCTGTTAAAGTACATAACTTTAAAAAATCATATGTGCAGTACACATGATTTTTGGGATTCGAACATCGCCCGTCATCTAATCTCTGTGGATTGGTGCAAATATTACCAGTCATTCCTTTTTTATATGACTTTTTATAGAAATCACAGAAAGTGAATGGAACTGGAGCGAAAAATGGAAATATTGGTAGTAATAAAAATGTAAATGTCCACGATAAGGAATCGCTCAGTTATGTACTGCTAATATCGATATTTCTGCAGCCGTCTTTCGCTGGAAAGCTTTAATATACGCATTACAGAATTTTTCAAAAAAAATGGTTAAATATTAGTTAAATGGTTAAAGTTGTAGAATCCTTATGAATAAAAACCAGTTCTTGTCTTTAACGAGGAGCTTTAATTTTTTGTCACTTAATAGACTGCTACTCGTATTGAATGACAAAAATTAAAGCTCCTTAAAAGTGTTAAGCGCTGCTATATTTCGATTTGGAGGGGTTGATATAGATTACCTTATTTATCTTTACCCTATCTTGGGTTGATGGGGGTGATGGGCAACAGCATAGTCCTTTGCGCCTTTCTTATTTATAAAAAAAATCCAGCAGTCAACTTTAAACGTGCACAATGTAAAATACATCTAACTGGATCACAGGGTAAACTTATTCAGTTGGACCTTTTGCAACTGTCTTTAAATACCCTAACGTGTGTAAATAAGGAACCGCTTTGTAAAAGAATCAGGTGCCCGAGGCGTGGCGCGGGTGTGAGCGGGCAGTGGAGCGGACGCTCGCATTCGCGTTAGCTGGTGCAAACGTGGAACCAGCGGAGCATAAAACGAAATAGAATACAATAAAAATGTAAATACAACTTTCTTTGGCTTTCATAAAACTTATTCGAACGTTTTCTTTAACTTTGTATTGGATTGCATCTTAATATGAATGTTTTATAAAATGAGGCAAATATTCTTGGTTATTATGACAACGTATATGTCAATTTAACGTATAAATAATGTGGAAGGCGAATAGTATAAAGTTTGGTAAACCAGAATTCGCTGCAAGAAAAGGGTGTTTTGTAAAATTTTATATGGGTCCTATAAGCTTTAAATTTTAGTGGTATATTACATATTTTTGAAGAAATGAATAAACATATTGACACCATAACTTATCGTAAGGGTATATCTTATAGGTGTAAAAGTTTATTGGTATAAGCTTTATTAAAGTACATTGCAATATTACATTTTTAACAAATATTATTTCACACGGATAATATTTTATTTTACCGAATTTTACCGCTATCCGCTGTCCATCGCTAATGTTACCCACCCCATCAGAATCGGGTGACGTCACCTGCCAACATGGCGCTCTGACGGCAGAACAGTTTTCGCTTACTAAGGTATGTTGACACAACCACTTGAGAATATTTACAATGAATTAACTTGCAATGATCCAATTTCATTTTACAGTTTGTTAAGAGTCTGTATTTTTACTCGTAAAAATAAACCGTGAAAGGTAAAGAAATGTTTTAAAATTTTAACGCCACAAATAAAAACACAATGTGTTGTGACAAGTTATTGCTTATATACTTAAAGAACAATTTTACAGGGTCTATAAAAAGTAAACTTTTTAAATTTTCAAGTTCTAAGTTTTCAAGAATTGATATGCCTAATTACAGCAAACATTCACTCCAGACGTTCTATTCAATGAACACATTACCCTCAGCCTACTGAAGGCCGCTCAGACCGACAGCCCGAAAAACTGTGGTGCAAGTAGGTCGGAGCATTACGTCCCCTCACAAGTAATGGCGCACATTACTGTACGTTAGAGGGCATATCGATGCTCGCCATTTTTAACCCGCCCTCATTCGCTTCGAGTATAATAAGGGAGGGAATTTTTCACTCACGCAAACAATAAAGTGTTAGGGAGCGCGACAGGACGCGACAGTTTGTCTTTCGTGGCGCGTAAACAGGTGACGAAATGTACGGGCGGGCATTGCGCGCGGTAACGCTACTGATTTGAAATTCTAATATCGCATGGCTGCTCTGAAATATGCCTTCCTGAGTTACCCATGAAAACAATTGAGAATATGTTTATTCAATAACTTACTTTCCGACAATGTAAAAAGTTGTAGTAGCCATTCGTGACAACCATAATTAACCTGAATTATAAAAGTTAAAACTGTGCTTGTAAACTAAAAATATAGTTTTGGGATTAAAACACATAGACGAACCTACTAAAGAGATCATATATAATTACGCAGACATTGACTTAATTAGTTTGTGCACTTCATATAGGTCTTTTTTAATATGTTATTGCACATTGAACAGACGACGACATCTAAAGATGTCGTGAATCATTGTGTGTAAACACAATGCTAAAGTTATGCGAATGATTAACATAAAGTCTTCAATGTTGTTTAGGATTACCGCGTTCAACTAATTGAACATAATTCAACAACCAACAAATTCACATAATTTATGAATGCTCTAACCAGCGCGCCGTCGCGGCAATGCGGGCGCTAACCGATTACCGTTCGTCTGACGATCGCCTGCATTGTCGGGCGGTGCGCTTGTCTGCACGTCAAAGTTCGCCTCGTTCACGTATTTCGTATTTTGGACTCGATGACTTAAGTTCAACCTGATTTCTATTGGACGTCTATTTGGATTAGTCGTTGGCCCAATTCCGACTTTGATTGGAAAATTTTCGGTAATAACTTACAACCGTATTTTTAATTTATGCAATGGTGGCTAACTTTATAGGTTCATATAAATAACTGTAAACAAGTTATTATACACAAGGAGCAATATAATATTATTGTATTTAGTACAAAAGATAAGTTAAGTGTCTGATATGTAACTTACAAAAGTAGCAGTCCTGATGATATGTCTATCTTTAGTAACTGCCCATTTATAACATTTAGACATTTATGCAATCGAACCATTATGAAACAATATTTTAAATGGATCACAGCACTTCTATCAGTCGGATTTCTTGAAGATATTTCCCATCAACCCAACATAATGGACAGAACGCTCACATATCGACGTTACGAATTCAAAACGCAACCCCATATGTACGTCACAAAGGCACTAATCCCATTAGCCAATAGAATCGACCATCCGAGAGCGCAATGGACGATTACCGCCGAGCCATCGCCGCCTCTTGTTTAGGCTCTGTGCTGTTTGCATTTCAATCTTCATTGTTGAATTTTGTATCGGAATTGTTGATGGAAAGATTAGTACTACAGACTACTAAATGTCTACTATATTTTTTTCATATAGGGGGTGTATTTTTGTTTTCAAAATCTCGTTCGATTCCCGGCTAGGGAAAAAGGTATTTTAAAAAACTAATGATGCAGTTTTAGTTTTTATCAAATCGAATCATAAGAGAACGGAAACTTCCGTTAGTACATTAGATTATTCTTCTATCAGCCAGACTTAGACTTTCAAATCAACTACTAGGAACAAACTCTTAACGTATGAGACAGCAAGTTCAACAGTCAAAGTTACGAATCCAAAATACATTCCCGTATGTACGTCACGAAGGCTCTAATCCCATTAGCCAATAGAAGCGACCATCCGAGTGCGCAATGGTCGATTACCGCCGAGCCCATCGCCGCCTCTTGTTTAGGCTCTGTGCTGTTTGCGTTTCAATCTTCATTGTTGTATTTTGTATCGGATTGTTGATGGAAAGATTAGTACGGTCTAAATGTCTGTTAACTGTCGGTTTAGTCTTTATGGCTCGATTAAACTTCAACTTCAGCCTAGAACATTTATGTAAACTTATATTGGCGTTTGAAGTTAGTCTTTATGGTAGCTCCGGTGAATATCAAATAGGATTTCTACAACGAATTCGTAACAAATATTAATGGATGGTAGAAATTATTTTATTTCAGGTACCACACTTGCTTACTGTAGTTAAAACTGCTATTATTCTGAAAGGAGACCAAACTCAATATTAAGAGAGTAATGATGATGATGAAGCATAGTAATAATATCGACATAATTCAAATATTTGTCAAAGCAAAACGTTGCAAGTGCGCATGCATATCCCTCCGTACATGCACTCTATGATTACTGCGATCAGTCCAACCGGTGCCTATATTGTTCATTCTTAGTTCAGTTTGAAAGTCAAAAGCTAGCCTTGTTTACGTAATAGGAGCTGGTGGTTGGAGTGAAATCATTTGGCAGTTCCATTTGTAGAAGCGATATCTGCCAGATTCAAGAACGAATTTCACGCTACACTGGCTTAAATCGAAATTTTATTTGTCTCGCCTTCAGCAGTGACGATATTGTGATTTTTAAAACACATATAATGTAGGTACGTTATAAGCAAATGCAATATAATAAAATTAGCTTTTCAAACATTCTTGTTAACTTAAATAGAGTCAACTTAAAGATAATGGAATTCTTTGTGGTGTACTCTAAAGGGAACTGAACCATATAAGTTTTTACCTAATAACTGCAGTATTAGGCAAAAATGTGTGTCAATGCAGTGCTCCGGTTTTGAAGGGCGAGGCGTCCCAACTTAGTCCTCAGAGGTAACAACGTATCTCTGGTTGACCTCAGATAGGAATCTTATCTTATCTTGAATTGATTACGAATGGCGGCAGCAGCCACTTACCATCAGGTTGACTGCGTGCTCGTTGCTACTTCTATATTATAAAAAAATAACCCAAAATAAACCTTTATACACTCAAACTGAAGTTACGATAACTAAAATGTAGGTATACCCCAAAATGAATGAAGAAACCAAGTACAATGACTCGTATTTTATACCCCGCACGCAACGAAATGAACGTTCTTCGTCACAAAAGAATAATATTACGGGATTTGTAGATTACTTTAACACAAAATCACAATCCCCACTCAGCATTTCCCGTCCCACTCGACACTGATACGGGGCGATTGCGTGGTTCGCCCTAATCATTTCCGGGGCTCGAAACAACTCCGGGATTGCCTGCTTGTTGGCGGCACTATGAATATGTTATCGTGATTACTTCATATCCATGGCAAGCGCTGGCTCTGTAAAATTCTAGATTCATGTTAAATTTTGCTTCTTTCGCGACATGTACTTTTAAATTTACGTAGTTACTAAATTTATCTTTAATGTTTTGAAATTCGTACCCTCTATCGGACGAACCGATGTACGAATTTTACCCCACCTCTGAGTTTTCTTAGTTATGTGCATATTAGAAATAATTTGTCACTATATCACGCGAAAGTTAAGATAAGTTAAGATAAACGATCGCACTTGACTAAGATAGGCCACTGACTATGGCCTAAACACCTCTCACTTTACGAGGAGACTAATATCCAGAAGTATGATTATAAATGGTCGATTGCAACAACCTCAGAATTCCTTAAGGTATTGTGTCAGTATAACTTGCAGAATCCAATTCCATCATCGTCTTCAAAACAGCCTTATGAACAACTTATTACCGTTTCGCGATATTTTAAAGAAGTCTTCGTGCCAACTCAATCGACATAGAAACCATGATAGTTAGCAACTTGCTTGCTTCCGGCGATCAAAACAACTCCGATCGGCTGCTACTCGTAGTTACCGCTAATGAGATTACTTCATAACTATGCTAATGGTGAACTACGTTTATATTGAGCTGCTCTGATCTGCGAAACTTGTCGTGTTTGTGTACGACTCGTTTCCCTGTTTATGGAGATTTTATGTGATATTGGAGGCAAATTGGTTTATAATCCATTTAACATTAAATAGTTGCTATTCACTACAACATTTAAACTTATTTTAAAATGTCAACATTAACTACTGGGTAATATCGACCAAGATCTGTAATCAACTACAAATAAATTGGTATTCTCCCTGAAGTTAGACACGAGTGCATTGCTATTCCTAAGGACAACGATGGTTACCATACGCTTCAAACCAGTAGCATTACCATGAGTTGGCATAGAAACGCCACTATAGAAATGGTAAATAGAAAACTATTGTCATTTTGCTAGTGAATAACATAACTACTATCGTTACGGTATTTCTTGACAACGTCTGTCAAATTAATGACTCATGGGACCGAATTTGTATGGCAATAGATCATAATGACATTCGCTAGCGATTTGATTTCGATAGGTTTTTTACGTATCGAGTTACGTCACTACGGATTTTAGTTCTACGAGTAACCACCAGAGGCGCTGTACAATTTTTCATACATTTATTTTACGCAGTCGCTAGCGAGTAATACTTTTGTAAACTCATGGTAGTCCTACAGTACATCGCAATAGTTAACTGCTGTCATCAGATATAAATACGTGCCTTCGTAGACAAACCATGATAAATTCTGCCAGTTTTTAAATAAATCAAATATCAAATATAAAGTGGTGTGCTGCGACCGGTTGTCCTTGATGCATACACACTCGCGACTCCCGAATAGGTATATGACCCCCAGGACCCCCGTAATAAATATAAACTATACGTCCCGTGACGAATTCCGAATAACGACTGTCTGTATAATGTGTGTTATGACAGAAACGTCAACATTTCAAATTTTGAATTTACTTTTTATAATCAGTATTTCGACCAGTTCTGAATACTGAACAACTACAATGCAATGAAAATCACAAATGCCTTAATAAGTTTCTAATTTGAGAGTTATCTTTGATACCAAGGTAATCTCGAAAGTACTCTATCAACATACATATTAGCTTTAGTTAATATATAGCCTGTCTACTTTAGAGGGTACATAAAAATATTGTTTAGCCTATTTTTTCTTACAACAGGCTAATGTATCGTAAAACGCGTTTCATGTCGTATCGCTTTTAAGGAGACGCTAAATATCTTTTACCGGGAGTGATATGGCTAAAATTAGGTTTCTATCTTCAGTCAAACATCGAAGAGGCATTACGGAAAACACATTTTATTATTCTATATAATGTATCGTATACAAATCATATAAATCCAGTCGTATTCAAATGTAAATTTGATATACTAGTTCTTATTAGTATAAAGAGTCACAGTGATATCCTAATTTCGTTACGTCATGACTTTCATATACGTTTCTCAAATCTTGAACGGCTTAAATACCGATAAAGGAAGCTCGTAGCGCGTCTACGCATTTACTGTAGCAGTATACGTAGCACTGCTACGATGCTACTACGACTCAAACGCGTTATTTTTTTTCGAAATTCTATTGGCATGCCATGTTTTTCCTTAGGATAGTATATGGAATTAATGCAGTAATGCAAAATAATAACAGGTAATATTAACCATACTGGTTATTTTGTGTTCTTTTGCTATTGGTCTCCGCGGTTCTTGTCGAAATCAAAGCTAGTGACAAAATGCCACGTTTTCCGAAAATAACGATTCAAAAGGCGATCAGTTTAATTTGTGTGCTCAGGCGTCGTGGTGGCACCTCTGCGGCGGCACCGCGGTAGCTCTCACGAGATTTACGGTCCGGGCGTGACGCTGCGAATAAACAACTACACCGTTTGTTTCCTAACTATACACTGAAATATATAAAATTAAGTTAATTGAGTACAAAGTATAAAGTAAATTATTAGGACGTCCAACTTTCAATATCTTTTTCAAATAAAAATGTACGAAATAATATTTTATAAAGGCACGTATGATCAACGTAAATTGACTCTACGTCCACTGAACGATAATTTGATCAATTTCATATTATCTTTAAAATTAATAAATAATGTTTTTAAATAACTAAATGCTTTATTGTTTTTTAAAGTATAAGAGCTTCAAAGTAGGATTTCTTATCGCAAAATTTGAGTAACATTTTAAATTAAAATGAGTAACAACGATGTTGCTTTTAATTCGTATAACTTTTGAATATCTTATTACTTTTTTGGTGAATTGAGTTATATCATCACTTTTGAATTTATTCGGCCGTTTCTCCATAGTTTCATTCTGCATTCAAGTTAATCCTCTTAACAATTTATAATTACGATCTGCGCGTTCGTTTTTAATAAAGTTTCAATCAATAAGTATTAAACGAATTGTTTTTGAAAACAAACAAACGATTTTTTTGCTTTAATTTAACTTTGCTTTTTAACTTTTCTGACTTCAAACGAATAAAATTAATTATAAACATTTATTTATATTATACTTAGATACAATCTTTATTCCTCATTTATTAGAAATAAAAAAGTAAATTACACGTAAACTGCGTCTATCATCGACATAACAAGACAACTGGGACATTATAATGCTATATCATACAATCTATAGTCTTTTGCGCGTGTACAAATATGTAAGGGATATTTGAACTTAAAATCTTAGACAAAATTTAAGCCAAAAAGTATGCTACCATTGGGCTTCTTCATTAGGATCACACGACTCGGCATGTCACCAGCAGAGCACATTTATTTTATTTGTGATTGTTAAACCGTTTATGAAGTGAAGGTACAATTGTGTCAATTGATAGCGTCACACATGAAATCTTATGTGTACACACAATATATTAACAAAGATGCCATTACGACACCTACGTGCCAGGTCAGGGCGACAACGTTCGGCAAAATTTCTAGAATTATGCGTCCGCTGAAGTGATTGCCGTTCCTGTGTCGGTATTGTCAGAATGAAGAAGACTCCATTATCTCTGAAGGCAAAGTTTTGATGCCAAATATAATGCAAATTCTAGTTCAATACTTTTAGCCTCCTCACTCAAAAAACATAATTTTTCCTTTTATATATACTCTTTTGTATATTATCACCTTTGACACCTTTTTGATGTAAATGATTGCAGAAATCAACATTACATCCCTGTAAGGAAACCATAATTACGGTACATTTACACAGCTATATTTAAATTTCTAATGTAAGCTTTTTCTTTCCAGGTAAGTCCCAGTGGCACGATCAGCGTCCCGGCGGCCCGCGGCGGCTGGTAAACATAGCCCTCCTCTTTATTTCGGTTATTTGACTGTAAACAAAATTATCATACTTGATCTTTTCACTGTCTTTTCCTTCCCTCGTTTTTATGACATTACGAAAGATGACAAGCGTTTAAAAATAATACGGTGGCGTACAATTTGCAAATTCAGAAAAATATTATAATGAGGTTTTACGGAAATATTTTGATGACAGGTTGCCTGATCTTAAGTTACGCGGTTATAAGTAAAACTGTTTGGTGTTATTGCGATACCAGTTTCTGCTCTTTCCGTTTTCTAGTATTAGACACTCCAACTTAGGCCTCACGATGCCATAAGTTACATGTAGAGTCACAGGTGTTTATGAACGACCGTCCCCATTTAAAAGGGTTGGATGCTAATTTGCTATTTCTATTATGTTAAAAGTTACAGAGACGACCTCCCTGGTCTCTATAAAGACTTATAACGTCAATTTATTTTTATCATCTTAAAGTTGTTTACCACCACTAAACTAAGTAGAATTTAATTGAATTTGACTAAATAAAACATTATAAGACCATTTTGAATGTTTGCTTAATGGATTTTACGTAGAATCCTTCTATATTCTCGGGAATTATCATAATTCCCGGCGCTCACACACTCGCTGAGTGAAATTTTTAATGTCGGCAACTTAATTTGCGCTTGACGGATTATTATTCAAATTCCCGTGAGTGAGTGCGGCTTAATGAGCTCCTAGCGATTACGTTTCTTAAGTGGGTAATAAATCATTATTGTTCACATTTAGTGGTATTAAGTGGGAGTTCTGCCGGATTAGGGTAGGTGTAACATGTTGTTAACAAGAGTTTTGTTTTAAAGATATTTATGATAATAAAATAGTTTACTTATAACATTTATTTACTTATTTTATGAACTCGATAAGTGATCACTGCCGCCAATGGATATCTATGGATATCTATGGATATGTATGGATATCTTTGGGACTTTGACGGCGCAGAATCGTAATGATTATATGCGTATCGGGCCTAGGAAAGAAATGTGTCTTCCTTACCCCTTACGCTTCCTTACCCCTTACTTGTAAGACCGTAGTAAATTAAGGGAAAACATCATAGACTGTTACTACTTTAAAAATATAACCGATAATAAATTCTACATAAAGTTACGTGACAGTGTTGGAAGTAAACAGTGTTGTCCGTCGAAGGCAAATACACTCCTAACTCCTAACTAGCCATACATGATTCATGGACACGTCGCGAGTACATATTCATATCTGACTACGGTTCATGTATATTTCACGGTTTTAGTTATTATAACAATATTATGTTCTACACGGTCGGTGAGAAATTCGCATGTTCTCTTTGATCTTGTATGATTTTGTATGCTATTGTTCGATGTTGTTTATTCCTTATACCATTAGTAGCCTAAATGGTGTGAATTTGGGTAAATGAAATCGACTTCTGATATTTCAAATAAGTCAAGGCTTTAACTAGAAAATCGATAGGGTAAATTTTGCCTAAGAGATCCCCAAAATTAAAATCCTGAAATCCAAATCCTCAAAAGCTTCCTAATTGGATCAAATGACAGCCTATTAAACCATATAAAAATATGTTTGATAATTATTAATTTCTTTAAAATAAATGATAAGTTAGTCTTTCGTAAATTTACTCATTCAAGTTCATACGAAATTTATCAATTCCATAATTGAATTTGAACCTTAAACAAATAATTTCGATTCACATTATCAACCCCTATCAATCCTCCTACGCCCCGCATCCAGACAAGACCCTTAGATTGTCGACGTCACATAAAACTCGAGTGTTGCTACAACTCTGCAAACAGCGTGCATCATTATCCCTTTTGTCCCAGAAACGGAGCCAGCGCAAAAATACCAGATGTGACGATCGGTACTTCGGAAATAGACCTGCTGAATTCCCGCGATGGATACACGTATGACTTTTAACGCGGGTTCTGTAGCTGTAGGTTATGTTTTTCTATTTTATTGTAATAGCTTTCGTCCAATTTAGTGTCATCGAAGCACCCATTTTCAATATTTCCGAACTGTACACTTAGTATGAGTTTTTACGATTTACAAAAATGACTCTTTTGGTGTCTATTTACGTATTTGCCCATACATTTCCAATCAGTGCCCGTAGCGGATTGTATCAGATCTGATTGGAAATATATGGGAAATACGTTAACAAAACCAAAATCATTTTCGTCAAAACGTAAAAACTCATACTAAGGATACTGATCGCCTATATTATGCAATGAAGTTCAATTGAAAATCCATTGAAAGTTGATTGATTCCATTCTTTTAGATTCACCGGTTTAAGCCACTTTTAATCAGCCAATCATCTGTTAGAAATGATGAGATTAAAAAGATACAAATGGGTTTTCAATAACTAATAATAGCTCTTGCACTCTTAAACGATCGGACTACAAATAAAGCAGGAGCATCCTATGTGATGATAATTAGCTACTTGGTCAAATTGCTTTTCGAAAAATGGGTGACATATTATGCCAACAATGTGGAATGAATACTGACTCATTACCAGGCAACTGAGTCCAATATAACAACTACGTATAAACTGAAATTGTTGTGACGAATTACTTATTTTAATTTGAATGGCATTAAAACTGAAACTAAATTAAGCTTCTGTAAACTTTGTATTGTTAACTTTAAGTAATTTAAGCAAACTTGTTATTTAGAGCACAAAGTGCCTAAAATGAGTCTTTATTACGTTACACCTTAATAATATAAAAAGATAAAACTATTACCAAACAAAGGGCCTTACAACAACCTTAGTCAGGTTATGACAAAGGCGGGTGTAACAGGCAGAGTTATTAAGCGATAACTAACTAGGTAGCACGCTCGCTTCGTCCGTCCATTTGTCATTCCACTACCCTAGGGCCCTTAATTACATCCTTTCCGTCTTTGTTTACAATTTTCCTCCGGCTAAGGACTGCTTTTTGCACATATACATCACGCTGTTAATTTTGAACCCCTACTCTCTTAACTGGACGTGTTATCTGAAAGGGGCAATAGAGGCCTACATTAGTATCCCCAACCTTCCTGTTTTCCCAGGACGTGCCCTGATTTTTGTAGAGTCCAACGATGTTCATTTGGTTTATAATTGTCGTTAACATGTAATCATTCCTCTGTATCCGAAAATTATTAAAATAATGATTGTCTTTAAAAACCTAGCAAATTGATAAGTGGATTGATAAATAGACAGCTTAAAGAGTTTTCATAAGACTTCAATATTTGAGTTTTTACCGACAACAAAAACGAGAAAGAGTTTACCAATTACGGTGAATTTTTCGTTAAAAACATTTCTATTGTTTACCATCATGTCTCAAATGTATTTTCTGATTTTACAGATAAGTTACATGTTAACATCATATATAAATATTAGTAATACGTGTGTTTGCACGGCCTCGAATACAGAGCTGTGTTTGTTCCGAACACACTATCCCAGTATATCGCTGCTTAAACTTATAAAGCGATGTTATTTTATGAAATAAATCACTTATTTCAAAAAATAATGTATCGTTTTATTTATAAAGTTGTTTTTATTTATTCATAAACATTAGCGTATATTTACGTATCTTTAGCGGTTTGGACGATTTTATACATTTTTCTATAAAAATGCGTAAACTTTAGTAATAGACTACTGCTTTTAGAATATTTGTTTTTCGTAACGTATGTTTGATCTTTTCAGTTTTAAATATAAGTATCTTATAAATTTATTTTTTTCGAACTCCCAAAAGAAATAGGTTCTCAATTTGCTGCCTTATTATTCGGTGAGACTTTGATCTCTAAATTATCCATTCAACCAATATTAGTTATAAATATCGATATTGACATGGCGGTTTCAATTAAAATAAGTTATATTTTTTGTTGAACGTATTTCTGAGATAAATAATTAACAGTCAAGCGTAGTACGTACGTACGCACTTCTCGTGTAAAGAAAATCAGTTCACCATAACTGCAAATTACATTTCCGTTTACAATTTTAATATTCACTTATAAATTAACTTCTTCTTTTCATTTTTAATGTTATTTGTTCATTTAAGACCACTACAACTTAGTATTATACAAAGAACTATAAACATTTTGAATATGTAGCGAGCATCTTCATGAATCATGTATGTTACTTAAGGCTGTATTTGCGATCCGAGCGCTGTTTGTTCCGAACTCGCTATCGTATATACAGCTCCGAAGATACTACATTTTCGATATATTACAAAAGATTCCAGGAAGCTACGCGAAGAAATAAAATACGTGTATGTTTTTAATAACCTTTTCTTTAAGCAATGAGCGGGTTTTAGATACAATTCGTTGTAGTTTAAAGAAAGGGAGTTAACTTAAGAAAAGATTCATTTTAATAACTAAAACTGATGCATTTTCTTTTTTATATGATACATACTAAATTAAACGCAGTTAGATTCGACATGAAGTTAATATAAGATGTACAGTCTGTTATATAATTTCATAATTATAATTATAAAAATGCAAACACACTATTGGCTGCTCCCATCCAACAGCTGTTAAAAGGCCACTTTTATCATTGAATCGCTGGGAGCAAATCACATCCCATAAATGGACTAAAATGTAGTAAAATGTATTAATATAAACAGCCTTCCGATGTAGCTCCACTAATCCCTAAGGGACTAATCACTCATTAGGATTATCCAGACTGATAGTCGGCGGCTACTAATCCATTCTTTCGATTACCCATTACTTCATTAGGTTCTTTCTAATTGTATACTTTTGTTTTTGTCTGTCTATGACAAAATAGTTTGTTAAAAAGTATCTAGGATCTATTCTTCAAATACAAACGGTTTGATATAATGACATATTATATACGTGTCTTTTATGCCATCAGTTCCACGCTACTCCACTACCGGTGTCTCAAGATAAAATGAGATTGAGCCATAGTACACCATCATAGGCGTGTACATATTGATAATAATATCGTTTTCTGATTGAGTAGTTCATCTGATGGTAAGTGAATACTGTCTACTCATAGATATTTGTAATCAACCCTAGATAAGATTAGATACCTATCTGAGGTCGGCCCCAGATGCGCCGCTACCCCTGAAGACTATGCTGGAATGTCTCAGAAAATTACGTCTTACTTACCAAACCTGTCAAACCACAACATACTCGTAGCAGCGATTAACACTGCTGTTATTAGGTAAAAATAGGCGTGGCGGTGGTGCCGCCGGAATCGTACCCTCTGTGGTACGATTCCGACGGCACCACCGCCGTTGTACCACCTTATAAAACACTTATGCAGAAATACAGAAGTCTCATATATATCGGTATCTTCAACAGTAAAATAATATGCTGAACTCTTGTGGAGAGTTGGCATATACTCGTTCTATACACACAATGCAGAAATCTGCCAAATGAAAGCATTTTCGGAGAGATGTCAGCGACCGCACACGCGAGTAACTGCAAGTTCAATATGACAGAATCCCGCCATTACCGCCATTGTGGCGAAGATTCTCGACCTTATACTCAGTACAATGAGATCATTTAGTGAGACCCATATATTACTGCGGTCGTGGCCATACTGATCCATAATTGGGGATTATGATGTCTGATTCTGTAAAACAGATATTTTAATGATTAATTTACATATTGTGTTTTGTGTGTTACATATTACATACCTACAAAATTATATAACTTATGTCAATTCAAGCTTACTTAAAGGAAAGGAATGAAATAGTAAAAAGGCGTTTAATTTTATATGTATTTGTTATTTTTCTTGGAAACCTAGTTCAAATATCTCGTATAATGATCATTATCGGCTGCTAGTAACTATTTCATCGAAAAAGAGCAAATCAAATAGTAATAATATGATGAAAAGCTAATTGAAGATCCAATATAAGAACAAGTAATTTTTGTACATATTTATTTCGTCGAGGCCTACGGGAGCACTTTCTAACTCAGTTACTCAGTTATAATATGTTTATTTAATGTACCTCTTATTATTGAGCTAATTAAAATCTGATTATATATTTTTTGAAATAGAAATATCATGTAGAAAACCAGAAACTTGAATATGATGTTAAAACCGCCCATGTACTGCAAACTGCTCCTAATCCATATAGGACACAGGTTCTAACTGCTGTAGATTATAGATGCGTAGGCACTTCTGAGGACGGAGAATCCTCATATGTAAGGCAGCCGATATCCACAATCTTCCATTGAAACACAAAATTGCTTCACGTCAGAAATAGGTGCTCTAGTAGTACTTCCCTGATCCCCACATTTACATTAAATAAAACTATTTTATCTGTTCACACTTTAAAGTAAGTAATTTTTTCTTACCCCAAGTGCGTTTGAAACACGGTTAAACTGCGCGGCCTAGTTTTGTTGCTCCTTGTTTAATAAAGTTACATTGTACCTATTTTGCACACATTTTACATGTAATACCGCCAATTTTGGACAAAAATTAATCTGAATGCATGGAACAGGCAGCGGGTAATGTAACAATTCTGGAAATATCCATTGTGGCGCGCCCAATTCCAGCGGACGCGGGGAACTGCGCAACTAATTATATGAATTAAAAGTAAAACAGACCACTCGTGCTCCTTTATTTTGGCTTATTTCGAATCATTTGTAAGCTACCAATTTTGCTAACTCAGGTTCAGTGTACGCTGAAGTTTGTTTTGTTACGTAGCTATGCGAGATTTTAGTAGCTTAAATTTGTTTTTTAACTGTAATGTAAGAAAAATTTACTATGTGTTTTTAGTTGAATCTTTATATAATAAATGACCACGTTAAAATATATTAACCTTGTTTTTGGGCATACAATTTAAAAATTATCTACTGTGACTACGATTATATCGTATGTAGTTAATTTAAACTGTTTTATTTAATTAAAGTCACCTAATATCATCCCAACAAAATTATTTACGTCGTATAAGAATAACTGTGTTGTATAGCGACTAAAACATTTATCCTGTTAAGCAACTCATTCTTAATTTTGTGAGGGAAGCAAAAGTATATTTTCATTTTAAAAATAAAATAAACCGCGTCGCGTATCCTCATATGAGCGAGCGGGCCGCGACGCGATGAAAAGGCACAATTTCGGGGAATGCGATGCCGAGATACGTTATCTTTTGTGCCCGCGGCTTTAGGGTAAGTGGGGGTGGGTGGGGTGAGTGGGAGTGGGCGGCTAGGACTCGGACTCGTGAAACTTTGCATACAGCCTTATCGCCGGAAATTCACGATGTTCGCCAAACACATACTTGGATACGATAATTTAGGTAAATGTAGGTATGGGAAGCTTAGAAATAAATTTAAAATAAATACATATGTATTTACTTATTTTATATTAAATATATATATATATAATATGCTGAATATTATATATATATAATATTCAGCATATTTGTTATCCAGTAAAAAGTTATTTTAATATCGATTTTTGAACTAATATTATCCTACAAATAGTATTTAGTACGGATTTAGAGGACATTTACAGATGCATTAACAGACATCCTGCAAATCAGCGATCTTATTATCGCGTGACATTACATGAACTCCATAATGATTTGTTGCTCCATTCTGAATGATGCCTATAAATTTTACACGTACAGATTTTTTCAGGCTTTCAAGTAGAAAGCATAGATAGAATTTATTGTTAATAGGCTATTTTAGTAACACTAGTTTTTAATGAAAAAGCCTGAATAATTTTGGAAAATCACCGCCAACTTTATACTTAATTTAACGCTCATGTTATACGAGTAAAATGATATCAAAGCGACAATTCCTAATATTCCATCTCATACATATTAAATTAGCGATCATGCTGAGGACGACCGCGTTCAATTAGCCCCAGATTCATACTAAATGCGGACAGTCCCGGTCCCCACGGTATTGTACTGATGTAATGTACTCGGCGAGGACGGCGGGGACAGGGAAATTATAAATCCGCTTATGAATACTTTCCGTTAGGATTGGAACACGTGTATGCTTTAAATGGTATAAGTCGGATATTGATGAATCCAGGATTTTCGTTTAAGGGGGAGGGCGGTCTTGACCCAGCCTGCGATATTGATAAAAAAAAGATTTGTTACTTTTACATTTTTTTTTTATTTTGTCCCTATATGAAATGTCACGGATATACGTAGTTAGAGTACATCAATTAGATATTTTGGTCGCGAGTTAGCAATCCAATACCATCACTTAACTCAGATTTACAGAGAACTCCTCTGAACTCTACATGAATAATTTTTGATACAAAAACTCAATTGCTGTATATCTAGCAATAAGAACTTTTAGTACGCATAAAGTTCAAAGTTTCGGGCATTTCGCTGTACGGTACACTCATGTCTGTTTCAGACAGGCGTTACGTAGAATTAACAATATTTGTCATAACGTAACTAAACCCTACTCGCTATAGCTTAAGCCCGTGAATCAATTTGACATTTTGCCGTCAGACAGTAAAGTCAATTTTACTTTTAAACGGATTTAAAACGTTGTTGACGACTGCATGCAATAGCACTCCGAAAACGGCTCACAGTGTGAAAGGAATATGAAATCATACGCTTAGTGTTAATAAAATACAAAGCACATACCCTTTAATACAATTAAACGATAATTTTATTCGTATTGAAATAAGCGGCATCTCCCACAATTTAATTAGGGCCTGATTTATATCGCGGCGACGCCGCCCCTATGCGCCGCCGACGATAACGCGCTTTCATTTGTCCACGTATCGCACACACGCATGGGTGGAAAGCCATCAAAACCATGACTTAATTATGAACTATCTTCAATATGTTTATGCATCGGCGGATTAAGGGTCATCGTATAAGTGGAATAGTTATAAATATGAGTGACTAGAAGAGAGCATCATTTGGTGATTAATCTACAAAGAAACATCTTAAAGTAAAGAGAGAAAATAAATTATTACTGATTCTAAAAAAATGCGTTGTTAAATTTTCAAAGGTCAACAGATAACCTTTTTACCTCACAAATTGAGATTTAATCACCGTATTTGGCAGAATGTTGTTAAAGAAAATGAGTAGTATTTATTTTTAGATTTGATATCGGATTTAGTCAGCAGTTTCCTATTGTGATGTTAATACGACTTCGCTCCGCCCAGTGTGCCGAAGTTGCGAGACAGATCTTCCCGATATCATGAATTAATCACGTGACGAATATGTGTCTATGTTTTGACCTCTTTTCCGAATGTGGTTGATATACCCGCACTTGACGCAACTTTTAAAATAAAACCGACGTGTCAGTAAAATGTTATTGTACGTGTTACATGTGTGTTACTCTTATGTGTTGTATATATATGTTATATATATTTTCTTTCGTATTCAAAAATATTGTATTGTCTTTATTAATATTTTGAAGTGAGTTAGTATTTTTATCATGCGCGCGACAACTCTACGGAAATGACTGGACCGATTTTCATGGAATTTGGTGCAAAGTTGTTACAACGAATACCGTCGTACCATTGTACCAAACCTTGTTCTTTTAATATGATGTTTTAAAATTTAAAAGTACACCACTAAAGAATTCATTTCTCTATCATCAATTGTACAAACAGTAAAATCTTTATGATTATTAGCGAATAAATCTTGCCGATAAAAAGTGCTATCGTATGACCTTTCTGCGGGCGCACGCGTGATCCCAAGTTCAGTTTTTACAACTCAGCATAATTTTACATGCGCCTTCTACGTTTATAAAACGGGTGAATTAATTATTCTTTTTACCCTCGTTTGAAGCTGGGTTATATAAAAATGGAAAAGATTTTGTGCGGGTTTAAAGTAATTAGAACTTGTCTTATCATACACAACCGGTTCACTGTATGATGACTGTAGTAGGTATTTTTTGCTTCACTAATTTTGATTCAAACTGGCAAAATAATATGATATCTTGGGTAAATTACAATAGAGGTAAAATTGTTTTGTATACTGTCAGAACACACCCATATTTTTCTTAAAGGAGTGTTGTTAATCCGCCTGTATTCTAATTTAAAACCGTTTTAAGGTATGGTTTGAATTAAGGCGCCTTCAATACTTTTTTCATCACGCTCTTAGTTTTAAAGACGTTCTCCCGTCAAAAATCCTAACATTAAAACCTCAAGTGGCTTAACTAGATTTGGCCGCATCTCACAAATCTTTGGCTTCGGTACGTCCAAAATACTTAGAGAGTCTGATCCTTATTTATTTGCACACAGTCACCAAAACGAGCAAGAATAGAGAGGTCCAGCCGACCGTGGCAGCTTAAATATTTTATTAAAAGGAATTAATAAAGTTTCCAAAGAATCTGTCTATACAATCGGCTAACTTCGCCGTTCGATTCCGAACAGCTCGAGGACTTAAAGTTAAAATCACATCGAGGAACTATGGAACCAGAATTCCTTGTAATAGAAAATTGAATCCTTTATAGAAAGTTTGCAGGCACTTTTACATAAGCGGGAACTCTCGTCTTCAGAGTTGTATGAACAGCTTTCTTGTCTCTCAGCAAATTTATTTTGTAGGAATTAATCGAATACCTTTACTGAGTGATGTATGTTACAAGAGATACGTGAAATACTGAAGTAAAGTTAGAAACTTACTTTTTTTAAAGAAAGTTAAATACTAAAAATAATCAAACATAAATAGTATTCGATTTCTACCTGAAGTCGGCGATATATTTTTTTTCTACCTCTAAGTTGGTGTTTCAAATTTACACTTGGCCAGCGCCGTGGACTAAACCGCTCCCACTCTCAGAGGAGGTCCAAACCTAACATGAGACTGTAACAGGTTGACGATCATTAATTACCAATTGAAATTATATCCCACATGATTCACATCCCATTCATTATCCGTGTATTAGGACATTTGAAATGAAGAATACGATGTATATTCCGCATTTCAAATGAACAGCTGGTAAGTTTACGTCAGTTGTCAGAAAATTCGCAAAACACGGTCTCAAATGAAGATCGACCCTATTTTCAGGGAGGATGGCTTTCTGGGAGTATAATAGCAGTTCACATCGAGAACGACAAAACAGTCGTTTACAAAAATATTTCACTCAAAAAAATAACATATTTTAAATTTATTATTGTAGATTTTAGCCAACAATATCAGGATCGGGAATAATATTCTAAGGGAAAAAAGTGGCACAGTTAATCAAGAATTGCTCTTCCTTTTAGTACAAAATTCAGTAATAAATCAATATCTCCCACGTCCGTACAGACAGAAAGAAACAATGGGAATAAAAATAACAAATGTTTTTATATGTATATATTAAAAGTCAAGGCCACAGTAAATGTTTTACGTACAGCCTCATCAGATAGCAAAGATTCACGCATTAATCTCCATGACACAACAACTTTTTGTGTACCCACTGACACAAATACTCATGACATTTCTTCCGCGCGCTGCAAAAACGCCGTCCGTCTGAGAGGGCATAACCGCGGGCCGCAGTTTTTGTACGGTGACAAATGGCGCGGCTCGCGGTAAATAATTACAACGTTAATCGAGCGGGCTTCGGCCTCCCCGCGGACCCTCGGGGACCGGCTGGGTGGTAGTCCATCCTCGTTACCATACTTCTAGACAGTTGTTTTTACTGACATCTCCGGAATGAGGTGGAGACAAGCGAATTATTAGCGTACTCCGACTGCTGCCTGACAAGTTAATCTCGCGATGTTTTAACCAACTCGTATTTACTTTTTGATTGCGGACAGCGAACCATTATTCATTTGTCAGTCGGTAACTGACACCCCAATAAAAATGTAAAAGCTTCGCCAAATTATATGAAGTGCATACATTTAAAGCACATATTAAACATCACACAAATGACAGCGGAGTACGAGACTTTCACAAAATATAATTATGCAAAGTACTTTTATTACGCCCATTATCCTTTTCAGCTTCACAGCTGGAAATAGGGCTTTACTCGTTGCTTCCACTCTAACTGATCATGTGTAATTAATGTAAATGAATAAATATTTCTGAAAACTAGATAAGTACTTTTTACGAATAATTTTACAAGACTTTATTTAATTGACCTTGTTGTACAGTTTTCTGAGTAATGTTTTTTTGTTTTTTAACTTTTTCAATATACGTTTATGTTTAATAGGCCACATCCACAAATTAAGATGCGAATCGCTGGGTATATCAAGCATCCACTTAGTCAAAGCTCAAAAAATCCGTGCAAGTGTTACAGTACTTGAACTAACAGTAAAATTTATTCTAACTTACTTACTTTAAACGAATTGAAGAGAACTGCCAGTTTCCAGGACAAATTTGAGCGTATTTACCTTCCTAGCATCTAAGATACGGGACTGAGACTGAAGACATCAAAGTGAATGTATTAAACCAGTTTACTAGCAAACGCTCGTACATATTTGATCAGCACAAAGCTCAGGACTCAAGGAGAATGCTCTAACAGACTACATGCTTTTAACTTATTTAAATACGCCTCGGAATGCATTTCCTTAAATATAAACTTGCAACTAAGTTAACTAACAGAAACAATATAGCGCGACAGTGACTTGTGAACAGAATCTGTGCTCTGAATAGAATTTGTAGGACCTCGTCTTTCTATCTGCTGTAAATCAAATCTACGGTTCGTCTTTATCTATTCAGTGAGAAGGTGACATACGGTTATAAGATTTAGTCTTGCATACAGAAGCTTACGCGAGCGTATTACAAAAAATCTTGGTGTAAATAGATTTTCGTGTAAACTTCTGTAAGAAACAGGCTCATTCTATACCAACAACATCCACTTATAGATGGTTTAGTGTTGCGTACGTCCAAAAATAAAGTGTTACAATATGTAAAGTAAAATCGATACACATATGACATTTCTGTGACCTAAACACAGACCAAAACATGGACATCTGTAACCAACTCCATACGGAATCGGGGTTCTACCTGAAGCCGATCACAGGTGCGTCGCCATTTTAGAGGACTACGATGATCGCCTGGTATGTACGAGTAAGTTAGCCGCCGCCCACACCGTACCCAACACGCCCAAACACGAGAATAACTTCTTCCTAAAAATATGTGTCAATCCATGTTTCAAATAACTACAGTCGCCTATTACTAAAATCGCTTATTCTCATCAAAACCTTCACACCAAATTTCACCATCATCCTGAATAAACAAGAGTAACTTCAAACAGAAGTAATTTGCCATCCCCTAAATATAGAATTTGGAAACCGCAAGACGTCATAGTCGGCCAAGTTCCGCGAAGCATAATGAGAATTTAATTAGTTCAGCGTCCTTAAGTTTGAGAATCGTGCGTAGAATCGTGTCAGCTTTGAAGACAACTGTTAATATAAGCCTATTTTTGTGTAATGGAAACTCCACTTTGAAGACGTGATAAGCGTTCGCAATGGCGTCATCGCTGACATTTTGTACTCCAGATACCTCCTTATAAAGAAATATTTACGATTTAGACAGCATTGTATAAGACACGTGATTTAGATGAAGAATGGCAATACAGTATATTAATTTGGAAGTTTTTTTTTTTGAGCGTGTTCTGAGGATATTCCTTTATTGTTCTTGTCGTATTCCTAAAATGTACCGTAACTCAATTCGAATTAATTTTCTTTTGGTATGGAGTTAAAGGTAAAAGCCTACATACATTGAAATATTCTTCACCCAAACTCCCAACAAAATGAATGTACTCATACTTGCATTTGTTTTTTGACAAACGTCCAAGTGGAGTAACACTTAAAATTTGCGTCACCTAAAAATAAATGAACAAAGCTACTGCACATTTTTCAAGCAAAACATAGTTCATGCATGTGGAACTTTTGCAAGCGCCTGTCCTTTTATATTTATATCCTTTCTCGCGAATTCATTTTGGCAAAGCTTTAAAAAAATCTTGTTTTATAGTTCTATTTAGCCGTAAAAGTTGATTCAGAAATAAAGGACCGAACTTGGGATACCAATTATGTTAAACTTTGTCCGCTCCGTGAACACAGTTTTTTGATAAACAATAAACATTTCACTGAAGTGGAAGTTGCGCTGAATGTCTCTCACAATAAGTTGAGGCAGAGTTTAGGTTTTTAACCTACCGACAAGGAAATATAATTTTGTAGCTGCCTCCGGACATACATACGAGGCGATCATCAATGATCTGTCCCGTTTGTGATCGGGTTCAGCTAGAATCCCTATTATATGAGATGGTCCATATGTTCATAAGCGGTAAGATTTATTACCGTTACCGTTAACTAAGGTAACTTATCATTTGCAGGAAGTATCCTTTACTTCCTGCACCAGAGGAGTCGTCAATATAAAGCGTTAACTTTAAAGAAATACTCTTTTCGCACCTTTATGAAAGGCCCCAAATCATGTTTTACTTAGAAAATTACTTTCGCAAACTCTACCTGAAAACGGTTGTCTAATTCGCTACGTCTTTATTCAAGTACGTAATAATGGTAGAAATGTGAGAAATAAGATTAATACACGTAAGACGAAATGCGCGGGGAAATCGGACTAATTCCGCGGCCGCCTAATAAAACCACTTCAGGGACCGTATTACAGCCTTCAGAGGATCCGTAAATAGCACTCGCTTGTGCGACTTCCAAACTTTTAAAATAAATATACCGCCTTTTTCAATGTATGACTGTAATCTTTATTAATTTAATATTTTATTTATAATAGCTACTGTTATATAACATTTCATTGATGGGGTTTATAAGAAATCGTTCGTAAAATAATTATTATTACATTTTTTTCTACCGTGCGACCCCATAATTATGATTATAAACCCACTCCAATAGTTTTACCATCATCAAACACCATATAAAAATAATAATACTACGAAAGCTAAGCTTAAATTTTTATATTACTCGTATAATAAATCTAGTATACAAACAAATCTTTGTATCTCCTTATTAAGTAACATTCGTACAAGACTTAGGATACTTACAATAAATACTTTCTGTATGGAGTTAGTTACAGACGTATGTGAGTGGCTTTTGAAAATCTTTTGCACGACCAACATTTATATACTTGGAAAGTATAAGAATATACTTTCATACAAAATAGTCTTTCGAGCGTAATTCACGGCGGGATCGTAAAAGGCCGCAGTATAAAGCCGTCCTCATTAGAGCCTACTTAGAAACTTTCTTTCTTGCCAACATCCACAGAAAGTAAACAGACTCTTTTCAATTCTAATTTGATGTTCTTGAAAATTACGACGTGCGAAGCTTACTAGTGCCTGATACATGAATGGAATAAAAATAATTATATAAACTCTATATATTTTACGAGAAAGAAACAAAATACATATCTTCGGCACTAATAATAACTTTCCGTGTAAAACGCAGCAGTTAATTTATGGTATGGGCAGATATGACCACTATTTCTCAGGACTAACTTTCTATTACACAATGGGACTAATTAAAGCTTTGAAAGCTCGAACTCCTAACTCAGCGAAAAAATATATAATGCGTTTATTCAACACATACTACATACAACAATGAAGATAGTTTTGACATTTAATACATATATTTCTGTACATGTAGCCCCTGAACTTTGACATAACAACAAAAACAATTTGTAATTTTTACCATTAAAGATACAGCTCCAAAAATGTATATACATAAGTATTTCAATATTGTATTGATGAAATGCCTAACATTACTTTATATGGACTTTGAACGTATTTACGCTACAATGGCGTATACGTTTTTCACGCTTAGCTTGATATATCGAGGCAATTTTTCGAGGGAGGGGGCGGAACAGCCCTCGAGGGAGGGTGTCGATGTAAGATCGTAGTCTCTATAACTATGTTGACATTTTCGTGGCATTTATTCGAAGCCTATTTTGGTAGTACTCGTACAGCCCGCAATATAATTATAGTGCTGAATAATTTCAAAATTAAATTTAATTATGAACTTAATAACAATACAATTTATTAGTATTCGATATGTGATAACATTTGACCTTTTAAAAGCAATGAATTATCCTATAAGGTACATAATATAATTCTAAGTCTATTTTCATAGTTCTATATATAAGTGGTTTTAATATAGATATGGTTAACAAAGCCATCGTCAGTAATTCAATCATCATTCAAGATACACATCGCCATAGAAGTTTAATGTGACATGGAAGTGTAACTGCAGTAACGGGGCAGTAAAGCGCTGATCACGCTGAGTGGCCCTTGCTTTAACCGGCCATCAAACGCGCACCGAACGACTCGCCATCGTTAATCTTATTACCGCACCATACGTGATGTTTCACATACCTACCCTAACCTGTGTGAAACTTAGTTTTTGTCTTTTTGATTAGAAGTAATGAAGCACCGATTTTACCCTTTTTGAAAAATAAACCTTCATCATCAACCCATTTCTGTGTCCTCTCAGAATGAGAAAGAAGATCACGCCTGCCAAGTGCATATTAGTAGACTTCACACAGTTTGAGTTTTTTTTTTTATCTCTCAGATATACAGGTTTCCTCACGAAATTTTCCGTCACCGTTAAAGCAAGTGATAATCAATTTCTAATATGCACATAATTTCAAAAAATCACAGGTGTGTGCTTGGGATTCGAACCTTGGACTCTGCGATTGAGACATCGAGTTTCAACCACTGCCTAAATAAACCCTATGGGAGTGAAATCGACCTTTGAAGGTTTGTTTTATATTATGTTATGATTAAAGTTCAGAGTCACCAAACGGAAAGGAAAAACTTCTTTAACAATATTTTTATAGCACATCAAAGACAGAAACAGGATATAGATCTGGAAAAATAGAAATACGTAGATCTACATGCCCATGACAGTTAAATTACACTTAAATAGGAATAAGCGAAATAGAAAGGAGGCGGGAAAAGGAAAATAAAATAGAACAGTATAAAGTGGCTCGACGACAAGTTAAAGTGACGTATAGTTCTTGCTACTAATATCGAACAGGATAACATTATAATGGGAAAGAATATTTTGGCAAGCAATTAAATATAACATCCTAACAGTCGATTCGGAAAGTTATTATTATATAGGACTAGCAGACGAGCATGTAGTTCACTGATGATACTGCCCCACACTGAGATGTGTAAAATTAAGGATAGGATATAGGATTAGATTCGTACATGAAGTCGGACATAGATGTACCGCTAACTCTGATGATTAAGCTGGTATGCTTCGGAACAAATTGTCTCCCACGCCCTCTCCTCTCCTCCGGGACTCCTCTCAAAACGACAACCGTTCATCCCATAGTCCATCAAACTGGTCCTGTGCGGAGTGATAGAAGCCAAACATCTTCAAGAGAGACTTACAATTTGTCAGTCATTTATAGTTTGTTGCGCAATATTTTCCTTTACCGTTAAACACGAAATAGTTAATTTGTAATAAACACACATCAGCGGAAAATAAATGGTACGTGCCTGGGATTTAAGCACTCACATCACTAGGCTTTCACTATGTTTTTACAAAATAAAAATTATTCATTTAAGTCAGTTTATAGCTATGCCAACAAAACCTGTTTTTTGTAACTTATTCCACGTCGAGCTTACCCTATTATTTTTCTACATCTATGAATGTTTATGCAAAATTTCAGCTTTATTGTATGTATAGATGTAATCTGATTAAATTAAGCAGACGGCATTGAATAAAATATTCACCATTTTGCTTCATATATACCGTTTTTTGTCGTTCCTGCTGTTATTAAAGCCAAGGTTAGAGCAGCCATTACCCTTTTAAATTTTTACACGCCCAATATAACATTGTAGCGGTAATGGAATATTCCAGATAGGTCTGATTACACCGTCGGCCATAAAGCCAGCAGAATTGTCAAATTTATTACACGTCCAGATTACAAGGGCTGCGGTTGGCACGGCATTGTGGGCTGCTAGCTTCGATATTGTATCAGTTTAATCTATTTGGACATACAGCATATTGTTTATTATTACATAAAAAAATGTTGTAAAATTAAAGCTATACATATAATTATGTGAATTAAGGTGTGTTTCCTAGCTCAGAGTATATTCCAAATATGTCTTAAAAGTGAAATATAGAATATTTTGATTTAATTTTTGGCCAGCGCGGTGGACTATGGCCTAATCCTTCTCATTCTGAGAGGAGACCCGTGCCCAGCAGTGGGACAGTGATGGGTTGTCGATGACATTTATTTTGCCATTTCCTTATTTAGGGAGTGGTATTTACTGAATAGCTTATGATAATACGGGGCTTTTTGAAACTAGGTTTTCATACAATACCAAATATCAAATGAACATGCAGGTCACCTGATATGAAATATATCACTGATATTTATTAATTAACGAATTACAAAGGAACAAGATTCTATAATAAAGTCATCTTTCCAAGATGCCTTCCTTTCAAGATGGCCCCCTGAGATTTAAGTTGGAAAGGTAACAAAGATCGTTTATAATACAGAAGAGGAATTACGTATAGCTCGAAAAGTCCTGCCCTTTAGTAATAGAAAAGCTTTACAATTCACCAGTTTTGACGCGCAATCCACAATCTCAATCAACTGGGCTAACAAGTTTGTGATGGCGGCGGTCAGGGCAATAGTGGAATATATCGCCGGCCATACGTTGCGGTGGTGCCAGTGTATGAACGTTCGCATGCGACGCGGGAATAATTTGCAGCGACCGCAGGCGGAGCGGCGCGCGGCGGTGCCTACGTCACATTGTCATACATCGACACTGAGCGGACTAAAACCTCTGCTAAAACGATGGTCGGTACAGTAATCATTGACTTCGTGAACTAACTAAACAGGAAGAGTGTTAAGTAAGCAGTTAAGGATAAAAAAGACTGTAAAAAATTACTTATCAACACTGCTTATATTTTGTAGCTTAATTGAATTGAATTGAAATTGATTGAATTGAATGATAATTCATTTATAATTTATTGAGCTGTATAAAATAGTTTCTGACACAGCTGAATAAAACAATCGTATTTGTGTTATTTCTATGTAATTTTCATATCGATGTAAAGTTGCACTACCTACTTATTTTAATCCAATTGTTTAAAGTTTAAAAACATATTGTTTAATGACTCGCTATATTTTGTACCTTTACATTAAATAAATTAAAATTGTTACTGTTTTACTGCAACAGAGTTTACTACAGTAGGATTTTCAACTTCAATACGTCTAACAAAAGGCAGTTAGAAATAAACTGTTTGTTGAACCGAGTTGTTCGCAGAATTTATGGTCTATATTGTAGCAATCCGTCAGAATATTAGTTTCTTTTTGCGCTAGAACAGTGAGTGGAATTCGTCAAATTTATTACTCGCTGCACATTTCGTCCGCGGAGTCTATGGACGTTTGCTTTGGAGTGCAGCGCGGAGATTAATCTCCGGCGGCCGGCGCCGTCACACTGTCACGCTATGAACGTTCAACATTACTTTGTATTTGTACATCGACGTCATGAATCATCTGTCCAGGTAACTCTTGGCTTACTAACTGAGATGAATGTAGAGATTCGACACAAAGTAGACAAGAAATAAAGTAAGAATCACGAAGGTAATTCGTGGTTTGTTAAACAGCTATTGATTTTCGTAGTGCTTTGGTTAAGACTATTAGTACTAGTATATTATTTAATTTAGAACCGGTATTTAAACCTACATACTCTAATAAATGGATCTATTTGACTCTTATAAAACTTAATTTGGCTTGTCAAGAGCACATAGCGTGAAGCTTTACAAAATAAAATCCCATGAAACACCTCACAGCTTAACCTTAGTAATTATAATATGCACATACTAATTATAAATGTACAAGTATTTAATCACTGCACCCCAAACTGTCACACGTATATTGTTCAAAACAAATTAATTAACACCGGGGTGCGACTAACAATGTCGAATTAATTAGAATCCTTTCATATCTATACATTCAGTTCACGACTTTCACAAATAAAAGTTCATTAACCTGCCGGAGACAGGTACTGAAGTAATTAAATTATCATTTTATCTTACACCGTAAATTGCTTAGTGTAAATGGAGTTATGAGACCGTCCTTCAAACCCGGCCGTGCCAAGACATAAATGTTAGCGAATATTATAACGTCGCACGTATACTAATTAATTAGTTAGTTAAACCCTAACACCTTAATGCTATTAATAAATCTACTTAGCACAATTACATGATAGTAATTTTCGAATGTTCTCTTTTGAGCATGAGTTTAAATCTGCGTAAAACATTTTGATGATATGAAATAGGTACAATAAACCAGGTGAAAAATGAAAAGAAGGGTTTCAGGTCACAATTAGAGAATTACGTCCAGTGAACGTCAAAAGCCAAAAAATATGGATAGATTTACTACGGAAACATTGATATTACATTCAAGTAAACTACAGACCTTTTATAAAGAGTATACCGCCAGCATTTTGGATATTTTATCGAAAGTATAAAAATAAAAAAAATGTCCAATGTCCAATGTCAATCTCAACCAAATTCTTCATTGGTTATTTTTTGTGTTGTTTACTGTAAATAGTGATATAATTGATTCATATCATATCATATATCATATCATATCATATCATATCATATCATATCATATCATATCATATCATATCATATCATATCATATCATATCATATCATATCATATCATATCATATCATAGCATATCATATCCTATCGTATCGTATCGTATCATATCATATCTATTAATGAAGACGGTAAGACGGTGTGACTCCAAAGGCAACATCGCCCGACCTATTTCTGCCTAACAAAAGATATGTTAAACGCAGTTGTGTTTCGGTTTAAAGGAAAATAAGGCAATCTAGTCTAATCTCACCCTAGTTAATTAAAGATGTCCAAGGACAGCAGTAACCACTTACCAGCAAGACTGCATGCTCGTCTGCTACTTCAATATTACAATTATAGTACAATCACAAGCAGACACGTTTTCACAATGTAACAACTGTCGCCAATAAAGTTGATTCGAGAATGCGAGGTACTTGTACTTTGAACTTGTGCTTCAACTGCCCTTGACTGTCATAACTTCAATAAAACTTTCCCGCGGACCACACTCGGAGAACTACACTACTTCGGCTGAAGACAAATTACTATTTAATTAATAAGTACTTGTATGAGTGTGTGATATCATGAATTTTATTGCTAAGGCACTAAGCCATGTTAATTGGCAGTCTACAATGTTATAATATTATGAAATCAAACTGTGTGATTCTACGCCAAAGGATATGCTTCGTCAATTAATGCGTGATCAGGGACTGGCGAGTGATTTAAAAGTTTCCTTAGGGAATGCAGAATTTTTTGATAATTATACGATATGAAATACATTAAAACAATACCTGCTTATTTAAGATTACACAAGTAAATTGCGTCCCACTACACTCACTACTAGTACTCCGACGCTTAAAATATATAATAATATCCAATATCCGTAGCAGAAAATCTAAAAAAAAACAATTTCATCAAATTTGTCCTTAATTTTTAAACATCTTGGTCAGGATCGGTAATTTATGTGATGGTTACCCTACTGATACCGGCGAGACTCGGCCAGCAGGGTCTGTAACGTTAATAGCTTTGAAATTAGTTATGATTCAGGCGACTCTACACCGCAACATGGCATATTGCAGACGATATACATCGTCGAATATGAAAAGATGAAGTAACGTCACAAATACTATATATAATAATGCTATTTAAGCTAATATTTTATAAAATAACATAATATTAATTTAAACAATTAACAAAAACCACCCTATCTGGAAGTTCACTTCAACAAAATAAAATATATTTTTGTCCTGGACCTGAGTATTCACAGCACCCACGATTGAAAGAATCCTATCCCAAAGGAGCTATCAGCTCAAATTACAGTATTAACGAAATGATTCAAAAAGTAGTTTATTTGATAAAATACGTTTGCTTCCAAGAAAATTCATTCACAACGAGATTCGGCTGACTACGAAAACAGGCGTGGACATCGCAAATCAGATGAAGCCGGTAATTTGATGAGCCACAGACAGACGAGCGCTATAAACCGGCGATTGTCGTAAACCCAATCAGTTGTCTACCACGAAAACATCGCAATATATCAAGCGCCCGTGACACTCTTTTGATAACAATGTTTAATGTTCCATGTACATGTGTATAAGTAAAGTGACATTGTCTGTCGGTGATAGCATGTAAATTGTATTTTCGAAGTCGTATGATATTTTTGCACGATTAAAACATGAAACCATAAAATATATATGAACATTATTTACATTTTTTTCTAACTATTACAACGGATTAATTTTAGAAACAGCTGATTTCAATACGACTTTTGCAAAAAAAAATACTTTTACATCAATGCTTTTACACCGAGAAAGTCAGGGTGTAACAGTTGCGTGATTTTAGCTTGTCGGTTATAAACTAATCCTACATACGAAAAATATATTTTTAATTTTAATTTAAACAATCATTTATAGCAAAAAATAGACTATATTCTGATATGACAAAAAATACAATAAACCTGCACAGTACATTAACACTATTTGTCAAAAAGGTCAAGGATTGCTTTTTGCCCATGAACTTACCTCAGCTCTTTGCGGTGCTCATAAAATGCCGCTTTCCGGGCGTAGTCTTCACTACAGAGTGAACAATGTACAGAAATGGCTAATTAGCAATTCATGTGCGCCCAACACTGCTTAGATAATCTCCATTATCTCGTGTAGAGTAGTAAATAATCGTAGACAAATAAACCTTGGCATCATATTTACTTTAGAACCTACTAGTGAAATACATCATTGTATTATTAATAAAATTATTTATTACTTACTTACATGACTTATGGGTCCTATATGATAATATTGTAACTTAGCCCAGTAACAGTACCCTTACTATGATTTTTCAAAACATCCCACAATTTTACGTTACGTTTATTCAATCCAATATTCTGTTCCGTATGCTTCAGTAAACGTAACAATAAGTAAGTGCTCAAGTCTTTTTGTCTGCCTCACGTGTTCGCACAAAGAGAGACAAAACATAAAGCGCCATTTTGTCAATTTAGACATTTAATGTTACGTTACTGACGCTATAGTTCTGATGCAATCCGCTAGGGGCGCTGATTGGAAATTTTATGGGCAAATACGTAAACAGTCATATTTGTCAAAACGTAATAACTCATGGTAAGGGTACAGTTGCAATTATATTTTGTTGTAGCGGATGTCTACAACAAAATATAATTCCCTAAAAGTCACAATTGGAAAATTGATATAACGTGCTCTAATATCAATACTCAATTTATACTCAGTCACATAATTGGGCATAATTGGGTAGATATGGCATATTGTATTAGACATTTCTATTTATTATCTGGTCTGTGGTCCAGCAGAGTACACAGAAATCCTTCCTCTTGGCCGAAGTTAGTGTTATTTTACGACACGTGCTCCCACGTGCTTCATCAACGGACTCGCAAGCTTGGTTTTTACTCCGCCCGGTTACGTAACGTTTACTGCTTCCCTTGATGAGTCACAGGTTAATTGAAGGTTAGGGAATGTTCCTGTTGAAATAAGGGGAGCTTTTTATTATTTATGGAACTGGTTTCTAGAATGTAGGGATTTGATTGACGTTTTATATTAAGATTCTGTTTTTCTCTTAAAGAATATGTAGCATAAAAATTGTAATGGTTACAAACTAAAATTGTTACTAGTTACAAGCAGCCACGCAAATGCGACTGAATATACTAAAAATAGATATCAAATTGGGTCTACGTTTTTATCTATATCATGTTGGCATGCCAGACAAATACCCGAACAAGTCGTTTGTGTACTTGTATTGATATTTAAATAATAGAAATAAAATTTTATTTCTTCCAAACATGTTGTAAAATTTTATGTAACATGTATTGTATAGCAAAGTTTATTTGTTTCACGAATACTAACAGTGTCCAATGGCTTCAAATTGGGACTTCAATCGCTCTTTGTCCTCAAACCGACCCAGCAACAATTACAGTATTTACTTTTTGTTACAATGAAATGACAGAGGTTCGTTTTCCGGCGTATAATTAACTATGTTACGCTTTGTAACAAAATGTATCATTTTTAACAGTCCTATTAAATTTCATATTGTTAATCTTAAAGTCAAAACAATAAATGTATAAATACAGGTTTCTTGAAATTAACACTTGGCCGTAGGATCTTCGTAGCTCCTCGTAGCGCGGTCGTAGACGATATCGGTAGAGTGTCAAAACACTGTTGCAAGTGACCACGGTTATTTGCAACATTAAAGCCAAGGGGAGAACCCTTAAGTTTAAATTAATTGTTAAGTATTATAAGTATAATCTAAATATATATAACTAAAAGGTGACTGACTTACATAGTGATCTATCAAAGTACAGCCCAAACCACTGGACCGGGCTGAAATTTTGCATGTAGGTAGATGTTATGACGTAGAAAGGGACATCCGCTAAGAAAGGGTTTCGATCAATTCTACCCCTAAGTGGATAAAATAGGGGATGAAAATATTACTTCGTAACGCGAGCGAAGCCGCGGGCAAAAGCTCGTAATATATAAAGTTCACATTACTTGTTAATAGATATATTTTTGTTATTTTTTATGTTTTATGTATGTTACCGAATAAACTTCGTTTTCCTTTCAATTTTACCAAAACTATCATTCTCACATTATTATAAAACTAAATTAAATTATATATAATTATCTATTAAATAAAATGAATGATGTTGCTACAAAATAAAATTTTTATATAACACTTACGAGTATTAACGTAAACACCAGAATATTCTCCGACAAATATTCCATAACAGATCGTATACATGTTTTTATTTTATTCGCCATATGCGAACCAGACATGTGAGTTACTACTCAGTCGCGTTATTACTATTACCTTAAAACTATCTCCTATATTACAGCAGACACTTTAGTAGAGACGGGAAGAACCTAGACGTAACAAATGGTAGATGTTCGTAAACAGTACACCGCATTATTTTATAGCTAGCATTATTTTATAACTAACAGCCGACGGAGCTGTCACAATATAAACGAATATGTGACAAGATAGATTATAACTCTTACAGCCGTTTGTTATTACTGGCTGTGTAAGGAACAGCAATACTATTGTTTATAATCGGTGATTACCACACTTAAAGCGAACTTCTATCAGTACCCTTAGTATGAGTTCTTACGTTTGCTCGAAAACGTTCAACGTTTACGAATTCGCTGATACAGCGCTCGCGTGGACCTTATCGGAACTAAAATTTCGCATTATGAGTGTTAAAAAACTGAATAGTCAAATGTAACGACACTTGATTTTGAATGCGTTTAAAACTTAATTTTGATAGCGTTATAGTTCCGTTTTTGAAACTTATGCTGCGGAATTTTAGTTCCGATATCGTCCACGTGGGCGCTGTATGCGCGAATTCGTAACCGTTAAACGTTTTCGAGCAAACGTAAAAACTTGTACTAAGGGAACAGAAGTATTATCTGAGTATGTTATTTAAAACGAGGGTCTCGACCATCCCCTTTTTCATAAGATAGACGTAATAAACGAGCATGCAGTTCACTTAATGGCAAATGGCTACTGCCGCTCATAGATAGATTTTTCTAATATATTTGAGAAACTTAGTAATTGAATGACATAAGAGATATTTTCATAAGACTTGTAACGCTATGCAGCAATAGTCTCATACCTAACTATTAATGCGGTTTAACCCTCCATCGCTTGCGGTGGATCTCTATTAAAACAAGTTCAAGATATAAAGACAAAATATAAATATTGAAGAGAGACGCCGCGTCTCGCCGTAATGCTGAGAAAGGACGTGTTTTGTTTGTAAACCGTAATAATTCCGGTCACTTACACCGGACGTGCCTCTGAATTTTAACGAATGAGGCGTCCTAATAAAAATAAAATTCCTGACTCCCCTATTCGACAAGAAAAATTGTAAATTAGGTGGGGGAAAACAGAACATAAAGTTTTTCTCACAAACACATTTTTTGCGTTAAGTATAATTAGTAGGGATTAAAATTGTTGTTTATCCTGCTAGCTATTATTTGCGTTTCAAGATCTTTGTTTAAATACTGAGCTTGAGTTATTTTATTAGGTTGCTCCTGTTTGTGTCATTAAAATATAATTATGATATAATTGCACTGTAACACAAACGTATTACAAACTTTATGTAACGAGTAAGTATGTTAGAATTATTCAGTGAGTATGCAGTTTACCCAATAGCAAGTGGTATAATATAATAATGGTCTCTTAACTAATATTGAGTTCTGATGCGTTTCTAGCACATAACACACATCATTTTGATGTCAGCGCAACACAAAATTTGCAACTATTCGTCAGTCGGTCACATTTGTTACAACTTGGTTCGCTCTTTTCAAAACGTATCATAACCCCTAACTGGAACAAACTAAACTGCATTATTAAACAACGTGCTCCCGAAGGCAAGGATCCCCAATACCCCTCCCCCGCAATAATCGTGTTCTAAGCTCGTCACGCGTCACTATTGGGATGAGTCGGGCATTTTAAACAAACTTCGCCCGTCGCCGCCGTCATTACCGCCATATTGGGAATCACAAAGTTTAAGGTTTTTGACAGACGCCTTATGGTTAAGCCAATTTTGATGTCTATGATAATCTATAAAAACATACGTCTTTGTGTTGGTAGTCTATTTAGGAGCTTCGACGCTCAGGTCTATCGACATAATCTTTTACTTAGACAGCACCGCAATCATCATCAACCCATTAATGTCCCACTGCTGGGCTCGGGTCTCCTCTCAGAGTGAGAAGGATTAGGCCATAGTCCACCGCGCTGGCCAAGTGCGTATTGGTAGACTACACATACCTTTGAAAACTTTTTTTTTTTTTTAAAGATTTCTCAGGTATGCAGGTTTCCTCACGATGTTTTCCTTCACCGTTTAAGCAAGTGATAATTTTTTTTTTTTCAGCACCGCAAGTATTCGGGAAAACTTAACTTATGTCACTCTTGATAGAAAGTCTCGTAAAAAATTATCAGACAGAAGATACAGCATTTTATATATACGTATTATATGTAAATAAAAGACCCATGTTTATTGAAAATGTATTTTATATTTAACTGTGTGCGTTTAAGCTACTCCGGTCTAATGCGGATATGCGTGAATTTCACTATCGTAATGAGATCGCATGAGAGGCATATCATTAAAATATTAATGATAATAAAGTAGTCTGTACTCATCGATTCTGATATTATTAGAACTTACATTAAACGTCTCTTCTGACTTTAAGTAGAGACCGCGTTTCCCACACAAAGAATTTAATATTTCGCCGATGCTATATTAAACAGTTAATACTAATTAACTCACTATATTGTCTAATAATATCGCCAACTCCGAACAAAACAGAATCACAGTGTGGAATGTCAAGTAAATATTTCAAAAGGGGTCAGGTTATGAGTGGGCTGGAGGTGTATATGTAATGAAAATTTCACTCCAATTCGAACTAATCACAGTACGTGTGTAGTATGTGGAGTGAGAGAACAGAGATTGGATTCACCACAAAATATTTATCATATATTAATTAAGTAAACTGGCACTTTGTAAACAAATAATGCACCAAATAGTTCTAGCTAATAACAGCAGTATTAGCGCTGCTGTGTTCTGGTTTGAAGGGCGTGGTGAGGGAGATATTATTTACCGAGGAGTTCCAGGTTTGTCCTCCAGGTTATAAATAAAAAAAATGTTTAACAGCCCAAAGTTGGACACAAACGTAACACTCCCAATAATAATTCTTGAGTATACTCTAATAGAGAAATGATGCACAAAATTGTTTTGAAAAATATTTTTTTATCTTATCTATCTGCTCATGACGGCGGCAGTGAAACATGACCCTTATATTAATACGACCATTGTTCAACGTTTGAGTATCCAACATTCCAGTTGGAATTCAATACACAAACTATCTGTAATCATTCAATGCTTTTATTGGATTCTGAACATTGTTTACTATACGGGAGTAATGGTCCATAACAACAATTTTAAACGTTTTTGGTTTTCGTGGCAAGCACATGCCATATCCGTGTAATTTCGTGGAATGTATTAAATCAAATTCCACGTATGAGTAAATATTTATTAAATCTGTATTTTAAACAAACCAATATTTAACCAATACATTACGAGTCAGCCACGTGTGATATTTATTTATACCGAATGTAATCAAGAGATGCATTAAGTAAGGATAAATGACCATTTCCAGAATCCAATTTCACCTGAGTGGCGGGAAAACAAAACGGTTCGTTTCCACTGGCGCGGCCATTGTACAACTAATTATTTGTTTTTCACGCGTTGTCACGTCACACGTCGCGCTGCGTGACGCGTCACGTGCTCGGTGTGAAATTATGAATTTATGATTTAAGTGCTATTCGGTGAATTATTTAATTGATTAAAATGCGATATTACACCTTTTTGGGACGGGGCGGCAATGTAAATAGGACGTCGACATTTACTGAAATCCGCCACAGCTTTTCATTATTGATTTTGTTATATTAGTAATTAATTAACGAATGATTATTTCACACAATATTTACATTATTTTATACAATGTTCCAATGTATATCAATTTGTGATACTGCTCCGAACAATAAACGAATAAATGAATGAACCACCACTATGACGTCAGAGTTGTAGGTTCGATAAAATAAATATTGTACTACTATTCTGCAAGTTAAATGTTGGTTTATAGTCTTGACAAAAAGTGCAGAACTATTGAAACATAGACGATATATTTGCAGCCACCATGCATGACTGTACAATACTGGCGTGTTCGCGATGAGAACCAATTCACACTTGGACACACACTTCCATGAGGACACCCGTGCTTAGCAGTGGGACAGTGTTTAACAACGACTGTGAATAAAGCGTAGTTTTGCCGTAATTTATATTTTGACAGACGTTTATTCCATTAACTTTTATCGCTCGCCCATCGAGGCTACGTGAAAAACCAAATGCGGTTAAACGCAATACGTGCGCCACCATGCTATTATATGACACACAAAAAAGCGCGCTAGACAAGCCGCGATCCAAATGTAAAAATTTACTTTTTTTCAATCAGTCATTGAAGTCACTGTCACTAATGCATGCACTTATATAGAAAGCAATGTGTTACATTTTTGCGTTTTCAGACGTGCGGTTAAACGCGTACTTTTAATCGTAGTGCGTTCTAAGCCTTAATGTTATATTTCTTGAGTTATGGCAGCGACAAGCATGCGATGCATGAGTATAAATATTTATGAAGTGGGCAAGAAAAACGGCGTCTGCATTCATTTCCCTTCGTCCGTCGCGCTGATAATAAACCCACGGCATTTAAATACTAAATGCATTGTCCGCACGCAAATGGTCACTTTTATGTTTGCATATTTTCGAAAAATAAACGGGTAATGCAAACAGGAAAAACGTGTGGTATTTGTAGTACAATTCTTTTTTTCTTTGTACATTAATAGTAAAAAGTTATTGAAAATAAAAAGTAGAAATAATTAAAGTAATAATACATGTTATAAGTTTAGAACGAGCAGTGCTTGAGAAATAAATTTTGCTTTTATCATTAAGTTTAAGTGACATTAATTGTAAGATATTTTATACTTTATTCATAGGAAGAATATACATAGTCTGCCGATTCTCCGATTCAGCAACCAAAACAATCAGCCTATCATACAGTTTGGATTACATCTCTGCAAACTAAACAACAAGAGCTACACAATTTCTGTTAAAACGCAATAATGTTCATGACATTGTCGTTTCTGCAATAACCACACAGCAGCATTTCAAAAGTCGCAGGACAAAGGATTAGACAATTATTTTCATGGCTACTATCCACTATATAAAAAAAAGTGTATAACACTCCAACAATACGCACTGGATCACAAAAAGAAAGTCCCCCCGGAGTCGCGCAGCCGGGGGCGAGGGAAATACAACACCGACACGAATGAAGAATAGTGAAGGCGAACATAAACTTTACTTCGACAAAACGCTCCGCAGAGAATACAATATATACGGTTGATGTGTGGGAAGCGACGGCTTAGGAGTTCCAACCACAACAAAGAATGCGATATTTTCACAATATACTGCAACGCTCTATTAATCTAGAAAAAGCGCATAGATCTTCAGAGTCGACAATTCTTTGAGACTTACATGCAGCAAGATGTTTTTATTTTATTTTAGAAAAAGGAAATATCATTGACAACTCTGACATCTTATCACAATGCTTGGCAAGCGTAATATTAAGTTCACATGAAGTTTTCACAATTTGTAGGAAGAAGCATTTCTGCGTTTCAGTTGAAGGGTTGGAACGCCATCGTTTTTGCATATATGATACGACTATCTTAGTGCTTAGGAGTGGCAACGTATCTGTGATCACCATGTGTTTTTACGTTTTGACAAATATGACTGTTTTGGTATTTGTTTACGCATTTGACCATACAAATTCCAATCAGCGCCCCTAGAGGATTGTATCAGAACTGTAGTGTCTATAACGTAACATTAAATGTCTAAATTGACAAAATAGCGCTTTATGTTTTGTCTCTCTTTTTTGCGAACATGTGAGGCAAACAAAAAGACTTGAGCACTTACTTATTGTTACGTTTACTTAGTCTACTGAAGCAAACGGAACAGAATAATGGATTGAGTAAACGTAACGTAAAATTGTGGGATGTTTTGAAAACTCATGGTAAGGGTACAGGTATAACCCTGTTGTTAACGACAGTTAAAACGGCTCGCCTGGCGAGATACCTTATATAAAATAAATAAAATAAAATTAAAATAAGTATAATATTTAATATTATAAATGTAGGTATATATGTGTAATAATTCATAAATAATAGAGTACCCGTAATGTTGGTAACACCACGCCGTTTTCCCGCGCGAAGGGACGGCGCGGGGCGGGAAAAAAGCGCGCGCGCACCCAGTGTGGCCGACGAATCCTTTGAGCGCGCACACGCGTAGTGTCTCTCACGAGTGTATTGTAAAATAAAGTTACCGTTATCCGTTGCTTTCTGTGCATTAAACTAACCACCGTTAAACTGTCGCTGTGTGTTGTGTAAATAAATAACTCTTTTACCTCTTCTACCTCTTGTATTCGTTTACCGACCTACTATCCGCTATACCTGTTCTACATCAAGTTGGTTACAATTGTCCATAAGTGGCAGTGACCACTTATCGTCAGACGGACTGATGCTCGTTAGCTACTTATAAAATAATGTGAGTGAAGTAAACAACTGGTCTTTTCGCAGCATTGCAAAAACTTGTCGATGCAGGGGCGAGGTGCTAAGCGCGCTTTATATGCAAAGCAGTGTTGTCGACCGCGTACGAGAGCCACTTGATTTGCTGACTCCACACTGGAATGTTTAAATCTGAAAATATGTTTTTCGGCGATAACACAAACTTACCATATATTATGAACAGGAACGTTATGAAAGGGAGTTATGAAGAGGGACATATATTTTCTTATGTACTTATTTAGCTTTATTTTCTATTTTAACGTTCTTCGTGTGCAAATATTTACACTTGATATCAGAGAACATATTATACTTTAATGGCGTTATATTTACTCCACTGCTGAGGGTAATGTTTTCGAGCGAATATACGAGTATATATATTATTATAAGTCTTATTCTTTGGAAAGTCCTGCAGCCCAAATGGCTTGTCGGATTATATCAAATGTCGTTAGATTCGTTGTAATTGAGAGATTGACATAGGCTATATATTTTTAAGGTTTTGATTTAATAATAATTATCTTTATAATCATCTGTATTCATTTGATGTACCATTACCTTAATGTTTTGATTTTCAATATTATTTCTGGTCATTAATGTTCATGGGAAATTCTGAAAGTAGGACCATTTACATTGGGATCACCTTTATGACCGTACATTAATATAATTATGATGTTAATAAATTTGATTGCGGTCATTTAGTCGTTTATGAATCGTGGATAAAACCACTACTGTAGAAAGAGCGGAAACCATCAATTTAATATGAAACGTAAATACCGTTTCGGAAATATTTAAATATCGAAACGTTCGGAATAACTTTTCCACCTTTTATAATAACTACATTAAACAGTAATGTATATTTTTTACCAGGAATGAATATGTTGAATTAAAAAATCTGTACAAATTAAAACTTATTATTTTCTGTACTAAGTCACAAAATAATTGGGGCTGCTAGAACCAGAGTGGCCTAACGGCATTTTAATGATTTTTGACCTGTCTATATTTTCGTAATTTAAAAATAATGTGAAGTCCGCGTAAAAGTGGTAGTCCGCTCTGAATATAGAAATGAATTGCGTCGCCATAGTAAATTGTATGACTACACCTCCGCGCAACAATTTAAGAGCGGACTATAAACTTTTACTTTTCTCCATATTGTAAATCGTTTTTTGTAGTTAGCCTACTCTGGTTCTAACAGACTCAATTGTGCATTCTACGAATATGTGAGGTTATGATTGATTATGTATGATTCCTAAATGTGTGAACATTGTTTATCACCATGGTGATTTTTACGAACACAGTACTACCACAGCCATGTTCATCTAAGCGCGCCTCACCTGCCGCGCGTGTGCTCGCAAGCGCGTGTCACGCACACGTGCAATTAACTCGGTGCGGTATCTACGCGATCCGCGTGACATGATAGATGCAGGTGACATGCATGCAGGCGTAATCACGCGCAACAAGAAAAGCGAACTAACAGCCACGCCCAGCGGGGGACATAACTACCTGCTATTTCAATGCCCAAAGCTAGTCAATTTAGTAAAAGACCTGTGATAGGAAAGTCAGAGGCAAATCGAGGCGTTAATATTAAGTAAACATTATGCGTTATTACCATATCGTGTTTCGTATCGACGCGCTCGCGGTGAAGTGATTGAGACGTCAATATATCATAACTGTATTGATATTAATAGATTAGTTAAAAGCATTTTCCCTACAAAATGGCTTACTAGGCTTGTCACGCTATCAAATGTACTCAAAATAGATACATGTTATTAGCGTGTTATGTTTTACTTTTAATGTTTTTATTACCATAGGATTACTTACAAAAAGTTATCGTTAACTAACGAACTGATGTTTGAGTATGACGCGCCCAAATAAACATAACTATTATAATAACACGACTGAATAAATATAAATTTAGTTAATTACATTGAAATATTCTACGAGTAGATTCATAAAAAACATAAAGAGGGCACGTAAACAATAAAGTCGTGCTCCTGTTGTAAGCAAATACAGAAAAAAAATACTATTATTTTTTGCGTATATTATACGAGATAAAGCAGACCAGGCGACAAATGACCTCATTCCATGTAGTCGTAGCGCAGCGGGAGCGGCGGCGGGGGCGGGGGCGGGCGCGGGGGCGGGCGCGGGGGCGGACGCGGGCGCGGGTGAATATAAATCAACATTATACACCATTACCCCGTTATGTTTCGATTTCCGCTCTCGCCGGCCAGCGATTGAGAAGCCAGTGTGCATCACTGCTTTTGATATACAATATTAAGAATCACTATTACTCTCAGTAAAGGCCATTCGCAGTCAAATTATTTATTCACGGCTCTGCTGAGTTTTATAAATTATAAATTCGGTAATATAAATAACTGGATGAAATTCTATCTTACCCAGACAACTTTGTGTCAGTTACAATACAATGTCGACCTTATTACAATTCATTAATTACAATTATTGCAATTTATTGTCCAACATTATTTATTATTACAATTTATTGTCCAACATTTGGCTCACACGCGTAAACGTCGTAAATGAACTATCAGAAAAAGGCACTTTTTTACTGTAAGTACAAATATTTGCTACTTTCCTGTTCGCTACATTATTTTGAAGGTGAAAAAGCTCTACATTCGACAGCACATAATATATTTCTTCCCTTTGCAATGTTTTAGTTGAACTTCCTGGTAAAGTAAATTTACTAATATGAAGCGGTCTGACATACTACTGTATATATATACCCTTCCAGACTTGACTACTATGGTGAACTACGCCCTAAACCCTTCTATTTCTAAGGTGACATCCATGCCACGCAACGGAGCAGTAAGTGGTAGATGACGCTGATATCATTTCTTCTTATAAATATAAAAAAATACAAATGTTTTTCCATGTCATGTTATATTTTCTAAACGTAACATCCGTCTAAGTAATTCAATATAATAAATTATTTACATGTATCACGTTTTTCGTCCGTTTTCCTCTCCTACTCACTGGGATTGTTTCCCTTAATCTCATAATATCCATGATAGTAAAAGAATTGCTACAAAATATTTATGTTTCTCTTTCCTTTATCAATATTGTATAGCAGGTAGAAATCAGGCAGGTACTCAACGAATACCTTACTTATGTAAAGTTAAATTTAATGTTAAGATAAAGCCGCTGTTGTATTTTTTATTTGAATATCTATATGCGACTAATATAATTGTAAAATAATATAAGGTAGCAATGAACATGCAATTCACATGACAGCATGTGCAAATGTAAACATCTACAATAAACACTAAACAGGATTGAAGTCCTATCTGAGGTCGCCCTCAGGTGCGTAACAAGTTATAACGCCTAAGGACTAAGTTGGAAAGTTTCGTGTGATACACACTTAGGGAGACAACTAAGTATGCCTTTACTGCTATGTTTAAGCCAGAACACAGCAGCGCTTGACTCTGTTATTTTATAGCAAAATTGGACGTGGTAACGAGTACTATACTTGTGGTAGTTTCTGAGTCGTACCACAAAGGGTTCTAGCAACTTTTACTTTATCTCACAAACTAAGAGAATATTATTTCAAAGTAATGCATTAAAAATTCAAAGAATAAAATCATTGAATCGGGTATATTTGTTCAAATTAAAATATCAGTGATCTTATAAAAGTTTTATTGGTGGCGCGGAAAAGGTAAGAGGTAAATGCACAGTATCGAGATCCTCAGAGCTCAGTGGGCAGCGCGGCCGAGCGCGAAACTCCGCGAGTTTATCGTGTCCTCTTTGTCCACTGAGACTGGAGACTGATTGACACTCGTTCGAATAACATAACTGAGTTTCCTGTTTGTTACTGTTTTGTACCAAAAATATATAATAAAAAGGTAAAATAAATACAAATATTGATAATACATACCTACCTACTTTGAGATCGACTCAGCTCATTGAGTGTACTAAAGTATATTATGTATATTGTGTATAATAATGACATACTTTTCTTCCCACTTTAAAGCGGTTAATTAATATATTACTTATTTATATAATAAAAACTAAGAAAGCGCAGTCTATTTTAACATGATATATTGCTATGAACAGCTGCCTTCAGTCTAATCCAATATGAAATTCTTAGGAATTAACTATTTCTACCTTGTAGACAAATACTAGAAGTACATAGAGATAGAAGTACACTACATAGAGATGACTACCACAGTGATTATTAATAGTAATAATTTTCGTAATAATAGTAACAAATGATGTACTGTTTATGCCGATGTGTAACTTTCCAATGAAACATAAAATTATAATTAGATATTATTACGAAGTTCCCCGACGCCCACTACAGCACGCCCGGGTACGCAGGGAAACAAATCCGAATTATCGCAGCCCTCGGTTTATAAGTTTCCTTCGATTAAACCAACAACAGTTTTCAAATAATCGGTTTAATAAAATTTTCACAAAGTTTACTTAATTTCCAACTTATATGTATACTAATTAATCTCTGTTTGTATTAACTTTAAAATAACTGCTACGTTATGAAAACATAAAACTTATTTTTAAGTATTTCATTACTGTTTGTTCGTCTGCCTAAAGGTTAATAGATATACTTCTAAACCTAAAGACGATGTTTCGGCAAAAGGTTGTTTGCTGTAAAATAGTTCCATTACTTCTAAAAACTATATTTAGCACATGTGCAGAATGGCGGGGTCATCCTTTTTTTTTTTTTTTTTTGTCGAGGGGGAAACCTTCAAAAGGTACCCGACAACGTGGGACCGACGCCGAGTTATGTGGGATTTTTACCGCACTAAAACCCCCCCGGTGGCCGTCCTCTTCAACTGCGTAGAGGGCTCCGGGATCTCCATAGGAACGCAACCGGAGTCCTCTTAGCGCGTTGCCCCGTCGGGCTCCGCCCAGGTGAGCTTGACGCTCGCCACACCATCTGGTGTATACGACGGTATGCGACCACACATACCGTCGTCCTTCCCGGGGCCGCTGGCCGGGCGGTTCGAGCTCCCACTCTTGCCGCCCGCAACCCCGGAAGCCCCCTTTTAGTCGCCTCTTACGACAGGCAGGAGATACCGTAGCCCTATTCTAGTCCCGGAACTACAGGGACAATGGCGGGGTCATCCTAAACAAATATTTAACTATGATGCCATATCTGATAGGTATTCAAAGTCACTTTCACAAGAAAATTCTAAAGCCAAGTTAATCAATTCTAATAAAAATAAACAAACAACAATATCCCTTACAACAAACAACAACAGCACGGAAAAGAGGTTATCAGCAATAGCGAGCGGCGGCTGTACAAACAGTATCGCGCCAAGAGCCGGCCCGGCCGTCCGCGACAGTGCCGTACCGAATTAATATAACAGCCCCGCGGACCCCACACGACCCGCACTGACACTTGCCGTGTGGCTACACGACGAGCGAGAGTTGGATCAACAACAACACGCAACTAAATAAAGGCTATCAGCAATAGCGAGCGGCGGCTGTACAAACAGTATCGCGACGCGCCGTCCCAGCCGTCCGCAACAGCGCCGTACCGAATTAATATACTCGTACCAGCCCCGCGGATCCCGCGCGACCCGCACTGACACTAGTCTTGTGGCCACACGAAGAGTTGAACTGAACTTTTTCAGCCAAAACAACGAACATTTGTGTGAAGTGGACGTTTGTTTATAATAGAAATAGGAAACGGGCATATAATGTATCTTTGTGTTAAACGGTCATCGGCTCCCATAGACATATATATACTCGTATTATAAAACGTAAGTCTCTCCAGAGAATACAGCAGCAAGAACACAAATATTACGTTGATGATGGACTCACTTATCAAAGTACAAAGAGTTAGTAACTCTTAAATTATTGTAATTAAAATCACTAATCTCTTACACTTTTTATTAAATGTGCATATGCCCATAAATGTATGTGACGCAGCTTGCAGTTTCATTTCGCACATACATTTTTGTGAAAAATAAATCCGCCGTTTTCATAGCCAAACCTCAAGGATAGCATTGAGTGATCTGATCCCTTTAGATCCGTTCTTATCCGCGACGAGCCTCCGGCAACCCTTCCGCGGATATCGCGTACATCTCCCGACTCCACGATATTTATGGAATGACCGCGATTCCAATAACAAAATGTTCGCTAGAGTTCATTTTGTATCAACAACTTGGTATATCTACTCCGGATGGTATACAGAAAGAAATTTATCTTTAACTAGCTTTTACCAGCGACATTGTAAATCATAACATCATATAATACAAATTTTAAACTATTTTAACCCTTTTGTAACTATTAATTTACTATTTGAAGCACATATGTTTTTCAAGAAAGCTAAAGTTTACTGTTATATGATCGAAATAGGCAGAGGTGGTTGAAGTAAAAGCACCTTCGAAAAATAAAGTTATTGGCCTTCCTATGAAAATATAACGATTATTTCAGACAATTTATCTTGTTATCACACGAGTCGAACTTGAAAGCTAGCAAAAGCCTCGTAATTAATTTTTTTTATCTTTATGAATTAGAAGGTCTTCACCTACGTCTTATAAAATTCCCAGCAAACGAGACTTACGTCAGGGTTGTCAATACCAAGAAATAATATTAGTGAGATTAACCTATACTTTTTGAAAGCTCTAATGAGATTTGGGAAGGACTTTCTCTTAAACCACAAATGATAAATCCACACGAGAGGTTCACGCTTAAGGTACTAGGAGAAACTCGGCCCTATTGAGATGGGTTTTGTTGTAATATTTTGGGGTATCACGGTAGAATCAAAAAACCCTGTGTTAGACTGGATTGTATGGTTGTGGGGACCGAATACAAGACATAATATTATATAACATTTTCACAATCTTTTAGGATACTCATCTTTTAGGATTCAATTACTCGGAATAGGAGTTGGCAACCCTACTTATGCTGGAATCTATCTTTATTTTTCATTTAAAGCCGACAATTTATAATGTTACCTACCGCAGGCATCACATTTGAAATTGAATTTTTCTACAAATCCTTACAAATTGCGCGGACACTAGCGAATGTTGCGCAAAGTCTAATGTAACAACTACGTTTGAATAAAATATTACGAACGTAACATATACGAGTAGTTGATAATTACCAAAAACATTCATACATATTAAAATTTATGAACAAACATTTTATTGTCCTCCTTTTACATTGCCGTATTAGGCAAATATAATTTAAAGGTTCTTTAAATTTTGATAGTTGAACTAGGCCGATGCACCGCTACACCTTTTTCTGCCTTATTAGTGTTAAGCCTTTCTAGGCATGTTTCCCACGGAGTAGCAAAGTAGAAACTCTTACTCAAAGCATTTACTTACTTTGCAGTAATCGTGAAGTATTAAATTTTATATTAATTTTCTTATTCAAAATTACTTAAGTTTTTTAGATCTTTAAAATGGCAAGGAGGAGTTTTGTTCAATTCTGATGCAAAATTAACGATTCGATTGAATGAACTTTTCGAGGTTTACAAAACATGTTAAACAATATGAGAGAACAATGTTGAAAACTCAGCTTCCAAGGTAATACTTTATTTATTTCTTAATAAATAACTCACTGCATACATTTCTAGTTATCGACGTGACGTGGTTGTAAAGTAAAAATAAATTTGACAACACCGTAACTGTCTGCCAAGTTTCAACTTATCTAACTTTGCAGACATATGCGCGGTCTGTAAAAACCACTAAAATAACGTTTTAAGAATGCTACATGAATGAAAAACTCACGTCGAAAAATTGCAACGAAATTGGCTTTAAATTGAGTTATCAACCGCAGTATCTAAAGTTTTAAAAAATCCAACATTTTCATATGTAGGTACTTTCAATAACAATCTAAAATTTTCTTTTAGTGAAATTCCATATTAACTAAAGCATAAAGGGACAAGTTGTTAATTTTACCCAATTATTTATTTATTCATTGCTATTCATTACCATATGATACAGGGGCAAGAGGAAAAAATGAGTAGTTAATAATAATTAACGTTACATTTTTACTGCAAGAATCAACAGATCCAATGATCAACCATTAATGAACCATTGATTTTTAACTTAAGGTTCTAAAGGCAAAGAGAAACGCAACCCAAGTTCCACATATCAAGGCACCAACACACGGAACGTATAATAACCACCTATTTCCATACAAGCTACTTTGCATGCCAATGGCAGACTAAATAACTCATGTTTTCAATCCTGAAATACTTCAAACACCGCCACGGCCCTTTGAACCCGTTTTAAAATACGGCGGGTTTACCAACTGTAGGTAATGTACCTCGGTGTCCTTGGCCCTTTTTCCTCGAGTTTTTTATGAATACAAATTATGTCACAGATGAACGTATCCATAACATAACCACTTGTATTACTTAACTTTGAATAACAATGCCGCTAATAGCTAAAATAAATAAGGCCTAAATTTCACCAGACTTTCAGTTGACACTGCCAACTCACTCGCCTTAGACTTTTGATGATTAATCATCACTATAATAGAATCTTCCAAATCTAGTTATTTTTAATGTTAATTTGTAATGTTGTAATGTATGTAATTTGTAATTTGTAAAGTGTTTAATGTTAATCCAGTTTTCATCTGTCGCCTTTAGGCAATTGATCTGCCTAATCTCGTTCATCTTTTGCGAGTTCATTTATTAAACTACACGTTACTCAATGGCCGTTGGTTCCTCACTTATTTTTTTTAACTTATCTTAATTTAAGTCATATTACAGGTATATCGACGATAATATAATATGATCTAAAAGTATTAGAAATGTATATATAATAGTAATAATTTTTTAAAACGTAATATATCCTGCCATATCAAACCGTATCCTTTGATAATAAACCTTTGTTGGATATCGGAGTAACCCGGGCTTTATAACCGAACTATGTATTCGTAGATACTAAGCAAATGGGCAGCAGTTTAATATAATTTTACGAGGGCAGTAAAAGGGGACTTAATGACCTACTACGTCGTTGGGGCCGCGGTCACTGGGAATATCCTGAAAGGATTTTGTTCTATGCCTACTGGGAGGTTTTTAGTCGCTACGATAAGACAAATAAGGCATGTTATTTTTATATCACTCATTTGAAACAATGACATGTATGTAGTAAATAGTAGGTAGTACATAAAACAATAGATAGTCTCTGAAGTACGACCTCGATGCTCTATGCCTCTATGCTATACTTGCATGCGTTCGTTAACCTGCGCTGCGTCCATAGCCAAACGGTCTACGTATTCGATTTAAAGAAGTATTATACATTTTACCAGGCAAGTATAAGTAGAAGAGATACATTTCTCCAGGCAAGTATTATCTTATCCATATTAAAATCAATTAGTCCAATAATCCAGTCAGACTAAATCTCACAACGACTCGAATCAAACAACAAACCTTCGAACAGCTTCCATTATTAATATGAATTAGTAAATTCAGTTCTGATGCTTTCCGGGGTAATTTGTGCATATAATCCAGTGTGTGCATATAATGTAGTACTAAATAACTACAGTCATGTTTGAATGATTTATAAATTACATGATATACGAGCATGCAATTAATGTTAATTAATCTCGTCCCTGTAATTATTATGGAACATAAATTAAAAAGATATAAACAATTTATTTTGACTTTCAGTAAATACTAACCAGTATCGAAAGGAAATTTGAAATTCAGTTTTTGCCACTAGAGGTCAAAGGTTCGAATGCCAGGTACGTATCTCTAATGTTTCGAAGATTATTAGAAAACCTACGTGGACGATATTTCTGTAAGACAAATCATGATGTGTGGAAAGAATCCTCAGTAAACCTGCACTATGCAGAACATGGCCTAAATACTTTTTTAAAACCTATGAATTTACCGAGCTATAGGACTATATGGGTTGGTAATGAAATAACGCGCTAAATACTACCTACAAGGTAAATTTCTTAGAACTGTCGTATGAAGCGAAGGTTATAACTAACGTCAACTCGTCTTAGATAAAACTAGGGCTTATAACAACAGCTGTTCCCAGATATAAATAGCTGTGAGAGAGCGCAAGGGTCCCTCGTTATAAATGGAACATAGCCCTCTCCGCTTTTGGCTCGCTAACGCCCCACACTTGGTGCTACTCTGTTAGCTTTCGGACCTAATTTCGACTCTACACGTGGCTGTATGCTAAAGAGTGTGTTAGTCGAGCGATATAAACTTCGAAAGTATGTACTTTGAAGGTATTGGAACACTTTGGGGTTAAACTCCGGAAGCTCCACTGCCACACGTATTTCTGCCTAATAACAGCTGTAACAAGAGCTGTTGTGTTCCGCTTTGAAGGTTGTGATATTGGGTAAACATACTTATCCGAGGCGTTCCATCTTAGCTCGCAGGGAATTAACAAACATCTGTGGTCGACCAAAGGTCTAATCTTATCTGGGGTTGATTACAGATATCTATGGGCGGCAGTGGCCACGTACCGGCAGGTGGACGGCACGGTCGTTTGCTACATCTATATTATTTAAACAAGTAATTAATTAAAAAAATCAAAAACCCGACTGCACCAAAAAGGCTGAAGTAGAATTTCCAAAAGCAGTGAAATAGGAATTTCATTATTTTTATCCAGAAAGCCAAATACAAAGTTTCATAGTAGGTGTCTGCTTCAAAAACAAAAGATGTTCAAACAATATTATCCAATTTTATCCTCGAAGTGTTCATTTACGCTATATAAAGAACCTATGTGTAAAATTCCAGCACGCTTAAGTACAGCGGTTTCCCTTTGCGTTGATCTCTGGCACAGCAACTCTCTCATTTAGTCAGACAGTCATCTCGATGTGTATATACGAGTATATATGTACTAGCTGACCCGGCAAACGTTGTGTTGCCATATAAATAAAAAAAATGTTAAGGATGAACAACCCTTATCACTTAGGTGTAAAAAAAAAGATAGTGGCCGATTCTCAGACCTACTGAATATGTATATAAAATTTGGTGAAAATCGGTGAAGCCGTTTCGGAGGAGTACGGTAACTAACACGAGAATTTTATATATAAGATATATTATATAATGTATGTGTAATCTCCTCTTAATTTCCTTTATTTTGACTAGGGTGTCAAATCTCGATAGGTTTGGTTAACTTTTTTAAAACGTGTTACTATTTTGCGAAAAAAATCACCATTTACGGTCTATAAAATATATAACTTCAGTAAATCAAAGTTTCGGTCATTATTTTACCTCGTTAGAGGTAGCATTTCATTATTTTTATCCAACAAGCCTGATACAACATGTCATAGTGTTTGCTTCAAAATTGACGATTGTTCAAATGAACTATTAACCCTTATTTTACCCTCTACGGGGTTGATTTTTCGGAGGGGGATAAATAAGTGCATCCTTGTTCCTATCCAGAAAGCCAAATACAAAATTTTATAGTAGTTGCTTCAAAATTAAAGGATTTCAAAAAAACTGTTTTCCCCTATTTTACCCTCTTAAGGGTATAATTTCCAAAAGGCCTTTCTTAGTACTTATTCAAGCTATATAGAGAACCTGTGTGCAAAATTTCAGAACTGTAAGGTCCTTGGTTTAGGCTGTACGTTGATTTCTGAAAAATGAAAAAGTCATTTAGTTAGTCAGTCATTCAGTCACCTTACTGTTTTATATATATATATACAAATATGTTTTTATAATCTCCGTTTAATTTCCTTTCATTTGATACCCTACTCGATAGGTTCGGTTAACTTTTTTTTTTTAAATGTGTTACTATTTCGCGCCAAAAATCCGCCATTTTGATTTTTTTTTACTAACACCTATCTAAGGACACTCGGGTCGTTGAGACAAATATAATGACACTTTAACTGTTGAAATTCATCTAGCCGTTTGTTAGATCGGATCAAATAAAGAAAGACAAACATACAAGATACGCGCGAAAAACATAACCCTTCCTTGGCAGTCGGGTAATAAAAAAGTCAGGTACTTTTACTTAAATTGCATACCTAGTTAATGATCGCTAATCGTATTTTCAGTCTGCTATGTTCTTAAATCATGATTTGTATTTATTACACCTCCAGAAGACTAAAACATTATTTAGTACCATTTCCAAAATAAAAGAAATGAAATGTTACGAATAAAATAATATTTGATTATGAAATGGCCGACCCTGCATTTATTCCAACGAATTAAAATGTAGCTGAATTTTCAGGAGCAATCAGGTTATTTCAATTTTATAAAGTGCTCGTGGAAATAAAATGATTAGATAAAACCAGTAGAGAATGTTTAAATCATATTCGGTTTTTGATAATATTAAAGGCGTGAAATAATTTAAATATTATTTAAATGCAAATAAAATTACATTTGTTCTGATATTGCAATCGTACTGAAACTGTATGAGATGATATTTAATTCCTTGATTTTATAATATGCAGCAGTGTCAAGCGCTCAGAGGTATTTCAACTTAGTTATTAACGTATTTATGGTCGCCGACTAACGTTAGCAACTGTCACCTACCCTTGGCGGCGGTGGTCGACGTGGACAATCACCCATAGCACTTAGGTGGACTGCATTATTATTTGCCCATATAAAAAGTGTTAAGTGAAGTAAAGTAATCCCTTTATTAGAAGTAAAATGATCAGTCTCTACAAACATTGAAAGAAGATCTCTCCATAGTTACACATCGTAAACCTCTCAATTTTTTCCAGGTGTCATGGATCCGCCACCGCGACCTGCACATCCTGACGGTGGGCGGCTACACGTACACGTCGGACCAGCGGTTCCAGGCGACGCACTCGCCGCAAACGGACGACTGGACGCTGCAGATCAAGTGGGCGCAGCAGCGCGACGCCGGCGTCTACGAGTGCCAGGTCTCCACGCAGCCTGTGCGCTCCTTCTTCGTCACGTTGCACGTTGTCGGTGAGTACTGTGTTGCTTACTGTATTGATCTTGAAGGGATATGTGTATCCATGTGAAACCAGGTTTGTAAGCAAACTCCAAAAAAGACTGATATGGGTTTTACTGCTTGTTACAATGAAAGCAAATTCCGCGCTAGAAATTCCGTTAGAACATTTTTGCTACATTTGTTGTGTAATTTAAGCTTAAATATTATCGTCTGTTTGTACACACAAAAGGTAAAATACCTTAACATGTTCTACAGATTTCAGAGATTTATACATAACATATATATATTTTATAACTTACGCAAAATTATTAATGTTATTCATCTCGCTAAAGTAATATTAATTACCACGGGTATTTAATATTTGCAATATAACCTTAATTATAATAAACATACATAACAAGTAATATGTTCATAGTTCAATAATATTGAACTTAATAAAAACACTATTGTGTAATGAGGCTCGATAATTTCGCTTTGATCTAAAGCCTTTATGAATATTTTAGCATAATCCGCGGCACGCCTCAGCATAATTATCAATATCCCGCGGCAACGTAAAAGTAACATCAATTTATGCAAATTAATATAACGTTGTCCGCATGAAAATGAACAATTATTTAAAATAGTAACTAGTAGGAATTTCCCGAATATTCGCCGATTTTATATAAAAACTCCAGGCTCGTTCACATTTTAGCCAGGATAAGCTTGCAGGCTTAATGGGCTGGATCCAATAATTAAATGACGGAAAATTTCGAAGTATGTTACTTAGCTTATTGTTAAAATAAGGTGATTTCAGCCAATTTTAAATTTTACGAATCGAATTCACTATCTGCGTCAATAATTGATTACATTTTACTTACATGTAACACTTTTATGTAGTTTAAAAAAGATAAATAGCAATGTTGTCTTATACTTATACTACAAAACAGATTCTTACAGATAACGTTTTGTTTGTAGAAAAATAAAGAAATACCAAAGATTGAATGAGTTGAGAAATTGAATTGATAAAGGAAGAAATTGTACTGACGGGTGTATAAAGAAATATGATATGAAAATTCGACGCATATGTTTGCGCTAAGAGTGATGGATTTGTACGAAACAATAATAATAATTCGCCAAGTACGAGTCGAACTCGCACATGGAGGCTTCCGTACCAGCAAATGTTCATTGTATTTTACTTATTGTTCTTATTTGTATTTATTATAATAACAAGTAGTAAGCGGATTGTTATAATTTCAACTGACGTTCTAGTACGGTTTAACAGTTAGATCGAAAAAATCCGGTTTGTTGTATGGAGACCCCGTTTAATATTAAATTTTATTTTATTTTTAGTATTTGTTGTTATAGCAGCCACCGTTATGCATCGTCTGTAAAAATTCAAATGTCTATCGATTATGGTTCCAGAGATAGAGCCCTGTGACAGACGGACAGACGAACAGACAGCGGAGTCTTAGTAATTGGGTTCGGTTTTTACCCTTTGGGAACGGAACCCTAATAAACGGTTTCCATCGTATCGTATCGCGTCCAGTAGTTAGCAGCCATTGTCGCGGGCAGTTTAACATATTTACGGCGACGCAGCGAGGAATTCATCGCACGGAGCAAAGGCGATTTGTTGTAAGCCGTCGTCGATAGTGTGCAGCGAAATGAACGGACAGCTTGGTTGATATATACAAAAATACTGACAATCCGGGGTATTTTTCATGCGTATCAATGCGTATTTGTAGATGGATAACTTGTAATGGATTCCTTGCATATTTTTGTACTCTACAATTAATTCAAAAGTAATGAAGTTGTTTACAAAATTCGTTCATATCTTAGGACGTCTGTTCTGTAATCTCCAAAGTGATCATTGGGCATGTTTTTTATCTTAAACACCCTACTTTATGTAAAGTACTGTCGCATAGATATTTGCATCACTAGGGTAACCTCCGCGACGCTAGCAATAGAGCTGTTCGCAGCTTTTTTGCAGCGCCTGTTTCGAAACCCCACCTACAAGTATGGACCGATAGTATCGATATTCATAACAAATTGATATCGAAATTTATTTTAGACTAATGGAGCATTACAGCTTCGGTAGAAGAATGATTCTCTCATAATTTGGGTTGTAAGTTAGCAGCGAAGTGGCGCGGAGGTCAGCTGGCGCGCGGCCAGCGCCGTAATGTCTTGTGCGGAAAGCGGGTCAATAACGTTTCTCTTATTGAATGCCACTCGAAACGGAACAATCTGCGTGAAATGCACAAGTTAGGGAAATTGGAAATTCAGGTGACGTAAACACTTTTACGCTGCAACTTGTAAAAGCTGTTTCTGGTTACTTGAAATGTAGCATCTAATTTTGTCTACAGTTTTAGTACTTTTTGTAGCTAGCTACGTAACTCGTATTCTACCATACTATCTGACAAGTTTCAAATACAGCTTTTAGAGATGGTACCCAACTTTGATTTCGCCTAAGACTCCGTTTGTATTTTCACTAGTGGAGGACCTACGAGGTCGTCGTTCATTCCATGCATATATACGCATATTTCTGCATATTTCTCTGTTACTTCAATAACATCAAAGTAAAACAAGAAAATTGTTTAAAATTAGATTTTATAATATAGCAGTAACAAAGGAGCGTCTACCTGATGTGAAGTGGTTTCTACAGATAAAATTATATCCTTACATGAGATTGGTCACAGATGCGTTGTGAACCCTGAAGGGTAAGTTGGAGGGCCACGGACAAGTATCTCTTTTGTCATATCCTTTAAAGTGGAACACAGCAACGCTAATAATAATGTTATTAGGCAGAAATAAAACTGGCGGTGGTGGCATAGGGCATGTAGGGACAGGGCATTGACCCGCTGACGTCACAAGATTCAATTCCTGCCTTAATTGACGTATCATTGTGGTGCCCACAGATTGCGACGAGATCTACCAGAGGATGTTCTCGGACGAAGGTCTGTTTGTGTGTGTTTCTCATTTCCTTGTTTGAGTGTGAACTAACAATAACCATAGATTATAGTGTGATATTTGACGACTCGTGTGGCGGAGCGGTCACCATACCGGTCTGACGCGCTGAGAGTTCCGGGTTCGATCCCCAGCCAGACAGATATCTAAATGATGAATTTAGATGTCTGTTCTGGATCTGGGTGTTAGAGTATTCGTGTTTGTGTGTGTTCATAACTACCACGACCCAAGAAATCCTAGTGTTGGGCTACGAGCGTAGAAAGCGTCTTTTACATGGGCCAATTTATACAGAAAGTCGAATCGATTGTCATTAGCACGATGTAGATACAACGAGACTGTGCCAAATACTGAAGACTACGGCATCCTTTTAAATTTAAATATAGAGGCCTAACCCACAGCACAGTAGCAAAATCATGTAAAAAATTAATGATATTTCTATCATTTTCAGTATAAATTTTAGACTGTTTTAGAGATAATTATTAGGTTTATTAGTATAAAAATATCAAGACATATTTTTACATTGTTGTATTATTTACAGTGGGAAGTAGGTCGCGAAATCGCATTATATCTACATTTTATTGAGTTTACTACACAATTTATAACTATCCAGCAAGATAACACTTTTTCAGTTTTTGATTCACTTTATTGGATGGTTTTTACAGACTAAAATTTTAAATAATTTGGAACACACATAAAATCGATTCCTACATAGTGTGTACCTGGCATATAACTGCAAATGCGTCGAGTCGTACATAGTGTGTATCTGGCATATAACTGGCATTGCGTTCTGTAACGACATTGTTTGTCTTAACGGGGCGGCATGCGGCACTTTGCCGTGCTGATTTTAAATTATTTTGCTCGTGCTTTTAACCTTTTGAGTGATTTTATACTAACGACAAAACTAACGATACAATGCGACTGTCATGAGAGTTTGTTTTCTATAATGTACATATTGAACTAATATTAATGATTTTTAAAATTAAAAAAAAAAATTAGATAACAAATCTTCAGAAAATATAAATTTACTTAAAAATCTTCTTACGAAATATCCTACTTTATATTCATTTTTATATGTACCTACGTATTGCAAAATATCAGGTGTAATAAATTGTTTAATTAGCGATGTTTCTACTAAATTTAAGAGAAACAGAATACAGGATGATAAATAAGAGGTCACAAACAGGTTTCTTACTTACTTTTCATCATATTGCATGTTAAATAATCTAAATATTTTACTATTGTAATACAATTGTAAAGTACAATTAATAATTATATAATTTACCATCAGTAATACAGTGTTTTCATAAGTAAATATATGTTATCGTAAGCGTGAAGTATAAAAGATCGCAGCAGATTAATAGTGATGCTCGTTGTTCAACAGTTTCTGACACTGACGTAATGAGGACTTTCATCTATAGAAAATTGATTGAAGCTCGTACAATGACCATGTAGCGATAGCTCGTTACGTCGTTACTGCCGAATTTTAACATCAGCTCGTTTTTTAACTAACTTAAAACTCACCGGTCGTAGTCCATATAAACAACCAATAAATTCCGTGCATATTGAATATCGGCGAACCGAAAACTGTTATAGAAATTACAAATGTATGCAGTCCATCTGATCGTCAGTGACGACTACCGCCCATGGTCATCTATAATCAACTTCAGGTGGAGTTTTAGTAGTAGAAGGGGTCGGCTACACAGGGGTAGCATAGTTGCGTTGCTACCCCTGAAGACTAACTTGGAATGCCTCGTAAAGAACCAAATACACAGCAGTGCTTATAATTACTGTAATAAGCCGCGATAGTTTCCAAAACTTCTACAGTAATAAAGTAGTAATATGGAGCACATATGGATCGAGTACTTAGTTTAGTGACCATTGGGTAAAAAATCAGTATATCGGTGGTATTTGCGCAACCACACCGCGTGCATTCTCGACTATCTAGCACCTCGTTTCTACATACGGGTTACGTAACGAATTTCGTCGTATTTTATTATTCCAGACATATAGTCTTGAGTACAGAAAATATTTATGTTTATACTTTATCCGGGAAATTGTGCACACCTTAAAATCTTGTCTCGCCGGAACACTGTGACAATAATATGTACTACTATGTTCTCCTGTCTAGTTTCATACAAAGTGTGTATGTATGAAACTAGACATGTATGACCCGTGTATAATATGACGCACACAATGCAACAAAGCGCCTTATATATAAACAAAAATGACCAAAGCTACATTATAACTTGATTATAACATAAATTATAACAAAAAAAAATATTTCTCGCAACCAAATTATTTCTGCTTAGCACAAAATTACGAACAGGTTTAGGACTGTCAAACAGCATTATAAAGTTAATTTAATATACTCCGAGTAAACCTCTTAAAAACGAGGCAATGAGTTTAAACCTTTTATAGTTTTTCCGAAGTGGATCGAGATAGCGCACGGAGCGCGCCGCGAATCGCCGGAATTCATTAAAACTTGACGCTTGTTTAAACGTTGCCGAACAAAACTATGAGGAATTATATAGTTCCAACAGCACGCTGTTTGTTCTTGTTAACTGTTACTGTTGGTTAGTTAGGCTAAGCTGGTCCTCTTCGTTTACAAATTAAGGTTGTGGAAGTATGCAGTTCTAACTCTCAACTTGAGATTCGAAATATGGGCGCAGACAGCATATTGTTCGAAGTAATGTCAGTATTAGTATTATTAAATATTATTTATTAATTATCACTTGATTTAAACAAAAATAACTCTCCGAAGCTGCGTGAAGTTAAGTAACAGCCATTGGCCAGCGTCTAAGCTCTTGTCACTCTGGAGGAGATCCGTGCCCAGCAGTTAAATGGGTTGACGATAACGAAGTATGAAACAATATTGATCTGCCCTGGTACTTAGTGTGTAAACTTTATTTAGCATACAAGACTTATTGACTTAATGTTATTTGTAATATATATTTCCGTAGTTGTCAGATAAACTTTACTCAAGACTATAGGTAGGTACTTACTAACTAGTTACCTACTTAATAAATTAATAACATGTATAACTTGGAGCCAATTGCAAACGAGGCGTAGGCACTTGGCAGTAACAAAAAAGGTTCTCTATTATATATTTTCCGAATAATAGTATTGTTAGCGACCGTTTTCAGTTCGACACATGTCGAAACAAAGTGAATTCCTAGTAAAAGCTCATTTCTAACAAGTTCTAGGTGGCACACGTCACCTTCAAAATCGAATCAACTAAAGAAATAAAATGAATACGGCCTCGGAGAATGGAAACCATGTTGAAGACGCACCATTTATTCCGCGTTCCAAGAAACAGGCTAAACTGTTCTCGTCGCCATTGTTAATGTACTGCTATTTATTTCCACTGAACATAATTACTGCGTATTTCTTTTATAAAACCATTACATATATATTGAACTGTCTGTACGAACATTTTTATTTGTTTCGAATTTCACAGTACTGCCATTATTTATATCTATCTATTGCCTATCATTTTTTATTATCTGTTCTATAACAATATTTTTGATGCGTTTACAAATTCGTCATCGTCGTCAACAAATTACTGTCCCACAGCTGGGCACGGATAGCCTCTCAAAGTGAAAAGAGTTTAGGCCATAGTCTATCGCGTTAGTCAAGCACGAATTGGTAGACTTCACATAATCCTGAGAACATTTTTTTAAATCGCAGTCTCAACCTCGCCTCAATTATCAACTTGCCATAGGACCCTTGAACGTTACATACAAGACACTTAAATGGCATTTCTATAACGGACTGAACTCGCAATATGTTTATACTTTATAGTTGCATCCACGCGTTCAGCTTGCAACAATTTTAATGTTTTACAATTTGATCATAAATCTGACAAAGACAGTAATGTCGACGTTTAAAATCAGAATGGTATCCCGACAAACATCGTGAACGCAGCGAGTGCCAGATGGCATGAGGCGCCCATATATCACGGGTTCAAAGCAGCGTGACAGCCAATACTCGACTGGACGTCGAGACAACGGACAAGATTGTGTTTGTCCTTTGACTTTATCTCATATTCTTTGAATTTTAACTTCGTGGAAATACAGAATAGAACCTTTTTGAGCAACAAAAACATTTGGAGGAAATTGGTTTCAGTGGAATATTAACTCTGTATTGACATCAAAAGAACACATCAGCAATGTTCAGAAAATGGTAGATGATTTTATCGTGCGCACAACTCAATAGATTAGGTAAAAGGTCAAATAAATCTATCAAGCCCCGGACAAAGTACGAAGAATATCAATAAATTCGTTATTAAATTTTACCAGGTATTTTTTTACTCTCTTTACCTACCCGAGTCAGTTACTCGTATTCAAAGAATCGATATTGTTATCGTAAGCCCCCACATAATTTCCCAGAAGCCAAAAATAGGAATTATTCGTGTTTCAAACGACGCCCAACCGATAATAATTATAGATCAATGATTATAGTATTAGATAGACATATTATGAATTAGAACTTATCTTTAGAATTTATAACTTACATCAAATAGAGGAGCGAAATTCCCTCCCATATTGGCAAGTTGGCGGACGCAACTAAGTCACCAGATTACTTAAATGTTCCTCGAGAAGCTTCTATAAGCTTCTTACGATACGTCATACCTTTTACATTAAGGCTTTCGCGGAGAAGCGTTGTCGGCGCATCGGCTGTTATGAAGTAAAGCCAAAGATGCGGTCTATAAGCATTGAGCGCAATAATAAACTTGACAAAAACATAATAAATTATCTTATATATAAAATTCTCGAGTCACAGTGTTAGTTACCGTACTTCTCCGAAACGGCTTTACCGATTTTCACCAAATTTTATATGCATATTCAGTAGGTCTGAGAATCGGCTAGTATCTATTTTTCATACCCCTCAGTGATAAGGGTTGTTCACCCTTAACATTGTTCTGTTTATATGGCAACACAACGTTTGCCGGGCCAGCTAGTAACAAATTAAAACGTTTAAATAGATACTTTGAATGCTTAATCTTTTCAGTTTCAAGGTCGAGTCGAGCCTAACGAGAGTGCCTCAAATAGTTTGGCTACTCATTACAGTTAATTTGGAATGCCTCAGAGAGTTATTCTAGGCCTAGAAAGACGTTGGTTAGGTCAAACTCTGCAAAGACGGTCAAACTCAGCATAGACGTTAGGTAAGTCGAATTCTGCAAACGTATTAAATAGATCTAGAAAGATCTACTCAATGAGTTTTAATGCTTGTAAAGACTTTGTTTAGGTCTAACAATGCAGAACCATTGGTTAAACTGAACACTGCGAAGATGTTCTACAAAATACAGGACATGTAGACAACATTAAAAGTAAGAATCAGTTCTTCAACCGAGTAGCCAGTTTCAGTACAAAGGTGTGAATGTTAGCTGACTTACTCATCTGCCTTCTGAGGGTTAAAACCATGGTTCTATATGGATGGTTACAGAATACAAATATACGCCTATGACTATCGTTGGCTACTTCAATGTTTCAAAGGTGTGCTCAATTGAAGATTTGAATTACGTCCAAAGGCAGTAAATTATGTCAAACACTGCAACGAGGTATTTACCACGTACAATCGTCATCACCGCGCCGCATAATCGCAGGTTCTATTTCCTACGCTCTATGAAGGCCTGTAATTAGGCAGCTCGGCGATGATCGATCGTATTAATATTAATGCCGTCCCCCATACATTAGGGTAATAGTTCGCTTAATCAATGGATGGGATAATGGCGCGATGATGTATGGGAATCATTGGGAATTGGGCGTTCGTCTTTGATGTTCGGACAGACACTGCAAATCTATTTGATGTTTTGACATAAATTGGAGAGGTTTCTGTTAGTGGACAAATCAAAGTGGTTGTAACTCGCCTTCTCATTCGGAAAGTCCGAGGTTCAATACCAGTCACATCTGATTTTTCAAAGGTTTTCAAAGTGAAGGAATACATCGCTTTTTTATAAGTCTAAAGATTTTTAAAATCTTTTATTTAAGTTATTTTGTTAGGTCGTATGTGAGTGAGGGAACTGTAAACAATTGAACCCCGAAATTGCTGTGCACTGTGCTGATGCACAAGCCTAGTGGTTAAGAAACTCGGCCTCTCGATCGAGGGGTCCGAGGTTCAAAGCCCAGGCACCTCTGATTTTACAAAGTTATGTGCGTATTAGAAATTAATTATCACTTGCTAAACGGTGAAGGAAAAACATCGTGAGGAAACCTGCATACCTGAGAGATTTGTAAAAAAAAATCTCAAAGGTATGTGAAGTTTACCAATACGCACTTGGCTAGCGCGGTGGACTATGCCTTAATCCTTCTCATTATGAGAGGCGACCCGTGCCCAGCAGAGGGACAGTAATGGTTTGTTGATGATGACATCAGCACAAATAAACATGTTTTCTGAACTGCGGGCGAAGTAACCAAAAATTACATCTAAACTAATACCTATAGGGCTCATAAATTGTATCAATTATCATACCCATAGTGAGAGCAAATCAGTGATCACAGAGGGATCCTGACCGATGGCCTATAATTACCCAGCTCGACTAATCGCCTCTGTGGTGATCTATTGGATCGATATTAATGACCACTCACACATACCCACATATTACGGCCATAGTGATTCTGCGTTAATCAGTATACGGGATAATGGTGTGATGATACATGTGGTCTGTGTTAGAAATCATCAACTCTAGTAAATGTTCAGATAATGTTCAGTTTCATCGGTTCCTTCTCACATGGTGTGTTGATACACAAGAAGCTCTGTGTAAGAATCATCAACTAGTAAATGTGTAAGTAATAACGTTATGCTCAGTTTCGTAGGTTCCTTGCCACAATATGTTGCAATAAAAATCTGTCCCGTACCAAATTACAATCCGAACACAGCAGCCCTTAACATTTGATTTAAGACAGAAATAAGTTCGACCATATCGCAGCCGCAGTAAAACTAAGAGGATTATATTAATATACTCGTATTATTTGTAAGATAATCTCAAAATCATTTATTTTATTAAATTACATTCCACTTGTAACGTGTCTACAATACTAAAGCCGTGTCCTCGTTATAGATAATTCCACGCGCACAATAGTCTTCGGGTGTACGAGTATGTACACGACACGTAGAAACAATCGCACAGCTCTCACAAAGATCCTGCCTTCAACACGCGTAACCTAAAACCCAAGCCTTGGCAACAGGAACTCGACCTCATTCTCTACATCACTAGATAAGACATGCGTCTTAACATTGGTGAAGATAAGGTAAGCGATCAGCGAAGTTCTTCGGCGGAAATCACTCTTTCAAGTAAAGATTATTTGTACATACCCTGACCACTTAAGTGGAAAACCCAATAATATAATGACGGTGGTAGAACCCTGGATGGTTCGACACCGTCGGCACCACTGCTACACCTATTTCTGCCTAATAACAGCATTGCTGTGTTCTGGTTTGAAGGGTGTGGTAAGGAAGACATTACTTTTCCAAGGCGTTCCAGCTTAGTCCTCAGGGGTACCGATGCATCTATGGCCGACCTCAGATAGGCATATCTAATCTATCTGTGGTTGATTACGGATGTCCATGGGCGGCAGTAGCCACTTACCATTGATGGATTGCATGCGCGTCTGCTATACTATATGTATATAACCCCATATACAAGATAGACTAGTATGTTGGCCACAGTATAAAGTAACAATTTCCTTTTAAAATATTTTTCAATTATATATTTTGCGGTAAGACAAGAGGCTTAAGTCGAAAATGTAGAGGACGCCTTTTGTTATTCTTTTTACGCGTTATTTAATATTCCCCGGGAATGAATATCTGGGAATATTTGTGCGGGCTCCGACGGGCGTGTGATGGATACGTGACGGATACGTAACGCGTTCGGCGCGTTCACGGGTCGTTGGCGGCGTCTACACTGTTCCGAAAACGTGTGGAGTCGCTGAAGGGATTTGTAAATGTTATGCAATAAGTGTTTTATGAGAAGTCGACGGAATGGAATTTATTCGAAGATGTAATGTCTATTTCTTTGTTAGGAAATTAATGTCTGTGACAGTGGATTCAAAGGGTGAAGTCTAGTGGGTGAAACGCGGCCGCTGAATCGGTTTGAATCCTAGGTACCTTTGACATTTGCAAAGTTGTGTGCGTATTAAAAATTAGTCATCGCTAATATCGTAATATAATTCGTCATACTATTTCGAAAATAAGTATCGGATCGAAGTGAGACTTGAATCTGACTAGCAATATAAAGGAGGTCGACCCTAAGCCCTACAGACACAAAGGTAACACCACTTCGCACTCTTCACAACACGTTAAAGATATAGATCTCAAACTAGATACATAAAATATACTACACAAGGCTCTTAGAATAAGAGTTAAGGGAAGAACAAGGATTTTCAAGTGAAATATTAAAAGGGCATTTCGACCATATGGCACAAAACACATGAGATTTTTAAAAGTAGAATACTGGCGTGGTGGAGAGGTCATTGTACCTGTCTAACACGCAGTAATAGCCTAGTGGTTAAGAAACTCGGCCTCTCGATCGAGGGGTCCGAGGTTCAAATCCCAGGCAAGCTCTGATTTTTCAAAGTTATGTGGTGCGTATTAGAAATTAATTATCACTTGCTAAACGTTAAAGGAAAACATCGTGAGGAAACCTGCATACCTGAGAGATTAAAAAAAAAATCTCAAAGGTATGTGAAGTCTACCAATACACACTTGGCCAGCGCGGTGGCCATGGCTTAATCCTTCTCATTATGAAAGGAGACCCGTGCCCAGCTGTGGGACAGTAATGGGTTGATGACGAACATGCAGTATGTTCTGGGTTTGATACCCGCCCAAGCACATATATTAATGATGATTTCTGTTTTAAGTTAATGTGCTTGTGTATTCGTTTTTGAATGTTACCATGGCACCCATGACCCAAGAAAAATCGCACTGTGGATATAAGTACAAAAACGTAATTTTACCCGATTGCGGAGGGTAATGTTTTAAGCGTATTATTGTGTATATTATGTATGCCTCATTCTTTGGTGCGCCCTGCCATCGGCTTGACGGATTTGACATAATGCGGTGTCGCTGGATTCGTCTTAATCGTGGGAGTTACAGTATGTTTTTAAGCAATTGGATCTAGTAACTTGTTTTACATTATTTTGTTTTATAATATCACTCTTCATTAATTTATTTATTTTCTATTAATTGGTGTGATATATAAGCGTTATACACGTTCACGGTACGTCGAAGACATTATATCCAGTATTATGTGCCGAGCTCTCGAATATTCTCGAACGAGGCGTCGAGACTCGCCGGATCCGCTGGAGGGATTTGTAAATATCACGCACCTTGACTCCTATTCCATTCGACGAGCTTTTCGTTCATTAAAATTGTACGTACGTTATCGTGTAGCCATCTTGAAACACGGAGATAAAGGCTGCTTCGTTTTATGAAGTGAATTGCTTTTTATACTAGAATTTGTTCAACAAAGATTTTCTTTTGAGAGGAAGATAAATAGATAGATGATATATTCTAATTTGGTATCTTGAAATCATTAATTTTAGAATAAAAATATGTATACCTACACGTATTTTGTATTAAATATCTCAAACCCTTCCTGAAAAAAAAAACACTTTCATAGCGTTAAAGGTTTTTGTATGCAATTAAATAGTGTCTATGTAAAGAGTACTTATATCGTCGTCAACTCATTACTAACCCTCGAGTCTCCCTTCAAAGTTAGAGGGGTTCAAGCCATAGTCCATCGCGCTGGTCAAGTACGCCTTGAAAATTCTTTTCAAACTCTCATACTGACAGTTTTTTCTCACGAGACACATATAACTTTGAAGAATGAGTGTTCGAGTTTATATCTGTACTGTACAATATTAGACATGGAACACAATATTTATTATAATTGAATCCATTTACAACAGTCCACTCAATCAATTAGCCCAAAATTCTCCAGACTTTACTCAGTTCCTATATAGAAATAAGTCCATCTTGAAATCTTAAATATAAACACGAAGCGCGTGGGTGTCCGTCAGAATTTGCAATACGCCAGAGGTTACAAATTGAAGGTATTCAGGGCGGGCAGACCCGGCTCCAGTAGTGCCGACTCACGCGACGTTATTGATGTGGCCGGCGGCTGCGGTGCGGCTCGTACCTAGCTGCTAGCTGCTAGCGCTAGTCACTATTGACTATGAAGGCAGCGTGATTGTTATCTTTAAAGTTCTTATTAAAATACTAGAACGTCCTCTTCTTATCTTTAAAGCGAACAACATAAGGAACAACTAAATATTAATCGTGAAGATTTGAGCTTTTGAGAGGTTTCTTTTATTTTTAAAGCTGTGAAAGTATCGAGAATTCGGTTCCTAGACGCAATAATGCGTAAAAATATATTTTTTAACAGACTTGTTTAGTGTATTCATGTCGATCGTTTGAATTTTTGTTAATAGAGGTTATGACCTTATAAGTCAGTGAACGAGAAAAATACTCTGTCCAACAGCGGGATTTTAAAGCTTTCCTTAATACGTCAATGTACGAAGTAACAGACTCGACTTATTATCGTTTTACCCTTCAGAGTCCCATTAACGGTATTAACCTCTAATTAATGTCGCTTACCCGGGCCCTTTTTATGTATCGGTCATTCTACTTAGTTAAATGACAATCTATGCTATTTAGACGTAGGCAAATTTACATTAAATATGGCTACATTATCATATTGAAATAGCGACTTTTCCGCAACACAATATTTACCCATTACATCAACTTCCGAGCATTACTTTCACCATTAAAAGGATTCCATCTCCTGCGTACCTATTTCCGCGTGTAATATGGTAATTTTGTTAAAATGTCTTCTTCCCTAAGTATTATTTCCTGATAATAAGTAAGTATAAAGCGCTACGAAGGCGTTTAAGTGCTTTAAGTAAGATTAACTCGATGCGGCGCGCCCGCGCTACCTGCGAATTGCAAATTACGTATTTGTTGTTGTGTTCAATAATGTCATTAATATGACTGAGGTAATAATAAACATAGTTCAAAAAACTAAAAAACACGCTTTTATGATAAACTCAACTAAAAAGTAAAAAATAATTTTCAATCTAGGAATCAATTAAGGAACAGTAAATAGTACAATTGTGAAAAAAGCGTGGGACGCTCCACTTATCAGTTTTCGAAAAGCAGTTTACGAACTAACAAGAGAACTTAAATAAAAGCTTGAAAAATAATACCGTAAAAAAAATTACAATAATTACATATATTACGTAATTATATACTATCTACTACTTCTATTTCATATAGCAACTCTAAATATTAATATAGGAATTAACCACACTTACGAGGATAATTATAATCTAATCTCTACAAAGTTCGCTAAATAATTCCAACATCTCAAACTGAATAATGTCTCACGGCTTTACAATACATTACATTACATCACATTTGTAACGCAGACTAATTTCGTAACACACGGGCGGGGGACGGGCGCGGGACGGGCACGGGACGAGTGCGAGACGTGCCGTGAATGGGGCGCCGTTTCATTTGAAACGTTTAAAACGAACAGCGTTAAACATCGAATTAAATTACCCGGGCTCATACTGGGTAATATATTTAGACCGATAGTTACATTACGTTCGTAAAAATTGAGCAATTGAAATGTTAAGAATCTCTAATATTGAATTCGATTAGTATAAAGCTCACGGCGAAAGTTAAAATTAGCTGACTTTAGATTTTCATAGTAGAACCCTTCGTTTCGACTCCGGAGACTCCACAGTCACTTCTATAACAACAGCATTAAATGTTGTGTTCTGACAACAGAGCGACACTTGTACAAGGCTTTTAAACATAGTCCTCAGGGTTAGCAACTATAGGGGTAGATTAGGAAGACTGACGGGACTCCAGTCCTATCTAAGACTTACTACAGTGGTCCAGGCGGTAGAGGCCCACTTACCATCAGGTTGGTTGCATCTTCATTGAACTAAGTTAGGAATTATAGTAATAGTCTACCAATTCACACTAGACAGGTGCGGTGGACTATATCCAAACCCCTCTCACTTTGAGAGCAGACCTGTGCCCAGCATTGTGACAATATATCGACGACGTATTCCGTTTTAAATGGCTTTTAATAGGTACCCATTGAAGAAGGTATTATTCAGCACTTCAAATTAAATATCAGAACTTACAGGGTGCGAGCAATATTTGTCACCAACGAGAAGGCAATACGTTGCCAGCTTTCAAGAAGAGCTCATTTTTAACACATTTTAAGTTTAATATATTGGCACTCACCGCTATTACGTCATAGGTATATTTTCTATTTTATTGTAGTATTCAGGTAAAGCAAATCTACCGCTAATGTATTATTATTGGTCGCGATAATTCTATTGAATTGTTTAATATCCTTTAAATTTACCTAAATTGTGTCTATATTATTTATCAGTCAGTTCGAAGTCGCAAGCAACATTTACTTGAAACTAATTTGATGTAAACTTCGATGCATCTCAATCGTGATGACCTAAGTACTGTATATCAAATTAATACGTTGGCGGGCACTCGGCGCAGTTAACGACAGTTCGAGTCAGTGCCATCGATCGACACGGGGAACTTGAAGAACGTCCGGTGAAGTTTCCTAAAGTTACAAATTGAACTTTAAGCAATAATATCGGCTGCGGAGAAGCTCATCAGCCAGCAACAGTTATGATAATATGGTTCGGTTCGTTTACGGAACATTCATGTCGTAGCAATGCTACGGTGTATTGCACTCGATATGTCATGTTATGTAACCCCGAGGTTCGTATTTGTATGGGTTTGTTTCCATGTGTGTCTGATATTGTAGAGAGTTAGTCATATTCCCCGGTTTTCAAACTTTATTAAACTTAAAAAATCAGGCGATAAGGTTAAAGGTGGCCGAAATCTGTGACGTGACGTCAGCACTTAGCTGATTTCTGCATTCTATTAGTTTTGGTCTTAAGATTAGGGCAAGGGTAGAGCTGATAGTGACATGAAGACTTTAAACTTTGTCCTCCGATTTGGCAACGCTTTTGTGACTGACTGTTACATAATTATATCAGTTAAGTGAGTTGTTAAGTATATACTTAACAAGTGTGCATCATAATTGTCAGCAGGTCTGCTCGTTAGGCATTAGATAGACAAGGAATAGCTTTAGCCGTTGAATTTCTATCTAAAAGCATACAATGTATTATTAGCATAGATAAGAATAAAAAGAATTCTTAAAAATTCATCCATTAAATTAATTAGGGTAGACGGTAGCTCATAATACATATTTTATAATAGATACTTTGTTAAAAATAGTAGAGACGTTGTCTATTAAAAATCCTCTTCAAAGTGTACCCGGAGGTTCGCAGTATAACTTTTACTTGACGACTAACTTTTTCCGTCGCTGATAACTTGATGAGGTGGAAAGATGAGTTAGTCTAACATTTAACAAGAAAACTCCTTGAACAAATGAAAACTTTTTTAAAAGGTTATTGGTCCTTTATAATTTTTAAACCATAATTACCTCTTTATGTTCACTAATCGCTCGACGCATGAGTCATCATTCAACCCTAATTAAAACTAATTAATAAAAAGTTGACAAGACATTCAGCGAGGTGCAACATAAAGTGTTCTCAATTACATAGTTTATATTTTATTTTTGACAATTCTAAATCTATTATTATATATTACAAAACTTAAATATGGTTTGTGTTTTTGAATTAATTTATAATTAAGTAATCGTCAATTTGGTATGCTTTGGTATGCCACGCAAACATCAAACATAAAGCGAAAATAAGAATGTACACGCATATATAAAGTATAATGGCAATGCTGGCAAAAAATATGGTCAGCTGAAGTTGGGTTAGTATTCGTCAGACCCAACACACACCATGAATAAAACATAAACTCCACTGAAAGCTATAAATCACCCGTGTCCTCGCGAATCGAACAAAATAAAAGTTTCAAAATGACTTACTCCCACTGTCGCTGCGAAGTGAAACTATTAATATTTAATGAGCAAAAATATAGAATACCGTAAGAGAAAACCTTTTCTAAACATTAAACTGGGTCATTTTGAGCCGAGAATTTAAAGCAAATATATGAACAGAGACAATTGTGGTTGGCAGAGAATACGTGGAAATCATATTCGTTGCAATAAAATCATTTATTCTGCCACATTTTACCACATTTCAAAATACACATATATTTTTTGAATTGCCATCTTTATTCTGTCAAATTACTGGTTTGTGACTTCGGGATGAACAGGATACTAAGGTCCGTAATTCACCACATGAACTAAATAAAGGTTCATTGATATAACACATTTTAAAAAACAAGCAACTTTCAGGAATTTAAATATTTTCCTCTTGATACTTTATATCACATTCGACACCATTTAGACACTACTTTTAGCGTGGACGGCTTAAATTCATAATATTGTTTAATTGATGCACTAATTTAAGAAAGCCTTTCTGGCTTATACTTTCTGGCTTATACTGCCTGATTTTGCTAAACAGCTAAACCGATGATGATAGCACTCTTACGCTTATCTGTCATAATATTTCAAAATAATGAGGTAGGCACATGATATAACGTGATTATCCAAAACACAGTCCCAAAAGCTATCAGTATTCCGTCAAAGATAAGCAGTAGCAAAGCGCTGTAAAAGCACAAAGGTGTGTACGTAAGCGTTGTACGCAATCAGAGGCGCTGTGCTCGCAGACTGCACTGTGCAGCGCTGTGCACTTCGTCGCCGGCTCGCTGCACAGCGCCGCCACAAAGCTAACAGTTTAATGCCAGCGCGGGCCCGACGCTTTTCAGCGGATGACTAATGCATGATGTCGTAATCAAACAATAGTGGAGCTGTGACTCGAAGTATGAGATGGTTTCGTAACAATGCAGCTGTTTGTTTGTGCTTTATTTGCATGCCAGATGCCACTTTTGTAACAATCGTGTAAATTGTAAAATAACATTAAGCGAACAGAGTTTTTTATTCGCTTATTTTAATAAAAAACACAACGTCGTTTTGTGATACTCGGATGCCATTCGAGTGTACCGCGGTTCAACACCAATTTTATTAAATACAATTAGCTAAGAGGCAACTCCGTTGAGGGTTTGCAAAGGATTTAATTCAACAGTGGCAGTCAAAGGTCTTGATTCTCAAAGCAATGGCAACAAGATATAAACGGCAGTGAACATCGCAAACATTGCTGTGGAATCACGCTGTTTGGATTGTTGTGTAACCATCCAGCGTAAATTTGAACTTGGGATTTTGTTGCGGCTATCCGAGGCATCCCAACTTAGTCCTCAACAGTACATCTGTGACTGACCTCAGGTATTTTATTTTTTATAATATTGAAGTAGCAGATGAGCATGTGGTCCACCTGATGGTAAGTGGCCACTGCCGTACATGGATCTATAATCGAACCCAGATAGGTTTAGATATTCCTACCTGAGGTCGGCCACAGATGCGCCGTTACCCCTGAGGACTAAGCTGGAACGCCTCGGAAAAGTATGTCTCCCTTACCACACCCTTTAAACCGAAACACAGCTGTGCCCAACACTGCTGCCGGAGTCGAACCACAAAGAGTTCTACCACCTTCAACTACTAATCTGTTATTTTTAATTTTTAAAATAGATTTCAAGCAGACATCCCGTAAACTGAAACAACCAATCAAACTTTGTGTGTTGAATTTCATTTAAAATCTGCAATTTTGTAATATTCCGCAACAATTTCCGACCGAGACATAGAGAACTAAATACGAGTACTTAATGACCAAGTTTTGAGTATCCTTACCAGGGCATTAACCTGCAGAGAAATTCTGCGATGTGAGTCATTTTTTTTTATTTTTGTACATTATGAAAAGGCCTCTATTTAAGTTCGGAATCAAGAGGCTCGTAATGGTTTTAGTTGGTTGCTCGAAATGTTTAATTAGGTTAATGCTCGGTGCGAGGTGAATACGGACAAACACTGCAATTCGCCGTTCGCCGTTCGCCGGTGCTCGCGAGCGGTCGGCTTCGCGGCTCGAGTACTTCATTCATCGAAAAACTTCATACTTACAGTCAGTTTGTTAATTTTTACTTCACATACAAGTTGAATATTTATAAAGTGTGTATTCAGTTTCGTTCTTTAGGGTGTACATTTAACAAGCGTAATACCTCGAACATTAAATAACAATCAACACAATAACTTTAATATGAGTACAAAAGTAAATGGCCTTAAGTATATTAGATAGAAAAGATGGAGCAAAATGCCATACGATCATATACACTTATGATCTATCAACTTTACATTATATGTCGTCCATAGAGTCCCATGCAGCCCATCACAATCAGCGGCGCCGACGACTGTGCCGCACAGAACACAAACACAGCACCCAGTATCAAAGCTAACAGTATAATTCGAGCGAACTGTACACCGACATGGAGCCACTTTGTAGGCTTTGGAGAACTGAGCACGGTGTCTCAAACAAATGAACAGTCATTCAAATGAATTTGGTAAATTCTGCAGTGACATCACCATGCAGCTGTAATTATTCAACCTACAGAGGATTTCACCTAGTATGTTATCGTATTCTGTTGCTGCTTTAAGGACTATGTGTGACTTTCCTTAGGCTTGTGATCCTGGGTACCGAGAATTAATACAAAATCATAATCAAATGCTAGAGAGAACATCCGAAAATGAATAAATAATAGTTTAAGAAAACTGAATAAATACGCTTTTATTGAAAATCGAACTGAAAACTAGAAAAAAAAATTTGTTATTGACAAAGAGTTTAAGAGTAAAGAGTTCCAATTCGGAGTAAAAAGCGCGGGGTGATTGATATTTTAAGTGTTACATCAGTCTATTGGCAATTTTTTAGAGATAATAGTTATGAACGACGGTAAAACCGTGTTAAAAACTAGCTAAAACATTTTAATGAGCAACACTAACTGTATGCCGTTGCAACATAATGACGAATTTCAATATATTTAAGTAGATGTTTAAATGATTATATTTTCCATGAAACATTTTCAAAGCCATAATCTTTCATTTGTTACCGAGAAGTTTGAACTATAGATTAAATTCGGTTTATTTATAACAAATCTTCTTGAAATATTAACCCACCTTCCATTTCATCCTATCAGAAGCATAAAAACAAGTCATCGAATTAAAAGTTTTATTGTGCTGCCTCCAAGGAACAATATAAGTAAGTACTTTTAATAGGGAACGGCGCGGCCGTTAACTTGAACCAAGAATATCTGTTTAATAATTTAATCCTCAACTCGTCGCGTTTTACAAGTTCAGAGCAGGGGTCCTCCCCGGGGGAACATTCGCAGAAACGTCGACCTCTTTCAGTAAACTGCCTGGCATCGACGGATGACCTGATCCTTGCCTCGCATTCCTGGAATATTAATCATTCGCCCTGATGCTTTAAACCTACATCCAACGGTCTGGAAGTTTAGCGGATGAAGTCGGACATTTTTATGGTAGTGAAATACTGATCGCTACCAACTTCTTACGGATTTATTTACGTATACATATCTTTTAACATCAATGCTGGACACATATCCTAGCATCCCTATATCAATTGTTAATAATCATTTGTCCTTAAAATCCATGTATTTCCGCCTTTATGGCACTCTCATTGTCACTATTTTAATTCACATTTATGAGTTTTACCACAATACCTTTTGTTATTCTCTACTGTTCGTAAAACAGGAACTATAGTAAATAGGAAATATTCGACAAAGGTTCATCTCGGTGCGTTAAACTTAATCTAGTTCAGGTCAGTAAGTCCCGAAGGGGGCGGAAGTCCTGATCTTATTATGAAGTTTCACAAACGGAAACAATGCGGATGTGTCGTGGGACTCGGAGTTATGGAGCCGGTGCCCCACTCGCAAGTTCGGAGCGCCGTCAATATTGCCATTGAACTATTATTTCCTAAGGATCAACTCGCCGTCGCGTGACATAGTAGTCAATCTACCGTTCATGCAGAAGATTCAGAAAGTTGATCCGCGGTTTACATCGGTTGATCTACTCTGTTGTTGTCTCTGTTGATATCATCTGTTTTTTTGCACTTAATTCTGTAGATGACTATCCACCATACAAGGACTTAAGCATAAAAATTCCGTCTAAGTTCTTTCTCAAATCGATTAGAAAGATAAATAAATAGATATTATAAGCAACCGCTAGCTATTCTTAACAGTTTCAAAATACAATCGGCAATGTTAACAATTGTGAGTAATTATATCGAGCGAATGCCTTCCGAATACTTCGGCTACATATTAACAGCGCAGGTATTTCCAGCGCGGCGCACGCGGCCGCCGGCATCGCTCTCCTGAATTCTTTTCATTCATTACATTTTTGATACAAAATCTTTTCTTTTTATTAAATGTCCAGGTGATAATCACTGTCGCCTATGAACTCAGAATAAGATTGGAATTGGGTCGACCAAAAATGTGTTGTAACTCAAAGTTAAAAACCTTGGGCAAACTTAAACGCATTTTGTCTCTCCCGTACAACAGCCTTTAAATCGGAATATAGCCAAAAAAACAATGTTATTATAAGACAGTAATAAGTTTGGTGTTAATGTCATGTCAGGTGTATTCATGCCATAATGGAGTCAAAAACTCTTAAAGGATTTATTTTATAAATGTACTAAACTATGTAATTACAAATTAGTATTTGGCCCATAGACATATGTATTTAAACTCAAATAAGTAGAAGTTGTACGTGAAGCCGGCTACAAAGAGTTTTCTACTAGTAGAAACTAATATGGCTAGGAATAAAAATGGTATTTTATTCAATAAATCTGAAAGGAAATTTATGACTTCCTACGTCCTAGTATTGAAAGCAGCGACGGATATTGTGCTGAATCTTTTGAAGAAAGAAATTTTATTTATGCCCAGAGACAGAAATCGAAAGAGATGAACCAATAGACAAACTTCAAGTGACAATATCACGGCGATTGGTTCGAAAGTGGTGCAGTTGAAGCTTTAAATTCAAAAGCAATAAAGCAGTTTCAGAGATAAGCTTCGTGAAGTGTGCAAGTGGAGCGGTGCTCGTTCGCCGCCTTCTTCGGAACTATCCCAATAGCGCAGTTAGGAAGTAAAATTAAAATTAATGCGAGCGCTGAGCATCGAGTTTTATGGAAGTGGAAACAAGCGGACTTCCGCGAGTTTTGGAGGAACAAGAAGCGCGGTGCGGTGCGGCGCTGCAGCGTGCGATGGTTCCACGTGTAAACGACGCAGTTAAAAATAAATTAACCTTGTTTGTCCAAGAAAAATGACACACAAGATTAAGGTAGCAAAAGAGCCTACAGTCCACCTGATGGTAAGTAGTAACAGAGGCGTTGTCTATGGTCTTGGGAACTAAGATGATCTCCTCATAGGCAAGTCAGTCGGCATCCAAACCATTCTATCGAAACGCAATAACAGTTTTACGCTAAAAATAGGTGTGGTGGTGGAATCTTCCCGGTCGAATAATATTTCAAGTTATATATTACATGCTTCATATTATTATATTTACAAAAATACACATTTAAAATACAGACAGATCTCTATGAACTTATCTAACACTTTGTTACCTTTCGCTCCAAACTCCAGCTCCACACCACTCACCCTCTTGTCACCCAAATAAATGTCAAACTTGAGACGTCCTACTCCGCCTACGATACTCACAAATAATCGAGTACCAAGTCTTGACGAATACAAGGACAAATACGTAAGTATGACGAGCATCCTTCAGTCCTCTCGACAATCGTAAATAATGGACAGCGCAGTCTGGCATTTCTTTTTTTTATACTATAGATTTGAAAAAGAGATTGATATTGTTTGGAAATAAAAACTGACTGCGAGATAACTCTTGGAATATATTTTGAATTGCTTCATTGAATGATTGGAACAAGATATTCTAGATACTAGATAAACAAAAAAATCTTTTTTGTGATACAATCGGAAAATGACTGAATGTTTAATTGTGATCAGCGAAAAAATAATTCGCTACCCTTCGTTAAGTTAATTAGGTACCTTAATTTTTATCACACTGTTCTCAAACCATAATAACAACGTAGAGTCGATATTGCTACTAGTACTTACCCTAAAAGAGTAGGTAATCTCCATATATATTGAGTAACTAAAACTTCAATACCACACAGATTTCGTTTGACATAACATAAAAGATGTAATGAATAGATCTTGGCGACATCAAAGTACTTTATGACTAATTACAGTATTCACTACGCAGTAAAAGCTGCCCGAGACTCATAAGTCATAATATCACCGAATCGCAATTAAAACGAAGCTAAATACTAAGAGATACGAATGGTTGAGGAAAACGTTGCCTATTGACGTGGAAACACCAATAACGATAAAGCGATCGCAGATAAAGTGAAATTCGCGAATGAATAAGCAGATGAATTACTCGAGGACGCAAAATTATAATAAGACAAAAATTAAATGAGGCGTGCCCGGGAAATATCCATTTTATCTCCAGGAGCCGTGTGGACGTGGTTACGTCAATCAAATCAATAAATACAAAAGAAAAAGGAATTGAGGATATCGAAATTTCGAAGTTATACTTCTCTTGGTACGATTTAGAAAAATGATAAGATTGATTGATTTTGTAAAATCGACAACTCGAGTCGACATCAATATGTTTGCTAACAATCCTGGCCAAAGTATAGATCCGGTCCGGTCAGATGTAGTCCGTTCTCGTATCGGATCCGAACGTATACGATACGATACTCATCTTGCGGATATCCTGATGCTTACATAAGTACACACGCATTTTTATTGTTCTACATAAACTTTGATAAGTTCCTATCATGTAGCTAGAATCTGTCAGAATTCTTACCTAGGGACTAAGTTATGATATACGAGACATTCTACCTTATCCATATTTCTAAATCATAACTCGAACAAAACAGATCAATCACTACTGATTCGAAGTCGCAGCAGTTGTGACATCGGACATCGGCGTTTAATTCTTACATTACTTCGGAGCCTATTTCAATTTTAACATGATATATCAAGTACTAATCCTTTAAATATAAAAATATGACTATGACTGGGGAAAGCGGGTGAAATACATTTTTATTTCTTCCTAGACTCAATTCCAACGTCTATGTAGACAAAATCACGACTATTCGCTAGTCGTCACTATTTTCCATTTCACGTATAAAGTTAATACTAGTTACATTACTAATACATTAAAAGCGGCCTTGTCTATTGCCTATTAATGTATTTACGCACCTAAACAGTAGAAACATGTGGAAATAGGGCTAATGCCGCTTACACAATCATGTTATAGTAAACGCGTCTCCTCTCGTAATAACGCCTACAACATTCTGCTATAATCATTACCATATGAAAATTAAATCCATGTTCAAATTATTTGTAAAGACAGTGTAAGTAGGTACATATAACGTTTCTGTTAATTCGAAATAATGTTTGTATTCGAATAGTATTAAATATTCTAAAATCGCAATAAAAAGTATATTTCCTACTCATGGTCAATACACATTTGAGTATCACGTATTTTATTATAACTACAGTCTTATTGATGCTACATTAATTCCACTTCTATTTCTGGTTTTTCAGTAATCTGCTATTCTGATTTTTATCAAATAGCCACAAATATAGAAGCAATATATCTGCCACAAGATACAATAACGCACCCAGAATATCACGATCACAGAATCAGAACTGTCCGTCAGAGCTTTCCGTACACCCATGAAAAGATACACGAATTAGCTGCTAATTATTTTCCTATATTTCTCTAAATACATAAGCGACAAACGAAGTTCTTAAACCAATGATTTTGAACATTATGTTAGTATATACGTTTATATAATTCCCATCAACCTGTGACGTAACCGACGGCCATTATTAGCTCATTGGCTCCTGTACCAAGCTCTTAGGCTATAAGCTAACTAGTAAAATCTAAGACCTTCTAAGAATCGTTCACTTCGCTCTCATACTCCTCATACACGATGTCAGATACATTAATTGTACGAAAAAATCTATACATTATTAACATGTCCATAAGGCATGAACCTTTTGCGTGCATTAGAAGGCAAGATAAACATTTTTTCCTAGTGACCATTACAGAATATTGTCACTTCTTTCGAGTGGAAAGCTAGGAATTTGTATTTCCCAAGATCTATACTGGAGCAACGTTCACTAGCATTACTATAGATTTCAATTTTCTATTATTATGCACAAAGTACTTATATAATGGACGACTCTATTTATTTTGATAATTTTTTACTAGTATTCTTCACGTGACATGTACTCTCGTTTAGTAATAATCGATCTGTTTTTTTCGCCTATTTAAGATAAACATAAAAAAATGCCTGCTGCTAGTCCAACTCAGTCTTGTTTGTTGCAAATTGGTCCAGATGGAATGCCTCGGAAAAGTATGTCCCCGCAACACCCTTTAAACCAGAACATATCAGTGTTTAACACTACTGTTATTACCTGGTACCTTACTGGTGGTACCTTCGGAGCCAAACCGTTGGGATTTTTCCACCTTATCTTAATCTATAGACAAAGCATATCTACGTCGACTTCGACAATACCGACAAATGGAGGAAACTCACCGTAAGTGTCTCATTGTCCGTAAATGTAGTTCGCATAATGTTATCGCAGTGGCCGCGAGTAAATCACACGCGGTCTGTTACTGTCACTTATATGGCCCATTGCTTTCTTATGAGATTGGAGTTGGGCCGTGCCGTCCACCTGGACGTAATTGCTAAGACCATGGCCGGTGTATCAAACGTTTAAGATATTCTAGAAGGTTACATATAAATATTACAAATCTTGACGAAATAAGTTTGGAGATAAATAAATATATTTATTATAAAACCAAAAACACACGACTACTTGTTTAAGGCTATCTAGGACGCACATACAATTTACAATAATTGAACGATGCCTTACATGTTACAATTTGTCAAGCCGGTTAGTCTATAGTATAGGCATATCAAACAATAATACGCGTACACGACACATATTTAGGGCGTCATCGTCTCCATATTATTTTTATCTTACGCGTAACTGAGTACTTCACTCTAGATGGGTTGGTATTAGACATACTTTTGCACATTTCGCTATGAAGAACCCTGTTTGCACTTTAAATACTTATCATATTTATGGTTGCTAGTGTTTCACATCGGTAACATATGATATTAAAAATACACACAGGCGGGAAAAATAACACAGGAAAGGTAACATATAAAAGAATCTGTATAAAAGATCAATGTACGAGTATATCAAGTCGATCACGTGACAACTCGCCCAAAGCTGCTGACCCTAGAGCTCTCCAACTATGGAGTGCTCCCCCCGGTACCTTTGAGTCCATTAAACAAATAATAAGATGCCGCCTGAACTAACTACTCCACTTCAAACGGCGCTCCAATAGGAAAACTTCCCAATTCCCGCTCGCTCCCCCGGGAACTACCACGTTTATAGTTGGATTATTTACATCTGCGGTTTGCCAATGAGATTTACATACCAGCTACACCACGTATTACTAATCAAATTGTCTAATCAAAGTATAGCTCTTCGATTGACATGAAATAGTTATTTTTTTAAAGTATTTTAAAGATTTTGTATATTTTAACATAGACTTTAATGTCATACAGTAGGCACTATTTGAAATAAGGTTAGATAGGTGCTCTTACCATTGTGTGAATCAGTGTCAAATTATGTATTTTCGCAAACTGGTAATTCTACGACCTAAAATCCTTTACTTCAATTACATTAGAGACTTTGTATTTAAAAATTTGACGACAGAATTAACAATAAGTAACGTTTAGCGGAGCTTCCGGGGCAGCTGCTGGAGCCATCGGTCGTTAAAGTAAATACAAGCGACTTGTCAAAGGGGGCCCTGACCTGTTTACAGGCACTTTTAAATAACATCTAATTTATTACCTGAAGCTGTGAATGGACGTCCGTTCTTTGAACGAAAATTTTGTTTTGTAAGTATTGCTATATAATTTGATAAAGGCTTTGCTACGATACTTCCGACTTTGTGTCTGATATTAAAAGCTGCTATTTTACAGTAGAAATGACTAGGATAAGTAAAAACCATAACCCGTATAAATGTGATTTCAAAAACCAAACTGTAAACAGGGTCAGTTATTCAGCTTGCCTTAAATGAATGGATCTGAAATTTGAGTTAATCTTTAAACACTTAGTTTAACACTTAGTTAAACACTTTAAAGTTATCAAAAAGACTTAATAAAAACCGACTTTAATAAAAACTAAGAACTAAGGCTGTGTAGTACAATTTACCTACAGTATTTGTAGGTTTGAATACGGCAAAATATATTCCGTACAGTTTCGCGCTGCCGTAGCTTCGTTACCAACTAATAACTAGCACAAATTTTCAAAATAACCTAAACTTATCGTTATTACAATTCCGGTGACCGAAACATTGTTGTGTTGAAAGCGAGCCAGACCATAAACTCATTAAAACGACCAAAAAACAATGCATTTGCATGACCGCACTGAACGATAGTTAAGTTAAACAAACTATAGAAAGGAAAAATGCAAATAAAGTTTTTCAAAGAGCGCTCTTTCGTTCAACGTTCAGCTAATGTTCACGAACATCGTTGTTGCTCAAAAAATGTATAAGAGATTTGATATTGATATTTATTGATTTAAAATATAAAGGCAATTCATTACAGGCCTCGTCAATTCATTACGTGATAGCTGAAAGGGTAATATCTTTCGTTCAACGGTATCTAATGTCCACAATTATCCTTGTTATCTTTATATATATATATATATATATTTCTTATGTGCGTGTGTATGTCACTGAACTCCTCCTAAACGACTGGACTGATTTTGATGAAATTTGTTGCGTGTGTTCAAGGGGACTTGAGAATGGTTTAGATTCACAATTTAGTCCGTGGGAAAAGGTTTTTTTAATTAATTTTTAATTCGTAAGGTTTCAGAATTGGTACGACTAATTTTTGCCAGATGGCGATACTGTCATTCCAATGAAGGTACGGATTTTCAGTTTTATGTATGTCATATTATTTCTTTAAAATGCGGGCGAAGCCGCGGGAACCACTAGTGTACTATAAATTCCACAAAAAATACTTTTTATTAATTGGGATGCTACGAGTAAGATTGTATGTACCAAATTCCCAGTTTATATTTTGAAGTAGAAAATGTGCTAAGTCCGCTAAATTTATAAACAAACTCTGCGTGAGCTTGATCATAAATATATTACGAAGCTCCCACAATTCATAAAGACATCTACACCCAGGTGTACTCAAAGTAGATACTAGCCAATATAAACAAGTAAAACACCATATTTGGAAACAGATCCATAACGAGACTGAGTATCCTTAAAACCCACCAAACGTTTTAAACATCTGTTAACAGAATTGTAATTGTTTCTTAACGATCATTCAAATACTCATTCACCATAATGAATTCCTATTGATCCCTAGCACGTAGAAGATACGTCATATAAAACTAACACAACAGTATTATGATTGTGTTGATTTAGAATTCCGCTGTGAGTTTATTTCTACTTCAAAACTGTTTCGTTCGCCCATCAATAACACGACATGTTAGCGCATACAAAGCTAATGCGGCTATTGTTGAAACAAATTGAATTTTAGAACAATATGTATTCAATTCGTTAGACCGAATTGTGCTCTATTTTTAGAATGACGGTTGAAAAACATGTAAAAAATAATGAATCATTTTAACAGTGACAAACGAAATATATTTCGGGGAAAAACAACGGGAAATGCAAATGCAATCATTAAACGGCGCTCGTTGTAGCAAGGTTGATGATTGTGAACTGTGTGTGCATTACCAAACTAGATTCGTGGTCTACACATTACTGTCCCACAGCTGGGCACGGGTCTCAGATTGAGTGAACTTTAGGCCATAGTATAACGTGCTGGGGGACTTCACACCTCCTTGAGTATTTTTTAAGAACTTTTAAGCGTGCACGTTTTCTCACCGTCTCCACCCCAAGATTTATCTTCACCGTTAAGCAAATTGTATTCAACTTAAATCAAGAGATGTTTCAGAAAATTAGGCGATTAAGCATATGAGAAATTTGGATTACCTTAGAATCTTACAATAACAATTGCAGGATAATTGAGTATTCAAAGGCATGATCAATCGAAATGTATCTTTTATATTTTTATCCCGCATTATAATTCAATTTAGGTTATGACTAGCCGTATAAACTTCCAGATTTAATATATTGTAAGTATAATAGAGCAAGTCCTATGAAATGTAATACATTTCTTTGTCGGAAGCTCTAAGGCTCTGGCGAAAAGGCAAAAGTTATATCCTTTGTTTTATTTCCACAAAGTCTCTTCAAATTCCAGCAATTTTGTGACGTATTCAAAACTAATACGCGTATTGTGGGACTAAATTGTATTTCAAGCGATATTTATTCGATTCGTTAGTTCATATTGTGTGGTTTAATCACGCACCAATGAATATTACAATGGATGCAATAGTAAAAATTTTAAACAATCTAACTAAAGCAACGTCACCTGTGTGACGAATATTATGAATTAGATTGAATCCTCAAATATTCGTGGCTCTATCTTACTATATCTAAATATATATAAATCAAAGACTGACTGACATAGTGATCTATCAACGCATAGTCCAAACCACTGGACGGATCGGGCTGAATTTTGGCATGCAGGTAGATGTTATGACGTAGGCATCCGCTAAGAAAGGATTTTGACCAATTCTACCCCCAAGGGTATAAAATAGGGGATGAAAGTTTATATAAATATTCTTCGTTAATAATATTACTTCGGGCAAAAGCTCGTATTTTATATCAGTGTTAATTGAAGACATACAGAACCTTTATGATATCAACTATGTATCACCCATTCAGTTACAGATATCTAATTTTTTTTTTAAAACTTCATAGATGAACTTCCTAGGAGCAACAACATTATGCTTTGTACAGCTGCATGGATATTGACAAACCAATAAATTTGATCAAAATAAGAAGTCTGTTACTATTTGTCTATCTATCAATATAATTTAAACTCAGTGCCTTACGTAAAAAAATGTAATGTGTTACCACAAAAAAAGTTTTATAAATTCTATGAGCAACAGTTACTAGCCGTGTATATAGATGAAATATTCTAGCTTTAGTCTATTACTCAAAGAGGTATCGCATTGAATGCTCATTTTATTCGACGTAACCTAAATCGCGTTGGAGTTACAGACACACTCCGTTTACCTATAGTTATCCTAACACAAAGACATACATTGATTAATTAGGCTACATTGTCCGCTCACCATGTACCGGCTCCACAACTAATTTACTCGTGCGCCATTACCACGTATAAATAGTTGCATTGTTGTGTTGTCATCAACAACGCTTCCAATTTGCCACACAATGAACACACACAAACACATGTAGCATGTGTTACCGTTACAATGTAACACAGTTAGATTCCGGTTTTATTTTATTACTACCAAATAAGTGGGTAAATGGCAGTTGTGCGTTCATTTTGTTTTTATTCACCATTTTGACGACAATCAGCCGTTGCGTAACTCACAAGCTTGGAAATGCAACTCTGCGCATATTGCCACAATTAAGTAAACTGTAGAATTTGAAAATCATATTTTGGTATTTATTGTTACCGATTTTTTTATTGAAGAGCGCCCAAGACATTATAAAATATTATTGAATGTCCACAAATTAACAATTCACAGATTAAAATGTGATTTATACGTAGGCCGATAATGTCTCATAACATATTCGCGGGAGCACGCCGGGGCGTGTAATTGCACAAACGTACTGAAACCCTTCACAGCGAGATAATCAATTCGGAGTGCGGCCGCTAATTATCATATTTTCTGCCGATTACACGTCATAAAATATGTGTTTTATCCGCGGCCATTGTTCTAGACATTTTGTAAGCGAGAATAAATTTTACATGTTTAGGTATTCAAATTTTATCCCCGATAATATTATGTTCATGTTTTCTTACGTTTGCCATAAAATAGGAATATATTTAAGAAACCCACATAAATTATCGTTTAGTGTTAAACTACCTTAGAGACATTTATCAATTATACGTCCCTAACGTTAGAGAAAAACCTTGTTTTTATTTCTGAGTAAGATCTTTGTGAAATATGACTATTAGTTCATAATTTAGAGTAATATTGCACAGCAACAGTATAACTCCCTAACACTACACCAGAGTAACCGCGCCTCACTAGCGCCGCCACCTCAACTGCTGTAAATTGATTCCTCCGCGCCACTCTACGCACATCATTATCGTCTCTTTTATTATTTACTCGGAATGTCAATGACTGGGTACTCCATTCAATATTATTCATCGACTTTAGAATTTTCCTCTCCGCATTTCTATCATGGGCTATTGTATTATACCTATAAATTAATGTTATTTATTTGCATTTCATTCTAAAATAAATTATGTTAAAAGAAAAATAAAATTCCTGTGGATTAAAATATTTTATGCCGATATAACATTTATTCCAATGCCAGAAAGACAGCAATTAAAATAAGTGGAGGATTATAACTATCTGAACTAAATACTACCGTAAACTAACCGTGATAAATTTTCTATTTACCTAATTAACCTTATAATAATATAAGTTAAACTATTAGTTACATCTAATTTATAATGTTGCTAAACAGCGAAGTTTTCTCATCGCGTCTTGAGCGCTTCCTGAAAGATTTAGCCTTTATCAAAGGCGCTGCACGCCGCTTCAAGAGTTTAACCCTATAACAGCCACAGTTTAGCATAATAATACCAGAGCACACCTCGCCGCACTTTTGAAATATCTTGCTAAGTCTTTGTCCCCCTTTATATGGGGAGGAGGGAACGAGTCGGCTATACATGCATCGTTCGCGGGTCGCTGATCTTTACGGGTTAGTGATGTAGAATAGAAAAGACTTCTATTGTATCGGTCGGTTCAAGTCCAGCAAGAATTTTAAAGGTTGTGATTTTAGATTCTAGCTAGTGTGATTTTTTAGGCATTTGTGTAGAATGATGAAGGAGGTAGAACTCTCTGTGTAATACAGCAACGCATAACGTATCAGCTGTGTTATACGCTACTATATTCCGATTTGAAGGGTATGGCAAGGAAGACGTACTTATCCGAGGCATTCCAACTTAATCCTCAGAAGTAATCATTTGTGTGACCTTAGGTAATATTTTATCTGATGATGATTACAAATGACTATGGGCGACAATATCCATATACTGTTAGGTATACTGTAAACTCAATTACTGCTGTCATATAGCATTTTAAAAAATAAATAAAATACGAAAATTGTCGATTTTCCTTACATTTTCAAATCGCTTCTTTAATATAAATCTCAAAAATGTTGCGGTCACCACCACATTCGTTATCTTCGCAATATTGGCAATATATCGTCTAAAAATAGCGAAATTGTTGCTCTATAAAATGATAACTAGCCTTGCAATAAACCTGTCAGAATTATATTGCACAGGAATTGGCAAAAAGCGCTCGCAGCAGTGAATACACGTGAGGGATCGTGTTCAGTCTCTATGACCAGCGAAGTCGGTAAGCGACATAGATGCACTATATTTTTATGTCATAGAAGTAGGATCTTGTAAGTTTACATATTGTTCTCTACCTCTATAAACCACCAAAAAAACCGAGTTGAATAGAGCGTTAAACAAAAGCCTTCTACGATATCCACGTGCAGAGACAAAGTAAACTATTTAAGCCTGACACTACCTTTGAACACTGCTAGAAGCACCTAAAACAACGGAAATTACTGACTTAAATACAAGCCACAATACAAATAATTGTAACAAGCAGTAAAGGTCAAATAATATCACAAAGTAACAAAACATCAAAATATATTTTTGTCTCGTAAAAATCCTTTACAATACTCGTTTTGGAGCTATAATATAAGTCAAGCCAGATTCTCTTCTTTTTTAACTACTTTCGACAACAAAGATATATTGATAAGCAGAGATACAAATACATCGCTCGCTTCTCGTTACTCGCAGGTGGTGGTCAAGTTTTCTAAAGCGGCGATGAAATCTTTTACAGCCATTATATTTTAAGCCGCGCGCGAGCATAAAATATAACCATCGTGAATAAGCACTTCTAGTTATTCTGCGCTACTATGCAGTTTTAGGTGTGGTTACATGTTAAATGCATCTTAGATCTCCTTTTATAAACATTGTTTGCAACATTTTAACTGGATTTAATTACGTAACTGTATTTTTTAAAATACTTTTAATGCTCACATAATTAGGGAACCTTGCTACTTACTTTTACTTCGCTTATTTTTTTTTTAAATCATTATCTTTTTATTATTATTATTATATAATTATGATTTGTTTAAATTTATAAAATCTTTTTTTTTAATTTGGACTATATCTACTAATCATTGCAACAGACAATAACCATGAGCTGGAGGTAGAGAAAACTATTTTTTACCATTATTATTTATATTCAAGAACGGATAATAGTTAATAGATAAGGCGATAAATTGAAATAAAGATTTCAATTTAAAATTAAATAGGATAACTGAGAAATTATTGTAGATGAAGCTTTTAATCCAGAAATGTGTCCCAACAAATAGCATCGATAAAGTGGGCATTTGGAGGCATTGCAGCCGCGCAGCCTCATCCGGACGAATGACCACTATAACTCAACGTAGCCGACACTCCTGAACCCATCCCTTCTACTTACTAATCTGTAATGGATCTTTACGGAATGATCACCTTTCAATTCGTTAGAATCTAAAAATGTTCAATTATTTTAAAGTTAGGATAGTGTATGTTAATTTCCATAAAGCCCTTGAATAGTAAACCCTTAACAAACAATTCCTAAGTCATACACTTATCAAATAGAATGATATTTTTTGGCATAAAGTTTCATCTGACCCATATAATAAGTTGTTATGCATTACTATCTCATGCAATTGGTGACGGACCCACCGTACCACCGACCGTACCCTTGGTATAACGGCGGGTCGTCATGATGCAATTGATGGTTCGTACAACAACGCGCACAACTTAAGATGACAATTTGGAAATAGCTTACATAAGCGTCAATTTTGAAAGCAATAGGCATGTAGAAGGTTAATGCGATATGGCCCACATCCCCGCTGGGCAGGCAGCTCGCGCGGCGCCGGCGATGCATCATTACCGCCGCTTCACGGTTTATTGGCCGTTTCCGGGGTTCCGTGCCTTCATATTCTCGCTGAGAACTCGCGAAGGTCTAATGTATTTCTCCATAAATACATGTCCATGTAATCGCCTTTTTATAGCTGGAAGTTGCTGTGAACGAGCTGAATTCTACCAATGTTAATGTTCATGACTGCGAACTTACAAACCTATTTAGATGTTTGAGTAGAATTCTGGTAAAAGGTGCTCCATTAGAAAATAGAAATTTTGACAAAGTACAGTTAAATAGATTTCATGATTAGTACTGGAAATTCGACTCCTCTTCCGCTGCCGGTCTTCTGGAAAGATTTTTCCAAGAAGTACAGAACCCGATTTAACTTAATCTTTCGAAAGTAGGAAAACAGCTATCAGAAGAATAGTTTAGCCTCTCGTCTTGTTAGGTATTAAAACTCTATTTGAAGCATAAGTCGAAAGTAAGGAACAGCATAAATGGCATGTGTGCTAGCAAAATAATTCTCTCGTATCAATTACCGCTCGTGAAGCTGCAATCCCCTGCGGGTTACGCGACATAAATAAGCTCAAATTGTCTCTGAAATTTCTACCGCATTGTTACATTTGTAATTATGACGTAAGTAGACATTAACAAAAGTGAAACGTGAAACGAACGAGCTCTCGACTAGCCTCGCCATTGTTGCGGAGACACGGACTCCACACTGAATAAATGGAAGCTAGCCGACTGGAAAAGCTTTTAAACAATATTTAACTGTATTAGCTCGAATCTAGCGCGCTGCTGCGAACTTCCGCGAAACCTTCCACGGTTATTAAGTTAAAAATTATCAAATTACACGTCTAAGCATTTAAGGTAAACTAAATTGTTTAAAGAAAAATATTTTTTGCATTTCGAGGTGACCAAACAGTGAGATTCGATTGTCTGCAAAGGTCTTTTTATCATTAAAATTGCATTCTCGTTTGCTACTTCTTCTAACTATCGTCTGATCCATTATTATTTGCTAATACGAATAATCAGGACAAATACTAACAAACCCATATAACCATTTGAATCTTCACATTATACTCCCACTACGTAAAATATTTCTAATTTCAAACCATAAAAAGTATGCAAAAATACTTTATTACTTGGTTGCCAAGGCAAGATCAGGCCTAACCGAAATTTATTCCATCATGTTCAAAGTTATTTACACCGCAGATCTGTGTAAAGGGAAATGGGAATCCTTAAATTCCAGGATCCAGAGAGTTCGCTGGCCGATTTCAATTACAGCCAAAGTTTACGCGTTCATTTTTTGCCGTCGCCCGCCCGCCCCGGAACGATCGCCCATAATCCGCTGCACTTTGGAATGTTTCGGGAATTTTCCCCGGAATTATATAATTTGCATTCTTTTATAGCGCCATTTAGTAAATTCATTTATATTTACGACTATCCTACCTGAGTTGTATTAAAGTTAGCGCAGTTTTACTTTACTAGATATACGAGTAAGTACTCGTAGCAGATAGTAAAACAAAAGCGTTTTATCTTTTCTTAATTTTTGACATCGCAATAATGTGACACGTGTAATAATGAAAAGAAGTCTCCACAATTCATTCACGTTCACACCACACGAGTTCGCTCCTCAAGGCAAAAAAAAGCCGTAGAAGCCACGACATTGCGTGTTCTTATCTTGAAGGGGTCCATATTTGCCGGCCTCGGGCGTCACCTCGTTCATACGTCATTGTTCGCGCCACACCCTCTTATGACGTCATAAGCGCTGCATAGCATAGAGTAAACGTAAACAAAGTATGTAATAAAGTGTAAGTAAACATACCGTAGTGTAGTAAGGGGTTAGATTATAGATAAAATAATTGAATATATTTCGAACCTTCACATACACTTTTTGTTATAGTAACTGTTAAATAAGTTATAATGTAAAATAAGATCTATTAATAACATCTCCCACTTCTCTAAATGTATTTTTACACGTTTTAAGTTGAATCGCTAAGCTAATTATGTAGATAACAACTTACATCAAGGTCAACTCAACATCAAGATCAAGGTTCTTCTCAGTCTCGATCGCAGCGAGTGGACAGTCGCAAAAATATACGTCTTATTGACTTTTCACGCCTCAGCAGGAATAGACAGTTTTCGCTATCTCTGCAATCACACAATGTTCGTACTTATGTATGTAGGAGTCTATTTGGTAACTTACCTACTCCTGGATTAGGTATGAACTGCGGTGCTCGGCAACGTAAGATGGCTCTTGAATCCTCAGGTTTTCTTTGAACTGCGACAGCGCGCCCTCGTCTTGAGTGTATAACGCACGGTAACATTTCTTGCCACGTTTGAAAATATATCATGGAAAACAACATTTCCTCTCTTATGATAAAGTAACTTTATCTTAATTGGTTAATTTAAAAATTGCCTTTCTAGACCCAGGTAACCAAAAGACAAACATAGCAATTGTTATCAATTTTAACCTGTCCGTTTTCCTTTCTTTCGCCTGTCCGTAAGTCACTGCCATTTTATTCGGAGACTTTGAACTTTTCATAAAAGCTGTGATTTTAATATTTCACAATCATCTAGTAGTATATCAATGTGCACAATGGTTTAACATACCTACTGTGACAAAACTGAAATAATATTTGCTCTGTAATCCGATCATGACGGACGCTCAACGGATTAATATCGGAACGACGGTCTTATAATATACGAATTGGCAATCTGTTGGTCATGAAATGGCGAGATAGGATTCATATTTGTCAAAAATATAGATGGTCATCTGTTTAGACCTTCATCATTGTTAATCATGAAGCTAGAATAAAATGGGAAAACAGATCAAACAATCAAATGCCTCGATGTTGTCTTCTACCTGCCTAACGCTTAGTAACTGATAAATATTATCTATGTGTCGTAAAATTTTGTAAGATTTCGTTTAAAAAAAAGTTAAATATCCTTGATTTATCGCACTGACACTATCACATCACACGCACATTGAAACGTAGCAAAAAATCGGGTCTATTTATAACTGATCGGTGATAAATTGCCAACTATCATTATATTCAGTTTTGGGGATAATTGGCAATCGGGCAGCGCCCAGCGCCGCGGCGCCGGCGTCGCGCGGCGCGCTTTGACGAGCGGCCCGTGAAATGGGTTCGCTAATAACGTTATATTATTTCCCTCCAACAACTAAACGAACGTTAACTTTCGGCCGCTAATTTTGATGAATCTGTTCCTTTATTACAAGTTTTATTAACTCACGCGCTTATTACATTTTCCCTCTTCAATAAGTTGTTTAGTGAGTTAGGGAAATCCCTAGCGACTCACTAAGATTCTTCGAGTAGTTCAAAGGAAAAACATTCTTTGCCGTGTATTTTCTAGTGACTTAAGGTATTTAATACGTTCACAGCGCACAGTTTACAGCGACTCGCGGCAGGGGTAAATTAAATCCACGTCAACATGAAGTGTGTTGGTGCTAAAAGCGCCTCGTTGGCTGCATTACAGACATTACCGTCGCAGAAACGTGTTACAGTGCTGGTGGCGCCGGCGGAGCGCTCCAAGCTAAATGCGCGATGCTTTTATTGAATTTGCGTCATTTCAACCAATCTCCACCGCCCGCCGTCGTTTACGTGTCTACGGTGACGTACTACGGACGTTTGTACGTTTAATTATAAATACAACTTTGTAACGAATGATATTAATACTGATTATTGATATCGTATTCAAAGTTGGGTCTAGGTTGGATCAAAAACTGATTACTAGAAATTGTCAAAATTCTATCTTCAAGTACAACACGAACACGAACACGTACACGAACAACGACACGTTAGTGATTTGAAACTCGACCTAAAATCAGAGTCCCGAGTAAAACTTAATAAGAATTTGCAAACGAACACACACAAACACATAGATCTGTAATAGACATAATATTTTTGTGATGTATAGTCACTCCGCCGCCGCCGCCGCCCGTGACGGGCGCTCCGCAGTCTGCTTTGCATTTTAAAACACCCTGACGTCTTGTAAGAATGTTACACACTGCTGACTCGGGCTAATGCATTTATTTCTCCAGAGACTCTTACATTTAATCTCGGCACCGCAGCACGTTGGATTTGTTCATGTTCTTCGATGTTCACATAAAATTACTTTCGAATGTGCGATAGAAAAGTTTCTAATGTAAAGTAGCAAACAAGCATGTAATTCCCAGATGGTAATTGGCCACATGTGTTATTTATCTAAGTAGCAATAGGTAATAGAGGCAGGACACCCGAGAACGATCCCAGATTAGTTACTGCCATTACGGGTAAGTTTGAACGCCTCATATAAGAGATCTTCCTCACCACTAGAATTCCAATTAAATTATAACACAGCAACACTAAGCAATGCTGTTACTTGACAGAAATAGGCGATCCACGACATTCTACCTACATCATCATCAAATTATACCATCATCAAAAACATTTCGCTTGAACACATAAAACAATGCATAACTTACATTCTATCGATACGATAACAAATACAGCTTGAATTTTCAAAAAGCGAAGTCCTTTATCCCAGGTGCTCCCAATGGCCACAAATTTGATTTAGTTGCTTCAGGGTCGCGTGGTTCTTGTGCCAAGGGTTTAGGTTTTGATTTACAGCTGACACGCCCTTAGCATACAAATAGTAGGAATAGTGTTATATCATAAACTTTGATGTTTTAGACCTTTTGTAACTACGAGTATTAACGTCATAACACTCCCAATAAATATCTTGCGAAATTAATGCGTTTAAATTTTCATACTATTGATAGATGATATTAATCATATTCGAAACTTTCATTATTTCAGTAACCTTTATTGCTTTTGTCTAAGTAAAGTGATGCACTTATATTTACTTGTAAAATTATTTTATTATAAGAAAAACATGTTCTTGTTAGTGCTTACGTCTTATATTTCAGGAGGCTCCCTGCGCGTCTTAATGAATGCTATGCTAATGAGTGTGAACTGCTTCTTATAATTTGCATGACAAATTCTGAATAATTATATAAATGAAGTTGTTTTCGTATATTACCTCCTAATTATACATTTACATTCAACAGAGGACCACGGAATTACTAAAACTTAAAAGGGCCAAATCTTTTATGTTACATAGAAAGTTGTGAAGAGTGTTTTACACTCTCATACGACACTTTATTTATATGTCTAATATATATATTTATAAGATTTAAATGGTAAATAAGTATGAAATCTACTTGATAGTACCTAAATGGTCACTGTTGCCCGTGGACAAGAGACATGAGGACGGACATATCTAGACTAAAATAGTTGCCTCACGTGTCAGTCAGTCGGTATGTTTACATACCTTAACGAAATTGAATGTTTAAGATCCTTAATCAAGGTTGGTCCTAATTTACGCGAGTCCCGCCAGCAATATCCAATCTTGGCTACACAATTGGACCCTTAAAACAATGAGGGCTGGAGTATCTCGCCTAAATACGAGTGAGGAGCGCGAACGACCTCCCGAAAGGCACTCTGTAGCAAAGGATAGGCAGTTTCTTTTGTTTCCGTGACGAATAAAGCTTTTAGGAAACCGAGAGTAAAGGTATCCTTTGTGTGAGAACAATCGGCCGACTCATCTGTTTCCTCAATTCTAGTTCTGAAGCAATCACTTAGATAAACCTCGCCGCGGGCGACCTTTGATATTTTCTCTGTATCAGTCAATTAAATTAACCTTATTTTATACAGCCAATGTACCTTAGCATAAGAACTGTTTTATTACTTGGTATACTTACAATACACTCTTATGAATATCTCAATGTCAATCTTACTAACAGCATGAATGATCCAAAAAGGTTCAAGAATTGATACTGAATATAAAATTAATGAGTAGAAAGCATACTTACAACAGTGACTATAATTTTAAAATGAATAGCTATTTGAACAGAATATGAGCTGGCAAATCAATATACCAATTGCTCAAAGAACTTCAGTGAGCTCGTGAACTATGAAGCGCCATAGTTTATACGGAATTTAGGAACACTGCATTCAAATTGAACAGATAGCTCCGAAGTGCTTCGAACGGTGAACCCGAATCCAATACAGATCTAAGGCTGTTACCTTTTATACAAGTACGACGTTTCCGCGTAGTGCAAAAGCACAAAGAGGGAAGAAAATGGATGCAATTTGCGTCGGATCCAGTACCCGGCGTACGTGAGTGTGGCGTTCCGAAGATTTGAAAAAATCTCCGCACCACAGTTGTGATCTCTATTTCTCTTTCCGTAGGATTCAACGTCGTTTATTGCGATACACGAACGTGGGCAAGTAAAAGATTGAGGTTGTACTAAGCGGATCGGAAAAACGTAGAAATGTAAACGTGGCGACCAGGCCGCGAGCCGCACGCCGCACGCCGCGTGCCGCACGCCGCACGCCGGCGAACATCGTCTATAGTTCACTTTTTCATTTTGCCTCCATGGATCCACTCATGGCGTATTATGCATGGATACATGTAGTAAAGCCCAGTAAAGCCCAGTAAAGTCGTGACATCATATTAAAGCTTAATTCTTGTCAATAGCTCAACGCAAAGCAACTTTGAGATCATTTGGAGTAATGCCAGGTGGGATTATTTAACGCCTATTAATTACAAAAACAATCTATTCAATTTTCCTAACAAAAAACTTTTTTTTTAGAATATCTAGCAGGCAAATATTGTCAAAATTGTGGCTTGGGATAAAGCGATTGATAACTATGTAATTACAGAATATAGTACTTAATTATACAGAAAAATAAATTAGATACAAATTTTGAAATAAAATAAGTCTTCTAAGTTCTATTCTCAGTGTTTGAAAAGTAACATGTCGTCGTGTTTGCGTAAAGAATCTGTCATGCAAATTATAGGGCGCAGTTGTAACTCATTAACATGGGCTTAATTAAGACGCGGTCGCATGCGCCTAACGACTTCGCGAAATAAGAACCTCTCTCGAATGGAAATCGCTCCATACATTTAAAATGTGATTTAATGTACGAGGACTTTGCACATTCTACTTTACGATGTTTTTGGGTTTATTTGTTGTGGCATTTTTATGAAATTTGTGTTTGATGATTTTTGATTCATATTCGAATATGAACTCGCATGCAAAGCTTTCGGTTAAATAGATATCACATCGAATTTCGTTTTGTAAAATGCGAAACCATCTTAAAAGTAACAACCAAGCACAGTTAAAATTCAGAAGGTTTCGAAATAACAAACGAGCATGCAGACTTGCCGTTGACCCATACCAAGCCTACGATGTCACTCCGAAAGACTAAGATCGCCTCATATGTAAATCAGTCGTACACATGTCCACCCCTATCCACCAAAATGTAGATCTGCTTTAAAGTAGAAATAGGTATGGCCGTGGTACCTCCCCGGTCAAACTATATTGGTTCTATTCAAGCATTTAACTTAGTATTTCTATCCGCTATTCAGCGTTAAGTAAATCGCTACTAGTCGTAACATGAAAAAGCAGCACATAAAGCGCGTTACCAAGACAATTACGCATCGCAATGTAGCAATTAGTCAAACCGAGCGTCGGATATCTCCAGATGATGTGCCTTTTAATGGAGTTGGATACATTCCAGCCGCGATTCCATCGAGAAACCCATTTACTTATGAATCCAGCAATTTGCTGAGGTTCTTAGGCAAATTCCGCGGAAATATACATAATATTGAGCTGGTGTCGCTTACCACAGACGCATTAGGCAACTCATTTCGGTGTCTATATCTATATAGTCTATCCTAATACAGAATGTGCTTGTTTTCTTTATAGTTATATATTTTTGTCCTTTGCTTTTAGTAGAATCGGATTATCGAGGAATACTTTGTAGATATAATAAGATCGGTAAATTGTATGGTACTAGAAGTTAGTCACGGTTGTATGTATTCGATTTATGTACATAAAAATACAAATAAACTAATCAAATAAAAACAAAGCTTATTTGTAGTTAAAATATTTTACATTTGCTTTTAGACCCTAATTTTAAATTTATTAGTCACTGGGGACACATTCGTAATTGTTATCAAAATAAAATATATTGACCGAACGCAACATTTTCTAGTAAACAAGGTTAGTGACCCAACTAAATTGAGCTCGTCGCTAGCTACTAAGATGTTTTCAGTAACCGCAAGGTACGTTCATCACATTTACCTCCCGCGGGCGGAGATTGCGCAAATCCAATAAACGCTCGTGCTCCCGTTCACCGCACTCCGCACTCCGCACACCGCACTCCGCACTCCGCAGCATCTCCTGCATCTAACGGTCTAACACGTTTTCCTGCATTCATAATGCATCCAGCGAGACGCTTTCAGCTCTGGAAGAATAGACGCCGCAGAACGTGTATTTAATTTGCGCGCCCGGCGCGCTCATTTTGCACAGACCCGTGGATACAGCTAGGAAAGTGAAAAGAAGTTTAATTTTATTTCTAAGATTGAAGTATCAAACGATGCTGCAGTCAAGTGATGGTAAGTTGTTACTATCACCTATGGAAATATCTGACCAACTCCACAAAGAACAGGTTCTACCAGAAGTCAATCAGAGATGCATTGCCACATCTAAGATCTAAAATGGTAGCATTAATGTCAGCCGGCACCCTCGGCCTTTCACCGACACGCAAAATTGCTTCATGCTAAAAACACATATAACGGTACACCAAATCATGCAAAGTTCACTCTTATTTTCACTCGTACCAAATTACCTCGTGCCACACATTCAAACACGAGAGGATTACAAAGATATTTTCGATAGCTACTTTCGGTCGCGAGATAATGCGTTACAATTACATTGTCATACTACATCTTCCCAAACTGACTTGTGATGGAACAAATTCATCTAAACTCGCTGGTAAGAATTAGCTGAAAGTTAGTATTCGGTTAATTTTTCATGAGAATCTTATTAGTGAACCCATTTCACGGGCCGCTCGTCAAAGCACCGCCTGATACCAGCGCCATCAGATCGGTCTACTACAAATATAAGGAATACTAAACAGATAATTGCATCGTATTCTGCGGCTTCCATTATTAATCTAATAATGAAAACACGTATAAAGCTGTCCTCGCTACATATTATCTACTCACGTATTTCTCATTCCATATCGCCCCATTCTTTTGATTATGCATCGATTGCACCCTCATACAGTTTACACCGTTGGTAAACGGATAAAATCAATGTGACAAAATATTTCCCAATCGAACCTTATCCAAATAGCAGTCTATTGATATTATTCATAAAATATAACTGTCTGATAAAGCCGATGACGCGGAAAGTCCGCTACAAAGCGCAGAATGAAGCGATACAACGCGACACAATGCCGTATCCGCCCCAGATCCGCTGCTCCGCTACCGTTCTATTGGTTTGTTCCGCTTCCGGAGTGCCGCCGAGGGGCATCTCAATATTTTTATAACTACGCAACTGGGAATATCATCATAATATGTTTCGTAGCTTATAAGTGTAGCTCCTGCTTTTATGTACTCTAGTCGTGTGATAATATTTTTAGATATTATGCTGTCAAAAATTGTATTACACATCAGTGAACGCTAATTTACTAATCCACTAATCAACGGTTTATTTAATACCACACTGATTAACAAAATTTCCAAACTTAATTCGCTTAATATCACACCTATAATTAAGTTTATTCATTAATTTACTGAAGTTTACAGATTTGTTTACGATCGTATATTCTACAAAAAAGCAAGCACCATTCCGTGCGACATTGTAGCTCTACACAGCTTAGCGTCGTAAACAACACAACAGTGTGTCACAGTGTCGGAGAGCCCGAGATCCGTATCGCTACGACGCCGAGTCATATTTAACAACGTCGATACACGTACGAGCAGCAATGAACGAATTTTAAACGCCGCGCCATTTTAAACTATCGCCTAAAAGCGGGCGAGCGTTTTAAGCGCCTTATATATTTGTAGCCGCACTCCGCTGTCAAACGTTTTTGTTCTTGTATAAAAATAACCCATTTTTATATCCCCATCTGAACTACCGCAATTTTTATCAACGCCAGTTCGGGATGCCGTTACTTTTGATGTATTGCAAAATGGTGGCCATTTTTCCTACGCTCTGTTATAAAAAGATGTTGTTGTCTTCAGCTATTTCGTTTACGTATAACGAAACGAAGTCCAATTTTTATTTTTGAAATAATTGTTTTGCCTTTGTAGTTATTTAAGACTTTTAAATGTATAAAAATGTTTGTAAACTTTTTCCTTCTTTATATCTTACGACATACTTTTAGTTGAACCTTAAGGTTCGACTCCGTAGGGATCACATATATTTGTGCCTAATAACAGCAGTATTACACTATGTTGTATTCGGTTTGAGGGTGTGGTGACATACATAGCGTTCAAATTTAGTTTTGATCAACCCTAATCAGCCCCCTATTAACGGGGGCTGATTGCGGAAGTTTATGGCCACTTATCATCCGATCGACTGCATGCTCGCTTGCTATTTCAATAAAAATATGAACAAACAAATAATCATATTACGCACATACTTGCGCCACTTACCCACTTATGTCGATGTTCACATGTGTGAGAGCCACCCCGCGCTCGTACGTCTTGGGTCCGCTCTCCGAGGCTCGCGTATATTCTCGTTTGGCGCGTAATGTGTGGTAAGTTCCCCGCCGCTGTCTTGGCACTTTAGGTTCTTTGGAAAACCTATACATACTTAATGCCCTAACTTACTTGTCGCCTTGTGATTTTTACGCTGCTTTTCACCGGCACTGCGGTAATGGGATGGGGGGATGGGGGATGGAGTGAAAGGGGGTAAAATAGACATCGATTACGTAGGTGCCGGGAGCTAATCGGGTGTGAGCAACAGGCTCGGAGCTGGCGCAGCAGACAGGCTCGCGGCGGATTTATTAGCTACGTGTACAACCGCCGCCCAGCCGCCCGCCACCAGCGATGTTTCACTGTATCATATTATTAGTGGTTTATAAGTCTTAAATGCCTTTATAACGGAAACAATAACAACAAAAGGTACCATTGTATCCAGAGATAAAAATAAAAGGAAAGAGTCGAATCGAGCGATCGCCAATTCATTGGAAATTCTTTATAATTATTATTTGTAATAGTAATAGTTATTACAAATGAATTAGTAACAGTGTCAATGATGTAATAATGCAATGGCGAAATCCAAGCTTATCTGCAGTGTAGTCTGGACTAATTTCATTAGTGGTTCCAGTTAATTTGCTAATACATTCATGTTAATCAAATTACGCCCTATGTGTATAATGTATACCACAATACGGGACCCAAATAGTTTCATTAAGTTCATGAACATTCGGCATCTGGATTATATAAACAGAACCGGTTACGGCTCCAGCGTGTGTGCCGCCCACGAGCCTGGTTATTAAGCCTTGTTGCTGTATTAATGCGTCCTCCACTTCAAAATTAGTATTGCTGTATTAATAATTGCTTATAATAACTAATGAGTAACTTGAAAGTTAGATAACGTTACAGATTTATTTCTATTAGAAGTAGTTTGTTGTAAATTAGGCGTTACTTTACTAAATGATCAACTAACGTATTCACATTATATTAATTATTGCTTTTTACAATTGTTCGTAAATGAGAATGAATGACTTCAATATCTACTGACGAAATGGATACTGACTTTGATGAGTCTTCGGATTTTCTGATTTAAGAATCGGAAACTAAAAGTGTATGTATATTATGTATAACTACAACAATTTTGTTATACATAATGTATATACATATATAATAATTTCGTATATTTAAGTTCGTAATAAAGTTACAGAATATGTTCGAATCCAACAACTGCTCCGTAACAAATGCATATTATTCTAATTCGCAACAATGTGTTCAGTAAGTTGCCGTTAACTTCGCTCATTAGCGACGAGCGGTACAAATTGTATTCACAATACACACGATAGCACAATACAAAGCTTTGTACTTGCTAAACTGAATATGTATTGCATGTACTAAATATGGAGCCAACGATAAATCTGGCCTTAGTTGATTTAGGTGACTTTTAATCGTTGCTGCCTCTCATGGGAACTTGTGACCAATCAAAACCACAGCTCGTTAAATTCACAAAAATAAGATGTATCTTCCTATATAACACATCCAATATGGGAGACTGGGGACACTTGATCCCCCCTTTTGTTTTTTGACTATTGGTAAACTATTGGTAAACACTATTTGGTAAATGTTGATCCGATTTTAGATATATTGGTACTGAAATACGTGGAATTTCATTGGCTATACTAAGTATAAAAGCTAATAATATCGGTATATATATTTTGTAACCAGTCCACGAAAACTTCGTATAGGGAATGATATCATGTGTCCCATATATATGTCTGACTTGATCCCCAGCCCCCCCCCCCCCCCCCCTGGAACACTGATCCTGAGGGAAATAAGTCTCCTATATTTTCATATGATACTAAAATGAAAAAAAAATATGTTAAAATTGATTTATCATTGATTTATTTGCTTAGTAGGTAAAGCAGAAACAACAACAACAACATATCCACTGTTTTGATAAATCACATATACGAGTACCTATGTTTTCAGCTAACATTACTTAATGTTCCTATTATCACAGAATCTTATGGTTAATATATTTTTTCTTGCACCTTCTATTGTTTTATATAGTCTAGGCATACCTGAAATTATTAAAAAATAAACATTAGTGGATGCTTAATCCGGTGGGATCATATCTCCCATAAGAAAGAGTAAGAGTGTGTACCCTAGCTATACTGTGGTTATAAAAAGATATTTTGAAAAAAAATCTACTACTATTATCACTATTCTATGAAACAGACTTTTAAAAAATTAGACAATGAATAGTTTAAAAGTGATACTTACCCAAAATAAGTTTGCTAACCAATTATTTAATCAAAATAAAAATTTACGAAATATATTTTCCTGCGACACGAAACACACAATCATCCGCCATCTGCTTAAATATAAAATTGGACAAGACTACCAACTTTAGAAAATTAATCATAGACAACCAATGTTGCCACACTAAAATCATATAGTGTTCACAGAAGCTCTGTAAATCCAGTGTACCAAGTCTCCCGTAAGGATCAAGTGTCCCCAGTTTCCCCTACTGATTGACCAATAAGCAAGTCATGCGCAGTGTCATAATTTTCAGATTTTCACACTTTCATAGTGCTTACATTTCCCTAAGATGAAAAGAGCACGTCAGCGGAGACTTCAGCTACATATGACAAATGCCGTGCAGCCAACAATTATCGAAAAAAAAATACTTACTTTAACCGAGTGAAGACGTTACACGTGGTATTAGCGGCAACATAAGGGCTCTAATACACGAGCGAAAGCCCGCGCGTGCGACCGTCGGCGACTGATGCCGTCAGTCTCAATGACAACCGGAAGCTGCCGCCTACTGTCGCCGACAGTCGTTAGCAATTGCAAACGACAGTCAGTAACGGTCGTGAAAGCAGAGTGTCGCTCGTGTATTAGGGCCCTCGTATGTAACCTTCTTCAGTAGGACTACCATGAGTTTACAAAAGTATTACTCGCTAGCGACTGCGTAAAATAAATGTATGAAAAATTGTACAGCGCCTCTGGTGGTTACTCGTAGAACTAAAATCCGTAGTGACGTAACTCGATACGTAAAAAACCTATCGAAATCAAATCGCTAGCGAATGTCATTATGATCTATTGCCATACAAATTCGGTCCCATGAGTCATTAATTTGACAGACGTTGTCAAGAAATACCGTAACGATAGTAGTTATGTTATTCACTAGCAAAATGACAATAGTTTTCTATTTACCATTTCTATAGTGGCGTTTCTATGCCAACTCATGGTAATGCTACAGTAGCACAAACCAACTATCGGAATATCGCCATCATCTCATCTATTAATTTATCATCAAGTATCATCTATCAATTTTTAATGTCGCCTGTCGGGAAGAAATTGCTCTTGGGATGTTATTGAATTCCAAATTTTTGCGCAAAATCTTTTGTTCTGTTTTATTTGCAATGGAAATCCACGCAGCGCCACGTTACTTACCACCGCCTACCTTCCTAGTTCGATAGATACGACAGTTTTAATATAATCTGCAAAATCATGGCCCTATGGTTCATTAGTTATATATCATGGTTCATTAGTTATTGATTACTGTGGTTGGTGTGTAGATCGATTGGTGTGTAGATCGATACGTATTGCGTATTATTCTCAGCGTTGTTTGAAGATGATATGTATAGTGTGTTTTTATTAATTTTTAATAGGAAAGATATCCTTTCCTGCAAACTACGAAATTTAACTTCAATGCACCGAACCCTAAAGAGATATCTCCTTTAGATCTCTTATAACACTTACTTTTTGTTTATTCTATTCTAATACATACAAAATATACATAGCAGAAAAATACCTCCCCGGTTAACACAATATCTTTTTCAGTTATTTTATTTTTAATGAAGGTTATTGCATTTTAAATCCTTTGCCAAACACAAGGGATAAAATTAAAAGGTGTCCCCACACATTAATTAGGCACACGAAGCCGCTAATAACATCTCGCCTTGGTACAGAATAAATAAAGCATGCCATTTACCCGCCGACGCGCTTTATTTCTTCTAATTGCCATTTAATGGCCGGCGTGCACAGATCATACTCTCAGACTCCGCCCGCTCCCTCCTTACGACGCTACCTTACGTTACTCTCAACGCATATTTAACACCTCACTTCATCAATCGACGATTTGTTCTTCTCAAGACACAAGCAAAATTGACACACAAAAAAAATATCTATAAAGATCCTAAACAAAAATAATTACTGATACGTGATACATATGTATGTATGTATCAATTCAACCAACAGTCCGTAGGCCACTGAAAAACGTAGGCCTTCCCTTAGCCAGATCTCACCACGCTTACGCCACGGTCAAAGTCACCATGCTTGACTGTGCGTGTTTTCATGATGGTTCGCTGAATGTACTAAAACACTTCAATAACAGCCAAAAAAGATAAAGGGAAAAGTTATATTTATTGTGTACTTACGTATAAGCACAAAATTTTAGGTAGAGCAAAACGTAAGCAACGTGATCCAGAAATAAAAATGTGTGTTTACACAGCGAACGGTTATTTTGAAAGCATGTTGCCCTATGTTATTGTGAAAGAACATTTTAATGCAACGCTACAAGTAACTAATGCGACCTCTTAACCTCATTACACGCCTTTATTCTAATTGCCACTTAATGGCCGGCGTGCATAAATCACGTGGCGGCCCCATCCCCCCCACTCCCCCCCACTCCGCCACCGCCGGGCCCCTGCGCAACGCCGCGCGACTACAATTAACGCACGTTATTACCGCATATTTAACGCCGCTCCGTCCCGCTCGCTTCATTAAATGCAAGCAGATCGCCTCTTCTCTGAACATTTCTTCCGTATTGCTTTAATTTGCTATTAATTGACGGTTTCACACAATCTTAAAGAAAAGGATTTCACTGAAGATTTTTCTTTACATTAGAATGTTATGAATTTAAAAAATGTTTCATTGCAAAGCTGTCATGTTCAGCTTAGCAATTGGTTTAGAGCTAATTAATCGCACACTACTGAAATTAGGTACTTTGCGGTAATTTATGTGTGTGTTACAGTTTACACTGTGGTATTGTATTTCACAACGTAGTTCATGAGAGAAGTAGAGCTTTTCTGTTTTATTTTGCTTAGTTTCTCGAGGACTTACAAACACGAAGTGTTCCATCCTAGGCCTCCGCGATAAGCCCAAGTAATTATTGATATAATATTCATTCATTAATAAAATAAAAACAATCTCATCATTATGATCTACCTAGACGAATGTAAACATTAATTTAATGCCGCACGTGAGATATCAAATCTACGATAGCTCTTTGTTACAATGAAAATTCTAAAACTTGATCTTGAGCATTACAAACTAGGGCATTACCTCGAGAAAGCGGCGACCGTAAATAAAAAGTATAGTAATAATTGAATAGAGTCGGCAGCTTGGCGCAGTGTTTCAGTTAATTCCGTTCTTTATGGGTTCATATTTCCGCCGCGAGCCGCGCCGTTTGGGGCGCTGTGCTAGCGGCCGCCCGGCCAGCGCCGCCGCTGCCATGTCACTTCTGATGTTGTAACATCCTTTTTTTGCCACTGACACTCATAAATATAATTATAACAGGGTTTTACACACCTTTTCACTTTAATATATAATAATTGCAAATAAAATTGCCCAAAAGTCATGGCCAGCAATTGGACAAAAAGGATTCCCCCCAGGCGAATGAATCTTTTTAAAGAGTTTTACCGCAGCGGCCTTACTGTACTCGTACGTGCAATAGGAAAATATATTTGTAAGCATAATGTTTGTAGCTTTGTGATGCAGTCCTTTTTTTTACTTTGTTGAAATTTTAATTTAAAAATGCTCTCCCAAAACAGCTTCATTTAAGCCTCTTACGGGTAGGCACTTTATGAACGCTGAAAAGCTCCCCACGCCTTTTTCTTTATTTTCCAATTTGGACCGCTCGCGTCGTTCATATTACACGCCGGCTACGCGACAGTCGTCTAAAGCAACTTTATATTTTTTACTTTACGCTTCCCTGCCGACGTAAACCCCGCTATTTATTCGTTAAGTTCGAAACCGACTTTGACATAGATTTGTGTTTACCTTTGCAGCGCCCGGCGTTTCGCCTCGCTCCGTAAGAAATACGAAACTGTCGAAACGGTGCGCGGAGCACGGAGCGCTGCCAAATGTAATTGGGTTTTGTTCGAGAGCCGCGAGTAACGGGGTATCGATTGAGAATTCCATTAGCGCGACCAGCGCAAGAAAGTTGTGCACTACGCAGGATTAATGGTGCAAAGTGGTGGCGAGCGAGAACAGGAGCGGAGCGGCCGGCGCCGGGGCACAATGCGCCAGCTTGCAGGCACTTTGTTTGCCGGTTTTGTCCGCGGCCGGGGCGCCGCTGGCCTCGCCGCAAATTGGTTTAATCGGCTGCTCTTTGTTGCAGCGAGCACGGGTTCTTGCGACGGGTAATGAGGGATCCGGCGCCGCTCGCTTGCGCTAATACGATCTATATTAATCGCTTAGTACTTAGACGTGCTTAAATGCCTCGTTCTTGCATCTATGTATTTAACTTCATTGTCGATTAAATATACAAATTCAATGATGAAAATCTTGATATTATATTTACTCTGTAAATACACTGATTTAATGCCCCCATTACGGTTTTATATGTTATCGTAATTTATTCCTACTTAAAGGATGGCATTAAAAATGAACCGGCCGAGCTTTACGATTTCATTTGTATAAAACATTTACATTTGCGGCGGCGACGCTCTGCGTTGGCAGCTCGCCACCGCTCAAAGGATTCCAAAGAAGAAACGCTCACAAAATTATTACAAAATGTATTATTTCTTATGTTTATACCGACAGGTGTACTGATAGTGCCAAGTATGCTGTTATTTTTCATGTATAGATAATTTAATTCTATGATAAACTTCCAGCTGAGCTGAGCGCAATAAGTAAGTGGTAAAGATACGCTTTAATCTTTACCACTTACTTATTGACTACGTTTTTCTTCATAAACAATACTTGTATTGCATACATTATTGCATCTACATTTTCAAGTTTGACTATTGGCGTATTTCCATGGTAAAATACATTTACTTATTGCCTTAATTGCAGCTTAAGAGCAACATTTACTAATTAGAAGAGTAGTATAAGATAGAGTAGGATAATGAGGATGATGAAGGTGTAACGACGTGATAAGTGCCTCCAGTGTGCAATGTATCAAGGCGAGTCGTTAAGGGGATTGGCGGGATTCAGGGTTAAGCGTGCTCTTGTAACTGAGCGAACTCGGGATAATGAGGCCGCGTTGCAAGCGCCCCGCCTCCGCCCCCGCCCCCGCCGCCGCCTCCGCCCCGCGTAATGTATGGCGCTCATGAATTAAGGCGGCCAGGACTTATGCAGGCGTCCGGGTGAAATCTTTCTTAATGGCGCATATAAATTTGCGCGGCCGTGCAGCGGCGCGCGGCAGCGCAGCGCAGTCGCTGGCTTTGACCGCATGCGCTGCTCTCCCTCTAAACCGCCTGCACGGTACTTGTGCAACGTTAATACACCTACGTGCTGTACAAGGTAAAGTTACCATTTAGCTGCTAAAAACTAAAATTTCCAAAAATTATATATTTCTAAGGGTTACCTACCAATAGTTATATTTCCAAAATGTGTAGCTACTATGTGACCTGCGTACCTACTGACATAATTGCGATGGTCCCTGAGTACCTACTATTAAGTATTTTTATAATATTTTGTAAATAAATGTTATAAAAAGCCATTTTTATAAACGTGTCATTGCACGATAACTACTTGCACAGTACATACCATTTGTTAGATGGGCAAATATTTTAAATAATGTGCTGATAGTTTTTAAATAATAAAATTAAACATTATGCATCTAAAGCTGGCATTACAAGTGCGCATAAATCCATTTTAATGGTCGCGCGGGAAGTTTCTCAATTAGGGCGCGACACCGCCGCCTCCGCCGAGCGCCGCCTCCGCCTAGCGCCGCCGCCGAGCGCCGCGCATCGCCTCGGCATGAACTTCGTCCGCCGCCAAATCCGCATACTAAATAACATTATATCATGCATAAACATATCAACATCTAGATATATTAACATCATAAATATAAATATATAGCGCCAGATACATTGATGCATTGGGCAAGACATCCCAGAGTCATAATGCGTAACTTCGCCACTTTTTAAATGTAATATTAATCTTAAATATTCCTATATAATACGATGTTTTAAATTTATAGTAAAGTCTTATTGCTTACGATGAGCCTGAAAAACCTATACTATATAGATATAATAAGAGATACAAATAAGTAGTCGACTCCGATAGAACTTATCACATTTAACCTAAGACAGATCCCCGAGGATCGCGCCGCAAACAACTTTTCTTTACAAATCCATGATACAAAGGAAAGTAGCACATCTTCTGTATTATCCACACAATGGATCGCGCATCGGCGCTGGATTACCGAGCTATCTGCAGATTAGTTTCAGTCAGAACAAAGGACAAATCCTAACTATTTGTCACGGTGTGCCGCCACCCCGAACTCGCTCCTCTCAGCGGGGCAGACGGTCCATTGTGCCGGTGGCCGAGAAACCAATAACTTAATGTCTTCGCACCTGTATCTTGAGACCTTTGCCTCTGACTTCGCGTTTACTTCAACACTATATTGAATTGATGTCATTGTAAAAGTTATATAATATTTTTTATACAATTCTGCACCGCTTAATACGGTGCCTTGGGAGTCAAACTATAAAAGGTTCTCGTATCTCCGAGACTGTTCACTACTAAAACATTGTCTAATCATGGACAATATCCGACTACACTTGAACGTGTCTTGGTTACCACAATTCTTGTTAGAAAAAATATACTTTTAAACTGTACAAATGGTTAGCCTCCACAAACCTACTACCCACCTCATTTTGTCTTATTCCACGTCAGTTTTTATAAAAGGTGAATGATAGAACATCGGCTCAAAAGCGGCCTCCTCGGGGACCGTTTAAGTAGCCCGTATTAATATTTTTCTCTTCCTCTAACTTCCTCCCTTCACTCTCTACAATCTCGATGCATAACCAAAAAAAAACCTATCATCCTTTACGCAAAGTAACATCAACTCTGTGTTTATATTGTAGAGCGTATTTTCCTCTAACTATTTGTAACAGCTTTTCCAACGACATCGGAGGAACAAGGTAACACTGTACGTAGTGACAATCTAATTTAAACCCTGCAGCGTCAACTAAATGTTGGAAACTATTTGCCGCGCTGTCGACTAAGGCAAATCCCTTGCCACTACAAAATGTAAACCTGACTTGAGCACTCTTTAAATTTTTCAGTTAAATATCAAAGTCCGCCAACATCAATACTTTATAGAATATCAACTCTTAATCTTATTGTAATAGTTAAAAAGTTTGGAAAATCCAAAAGTGCACGACTCATAATGCATTTAATTATGAAATATAAAAAAAAATTAAAACTTAAGTCGTTCAAAATTAATTGCCGAAAAAACAGCTGTAGTAGGAAGAAGGTACTGCACAAGCGCCCCTGGTGGAATAAATGTACATAATATCTATAGATATACAGTCTTGTAGTTTTCGTTTTTTATTAATTGCAATTAAACGACACTGAATTAATTAATCATTCGCATTCAGTGACCTACAATCGTCGATTAGAATTTTTTAAAAAAAAAATTAACTCAAATGATGGATTTTTTCACAAGTTACAGTGTTTTCAGGTTTCACACATGACGGACAGGAAAATTTTTTGACCTATTTTGGTGTTTTTTTCCAATTCTATTGCAGTAAATCAATTTTTAAAAAGTATGGAATTAATCTCCATTAAATTATCTCGACAATAGTATGCAAAATATCTTGATTCCGTGAACTATCAAGGCTATAATAATAAAAATAGCCGCCAAAATGAAGCGAAAAAAATTTTTCGATCGTAAAGCACTCTCTGATGCTTCGCATCATGAGTCGTGCAATACATATTCGCTATGTAAACTTTAATATCGTACGACAATGTCACCACTCATACGAAACTTTACATTGTTGCAGATTTTTTGATATTTCTTTATTTTGTTCTAAATGCTGTCGTTTTTTTTAGCAGAGAGTATGTATTTAATAAAACCCTATAACTCAAAAAATATTTTTCTGTTTTCAGTGCCGTCAGCCCGCATACTGGGCGGACCAGACCTGCACGTGGACATCGGCTCCACCATCAACCTGACCTGCCTTATCCAGTTCAGCCCGGAGCCGCCCGCCTACATATTCTGGTACCACGAGGACGAGGTGAGCGGCCGCAAAGTAATTATTCACTCCATTTTATTAATAGAATAAGATGACAATATACAACAAACTGGTCTAATTACATAAAGGGTGCTGGTTTCCCTTGCTCCCATTGTTTAGATTATCCATATGTAAATATAATGAGCTACAAGTAAGGTTCCGCCGTTTTTCATCAAAATCTATTTTTTTATTGTAACAGAACGGTTGTTTAAATTTATTCAAAGTATTGTCCATCACTTGCAACTACTTTTTCCCATTTCTCAGGCAACATTCGGATCCCACGTCTGAAGAACTTCTTATCTTTTGAGGCTATCCACGAATTAACCCAATTTTTGGTATCTTCATATGTTGTGAACTGCTGCTCCAACAGGACATGAGCCATGGACCGGAACAGGTGATAGTCGGATGGTGCAATGTCTGGTGAATACGGCGGGTGCGGTAATACTTCCCAATCAAGTGTTTTCAAATACTTTTTCACGGGAACCGCTACATATGGACGCGCATTTAGGAGAACTACGCGTCATGTAGGAGTATAATTTTGTCGTGTGTAGAATAGTATTGAGGGCGTTTGTTCTTCAGAGCTCGGCTCAATCTCATCAGTTGTGTACGATAGAGAATTCGAGTAATTGTTTCGCTCGGATTAACCAACGCGCGTTTTGCTGTCGATGTTGACGCGTGGCCAGGTAATCCCCATGACTTTTTCTCTTTGTATTATCATAATGTATCCATTTCTCATCGTCAGTTACAATACGATGTAAAAAACTCTTTGTTTATGTCTAGCTAGCAGTATTTCACTTAAACATAATCTGCGTTCAATATCTCTCGGCTTTAATTCGTACGGAACCCAATTTCCTTGTTTATTAATAATTCCTAATGGTTTTAAATTATGTGAGACTGCTTGTTGAGTGACTTCTAATGTTAGAGCAAGTTCCTTTTGCGTTTGAGATGAATCTTCCTCCAATAATTCCTCCAATTCTGCATCCTCGTAAATTTTTGGCCTTCCACTGCGATCTTCGTCTTAAACATCGAAATCACCGTCTTTAAACTTTTGAAACCACTCACGACACGTTCTCTCACTCAAAGCAGCCTCACCATATGCTTCTACGAGCAATCGACGCGACTCAACAGTTGATTTTTTCAAATAAAAGAAGTAAAGTAAATTTTCCCGCAAATGAGGCTTAATTGGCTCAAATTCGGACATTTTCAACTAACAAAAATTACATTTTATCAATATGAAGTCAATAATATCAATAGGTTATGTTGTTCTTGAATGACCCAACTAATTTTTAAGCCCGGTATCATCTGCGAAAGCTAACTGGAACTCCGTGCCACACCATCTACATTGAAACGGCAGAAACTTATTTGTACTCCTATATATCATTTCTGAAATGATATCAAGAAATACAATTTTCGTTGATTTTAGACCAGTTTGATTCGTGTATTTAGTTAAGTTAGATTATAGTAATAAAGTAAGGATCAACGAAATGACAGTCGTTAAGCCAGTCGAAGATCAATCGCCGCCGACTATAATTGAGTTCCGGCGATCAAATGCGATCAAATCGTACGATTATAGAGACCCTTGATTAAGCTTTATACGCTCCGATTAATGTACTCGGGGTAGTCGATTCAGATATACGAGCCAAACTACTCAGCTAATACTGGTAAAGGAATTATAATGATATATCATTTCTCGTTTTCAAGCTTAATTCGTGCACTTGATAAATGATGAACATTTCTTAAAGGTAAAATAGTATAAGAGTTGAATTTTTAATTAAATATGGCATTATTGTAATCAAATATCTGGACGAAAAACTTGGAGTTATGCGACTGAAGCAAAAAAATACATGAAATGATAAATATGGACACACAAACATCGCAAGATTGCACGAAAGAACGCACACAAAGAACGCATTGCAGAATGTACTTTGAGAATTATCTTATTAAATAGAAGACTTAAGTTTAACCCAAGATTATTAACTAATTTGTGATAGAATCAGTATTAGGAGTGAGGATAACATCTAGTGCAACCAAGTCCCTGATAGGGACGCCGAGCGTCGACGTCACTAATATAAGTACTACGATCTACTTTCTGATAATCTGGCCTTCCCGTTCTATATAATGACTGTAACGATACTTACACCTATCTATATCTCCACTGTCTCTCTGTAGATAGCATGCACTCTAAAGTACAATATATGACTGACAGAGAACCCATCCCCGACCCTAACTTTCGGGATAAGCTTCCCATGTCACGTTTCGGTATCCAGGTGTGACTGAGTTACGCGCGCCTCTCTCATCCATCATTTTCGTAATTATACAAATATTCCCAATTTGCCAAGTTCAGCCCAGTTTCAGGTGCTCTTCGAGTAATTTATTCAGAGCCTCGGCCAAGGACGCCGGTACCCACCGTCTTCTTTACTAATTATATTGAAACGCGCGACGCCTCACAATGAGCCAATCTGTAAATATAAATCTTCATCTCAAGAGTATATGTTAATTTAGTTTCAAAGAGGATTAAACTAAATTTTGGATTACGCTCATGGTAGTTAAGCTTTTTAAAATAGCTATATTATTAAACAGTATATTTTAATAAGTACATTATTCTAACAGTTGCGGTAAGGCATCTGTGATCAATAATACTCGTAATTAACTCAAAAATAGATTTTAATTCATTAAAGACACATCTGCAAATAATACCAGCTGAATTTACCAAAGGTTTCCTCGGAATTTTTATAAAAATATATCAATGGTATAACCCCGAAAGTAAGGCAGAGAAAAGAGGCAAATATCATATCGGGACGGCAGGATCAGCGTCACAATCAAAATTCCCGAGCGTCGTCGACTACAAATCAAACATTTCGCTAGTTTGTTGTGTGTGTTGTGTCCCCACGCCCTGGCTCACTTTCTTATTCGCGTTTCCGGATTTAAATAGAGGATCAGGATGACATTTTGACTATATGTCACATGTGACTCTTTTATTAAAAATAAAAATTGAAACTTCAATTGGCTACATTAATTTACGAGTACCTATCGAAAGCTTAACGACTGTCATTTCTACTTAGAATTAAGCTCCAAGTTACGAGCAAGCCAAATAACACGACGCTGATAATCAATTTGTTCTCTGAAGCAAATATTGAATTCTGTGACAACAAATAAATTCTCAACACTTAAGGCGGAAATTGGGCGAAATCCATCAGGGGTCCCCCGGGACCCCGCTGCAGCGCGAGTGCCGGCGATGGCGAGCGACGAAAATGACTTGTATTAGCTCTGGCCCATTAATTATTATGATTGATATTATTTGGAACAACTCTGTTATGTATTGATTATCCATAAATTATTTCATCATACACTTAAATGGTGGTCAAAAATGTTTTCAATGTAAGGAGTATTTGTGTAGGAACACTACACCTGATTTGATTAAAGATAGTAAAGTGACACAATGATTCTCCTATCAAATGGGTTTCATGTTATTTAATAGGTATGAAAATAAACTAATGTTAACTAATCCCTTTGAATTATGAAATAAATCTTAAATTTTTAATCATCTCGCTTATAGTGGAATGCTCTTACTATAAGTGTCTGCTACGAAACGGTTCGATAACGTATTAAATAAACATTATATCCAAAGTGGCACGAATGTAACTAATATTGAAAGTTAAATTAATCAATCAGAAATATAATTGGTGGTGTAACCGAATGGCATATAACTAATGAGAGCATAGACGGGCGACTCAAGAGACTCGACGTATTATTAATTTGTAGAAATTATAATATATAATTGGAAACCCGTAACAAGCTTACCGAGTGAGACGATCCCTACGTATTGCCTTCTAATTAGCAAATAAATACATGAACGACTTTGTACCGTTTGATTGATTTTATAATAATAGTAAATTGGCTTGAGTCTAGATGTCTCTTGTTTAATTTTTCAGTATTATTTAATAATATATTTAATTAAAAAATTAAAATTACATTTACGTAAATATTGGGCTAAAAGGTAATCTCGATGAAAGGTCATTGCACTTGTGTTTATGAGAGACGGTAACCGTGCCCCTATAAAAATTTTAGTCTTATCTTTTTCTCAAAACGCCTTTACAAATGTTATTTCAACGCAGACGTGTTAATAATAAATAAAATTTATATTCCAGTCGCTGACTGACTGCTTGATGTATCAACTCAAAACAAAACGTCTAGTCAAAAAATTTAGTTGACGTCAAAAATATAAATGAAGTCGCGCGAAGAGCGAATATGTTTTTAGGTTTCTGTCTAAAAACAACAACATATCAAAGTTGAAAACTTATTTCGTCACTTCATATCAGAGTGCAAACTGGTGGTATAGTTGTAACAAGTGAAGCCACCAGCATTGTTAACGATGTACTTATTAAAGTTGTATAAGTATTATCAACTTTAATTGATCCAAGTTGTGGACGTGAGCCTCGCGATATTAGTTCCGCGAGCCGCCGCCCTGCATGCTAACGCGCCACTTGCGCCACCCGGGGGATGCCTTTGAGATAAATCACGAAAATTTATAATTGAAATCCTTGTCAACCGCCGTAATTACAACTCGATATTAATTTGAAATTACGTCAAACGCCAAATTACCTTCGATGACATTTATAAAGGAACGTTCCGAATTCCGATACTATTTAATGTAAAACGTTATATTTTGACAAATCCATTCTTATTATGCTTATTTTTATAAAAGGTCAAATTGAAATCGTTTTTAATAGGAAATGCTGCAATAATATCAAAACATTTTGCTTATTTACAAAGAATTATGACGTGAAAAGGACGTAAATAACGATCTGGAATGTAATTTAATTTGTTGCTTACAATAAAATACATTATATCTCGCCTTTTCGTGTTCACATGTAGACATTCAATTCATACATTCCGTTATGTAATACGAATATTTGTTTGATAAAATATTAAAGAACAATAGCTACGACATTATTTTGTTCTGAGAAAATGCCCAACGTGATAACAAAATAACATGTTTACTTCTCATGTCACTAAGATGTGGACGATAAAGACGAATAAATAGCAATATTGCGAAGTTAGAGTATTGTGACAAAAAACCTTTTAGTTATTATAATTAGACTAGAATTTGCTGTATAGCAACACAAAATAGGAAACCGCCGCTTGTATAAAAAGGATAAATTCATATTGTAATCACTACTACTGCTAACTCATAATCCAGCAAGTCAAGAAGTTGTATGACTCCTGAATTCTATGAAATCTCTTATTAAAGTCATATATTTAGTAGTGATTATTCTTTCAGTCACGGACTGACTTACTGCAGATACATCATATTTCTCATATTACTTCAGTTATTACATTATTGTATTTGTATACTGGTATACATTTGTAGACATTTTCATGTTTAAAAAGCTTCTGGACCGCCGGTTTTTATCTGATTGCAAACAGTAATTATTTTTGTATGTCGGTAAGCCTCAGTTTTGAGCACGCCCTGCACCCCAAACAACGTAACGGACTCTAACATATGGGATGTCGTTGGACTCCTCTTAATTGTGAGAGTGTCATAGGCTACATTTTAAGCAGTCGAGTTTGTTACATTTATAATAATTTTTAACTTTTAAATTATTGATGGATATCTAAATAATAATTTAATAACCGACTAACCACAGCATCGTTAGTTGTCCATAATTTCACATTACTAACAAAAGAACGAACGCCCGCGTCCCCATACCGTACTGTAACGTGTAACGTGTGCCGTGTGAGCGGTTATGAGAATGCGGGCGGGTTGTGTGTGAAGCAGGTGATATCGTACGACTCGTCGCGCGGCGGCGTGTCGGTGGTGACGGAGAAGGGCGCGGCCACGACGTCGTACCTGCTGGTGCAGGACGCCGCGCCCGCCGACTCGGGCCGCTACTCGTGCGCGCCCTCCAACGCCGAGCTCGCCTCCGTGCGCGTGCACGTGCTCAATGGTAATGTATTCATATCGCTTTGTCTCTTCTCCACACTAGCGATCAACCGCGAACAACAGCGTGGCTAGCGCTTCCCCAACTTATAATGTTAATATGCAACCGCTTGTGATTGAACGCACTTAACCGCCACAAAATGAAGAGATGCTAGCAACACGGTTAGCCATCCCCACAATTATCCAGTACTACACGAGAGCGGTTAGTTTATAGGATACGAAAGTGACATTACATCCGAATCTGACGAATTTTGGAAATGTTTCCACTGTTATGTTTCAGATATCGTTATTTCATTGACTAACATTTAATCTTTAATTTATTATCTATCTTCAAAATTCCTACTCTAATATTTAGAAGATTGCACAACAATATATACATGTAATTTTAAATAGAACCACGCGCTATATTCGCTTAGCCAAAACTCTAGACTTCATAGCATCCTATACTATATTGTATAATATGGAACTATGAATAAACAAAATTAGTAATAGTGTCCAACAGTAAGATATCCTAACAGAAAAATGTAAACCAATAAATAAACACTTCTGTACATTCATTAACATGGAAACACTAACTTCATGATCGTTTCTGGAGCAATAATATCGTCCACGCCCCACTTCTTATTATTTCCATGCGTTCAGTGGTCCAGTGGGTGCTTTGACCTATTTTTTCCGAAGACGAAGCACCTTTCACTTAAACTGCAGCCCCTAATGGCATTGCTTTGAGGGCAGCGACCGTCGAGGGGTCATTTGTAACGATGCGTCAATTTACACTCGTTTATTTTGTTATATCTTTAAGTAGTGCTTCGTTTAATGTATTGATGCTTTTATCAGAAGCAGTACAATTTTATTTACAGACATACCATTATCATGCATGTAAATTATGATGATGACATTCTATACCCTTAGTAAGAGTTTTTACGTTTACTCTTAAACTTTCAACGTTTATCAATCAGCTCATACAGCGCCGCCGTGGACCTTATCGGAACTAAAATTTCGCATTTTGAGTTTTGAATAACTGAATAGTCAATTGTAACGACACTTAATTTACAAATATAAATAGAATGCATTTATTTTTAATTTAATTTTGATAGCGTTACAGTTCCGTGTTTGAAACTTATACTGCGGTCACTTAGTTCCGATACGGTCCACGTGGGCGCTGTATGCGCGAAATCGTAAACATCGAACGTTTTCGCGCAAACGTAAAAACTCATGCTAAGGGTACTAGTCTAGATGGCAATAGTAACACAACGTGTATCGTATTGTAACCAATTACAAAATATATGTAGAGATGTTTGTTGCTACGTTGATGTGTGTCGCGTGCAGGCGAGCGGCCGGCGGCGATGCAGACGGGCTCGGCGGGGCTGTCGGACAGCGGGCGCTGCGTGGCGGCGCTGCTGCTGGCGGGCGCGCTGCACGCGCGGCTGCTGCGCGCGCTGCTCGCCAGCTGATGCCGCCCGCGCCTCTGACTCTCAGTGTCCCACAGTGATTACCCTCGATAAATGTTCTCGTACATCATTTTATCCGGCGAAGACTTAGTTTTCGCCTAATTAAGTACCTAATGAATAAACTTATTTAATGACGTTAGAGATTTTAAAGTGTAAGGTTTTTATGACGAGCGGGTGATGTGTAGCGTCGGATCGCTGTGATTAATGTTCGTCACGTTTCGTCGGCCGTTCCGGGGAGGGCGGGTCCGGGTCCTCCGACATGTGCGTGCTTGTAAATTAATTAACGTCTTGTAACGCGGCCCGACGCCCGCCGCCGCGTCCCTTGTAAGCGTTTCAGCACGATGTTCCGCACTGCCGTCTGCATAATGGATTAACGTTAAACTATTCAACGTTACCCGATGTGCGTAGGCGAAAGGTACCACTTTCGAACTATGCTAAATTTATTAATATACAATAATTAGTCATCTACAGCAGCATAATATAAGGTAATTTATTAACTATACATGAATTATTTTGTACATACAGCAGTGTTGTCTCGTCATTTGATTCGTTCAGTGCTCGGCGACGCTCTCCGGAACGATTGTCGACTTACCTTTGGTTTGTAAATCGTATTTGTTGCTCCTCTAGATACTGTAAATACCATTTGTTATAAGGAGCAGATTTGTATTTAATAATAATGTATTTATAAATGTGAATCGTCGTCGCTACCTGCGACGGAACATGTGGTCGAGAAATAGCATAAAATCCTATAAGCGCTACATGCTGCAGCGGAATCATTCGACTAACGATTCTCAACGAATTTTGACTAAGTTAATTAATTAATACAACTTATAGCTCAACCTGCAGCCTTTCACATACACAATTTGTAAAAAAATATTACAATTTAATCTGTATCAAAACTAATTCTTTCTACGGAGTAATTATTATCAATTCTCTTTGAAAGTAGCATCTTGGTCAATACATAAAGTGTCACTGAATATTGTATGTCTAAATGTTACAATTGTACCTATTAAAACAATCAGCTAAATAGTTCTTGTTTCTGGCTATAATCTTTATTTAATTAAAATCTGTTTAAAAAGCAAACTTTTTTCATACACAGTACACACCGTGATAATTAGCATACATTGGATGATAGAGTAAATTTAAAAGGCCATAGACACACAAACAATGTCTGAACACTCAATATATCACTGTTAAATTAATTACAAAAGTACTGGTAATAATGTTATGGGATGTGGGAAGTTGGAAAGTCCTCGAAGACTTCAAGGAACAAAATGATTGCTAACGACTTGGAGAGGTATACCGTATAATTATTCACGCATCTTATTCACAGATCTTAAACAATATTTAACATAAATTATGAATAACAATAATATTTCAAGGCCACGCCAGAGGGATACAACGAACCCAATTAGACAATCGATAGAGTTTTCCCTATATTTCTGACTTTCCTCATTCCTAATCATTGACAGTTTTAAATGCTGTTTGAATAGCATCTACTATATTTATTATTTTACAGTAACAGATCACGAATATTCAGTTCTGATTTATTTTTTATAAAGTAATAATATTTGAACTATGGGTGAAGCCGGTTGTAATGCTACATACACGAGGCGTCTTGATCTTGACGGGTATATCAACTGTTCTAACAAAACACAGATAGTGCTCCAGAATTGTTTGATATTTGTTATTGAGCTTTATTCAATATTATCATTTAAATACAAGTTTAAGTGATTTAAAGTTCATATACTTAATGAAATATTATGAATACTTGAGTGCTATGTCTTTACTGATGATTTAAGTCACGTGTAAAATCACTGTTCGATACCGGCGATCGATGCACTGATCGATCTATTTTTGTTTTCTTTTTTTTAATTCAGAACGATGAATAAATACAAATTTCGGTTATTATTCACCCTCTAGTAGTTTAATGTCAATTCGATACCATTAAAACGAAAAGGATGATATACAAAGTGGTTTGGTAACGTGAGTTGGGAAAGCGCGTACATAATATTTATTCTCCTCACAAAACTTTCCAGACAAGAAACTTGATCTCGTATAATGTATAGGTAATATTTCGCCCACTTTGTGACACCCCTCGAATAAATATATTTTGCTTTACATTATAATATCAGTTTGTATCGAGGCTTTACAACCTGGAGTACCGGCTACGTTGAAGTATCTTGTTTTCTAAAAAAATATTGAATCGTATTCCAAAGAGAAGCGTACATTTTTCACATTTTGCAAATATAAAACGGAAGTTTTTTTTTATTTTCTAAAGCAAGTTGTAGCATTATACATTTATTAAACACCAAAAATATAAATCAGCGTCAGAACAAATCCAGAATAAGAATAAGCACAAAGAAAGTTGCTCGTCGCTCTACAAAGAAGTGTAATTTTCAAAATACCTCACTGGAATTTTCGTCATGTTTGAAACATAGACAGCTTTAAAAATATATTTCATGAATTTTTCAACACAGAACGCTACAGATAAATCTATTTTCCGCTGATACTAGTTGTCGTATCTCTTGTTACATCCGCTCCGCCCCGTTTCTTTGTCGGAGAATGTTCGCGATTTTCTAAAATAAATACAGAACTGAATGTTCGATCTGGAAGTAGCGGGAGTGATTGTGAACTACTGCGAGCATTCTATTGTAAGTTAGTGTTAAGTGGAGGCTAACGGGCACCGAGCCAAGCCTGTCGCTGGGTAATTTGCTAGAGGTGATTTAAGCCTTTGTGAATCCACGCAAGATTGAGCACGCGTATGAGTTATGGGCGTTATATTCCGTATAGGCTATATTGAGTGTTTGTCTACTGGGTATCAGAAGTTATTCTATAAAACTTTGATTACAATCCTTTTCAATGCAATACCCGTACGAAAACGAATAAAGTCAATTAGGTCGAAGAAATATCTTTGAACTGTTGTTAATCAAAAGTAGAGGTATCAAACATACATATTATATTTTTGGAATTTCAGATTAAATATCGACATTCAAATAAAACGTGTAACAGAATGGAGGCGGCTCGATTTGTGTGCCGATCGCGTTTTATTGGGCAAGTTGGTCGCGGGCGCCGGGAACTATGCTCATTTAGTATTTACCAAAGTTGGACAATTAAAACATTTAATTACGCCCGGTGGGCCGTTTTCAGCGTATTTTAATGTTATCAGATCGTCGAGTCCTGAGCCTGAGAGCCTAATATAATAGATCCCAAGTCAGTAAATAACAAAACTTTGAAAGCAAAAGATTATAAGGTTAAGCATTACAACGTAGGGTTAACCGGAATCACCGATGATTACTTCATATTGCATTAATTATAATCGTCAACGATTTAATGTTTTTTTTTCATTTATAAAAATAAAAAAGTATATTTACTTTTATATCTTCATTATTTAGTCTTTATTAAATCATTGCTATTTCAAATAATCATAATGGTGGATAAGAGTCCGCATCACATGTGCTATGAACGCTACTAGACTGAAAATTAACTTACTCTGAACACGAGGAGTACGTATGTCATAACGATACACAGGTAGCTTAAAATAAAAGGAGAATATTCATACATTTCGTGCCACAGATTACCGGATAAAAATGTGTATTAATATTTGGCTGACGTTTCGACAGCGCGCACCTGTCGCGGTCGGAATTGCGATAAACCGGCACGCCTCTTATTCGCCTATTATCTGGCTTAATAAAAGCGAAACATTGCTGGTTTATATTGCAAATTTGAATATAAATTCTTATTATTTTATTTAGAACATAGGCGAAGTTTTATTATCACATACAAAACGTATGACGCAATGTTAGCTCTGACAGATTCAACTGTAACTCTCATGTACAAATACTTTTTTGAAAGAGAGAAAATGAGGCTTAAGGCTTTCGTCGACTACGCTACTATTTTCAAACTAATAGGGACATATCCATACCACTCATCTACCAATAGTCCACTAGTGAAATACGCTCGATATATATTATATGCGACACTGATCCTGCTACCACAAATACCTTCGATATTAGCATGTTGGGAACGCGAAACTCCACACCACTCGAGCTTGCGCAGATTACGCGGGACTTATTATAATCTGCGAACGGCTCGTTATGTACGAGTGCGAGCACTTGTGTTTATATTATTTCGCATTCATTTGAACATGTGGGTGTTGTAAAGAAATCGATCAATGTTGCGTTTCGCATATCGCACTGACACGCATCTGCGCCACTTTATACATGTGATCATGTTATTCTATATGTTGACGTTTTTGAGTAATAGCTATATAACGTAAATGTGCCTAATTAAACTGAATCAGAACTTAATTGGCGTAAAATGGGTGTCAGAGCGATATACAAAAATAACTATAAATTATTCGTTTACTGTAAATGGTAAAAACCTTTGTATATTTCCTGTTTAACGTTAACATTGTTATAATTATAGTGGTAATATATAATTCGTAAGCACTTCACAAACCTTTATAAATTAGTACATACAATTTAAACAACGGTATAAAATAAATATAAATAAGAATGAAATATAAAATAATTGTTACTGGATTTTGTTGGAGCATTTCAAGTAATAAAAGGCATTTGCAATAAATGTACTTGTGATCCTGAAAAATGTATATCTGAGTGTGTACGAAAACTTTCCTAAGAAAAATATAATTTATCCACATTCAAACTCGGCTCGTTTTTATGAATACAAATTAATCCTCGGCGGTATTTATTAATTAAAAGTTTTGTACTGATATAGAGTTCGTGTTTGCGTTTAAAATTCAAGGTACATTTATAGGACAGCAGATTTCCATAACTGAGATCGCGTTGCGTATACCTAATATAATATTTGATTATAGCTATATTAATATGTTCTGCAGTGCATTTCTGTAACCCATCATGTTCTGTCTTCATAACCTGCTTTCCTATAAACGCAACAATTATAAAATACTTTATACGTTAGAAGATACTATTGTTAGCATGTACTAATTTGAAGTAATGTAAAAAGGACCAAGTTGTTTTCCTAGCCCAATCTTTTAGTGTTTTTTGTAATGACTTAATAATTAAATTAATAAGGCTGTCAATAACAATGTATGCGACATACTCTTAATTGTTGTGTCAATGTTTAACAAGAATAAAGTTCTAAAGTTTTGTGTTCATAACGTTCCATACATTTCTCTAAAGGATTTGACAACTAACACCCTTTACCATAATAGGTATTGTAAATTAATAGATAATTTAAATTAATGGAAATTTTTGTATAGAATAAAGTGTAAATATGAAAATCTATGATAGAGAAGGTTTTACAATAAAATCGATTTAAGTAGGCGATAACACTATGAGATGTATGATACGAGGCTATGTATGTAAAACATGAAACTATATGTATACATGAATCGAATAAGTTTGTTTTCAAATAAAATATTTAATATTTATAAAGTGTTTCATTAAATTTCCCAAAGAACTACATAATTATACCTATTTGGCACCCATAGATTCAGTTTTTTTAGAAAAGTACGCAGATGCAATATAATGTAAGTAATATAGAAAACCATAAAAATATACACGTTTTAAAATTTTCTCTAAGTGATTGTTGAGTTTATATGATTTTTGGACTAAAAATGGCAAAAACAATTGTCTTGTTTTCCGAAATATTAAATCATATTATCACATTGTCATTAAATAAAAGTGAAAATATAATTAGGTACACATTGTATTAGTTCTCTTCAACTTTAGAATAATTGAAGCTTTTCTATGTAGTTGTGCATAAACTTCGTATATTATTAATTTACTTACGAAAATGAACGAAAATCTTAATTCTTCTGTTAAATAAATCTACACAATATAGGCCTTATGAAATACCTAAGTCTTTGTATTTAAAGTAAACCATTTCGTATAAAGTGAAAACTGCGAGATAGTTTATGACACGTGACATATCTATAAAAACTTGGAAAAAATCTGCAGCCTCACTGTATCAATTATACCTTGAAACATTTCCTAATGTACACATGAGATCACCAGAAGTGTGACGGCATATCATTAAAGCGAACGGGTAATGTGACGTCAATTTCACGTTCCGTTGCACAAACCCATCTGATCAAATTTCATGTCATCGAAACGATTCACGAAATGATTCAAACTTCCAAATACACAAAAACAGACTGTTTATTTTTTGTACCTATACAAATTAATAGAACCCGCCTGTACATTTGAATGTTATCGTGTAGTCAAGGTAGGGTCGGTCATTGGGTAACCTTTTTCAATAAAACGTGACAAGCCTCCCTTTTACGTGTACTTGTGCGTTTGACAGCGACGCGATTACACGAAGACGCAATTCCTCACATCCGCCGCCTGAAAGATTCAACATTGCTCCTATATTTGTCGGGAGCGCTCCTCCTTTGGCTATAAATCAATCCTTTCGAGTCGGTCGCGTTGTTTTTCATTGTAGTACGTGTCAGGATACAAAGATGTAGGTTTGAGGAGGGTTCAGGCATCGATATGATCCATTCACAATGCGATGGACTATAACTTTATTCTACACATTTTTGTCTTATAGTGGCATCGATTGCATTGCTATATTTTTATAGGCAGGAAGGCCGAGTAAAAAATAGGTCTTCTTCACTGTAGCAACTTCATGAGTAGCAACTGTCCTGTTTCGATTACTTGTTATGATGTTGATTACATTGGGCAGACATAATAAATAAACAGCGTCCGCGCTGATTCGCATTTCGCTCACGGTTCCCGACGCCGCTGTAATGTCAAAGCGGCTACAAAAGTCATCTCCAGAGAGCTGGGCGTCCGTCGCAGCTTCAGTGAAATGACAATTTACCGGTCGCTCAGTTGCCGCCGCGTTACAACAACAAAACTATAAAATTCGCGTAAAACACCGCCGCGCTGTGCTCGGAGCCACTCGCTCCGGTATTAACGGTTCCCGTAAACTGACGCCGATAATTGCACTAAGAAAGTACGTTAGTATTTAGGTAACATATGAAAAATAAATTAGAAAAAAATGATAAATGTTGGAGACATTAAATGAAAATTTAAATTAGAAATTAGATTTAGCCGAGATGGAACGTCATTGTTGCGTTTCAACGGCTGAGTAATCTCAAATTTAATTATCACTAACTACACTAATTATTTCTAGATGGTTGGATTGGATTTCAATTAATATCTAGTTAATTGACGGTATTCACTCCTTGCTACACTACAATTACTTCACCTTATTTTGTGAACTACCTTACGAGGTAACACTTTCAAGATAAATAAAACGTACGTACCTTCGTATTGTAAATTGTCGGGACAGGCTCGCTCAGAGTACATTCCCGTGTCGCCCCGTGGCGTGCCGGGCGTGCCGCGGCGTGCCGGGAGTACGGCCGAGTGGGACGAGCTGCGTCCCGCTGTTTGCTAAATTGATCAACGATGTATCTTCGTATTAAAATGTTACTCTGGTAAGTACCCAATAAGTAATTACCTATTTTAACATGTTTTCCCTACTAGACACTCTCGATCTTAATGGCAATTCATTGTAAACGATATGTTTATGGAACTTTCCACTGACTTACTCGTAATTATTTAGCAAAATTAAGAAGGCATTAATTTACCATACAGATTTTTTTATAATATAAGAGTAGCAGACGAGCATGCAGTCCACCTGATGATAAGTGGCTTCTGCCGCCCATGGACATCTGTAATCAACCCCAGATAGGATTAGATATTCCTACCTGAGGTCGGCTACAGATGCGCCGCTACCCCTGAGGACTAAGCTGGAACGCCTCGGAAAAGTCTGTCTCACTTACCACACCTTTCAAACCGGAACACGGCAGCGCCTAACACTGCTGTTATTAGGTAGAAATAGGTGTGGCGGTGGTGCCGCCGGAGGCGAACCACAAAGGGTTCCACCACCTTAAATGTATTAATGAATCAAAGTTGTAATTGAATATAATCCCTATTAAACCGCTCGTAAAGTATAAGTCACAAAATAATCTAAGTATCTCTTTAACCTTCTACTTTTAAAAAAAAAAAAACATTTATAAAACCATAATGTAATGAAACCGACATAAATACATAAAACGTCCTAAAATTAAAGGCATTTTCATGCTTTTATAACGGTAGTTATTTTCCGCGTCGCCAGCGGGTTATTCGGAGTTTATCCAACAAGCCGCGCAACATCGCGGATAAAAACTGTCTCATTATCATAGAAAAACAACGTTTTCTCTTTATGAAGGCAAAAGTATAAATTCACGACCGTTACTCATATGTTAATGATTTTTCCTGGAAACAAAACGTGAGGAACTGACAATTGGAATACAGATTCTGCCCGAAACATCTAATTACGGCCTCTAAATATATATGACGTAGTATAAGGTGGATTTTTGTGAAAATATAGATACACGCACCTAAATTGTACAATTAACATGGAAATCGATTATTATTACAAGTAATGAAATAATTAATGAATATCGGCATGTTAACTGCCAGCTTTTCACAAATTCGCAACTTTTGCTCGCGAGTAAAGTAACTTGGATTAATTCACAGGCGCCCACAGAATTGTTCAAGAATCGCCATTTAATATCTGTGACGTATAGCGGCCATAGATTTAGGTAGCACAAGTCCAGAACCTAGAACAAGTGCCGTTTCTTGTTCTCGAAGTACTAATAGAAAGCCAAGAACCATTCATTGCGCTTGATTGATTGCCACAACGCTGTAAAAGTTAAGGCACTTGCACTACGCCACTTTATTTAACTACAAGCTGACCCGGAAAACCGCCTCAAAATCTATTTATCAAATATATTTCATATAAAATATAGCCTATGTTACTCGTAAATAATGTAGCTTTCGAATGGTGAAAGAATTTTTAAAATCGGTCCAGTAGTTTTTGAGCCTATTCATTACAACCAAACAAACAAACGAAGTTTTCCTCTTTATAATATTATTATAACAAATTTAGAATCCTCACTGCAGATGATGACCTGCATGTATGAGAAAGCTCAGGCTTTGGTCGAGAGGCACTCTCAGGCTCTGACCGACCTCTTAGAATTAAATAAGTTTAATGCTGCCCGTTTGCAACTGTTGGAAAGTGATTTTTTGTCATGTGGTTGCAAATGTGCCAGCGAGTCACAGCCGGGGTGTGGGCTTTCACCTCCATCTTCTACAAAAATAAAACCTCAGTCATCACTGTGTGTCAGCTCGAGTTCATTAAATGTAAACAACAGTTCCCTCAAATACAGTAATGATAATGTAATGATATACTGCGATGAAATTGGTAAGGACATGGGAAGTTTACTAAGTTCTCTCTCGGGACGATCAGTATTAAATAATTGTATGCCTAATGCATCTTTCCATGAGATTATGCATAATGTATGTAATTCTGAATTAAAGAATAATACAAGCTTAGTTATCTTTATAGGAAATAGGGGAAATGTGAACAAAAAGCATTTATTACATTACTTAGATACTTTGTTAAAACTTAATTTAAAGGAAATTGTAATGTTTACATTCCCCTATAGTAAAAGTTTGCCAGTCGAAGAGAATGATATTAGATATAAGTTAAATATGACTTTGCACACTGCAATGTGCAATAATAATAAATTTCATTTGATTGATACTAACTCGTTTAGTATGAATTTTTATTTGACAGGGGATAATTACTATCTCCCTAGATTTTATAAAAGACGGATAGCTGTTGTGCTAGAATTTTATTTTGACATTTCTGCCAAAAACTTGGCAACCAAACCTGCTTCTATTGAGCAGAATAATAATTTAAAATTATTGACATCCAATAATTTAAATTTGACATTGGAAAATTTAAATTAGATGATAGGACAACAGAGTGCACCTCTGGCAAATTATTTAATTTACAACCATTGTCAAATAGTAATTCATTTAATAACATTGACATATCAATAAATAATTATGTAAGTAATTCATATGAATATAATAATAATAAGCAAATTAAGAGACATATTTCAAATAAATGTCTTCATATGGGTAAATTTAGTAATAATAAAACTAGCAATAAAAAGTTTTCATCTCTAAAAATATTGCACCAGAATATCCAGGGTTTTTCAAGTAAGGAACTGGAACTGGAGTTATTTTTAGAGAGTAACAATTATGATATAATTTGTTTAACAGAGCACTGGTTAAAACAAGGTGAAACACAAATAAACTATATAAATCACTTTATTGCTAGTTCGTTCAGCCGTGAGTCAGCTATCCATGGTGGCTCATTAATAATAACTCGTAAAGGTTTAAAATCAAGAGAACGCTTGGATATAGTGGGGCTCTCGGTTGAACGTGTTATTGAATTATCATGTGTCGAGCTGGATTGCCTTATTGTGGTTAGCGTGTATAGGCCCCCTAACATAGAAACATTTTCTAGATTTGAAGGTGTAATGGAAAATGTTTTGGATATTATTTGCAAATGTAAGAAATATGTTGTTGTTTGTGGTGATTTTAATGTGAATATTTTAGAAAACACCACATTGAAAGTAAAATTACTTTCCTTATTTAGATCATATAACTTAGAATATAGTTTTTTTGAGCCAACCAGGGTGACTTCATCCTCTGCTACTTGCATCGATAACATTTTCTGTAACTGCTCTGTAGTTGAAAAATCTATAATAAATCAGATTAAATCTGATCACAAGGGGCAGTCTGTCCATATCCAATATAACATATCCAAGGAAGGGAACATAAAGTTTCTTCATAGACCAATTACAAGTCACCGTTTATTAAAATATAATAAAGTGCTACTAAATAAGTTGTCAGTTCTGAACCATAGCACTTGTGTTAATAATTTATATTCTGCATTTTTCTCCACAGTGCACACAGAGTTTAAAAAAATATTTTCTGAAGTTAGGTATGAAAAGAGTACTAGACTTAGTTTTTGTGAATGGGCTACTAAAGGTATTCGTCTAAGTAGAAGTAAACTTTTCGAGCTTTATAGTGAAAGAGAGAATAACTGTAGCCCTCACTTCAATGAATATGTTCGTAAATATTCTAAAATATTTAAATCAGTTTGTATGACAGCTAAATCTAAGTTCATACATAATAAAATAAAAAATTCTGATAATAAAATTAAAACAATCTGGAAAATAATTAATGCCGAAACACGAACTTGCAGATTAAGTATCAGTAAAGTATCTCTTACTACTGAACGTGGTCAGATTACCTCAGATAAAGAAATTGCACAAGAATTTGAAACTTTTTTCTCGAATATACCATTTAATACTACTAAATTTTTAAAATCATCCCCAATTAAAGCAGTGACCATCCTTAAAGAGAATTTAAGTCAGTGTCACATTAAATTTAAATTTAGACATATTTTAATTAATGACATATTAAAAGCTTTTAAAGAATTAACTGTTAAAAATACAGAGGACATTTGGGGAATGTCAGTAAAAGTTTGTATATCAATCATTAAAACTTTAGCTCCCTACTTAGTCACTATTTTTAATATGTGTGTTGATCAGGGCTGTTTCCCTGATTTAATGAAACATAGCAAAATAATTCCATTGTTTAAGGCAGGTGATACTAAAGATCCCAACAATTATAGACCCATCTCAGTACTGCCTGTTCTAAGTAAAATTTTTGAAAAGATCCTCTTACAGCAAATGTTGCTTCATTTTAAACTAAATAATCTTTTACATCAAAAGCAATTTGGCTTTACTAAAGGCCGTTCTACCACAGATGCTGGTGTTCAATTGCTGCGACATATTTTTGATTGTTGGGAACAAGCACATGATGCTATAGGTATTTTTTGTGACTTGTCTAAAGCTTTTGATTGTGTTGATCATAAAACCTTATTGTTAAAATTACAATATTATGGTATTCAGGGAAATTCTCTAAAGTTGATAAATTCTTATTTAAACAATAGAGTCCAACGAGTGCAAGTAAATGGAGCATTATCAGCAGGTTCTAATATTAAAATAGGTGTACCTCAGGGCTCCATCCTAGGTCCGTTTCTATTTTTAGTTTATATAAATGATTTGCCAAATGTAGTAAAGGATTTATCTGAGGTTGTTTTGTTTGCTGATGACACTTCCTTGGTGTTTAGAGTAAAACGACAAACACAGGATACGAACGATATTAATGAAACTCTTTGCTTGATTCAGAACTGGTTTGATGCAAACAACCTACTCTTAAATTCTAATAAAACTAAATGTATTAAATTTATGCTACCAAATGTAAGGAGTATGGGGATGAATGTCGCTCTAAATGGTGAGACTTTGCAATTCGTCAATTAAACTGTTTTCTTGGGGATTACCATTGATTCTAAACTCCAGTGGGGTCCCCACATCTCTGCTTTGTCCAGCAGACTTAGTACTGCAGCTTTTGCAGTCAGAAGAATTAGACAGTTAACAGACATACCCACTGCCAGACTTGTCTATTTCAGTTACTTTCACAGCATTATGTCTTATGGCATTCTACTGTGGGGCAGTGCTGCTGACATAGACTCTATATTTACTATTCAAAAAAGAGCAATAAGGTCAATATATAGTCTGCGGCGTGGTGAGTCCCTAAGAGAACTGTTTCCCACTATTAATATATTGACGGTGCATAGTCAATACATTTATGAAAATATTATGTATGTAAGAAAACACACTGATATGTTTGAAAGAAATAGTAACCACCATAACTTTAATACCAGAAATAGAAATAAATTAGTAATTCCTAAACGTAGATTATGTAAGGTGGCTAGATCTTTCGTGGGCAACTGTATTCGCTACTACAATAAAATACCCGACCACATTTTGAATCTCACAGAAAAAAAGTTTAAACATGTCGTTAAACTAACGCTATGTAAAAAAGCGTACTATAAAGTAAGTGATTATTTGACTGACAAAACGGTGTGGTCTGAATTAGCTCCAGCTCCACATGTACCATTACGTTAAGTTAACATTGTCAAAAACATTTTTTTTAAAAGATGTGTGTTATGGAGTTTCTTTCGCCGCTTCTTCTCCATAACGAAACACCTTGTGAAGTGGTGGTAGTTGCTTTGACATTCAAAAAGTGATCTGTAAAGAACCTATTTTGAATAAAAAATTTTGATTTGATTTGATTTTGATTTGATTTAATATAGTGTGTAACGTATAGAGCTTGAACTAAAACATGATCCCGAAATATGGCGGGATATTTAAAAAATGTAACTCAAGTTGAAAAAAAAACGATTACATACTTGTATTTTTTTTACATAATATATTACTTTTTTTAAGGAATCCTATTTATTATTACTGATAATTGACTGTTTTTAAATAGATACTTTACACTGAGAGCTATAAGTTATTGTGATAAGATTTCATTGGATCAGTTATTGTCCTGGATCATTCATACAATAGGATGATGAAAACAGAAGATAAATGATCAAAGCTCGATACGTAAACCCAAACTGAATTTGATTCACATTGATCTTTTCATATTATTTATATACATTACTAGCTCACCCGGCAACCATTGTGTTGCCATATAAATAAAAAAATGTTAAGGGTGAACAATCCTTATCAATTAGGGGTATGACCTACTGAATATGCATATAAAATTTGGTGAAAATCGGTAAAACCGTTTCAGAGGAGTACGGTAACTAACATGGTGACACGAGCATTTTATATACATTATTTATATGCCTTTTGTTCTTAACTTACTAAACAACTCTTTAACTAAACTAAACATAACAAACTTTAATTTAAAAAAACAACACAAAGACCTACCTTCACACTGTTCATATTTAAAAATAATAATGTTTTCGTCGTTAATATGAAGCTTGGATATTAACGATATCGCATTTTTATAATAGTACAATAATAAGTCTCTCATTAGATTACTACAGTTCAAACACAGATGCAGTGGGAATGTCAAGTAGGGATGAAATCATGGCGGCACTCGAGTTAACAGAGAGCGGTATTCTGATAGAAAACTTCAGCAAGTACAGTTTAATAACGGGGATATAGTTATAATACCTCTAATCACTAGTGTGTACTTACTTACGTGTAATTGTAATACCGTTACTCCGTACCGTATATGTGACTATACTTCAAGAAGACGTGAATAATATAATAATATAATATAATTCGATCGAAAATATCTTGAAATTTTAAACTACTGAAGTCAGTCGTTTTCTTCGTTATTTTTGTCACTACACAACACTTTTCTATGAACATTTGTAACATACATACATATCTTTACACACTATTTATGTAAATGCAATAAAACTGAGAAATACCGACAAAATTATCGCTTGCCGGCGCCATATTGCAAATAACAAAAAAATTATTATCTGTGACTTACTTACTTGTGACAGTGAGTGAATTTCAGCGCCAGGTGGCCGAAAATGGAATTAAATTTAAAAGACGCAAGTAGTTGGACGTTGTCGAACCAAGTCATTTGCCTTAATATTATTTAGAAATCTAGTCGAACGATACTGTTTGATAAAGCGGATAGACTTACCTTTACGTCACAGAGATATTACTCTGCCCATCTCCGTTAATGTGAGTATTTAGGATATGTGAAACGTCATAATGAGCAGTGACTAATTCCCAATGCAGAGGGACACAAATGTTTGCATATTAAAATCCAGATTAAATTTCCCTTCAAAATAAAACCACAAGATCCACCGCTCCCTTTATTACTTTACTGTTTGTTCAATGAGCGTACGGGGTGGTCTACTAACAATGTCCTTCATTGGGATTTGAGAAGTACCTACCATTTAAAGCTCGCAAGTAATTAAAAACCTGCAAGAGCTTTCTATAATTTTATTATATAATTAAATAAATATGTTTCTGACTACGATAGCTTTTCTCTTAACTACGTAAATATCGTAGGAGTCTTCGTCATCAACCCATTATTGTGTCACCGCTGGGCACGGGTCTCCTCTCTTCCTAGTAGACTTCACATACCTTAAGGATTTTTTTATATAAATTTCTCAGGTATGCAGGTTTTCTCACAATGTTTTCCTTCACCGTTTTAAACAAGTGATAATTAATTTCTTATACGCACATAACTTTGAAAAATCAGAGCGTGCCTGGGATTTATTCGAGAGGCCGAGTTTCTTACCATTAGGCTATCCCTGCTTTTTAAGAGTCTCATGGAATGAAATTCAGAAAACGTGTAGTACTTGTGAACATGTAGTATGCAGTGCCTCCCTAAAATCGTTAATGGACACTGCTGACTTATATAGAAGGCGACCATCTAAATAGTCAGGAGTGGGATCAGTGATAGGCTTCTGGTAGGACCCCCGGTATGGGCGTGTTTACAAATACCTATTGACGGCAGTGATCACTTACAATCGGATGAACTGTATGCATACTTTAATTGAAGACATGTGTAAAATATGCGCACATATGAAAAATCTTTCTGTAACAAAGTCACCAATATCAAAAACAAAAAGAGATCCGGAATCAATAAATCCCTTCTGAACGGATGGAAAAAGCGGGATCCCCACTCCGACAAGAGTAATTAGGTCTGCGGAGCTTCCGCAGAGCGCGCGGGCAAAAAGCGCCGCCCGAATTAATAAGCTCGCCGCGCGATCAAGGGCAACGGCGAGGATTAACTAAATAAATAGACTCCTAATACATACGCATTTTTCATACGGATACACCGATGTAGAGTAGAGAGTTGGGCGTCGTAAAGGAAGCTACAATGTAGCTCGAACACTTATAATTTATTTATTTTATAATATAAATGTCCACGCATGAATATCTATAATCATCCATCTATCAGCGTTGACTATGCAAGACACCTCAAGCAGTGGTAATTAGTAGAATTTAAAAATTACAGGGGTAAATTTTCAATCAATTCCAGAATGTTTATATTGTTATCAACCATATATTAGGAGACGATTTGGTTGTGTCTAAGGCTAGATGATACACTGCTAATACTAAGTTACTATATTTTATTCCGACGGAAGTGTTGAAACAATTGAAATTTTATTATAACCTTTTGTTGCGCGCGGCTTCTGTTACACTATAATCGAACAGTGACATTATTATTTTCTTCAACGCCTAGGCCATATTTAATAATACAATCCTTAGCATATTACATGTATCAAGAATTAAAACTTTTACGAACCGTATTTAATCGTAGCCTTAGACTATGACAATACTATTGGTTCTTTGTAATCTTCTGTTATACTCGCTCTTTTATCATTAAAAAATTGTACACTTTGGTAAAAAGCAGGAATACAATGAACTGATTAGATCAGTGAACATGTTTTCCTGGCCGACAGAGGGCTCTCGCGTATTCATAGTCAGCGTGATTACACCTGCATTGTGCACGCCGAAAATTAACAGCTTTATGATTGTAAACACTGGCCGCGATGAGTGCGCGCGATGGCGAGTAATGGAGCAACAATAATGTCTCTACATTCTAAATGTATATTTTTTTAAAGAAAATGATGTCATGTTACCAATAATCAAAAACAGAATGATATCATTTTATGCTGCATCAAAACTACTTACTGCAACTATATGTATAAATTGTTTTTCCTTAAATACAAAAATATATGTTTTAACTTGTTAGTAAAAATTTATTACTGTCTGTACGATCTTACTTACGAAAAAATCCACTGATCTTAATGAAACTTTCACCTAATGAGTTGTTTTATAGAAAGCAGCATAGGATAGTTTTAAAACTAAAACTCTATTAACCAAACTAAAGTCTTACCAAATACAGTTCCCGAATAAAAAGCAGAGATTAATATGGAGGTTTATGCAAACGGAGCCGAGCGGGGATTCTCGTATAAAATGGGAATTTTGAAAATGTAATTTCCCAGAATCCCGTAAGAGAGGGTCTCAGTGGTATTTGCGAGAACAACAGATCGTCACACGCTCCGCGGATGCAGCTCCACGGCGCCTGCATTATTTGACACTCGTTTAATTACCTCTGCAAGTGAGAGTGACACATTTGATCTAAAATTCAATTACACTCGCAGCAGAGGAATTTTCTGTCGGAAACGCTCCACATTCGGTTCAAGTACAAAGAGGAGCACTTGAATAGTTAAAATAACAAAGTACGTACACGTTTTGCCTCGCAGTGTTTGAGTTTCAGCATTTTGACGGGCTTTTAAATAGAAGAGAGCCGAGTGGCGCCCGCCTAGCTCGCGTAGAATGCAGGTTCAGACCCCGGCGAGACACATGTTAATGTAACAAACAAACATGTTTCATAGCTGTATATCGAAGCGGATATTTGCCCAATCTTTTCCTGGGAATCTCCGGCGAGAAATTCTGGGATCTTGTCTTTTATTTCTTCTATTTTAATACTTAGTAAAAAAAGATCTTACTCCAGTAGGTAACGTAAATTTTAGTAACAGTAGCGAGAATAATAAGGAAATTACAGGATGTTCTCGTAGCAACATCCGCCACCGGGCCCCGCCAGGCCCGCCGAGCCTGCGCTGGGCCGCCCCGAGCCGTCCTTACCTCGCTATTAATTTCCGGCGCGGAAAACATTGTATAGTGTATTTTTAAGATTCTATCCTTCTATCGTATCCGCGTGGCAGGCCTCCCCGGGGCGCAGGCCGCCGGCTAGGAGCGCTCTCGACACTAAAATGTGATTTTTTTGCTGTTTTATATTATCTTACAAGAAATGATCCATTTCCTGAATACAATATTATGTTTATAAGAAGAAACAATAAAACAGTAAATATTACACGATACGTATATATATTCATACTATTCTATTCGTAAGGAACAAGTCTGGAGTCCTACCTTCCTACCAACATTAACCATAACCATAAGTTCAAAAGAACTACTGTTTTCTAAGGTTTTTTTTATAATATAGGAGTAGCAGGCGAACATGCAGTCCACCTGATGGTAAGTGGCTACTGCCGCCCATGGACATATGTAATCAACCCCAGATAGGATTAGCTGAGATCTAAGCTGGAACGCCTCGGAAAAGTATGTCTCCCTTACCACGCCCTTCAAAACGGAACACAACAGCGCCTAACACTGCTGTTATTAGGCAGAAATAGGTGTGGCGGTGCTACCGCCGGAGTCGAACCACAAAGGGTTCTACAACCTTCCAATCCGTCAGATTTTTTCCACATACAAATAAGTGACTATAAAGCCAGATATAAGATAACATGTAGGTACCTCTACAAAATAAAATTTGTACACTAATTCTATTAAACGCCAAGGCAAAAACCAAAAGCAACGCTCATTTGAACAAATCCTGAACACTTGTAAAGTGGTAAGTATGGTTGCAACCGCACAGCGTCGATTCAGTAGCCGAGATCATTCGCAGCGTGCAACCGTTACAAATGTTGCAATAAATCGGCGGCAGAAGCGGGCGCGGGGGCCGCTCCACTGCTCTAATAGAGTGCTCATTGCCGGACAATAAAGCCAAAGTTCCCGCGGCTGCCTGCAGCTGCACTGTACCGCGACTGTAACGCGCGCTACACGATCATTACAGCTCACAGTGCTCAGCGCTCGGCGCCCGGCGCTCACTGCGCAATGTGCAACAATAACAGTAAACAGAGGTATCCTCTGTACTGAAGTACCCACCAAGCGAGCCTCGCTACGCTTAGCTCTCTTCATAACGATCTACGTATACACAACCACACGCCGCCTATAATCTATCTAATAATCCAAAACCACGCACTATTACATCTCCTCTACGTTTTCACTTAAGCACTTAACTTAACTGGAAAAAGTTATACAAGAGCCTCTTAAGTAAAGAAACATAAACGCAATTTATGCACAGGCGCGCTCCCACTTTCGCGGTGTAAGGTCATAAACCGGAGAGCAATATAACGATGAACATTGTAAGGAGGTGGAAATGACGACCCCAACTCGGATAACGATTATCATTTAATAATGACTAATAACAAGGTCTAAACTAATCAATATACTTTGACTATTGTCATTAAATATAAATAATAGAATAGAAATGGGGTGGAGTAGTAAAAAATTAAAAATACTAAAGCAGTATTAATTAATTTCCAGTTTCAGAAGCTATCTTCCTAATATTATCTACTTATGACATTGTAGTAGAAACATTAAAGGACAATGCCCATGAAAGTATGGACCGCCGTCCAGAGTTGCATCAAATTGAAACTTGTTGTGGACGATGTATAATTAAGCAAATACTACCACCAATAATTATTTTTACATCAGCACCCGGGTTCTGAAGTTATTTACCGAAATGTTACATAACCTCAAAATCGAAAATATCCGACGATAGATTGATGGTCGGTTTTAACTGATAGTAGGTAACTATAATGTAGTTCGACTAACATATTCCATTTACTTTTAAAGGTAGTAGGTAAAAAAACCTAAAATAATCCTAAAAACCTAAAATAATGAATTCCGAGTATAAAATTCCGCCATTTTAATTTTTAGGAACAACAATCAACATTTCAACTTATTTTTAACCGACTTCAAAAAGGAGGAGGTTATCAATTCGGCCGGTATCTTTTTTTTTTTTTTTTTTTTTTTTTTTATGTATGTACAGCAATTACTCCGCCGTTAGTGGACCGATTTTAATAATTCTTTTTTTATTGTGTAGAGACGAGCTGCGAGTTGGTCCCATTTAAATATGGTTAGGATCCATCGATTGGTTCTGGAGAAAAAGAGGGGAACTCCTCCACCCATGTAAATATAACAGCCATAACTTCGCCGTTTATGAACCTATTTTAATGCCTTTAATTTCGTGTGTGGACAATTGCTACAAGTTGGTCCCATTTAAATATGATGAGGATCAGAGTGGGTTCTGGAGGCAAAATATGTAACTCCTCAACTGATGGGTATAATTGAGTTTTGTTTGAAGATATTTGGTGTAGGTTCTAATGAAATTGAAAAACCAGTTTATCTTTGGACTATTTAAGGGTCTGATAATGTGGCTCGGAGTCAAAATATGTAACTCCTCAACCGATGGGAATAATGGAGTTGTGTTTGAAGATATTTGATGTACGTTCTAATGAAATTACAAAGCCAGTTCATCATTGACTATTTAAGGGTCTGATAATGTGGCTCGGAGTCAAAATATGTAACTCCTCAACCGATGGGAATAATTGAGTTGTGTTTGAAGATATTTGGTGTAGGTTCTAATGAAATTACAAAGCCAGTTCATCATTGACTATTTAAGGGTCTGCTAATGTGGCTCGGAGACAAAATATGTAACTCCTCAACCGATGGGAATAATTGAGTTGTGTTTGAAGATATTTGGTGTAGGTTCTAATGAAATTGAAAAACCAGTTTATCTTTGACTATTTAAGGGTCTGATAATGTGGCTCGGAGTCAAAATATGTAACTCCTCAACCGATGGGAATAATTGACTTGTGTTTGAAGATATTTGGTGTAGGTTCTAATGAAATTGCGAGGCCAGTTTATCATTGACTATTTGAGGATCTGATAATGTGGCTCGGAGACAAAATATGTAACTCCTCAACCAATGGGAATAATTGAGTTGTGTTTGAAGATATTTGCTGTAGGTTCTAATGAAATTGCAAAGCCAGTTCATCATTGACTATTTAGTTAGGTTAGGTTGGAACATATAAGACAATATAAAACTAAGCGAGCAGGGCGCGGCAGCGCCCTGCGAGCGGGCGGTTCCAATCAATGTAAATTCAGACCTTACCTTAATTCGTGATCTCGTTTATACAATTTTATATTGTATTAATATAAATGTTATTATGTCATCACTAAAAAGGGTGAAAAAAAATTTTTAACAAAAAATACAACCGACTTCTATGTCACTACAAAGTAAAAAATAATTCAAATAAATGTTGGTTTAGTACATATTTCTGAAGTCGGCGCTCAATATATTTCGTTGGATAACGATGTCAACAGCGTATCTAATATGAGCGTATCAATATATTTTGTTGGATAACGATGTCAACAGCGTATCTAATATGAGCGCAGACTTCAGAAATATGTACTAAACCAACATTTATTTGAATTATTTTTTACTTTGTAGTGACATAGAAGTCGGTTGTATTTTTTGTTAAAAATTTTTTATCTTAAATGGAATCCCCTGTTCAAAGAAACTATTTTGATCGACAAATTATGTAAAAAAAAAAAAAAAATAATTTTAATATTACTTTCATTTTGACGCATGAGAAAAATCAGTACCAAGAATGGGCATTCTCCTTTATATAACACCCTCGTGTTGAGGCAACTTAGATAGATTTTCAGTTTAGTGGTTCCTGTTTAAAATGCCATTATGGTGTAATGTGGGTATGCTACAAGTACAATGAATAGCACACTCGGTGCGCGCTCGCCGATAAAACGTGCTAATGTTCGCTCGGACTCGCAGTTGGCATCTGCTCGATTAATACGAAACTCTTGTAACGATTTGTTAAATAATTGAGACAAACTTATTGTCGTACGTTTAGACCACTACACTACACCTACACAACAAGCAAGCTGCTTACGTAGAGCATTTTCCGGCACTTTTTGATAAAGACAGACTGTTGTACTTACTCGTAAAATTATATATAACATAAGATATATAAGTTGCGTCATAAAAACAGTATATAGGTAATTAAATGCAAAGTAATGAAAAAGTTACATTTATTTTTGTTTAACGTATTTGCGTTCGTCCTTTTGTTCGTCCTTTTTATGTGCAGTGTATACTCATGTATACTCATAAACAGGAAAAATACCAATTATCTTAATGCAGGTAAAAGATCTGCGCCTAGCGTTGCTACGTTGCAATTGCCGCTCAATGCGAGCTAAGAAGCGCCTGGAACTACACTCGACTACTGCAGTTCAATCTACTTTAAATCTTACATTTTTAAAACCCTCACCGGAACACTACGCAAACACTTCATAGCACACAACCCTGTACATTAATACGCCGATTGAATTATAGCACAAAATGGTGAAATGCATTGCATAAAAATGCAAATTGAATCGTCGTGTGAAGATCCTACACAGAAGTAAACGAATTTTTAAACGACTGGCAAGTAGTAATACGGTCTTTCTACGTTTCTTCGAATTACAAATATTTGATTTTAGCTTAATAAATATAATAAATAAAATTAAAGAGGTGGCACGTAACGAGCGTCTGAACGACTAAGGTCTCATTTACACTTGATCGACAAGCGAATCCGATTGCTTACCTAAGGCGTCTACCAACGCGGTGTAAACACTTAGTCATTTTGACTCCTGAGTTCGGTGTCGAAAACTCAGCATCGACGGTCGACTATCAGCCGGTTGACTGCAAAGTGTAAACGAGCGTAAAACCAAAACTAGCCAAAGAACTAGAATAATAAATAATTTAATGATTGCAAAGCATTACGACATTTGGACCTATTTTATATTCTTATCACACGCAACTTTATCGCACGGACGCTACGCAACGTTGACCTGTGCTCTAGGTCGGCGTAAAAAATAGACAAGATTCAGTACACCGTACATTAAGTGTGCTTTTATGTGCGTTTCTACATTTGCCGTTCTGTCAGGTAATCGGACGTATTTGTAAGCAGATTAGCTTCTCAAGAATTTACGTAGGTTACATACGAGTATACTCGTATCTCTTGAAATATCATATGATGGGTGCAATTAAAGATATTATGATCGCATAACATACGAGTAAAATAATTTCAAACCGAGCCGGAAATTCTTAATTAAAATACGTTTTAATTGAGATTTTCTGTCTTAAAATAAAATTTAATGAGAATACTATAATTTAATTTTCACCTATACAGTCAATTTTTCATCTGTTTTTACCCGACTGCCAAGTAAGGGTTATGCTTTTCGCGCGTATCTTGTATGTTTGTCTTTCTTTATTTGGTTGGATCTAACAAACGGGTGGATAAATGTCGACAATTAAGGTATCATTATTTCACCGACTATTTCACCGTTTTCAGCCTTTTTAGTGCAGTCGGATTTTTGATTTTTTAATTAAATTACTTGTTAGAAATAGGTGTCGCGTGCTATATTTAGCACCTGGATGACCGGGCTTTGCTCAATATTTTTTTAAACGTCATTTCCTAAAAATGAAACCAATCTAGATTATATGTATACAAATTTACTCGTCGAAATATTAAATTATCGGATTTGACTCCTCGATTATAAAATATACGTGCTGACATTGACATACCACTAATAAAAAAGCGTGTTAAGTAAATTAAAAGTTCATTAGTCATCCTGAGCCTCCAGAGCCATGCCAGTACGCGCAGTAAAGCTTGTTGTAAAATTTTAAGAGTCATCACGTTTGCAAGTAATAAAACAATTTGTAACAATGATTTTTAATTATTATTTTGGAATATTTACATCGTACATTAATATCTGCCACTACTTGGGTACCGCGCTGTCAGCGTGACGGTTACAGATTACAGAATATTGACGATTATACCGTAATACCTATTTTTCATGAAGGTTTTTGCGTCGTCACTTTTGAGCGACACGGAAATGCTCTAATCCGTGCGTTTCAATAAAACGGTGAGGGAATTCGGCAAATAATTTACGAAAGAAAAGTAAAAAAATATCTTAATGGTATTTCACTATATTCACCGCACACTTATCTGAAACTGAATTGAATTATTTTATATTAGTGTCACTGTTAAAAATAAAAACAAGTTTAGAACATTTAATCTAATCTTCACCTACATCCCTGTGAGTTGCTTTTTTTGTCTAAACTTGATTGACGATTTACTGTGCACATATATTTAATCCACACACAGTATACACATTACAATAGGTACCTATGTTTTAATTTTGTCATCATTTATGTTATTCCTCACAAAATATAAAATATATCATGTGAGGTATGTATACAATACATTGAATAGCGTGTCCACATCACGAGTGTCAGTAGTGGTCTATGATTTGATATCTTTGATCTAGGAGCCTGCTATGAAACTTGGCACACGTCAAGATCTCAGTTCTTTTACTCGGCGACATCCACAACCCAGACCGTCTTTTGTTCAGAACTTGGCGTCTTTTTCACAGTTATATTTTAAATGTGATAACTATTTAGGTATTATCAATTGGTCACCGTGACATTCAACAACCTGGAAGATGTGTATCGAAGATAATAGTTTTAGTATACTTATTCTGTATAACAAAATAATGTGCGAGTGGAATTGTATTAATTAGATTATTATTCTTGCAGTAATCGGTGTAATGCAAATGAGTAGTTAAAAAGAAATGTCATTATTAATCAGTTCTAATGTCTGTACTTGTCGGGTTATAAGTTATAATGATACTGCCTTATCGAATTAATAAACAACAAACGTCCACGATTGCGTAGTGTTTATCGATTAAACAATTTTTTAATTAAGTAGATCAAGCATCAGCGTATCAAGGAACTCTGCAATTCACATAACCTGCCAAAGATCGAATATCTTGCTTCGTTGTGCATGATACACAGTGTATCTCCGCAGACACGAGAACTCTTATCAGTCGCTGTTCGTTCAACAGATGTGTTGAATGCATATATTAAACTACTTAGTGCCCCATATAAAATAATTCTCATTTCGAGGTTATATTCTAATTATTTCGACGTAATATATCTAATCCTATTTGCAAACAATAAAAATAAAATAGAATAGTCGTAGGAAATAAATGTAGTGATTATCGCAAGGCCAATTTATATTGTGCTTAATTTATATTTATATTTTGCTTACTTATTAAAGTTATATTTTAACTACAAATACATTTTATAATTGACTAATTATAAATGTTGAATATTATCAACGAATTCCTCGAAATTATAATAACTGGATTTTTTAATAAATATACATATTCTATATCTAATTAATGAGCATACTTAAATTGTTCTTAAAGCAACGTGACGCTTTTGAACTTTGCCCTCAAAGGTACTAAGAACAAAGCTTTTATATTTATTTACAATTAGGGCTCAGGTCTTTGCGGTGTCTGCAGTTAACTCCATATTTAACCATAGACACCACCTAGCCACACTATAAATTCTGAACATGGATTTATATAAGATCTCAACACATAAGTGCACCATGTACCTATATGGTGTTCGACATTGTGTATGCGAGATGTACCTACTTCAATATTCTGTGCCTGAAGTGCTAAGAGCGGAATCATTCCAATTCATATCGTCTGAAAACTAAAACGGGAAAATCGCGTCAGCAAACACCACTGGCCGGCGGCGAACGTGGTGGCGCATCGGACGCGGACACATCGCGATCATTAGCCTCTCGACTGGAGAGCCGCTGAGAGCCGCTGAGAACTCGGAAAGCCGCTGAGAGCGCGCAAGAGACCGAGCCGGATGAGCCGGATTGCGGACCCGCTAGCTCTAGGATTACATTTGATTTTGTTTAAACAGTAACCATAAAGTAAAGCGTGTAATAGGTACCAACTGTTTTACACTGAAACATAAAATATATTCATTACATTTAATACATTAAGTATTATCTTAAAATTTAACGCACCTTAGTACATTTGGCGCTTGTAAGCAACGAATATGTATAGATAATTCAATAATCAATTACACGAGTAAACTTCACATGGCAGATGAAATTTAGCTCCTAAGCTTGCTAAGCAGAATACCTGTGGCGGGTGCAACCAAATTAGAACCACGAAGGGTTCTTCTACTTTTGTAAGGAATAAAAATATAAAAGTACAGAACGAAAGATAGCTATCTGTTTTTAAAATAAATATTATGTATTTAATAAATCATTTCGTATCATCATCGTAAGTATTATCGAAACGTCCGAGTCATCGTGACAAGTACGAGTATTACTCGGGGAAGGGTATCGCTAGCGGAATATTCTGGCAATCTCGCGATATGAAAAACATAACTTGCTGCTTGTCAGTTTATGTAAGTAGTTGTAAGTAAACGACACCATGTTTAGCGGTGAGGGCAAGCAGTTGTGAGCAGCCTACAGTGTACTTACTGTAGGTACGTTTAGAGCGCACTCGCCTATTGTCGACAAGTTGCCCGAGAGGCTTGCTTATCTTAAGACTGATAAACATTAATTACAATCAACGCGATAAGATACCTTGTTTACTGTTATCAATGTATAAATCCTTTTTAATGATAAATATTTAAAGCATTATAAATTTTTAAACATTAACCACATTATTTTAAATGGGCAATATCGAAAACCCAAAAATTAAATTAACAACTACAAAATTATTTAAAAGAAAACAACTGCTTGTAAATGAAGCCTTTATCACTCCGACAAGTCTTATAACTTCTCATATATTCAAAATTGAAATACATCAAGCCATTAGGGTTGTAGGTCGTTCCTAAAATAAGACCTACATACGCTCGAAAAACGTTACCCTAAACAATCGAGTAAAAACCGAGTTTTGTTTTGTACGAAAATCGCAATAATAAATAATAATACATCATATAAATAATATTACATGTGGTAAAACCATTCACAGATCAACTATACCAACGTATATTAAGACGTTTAAGAAATCCACATAAGGCTTTCTAATAATCGTTATAGAATCATTAAATATAATTAAACGTCCCTAAGTATTAGGCACCAACATTATGTATTATGTACCATATTTACTGTTCGTGGCGCTACGTTAAGTTGGAATGATTACTACATTGAATATTGGGTACCACAATATTTTGCGTTCCATAATAATTGTATTCGTTCTTAGAGATAAGCATCGCCGATCTTAAGGATTGGCAGCAATGAACTTAAACCCCAATGGACATAAGCTACCTTCCCGAGTTGTACCTACATTGCGCAGAGCTGAGTGTTTCTTGTGGAGTGCGGACCTACGCGCTCCAGTTTACTCGGTCTCTTTCGTTTCTTTACTATAGAAGATAGTCTTTACTATAGAAGATAGTCCGAAAAAAAATTCTTTGGCAGCCTTATAAGGTCTCGTTTTTCTATAAACAGCACCCTAAATCAATATGAAGATAATTTACACGCAGCATATATTAGGAGTGTATACTCGTATAGATAGGTGCAAGAAACCGCGACAAATGTTCACGCGGGCGACTGCATCGCACGCTTCATTACCGGCAACCGCGCCACTCGACCCACACGTTATCATACATTATGCTATTGGCATTCCTGCTGTTGCTGCACACTACGCCGATTCTGCATTACTGGTACTTTTATGTGAGGACATACTAGTGTATCAACTTTCCTTTCATGTCTATCAACTGGATTCTGGTATTAATCGATAAGCGTCTAAATCCCATTATTAAAAATCAATCTATCCAGTTTCTACTCGTACCTACCAATGATTGAAATTTCACAATGCCAAATAGAGAAACTATTAATTAAAGTCGATCTTTAACTGGCAAAGAAATCGACATATCGATAATTAATAATGGGCGAAAGTCCCGCTATTCATTTTATCTTCCACTTGAGCCCATTCGTGACAATTTTTGTAGTATACTACAATACCTGGAGGCACGTACTAGGACTGCTGGGACGACGTAAATACTACGCAACTGACACTAGTTATATTTCAAATTTCTACTTCCTGAAAGTAAATTAAATTTGTTTACCCACTATTAAAAGGCCCCTCCCAAACAGAAAGCCAGATCCCCTACTGCACCTACACCCTCTCTCTCCTCTGCTGGAACTAGGTCTCCCGTACCGATATTGTGTCGTCTGTATTTAGTTTTTTGTTCAGATTTACTATCCAGATGATTGAATATCTATTACTCTCTAATTGTCCATACAGGTATACTACAGGTATACTTTAAACCCTGTATCCGATGTCGTTTTTCTACCTAACCTAACGCTCCATCTGACTCAATGTTAAATATAACGCCTTATTCATTGTTCGATCGAAAAGCAAATATATCTAGGAGACGTACCGTGAAAAAACCAACGATCTCTAAGTTTCCGTGCAAGAAAATAAATGTCAATGGTCGAAGGATTTGCAAGAAAAAATGCGTTTCGTCGAGAGATTGATGACATATTGTCTGCCGCAGGCTCCACTAGCCAATATATTCCTGTTCTAAAACGACAACCACTTGCCGCACCGCCGCCAGAAGTGAACCTTACGACGCGAACATAAAGCCCAGTGTTACTGCGACGAAAGCTAAGGGCACGTCGTTCCCAGACACTCTTTATAGGTTAGTGAACAGCGCCAGTAAAATAAAGCTCTTTCTGACATCACGTTATAACCACGTATATGTAAGCGAACATTTTCCTGGAAAAACTCGCGGGAAAACATTAAACGAAATATCATTGAGCGTATTCCCGGTCGTAATAAAATACATGATATCATATCAGAATCGCCACTACCCGCTATACAAGGCTAATAAGAACGACAATTTCGTCTTACAAAATGGACTACATTACAATGTATGAAATATCTTCAATTAACGTGTCCCTGAAGTTTACCATTTGTTTATAATGTGTGTGATAACAGTACTCAAAAGATGTTCAAAAAAAATTTTAAATAAAATCAGTGGAATATTGAACAGTGACTATTTTACCAAACTATCTATACAACTAAAGTTATATTCTAATTATTTTACCTTGCAATTAATTTTAAGTTGACTGTATATTTTTGTTGTTGAAAATTGTTTTACAGTGAGGATAGATACTGCTGATACCTGTTGTACATACAACACTGCAACTCAGTAAGTTGATGGACATCTATAATTTAAAATTCAAATATATAATGCATATTGCTCTTCATGATCAGGTAGTAAGAGCAGTCCCACTTGACTCATGGTGATTTTAGGAACCGGAACAGATACACACTAGCACAGCTGTTTCAAACAGTAGCTACGGTGCTACCTTCGCAGCTGTATCAATAGATTTTACTATCTTGCTAAAAAATCATTTTCCTTAATTGAACTCACAGTAATTGATTTTAATAATAATTTAACTTAATGGATGCCATTAACAACACATACTGTATTTATTAAGTTGTACTCCAAAACTGCGGGCGTAAAATAGTTGTCTCACGCATAATTTTCTATACATACTTAATTCTTCAATATACATACATAACCAAACTAAAACGGCATGGCAACTTATTTTAATAATTCATTCGCTTAATTTGTTGGTGCTATAACTGGAGAATTATCGTAAATACAAAAAAATCGATAGCCTATGTCCCTCCCACAATTTAGACAAATCAAACGATGCCTCATATGTTAAAATCCGTCAAGTCACAGCTGTGCTGGAAAATTACCTTCAGTCGGACAAAAGGTAAAGTCAACAGACGAGTTTCTAATCTATGATACTACATAATTTTAAAGCATGAGTATCTAATATGAACAATTGTACACATACGCAATAAAAATACGCGAACCGGAACGCTAAGGACGGAGAGAGACGTATAAAATATTTTATTGACTATTTAAGAGAAAATATTTAAAGTTGCGTGCGTCAATATATCGCTTTGCCTATGGAAATACATAATGAATCTTCATGTTATATTCAAAAAAGAGGTTGCTTTATAAAACATTATACTTACATGAATAGCATGGAATAAGTATGTAAAACAATTTGATGACGCTATGAATAAATTTAAGAACGTACCTAATATATTCAGTGGCGTAGCTAGGTAACCAAGGGCCCTGGGGCAAATAAAAAAATGGGGCCCCACTGCTATGGAAACTGATTAGGTTTTTTTTTTCTTTCTCTTTTTTTTTTTTTTTTAATTCCAACTTAGATGTGTAATTACTAATTTGATATTTTCTCTTTTAATTTGTTTTTTATTATTCTATGTTATATTATAACCTAACCTACACTTCGTTGTTAAGCTATAATACGATGAGTGTTGTATATACCTGTAATGGCGAATCACACTGAACCAAACATATTGTAATATTAATATTAAGGAATGTCTAGTGATAAGTCGATGGTGTATCTAAATCAATAAATAAATAAATAAATAAATCAAACAAAAATATGAAATATACAAATACTTTATAAATGTTAAGCTATTTAAGCCCTTTTTTGTGCAGTGCAGGGCAGGTAAAAAAATATTAAACAGTAACAACATAAATTACAATTAATACTGGACGTAGGTTTGGCTAATAAAACGAAATAGGATCGTCAAGGATTTATCATATAAACCTTTATCGGGCCTAACTGACTAAATAACTATTTTATTTACATTTTTTCCTAGCTTTAGTTTCCGCAAAAGTATAACGTTTCCACATAAATCAAAAATGTTTCACTGTAGGAACATTTGTTCTTAAAATAGGCAGATCAAAGCGTCATAGGACCACGATTGGATACGATCCTATGACGCTAATGTGTCCGCGTTTTCGCAAGTTACAAACATATATGTCATAACATCGAAGAATTAGTTGATTAACCAACAAATTCTTCCATGTTATGACATATGTATTTATGTATAATCCTTAAGGATTAGTATGCAAATGTATGAAAAAATACGTATTTTCTTCAAAATTTTCCTTTTCCTTTAATTTGTCACATAACATTACTTACTTAAATAAATTCCATGTGTCGGCGCACCCCGATTTGATACGATTGCGCATTAACATGCCGATCAATACATTTATTGATTTATATATGTCGTATATGTCTACCAAACCGCAATATACTAACAAATAAACACAAAAAAAACATATGTCTGCAAACTATTCACATTTGTGCATAGGTGTTCTGCACCGTATCCCTTGGCCGGTTCTTACGGCACCCACGGAAAGAGAGGGGGAGGCCCTATTTTACAACGCCGGGGCCCCACGGCGGAATACTTCCGTTAGATCGCATTCTAGCACTCCATATTTGCTCATTATTTCCTTGCATGATTGGTGAACAGTCCATGCTTGAGTTAGTTGAGGTAAAACTAAGTACTAGTACAGAAAGAATTTAGGGGAATTCCCTAACAACTACATAACTTTTAAATTACTTTCAACTGAGTTGTCATGTGTAAAGTGGGGTTGCAACATTTCATATTTATTTTGAAAATGGGAGAAATTTCCAAAAGTTCCGTTCGATCGAGATTTCTGGTAAGGGTTCGAGGGCCCCCTGAGTTTGAGGGCCCCGGGGCACTGCCCCGCCTAGCCCCTAGGTAGCTACGCCACTGAATATATTACAGTCATGTTTTACTAACAAGGAATATGTTTAACACGCAAAGGAAGTCTTCATTGAATCAATATGTATTTGTTATTTGTAGTAGGTACGCTACTTTAGTATTCAAGAAAAATATTGTGCATTTTTGACGGTTCAACCAATGTAAGTGCTCGCTGCTGCCTGTGAACATCTGAAATTTCTTAAACCTATCAGATTTGTATTGGAATCCTATCTGAGATCAGACAGACAAGTTACTACTCTGAAGTACTGTCGGGGTTAATGACGGAACGCTATATTCAAGATTCTCTGTTACCCTTTAAATTAAAGCATACCTAACTGCAGCAGATGTGGTGCCGTTGACGTTGATCCACGAACAATTTTACCATCTATTCTACTTTGTATTCTACTTGGCTAGGCTGATCCTTGATAATGTTATACTAGTATTTCGTCACATAAGACAAATATGTAAACGTTTATTTACGTAATTTAATGCATTGATATTGTGGATAAACTTCCGTTTAGAACATACCTCCGATCGATCTGAATTTTGGTACACCTATGGATTTCGACCCGCAGATGAAGAATATCGTACTCAAAATACCCGCAAATAATATTTTCAAGGTCATATTGCTCAAAAACGATTTTTTAGGGAGCCAAAATCCATATGTGTACCAAAATTCAGATCGATTGGAGGTATGTTCTAAACGGAAGTACACCCGATATTGTTATCAACCTCTTATAAATAACATTGTAGATGCAAATGTGTTATCATTTTAGAGTGTTATTAATTGAATTATAGATACGTACTTATCTACATTTAAGAAATATAATTATATGCACTTTTATATGTATTTGCATTTATGTGTTTTAATGCGTGCAAATACATTTTTATGTATATTTGCACGTATTAAGAGAATTGAGTGGAACTGCTTAAACTGACGGTAACTTTCTGATATAACATTCGCACATACGTACAGTTAAACTACCTGTTTGTCGTTCAAGGTAATCATTACATAAATACCTGTATGACCAAGAAACTTTTCGTTACGCTTAGGCAGTTTAGACACATATCCACTTATTTGTACACATAAAACAATGCATACAACAGAAAATATCAGTTTCAAATTGAAGTCCAATTTAAAAATTACTTATGTTTAAAACACTTATAGCACCGCAGTTGATCGGCTTCGAGACGCGCGGAGGTGAACCTCGCCGGCTTGTTGTTCGCCTGAAGGTCAGTAAAGCCGACATTGTCATCATTTGTTTAATACTTATTCGTGTTTAGTACTTTAATATACCTATAAAATAAGCAGGCACTTTAAATACCTCCGTGCAATAGAATTAAAATGGCAACCATTGAGAACCTTACCCACTACCTACATGATTGTGTAAAATAATTAATAGACAACATAATATCTACAAGATTATAATTTACTTTAATTTGTTCTGGACTGTTTGTAAGATCTTTAATTTGTTTTGAATTAATTTCCTACATTTTATAAATAGACCAAATAAACAAAGTATTTCTGTCTGTAAAAATCTAAATAAGTAATACTTATATCCTATACATAAGTTTCAAGAACTACATTACGAATACCCCTATATTACTCTAGTCCCACTCTAGTCCCAGATTGAATGTAAAGAAACAAACAAAGAACTTAAAATAAAAAAGTATATTACATAAATAATTATTTGGATACAAAAACTATAAAATAAACAATCGCTTCCGCAACCAATTTCTAAAACACTAAAGGCACCGGGGATCACAGTCCGGGGTCAGAGGAGAACAGTCCTCGGTCCACGACTACATTACCCGTATCACAACAGTCTGTGTCAATTACGAATATTCTAGACATAAATTACAGAGTTCTTGATCCACGGAGCGTGCGCGTTACGCAACGCTCGCTCGCTAGCCGAACAGGTAGGTGTAGAGGACGGTCATCAGCAAGCCCAGCACCACCGGGAACTTCCACGAGCTCAGGAAGCCGCCGGAGCCGGCGTCCGTCGCCGAGTCGTCCCACTGCATCTGCCGCTTCTTCACGACCACCTTGTCCTCGTCGACCAGCTCGCCGATGAGATACTTCTTCATGAGCTCCTTGGCGTCGAGGCTGTGACCGACGTCGTCGAAATCCTCCGAGGCGTCCTTGCCGACGACGTTCATGAGGACCTCGTGGCCGCCAGGATGGTCGTCCAGGAACTTGGTGACATCGTATACGAGGTTCTCGATGATGAACACCGCATCTTTTTTATTGTTTCGAAGCGCGATTTCGTCGCGCGTGAATTTCTTTTCGTCGGCCATGTCGCGTGCCAGCGAGCGCGGTCAGCGGCGAGCTACTGCCAGTTGCCAGTCGGCCATCCGGCACTCCACACTCCGCACCGCGCGGAGACCGCGGCGCCCGCCCCACCGCTCCGCGCTTCATCGCAGCGCTCACGCAGATAATATTGTTTATCTGCTATTATCAATTGATGCCGTGACTCAACACGAACGACGAACACAACAAGTCAATCAATGCTGGTGACGGCATGACGCTACACGGTCGGATTGCAAAAATTGAAGGACAAAGGATAACATATTGTTCACTTTTGATTTTAACTCTATAGTAATATACTTAATAAGTTAATATCCAATCAAAACATATTATTTACAGAAATAAGGTTAGTTGTAACGCATAAGAATTAAGGTTCAACACATAAGAAATAAGACTCATATGAGTAGATCATTGTCAAACTGCTGTTATATTCCACGAAAGGGAGAAACAAAACATCCTACCCTATATGAACAATAAAGTATTGTTATGGGGCAGGAACAAGTCTATTTTATGAAGCAAAATAATAAGTTAGTTAAACTGCGTAGGTAAATGAGAACAGATAAGATGTAACATTTTCCTGCGTAATACTCGTAACATACACACTTCATACACCATTACGCAGAACCAAATGCGGTCCCTTTAATGTGGGTGTCCTCATGACATTTTCTTTCACTGTCAAAGATAAAATAATTCATTTCGAACGATGATATAATATCTATTGCGTTATTTAACCAGGCAACACGGAAAAATATTCAATATTAATATACTAATCGATTGCGAAGACTGGTTAGACTCGCCCCCCCCCCTTCCACCTCTCCCCACCTCCCTGCGCCTGCGCACGATGCTCAGCCACTTCGTTAGCTTCATTGAACAATGTGTATACTCATAATACTTATATCAGTTCAGTATTCAGGTTTTGGATGATATTGTAGAAAGTAAAACACTTTTTAATAACAGCAGAGTATTTCAAATATAGGTAGGTAGGTATATAATATTGATGTTTAGGTATTCAGGAGTCTCAAAAAGGTTTAAAAAAATTAAAAAAGGCTAAAACTTAAAAATAAAATGAATTAATTACAAATTTTACTTCTCTGTATATTACAGTAGGTACTATATAAGTCACTTAATATGTAACAAAACATAACTCACAAATTTAATATTTTGTATATTAACACAGTAAGAATGTTATAATCAGAGACATTTGTAGGATAATATAAAAACTTAAAACTATATATCTATATAATATTAAATCATAAAATCTTGGCAGGTTCTTATAAGTACTTAACGCTGTGAAATGTATAAAAATAACAATTTCAGCTTAGATAAGCTTTAGTTAGATCCCTTTACCCTGTGGTACCACAAACATCAGCGTACTCCTTCGAGTTGAATAATTCGACTATAAACATACTAATTTGCATATTAACGTCGGCCGCACTCCGCCGCCCCTTGCGTACCACACCGCAACAACGATCCCAGATTTACCTGCGAAGACACCGGCTTTAATAACGCTCTCCATACATTATCACATATTCCAAGATTTCCAGACAGACAATATTAAAATCACTCCACACTCCGACTGAATCCCGTTTAAGAAACCTCCTACTGTATGTACACCGTTCACCAAAATGTATTTAACCAATACTTATATACCGTAATATAAACTAATTATTAGAAACGCTTGTACCCCGGATGAATTTCACTCGTGAATTATGTCTACATTGTCCTAAAGTTACTTTAAAAACTATGAAAATAAATAGATATATGCTAAAATTGCAAGAGCCCCCATAAAGAGTGGAGGAGCCCACACATTGATCAGTCCACTTAAGGTCAGTTCATGTTCGGTGTCGGGTGCGGCCGCCTGTTCCCGGATCACCTCCCAGCGGTCCTCGTCCACGACCTCGCCGAGCCGGAACCGCTGGCGCCACTGCTTGGCATCATCGCTGTGGCCCACGTCGTGGAAGCAGCGGGAAGCGTCGCGCCCCGCGTTGTTCAGCAACACCTCGACGCCGCCCGGGTGGTCGTCCAGGAAATGCGTCACGTCGTACACGACGTTGTCGATGATGATGACGGCGTCGTCCCGCCGGTTGCGCGTCTCTATCTCCTTGCGCGTAAACCGCTGAGCCATGTTGCTGCCGGAGCGTTGCGCGCGCGACTGACCGCCGCCCGCACTCACCTCTACACGTTGCCCTCACTGCGCTTCGGAAGGTTGACCTTAACCTGATCACCTGTGTATGTTACTCCATTTCCATATTCATTATGATTAACAATTATCGTATCGAACGTCCATAAGTGCTATTACAACCTGCACTCAAAGTTGTGTGGGGTGGAGCGTTAGGTCGCTGCACCAAGCTTCGGAAAAGTATCTAAATCGTCTATGCAAGTTTTTATTTACACTTGCTCAATAATTGCAAACGATTAACAAAGGGAATGAATATTACCATTCCGAGACTGAACTTACCTAGGCTAGCGAACTTCCCAAAAGCTGAACTATGAAATCGAAACTTACGAGTAGCTCCTGGTTTAGGTTTATCTACTAACGCATAAAACATTAATACAGGCCTAACAACTGGTCTCTGTTTTATTAAAATGAGGAAAAAACTTATAAAAGAACTACTACAGCGGTTTGCCTCGTGGACATCCTGGTGGTATCACAGATAACGCATATATTATATTGCTACAATACCCATAGTGGTAAAAAATCGATTTCTTTGGCTGTTTACACATTGAACTGATTGAATGAATCTTTGTAATTCTACGGACTGCCTTAGTTTTGCATTAGGACTAGCATACGAGTAGCTTAATAGTATTATTGCCGCATCGTGAATTGCGTGTACAAATTTCCTTATGATCAACCAATGGAATTTCTTATAGAAGTATCTATGAAACCCACCAAATATACATATATTTGGTCTATCTCGATCAACAGCTGATATAATTTGCAAAAATTGCCTAGGACAGACAAAATGTTTTTTTTTTAATTAAGACATAAAACGCATTCATATAGTTTCACCCACTCTAGAGTAATGATAATCTACATACTTACAATAACTATTTAATGACTATTTGCGTCTTAACACTTCGAGGTCAGTAAGTACGGACGTAAGCACTTTACATAATAGGTTTTTTTTCAATGATGTTACAAACCTTACCTGAATGATAAAATAATTATAAACTTAAGAAAATAAGTTATTTCTACGTTATATGTTTTATTACAATAAATTCTTACTAAATATTTTTGTTTTTTTGCAATAGGTGCATATTGTAAATAATTATACAGCACAATACGTTATTTAGTAAGAGAAGGGATGTATTAGGGCACTTAATAAACTAGCGAGAGGAAACGTCATGTAAGAACTGTGATCGCTGAAAATTGTACATTCATTGAACAATAACTTCCAGAGAGACACTATTGTCATTGACCGGCATCGCAGGAATTAAGAATGAAGAGGACTACGATAACAGAATATCGTTAATAGAGAGTCTAGAGACGCAATTCCTTGCGGTATTATAAATAACTGTACGGGCTTATTATCACAGAGCTCTCTAGTCATACCCGAAATTTGAAGAACAGGTTATGGTGTAGACGTTCATAAAAAATATTTTTTGAAATTCTAGACCCAAAGGGTTAAATATGCTATGGATGTTTGTATTGTTTTGTATTACAACAATTCGAGGGCCACTTGTTATATTTTTTAAAACATTAGTTTTAAGAACTTAGTTTTAAAGTTTAGTTTGGCAACTGTGTGTGTCGACGGAGGCTTCAACTTCGCTTTTAGAATTCATACGAGTGGTAGCTCTTATGAATTGTGAAATATAACATGTACAATTTGACTCACACATGAATATACAATCTCACAAAGCAAGTGAAATAAACACTTTTAAAAAGTGTGTCGACAACAAAATTACAATACAAGACGGTCTAACGGGTGTAATGGCATTATAATGTACCTACCTATGCACCATCAGCGCAGCGACAACAAAAGGAGTGTATAAAGCAATAGGAGGAGATGGAGAATCACAGGGAAATCATAAGCACTTAACAGTAAGATGAAGCAGACCAAAATGACTAACGGTTCAAACGGGCCGCAAGCTTAGGAGTTTGTGAAATTTTGATTTAAGGTTATGAGCTTAGGATGGAAATTATAAAAATTGTTTATTCCATGTATTTACATATAGGGGAGAACAGGGTAATGAGAGCCTATTAAGGGAAGGTTTTAATAAAAATCACGTTAGTTGAGATATTTGTATTTTTTTATTATAAACTCTTACCATCATTATTAGAGGATATTTTAATCACAGTCATAATCAACTACAGACATGTAATAAGCTACAATTAGCGATTTACTAAAAAAGTCAGTCGCTCCCATTACCCGATAAATGCGGCTAATGAGAGCCCATTTAACGCTCATATGGGAAATGGGAGCCATTATAATTACTCTTAAAGAAAAAAATAACAAAACGTACTAGGCATGAGATCTAGTTATTACAATAATCAATATAATATAAAACTCTTGGTAACAAGTTAAAACAAAACAAATTCAAACTAAACGGAGATAAAATATGAAAATATTAACTGAAAGCAAAAGTCCCGATTTTAAGGATCCAAACAAAATGCACAAATATAAGTATCTGGACTATCACTGCCAGAACACTCCTTATGGGCCCAGTTGCCGCAACTTCTGCATCGGTACCACATCTCTCCACTTTTTCCAGTATCTAAACAAATTGCACATAAATTATCCTCTTCAGAATATTCTGACTCATCATCGCATATAGCATTTTCGTCAATTGATGAGTCTTCATTATCACTTTGAAACAAAAACTTTGTTGCCTTTCTTATCCTTGTGTTTCTGGTTTTAATCTTCTTACTTTTAAGCTCTTTATCTTTGGTATTTTTCTTCTTAATACATTTGCCTTTGGTACATTTTCCCTTGATACAATTTTCTTTACCGCAGTTTCCTTTATTTTTCTTAATTGCTTTTGTCTTATTCTCCTTTTCAGTTCTTTTCCTCTTCTTTTCTTCAAATATTGCTTTCATTGGAGTGCTTGTTATTATTTCAGAATGCTGTTTGTTCTTCAACGGTCTTTTGTTTTGAGATATGAGTTGTTGAGGCAGTGGGCTGACAATGGAAACAGCATGAGCAAAGTCAATATTAGATGGAGTTGCGATAGATGTGACGGTATGTGTCTCCGAAATTGCTGGCAGTTCTGGTGTTGAATATGATGTGGATGGAATTGGAACCGGGGTTACAGCAGCTTCCCTCTCAATAATTTCCGGTTCAAATTGTAGATCACTTAAAATAGATGGACTTGTTGCAGGGCAAGCATATGGTTGCCCAGTTTGATGTGATGTTGATGGCATATGAGGGACATTAGTTGGCTGCTGTTGTGCGTCAGCAACTGGCACAGATGATCTAGATTCCTCATCTATGAAGTCTTCATCACAAAAAACTCCAGGATTCAGAGGATATATTCCCGTTGCTTTAAAGCTCGATACTCCTTTTTTCTATAGAAGCAACTCTAGTATAAGCTTTATTAAACAGTCCAGCAATGTCGTAAGGAGTAATTTTTACCAAATTTCTTGATTTTATATACAAGTTGCATTCTTTGTTATAAGCTGTTTTAAGCGGGGAATAAAACGCAACGTCAAGGGGCTGTAGACGGTGGGATGAATGTGGAGGAATGGTTAGCATTATGACATGGTTCTCTTTTGCCAATTCCCAAGCTTCGAGAGTAGCATGACTGTTATGATTGTCCAATATTAGCAATACGGGTGTTTCAGCAGAAGGCTTGGTGTGTTTAATAAAATGACGAAGCCATAAAACAAATATCTTTTCGTTAGTCCAGCCATTGTGTGAACACGTGTAAATGGCTCCAACTGGTCCATCTTTCTCGAGTTGTGGTGAGTGACGTTGACGGGGAAATATAAAAAGCGGAGGAACGAACGATCCAGAGGCACTTACAGCACATATAACAGTGACCGTCTTACCTCTTTCCCATGACGTTATAGACCCGACGCGTTTTTGTCCTTTGGGAGCTATAATTTTTTCAGTCTCTTGGACGGTCGTTATTCCAGTCTCGTCTACGTTGTAAATCATTTGAGGTTCGAAGTTATGTTGCTCCATTAATTTCTCCAAGTTATTGAATAAAAGCGTTATCTCAGTCTTATTAAATCCTAGGATTCGGTTGATGCTTATGGCTTCAGGCTTTCTAATACTCAAATCTTGATGACGGTGTAAAAATCCAGCCAGCCAATCTTTTCCTGCAGTCTGATTGACTTGGTTAAACCGTTTCTCAATACCTAGTTGCTTAGCTACACTATAACATACTTTGCGAAACTGTTCTCTTGTCAAACCATAAAATTTGCTTGACATAGTCCGAAGGTGGTTAGCCAGTATTTCTTCTTGGGCAACATTAAATACAGTACGTCTTCCCAGCTTAGGCGAGTTTTTGTAGCTACTGTCGTCGGCTTTCGCTAAATTGTATCGCTTCTTAAGAGTGCTATAAGGAATACCAGTTTGTTGCGATACTTTGTACACCGAAATTCCTCCTCTTTTGAGAATAGATACCGCATTTTCTAATGAATCCACTGTCCAAGAAGCTTTTGTGGTTGTCCGAGTTCTTTTACGTGGCATCTAAAAGAAAAAAATAAGCATTTATATCTCTGAACTAAATGGGGTAATGGGAGCGATGTCGGGTAATAAGAGCCTAACTAGGCTACCATTAGCCGCTGACGACCATTTTGAAAAGTAATAACATAAATATGTAATTGTATTCTCAATCACAATTCAACTATTTGCTCTTGTTAGTTAACGAATCTGGCGATATAATAAGCATAACTACAATAAAATAAGATTATGTTTTCATGCTTACCTTGATCCAGGCAATTTGCAATTTCTTGTAAGCGTGGAGCGAAAAACACACAACCGTCCCTCGTGACTATACGAATGGCACTAACGGTTCGAGCGCGTCAGGCGAAGTTTGCCGATTGTTGACGGAAGTAGCCGAGTACCTACGAACGCGCGTTTGTGGCTGCGTTCCGTTCAAACACCATAGCTCCCATTGCCCGACCGCTCTCAATACCCCGCGTTCCCCTACTATACATTTTTATTAAAGTTACTATATAATGCCCAATGCGTGCAAAATTCAATTAAAAATATGACTAGGGGAAAATCTCCAAGGCACGACGGACTCAGTGTTGAGCACATGCAAAACGCGGGTGACAACCTTCCGAGAATTTTGGCTATGTTTTTTATCGTATATGCCAGAAGATCTGATGCGAACTGATGTTTTATGGAAGAAGATATCATGTGAAACGGATCTTGATGGGAATCAGACCAACTCAGTTAGGTGGGCCGGTGAGTTCTCGGATCCATTCAGGCTGGAGTGTGGTGTGAGGCAGGGGGGGTTAACTTCACCTACACTTTTAATTTTTTACGTCAATAACCTGATTGAGGAGCTCAGCACCACTGGTGTCGGATGCTCTGTTGATGGCACATTTGTTAATAATATAAGTTATGCGGACAACATGGTGCTACTAAGTCCCTCAATCAGCGGTCTTAGGAAAATGCTGTCGGTCTGTGAGAAGTACGCGGTGGCACATGGAGTTAGGTATAACGCTAAGAAGAATGAGGTGCTTATCTTCAGAGCAGGTAGCAAAACTAACTCCTCTGTACCACCGTTATATCTTGGTGGTAGCCTATTAAATAGAGTGACAAAATTTAAATACCTTGGTCACTGGGTCACCGAGGATGGCATGGACAATATGGACATAGGGAGCGAACGCAGGGCGTTGGCTGTCAGATGCAATATGCTGGCCCGAAGGTTTGCGCGATGCGATAAAAGTGTTAAAGTCACACTTTTTCAAGCCTACTGCCAATCATTTTACACCTGCAACCTCTGGACCAAATATTCGCGGAAGGCATACAACGCTCTGCGTGTTCAGTACAACGAATTTAGGATGCTGATGGGGCTGCCACGTTATTGCAGTGCATCAGGAATGTTTACTGAAGCGCGCGTAGACGATTCTATGCGATCATACACAAGAGGAACGCATCCCTGATGTGACTGGCAGCACCAACGGCCTCGTAAGCGTCATTAGTCATAATATCAACAGCCCAATAATGAGCCACTGGAATATGGTGCACGTGATATACGTATGAGAATGTCGCTTAAAAAATAATTTTAGTTGTATTGGTCTCTTTGTTATTTTTTTTTTTTTTGTTTCTTTGTAATTATGACAAATTCTACTAACATAGGTTTTTTAAGTACAATGTAAATACTAACTAAATATGGACTATGTCTGAATTAAATGGAAATAAATAAATAAAATAATAATTAGCCAAGTGCAAGTTGAACTCGCACACGGACGGTTCCGTACCACCAACCTTTTAATATTTTGTTTATTATTAGTATTTGTTATTATAGCAGCCACTGAAGTAAATACGGTGTGAAAATTTGAACTGTCTACCTATTACGGTTCAATAGAAAAAGCAAAGATCGTCGAGAAATAGCGGTTTCTTGTATGACGACCCCCATTTATTTTCAACTTTTTTCTTTTTAGTACTTGTTGTTATAGCGGCCACCTTTATACATACTCTGTAAAAAATTCAGGTGTCTACAATAACATTTTTTAAGATGTAGTATATCGATGGGTGTCTATCTTTGGTCCAGGAGATAGAGCCCTGTGAGAGACGGACAGACAGCAGTGTCTTAGTAATAGGGTACCTAGTAACTAATAATAGCACTAGTACTAATAATAGTACGTAAATAACAAGAAAAAGTAAATGAATACAGTGTATTTCTAAGAGTGCCTTAAAGGGAAAATAATAATATAATTTATTATATCTCGGTTGTTCAATTTGGCTTCTTCTCCATAACGAAACACCTTGTGAAATGTCGGTAGACTACATCTACCGACATTCAAAAAGTGTAAATAACCTATTTTGAATAAAAACATTTAATCTGATTTGTTTAGTGTTATATGTAAAGTAAAAAAAGTACAATTATATTGCAAAGTGCAACTTTATTTTATCATTATTCATTATCTAACATTATTGCCAGCTTTCCAAATTATATTCAACACTAAATAGATAAAATCATGAATTGAAAACTGTAGAACCTAGACCATCTTTGACACTGCCAGTAGATACCATGTAGAGACAGAAAGCGTCGACGGAAGCGTCAACTGCGACAAGTTTGATGAGTGGTGTCCGGCCTCCCGCCCCTCCTCTAACGCACCGCCCTTTCTCATCATTCCGTCAAGACACCCTCGCTGTAAACTCGTTTACTGGTTAGGTCCAGCATGTTAATAGCGAGGTGACTATGAAAATATATGTTTACGAACGACGTTAGTATAAAATTACATCTTAAAATTCGGACTCCGAAGTTCAGACGAACATTCAGAAAACCCTGGATAAAACTCTTACCTAGAAAACCACACTGTATCTTCCAACATTATTAATTTATCATAATAAAGCGTGATATCGCAATTCTTTCATCATTAGTGTAACCGTTATCTTCTAGAGTTGTTTTTAGCCATTACGTTACACGAAATGCATCTAAAAGGGCACCACCGATGGCGAAGCGCGGAGATGTGGGGCGGCGCCGGGGGAAATCTGCCGAGCTACCCAATTTACACGGCCATTATTATTAAACTTTCACTCCAACTTGTCCAGGTCGATGTTAAACCCAGTTCGACTAGATTAAACATTGCAAGGTTGCATTCTTCGGCGCCTGACATTAATCTAATAAGAACAAATATAGCAGAAACGAATAACCAAATGTAGTCGGCAAATAATCAGACTGTTCAATTCAAAAACATAAAACACAAAAAATATTCCTCTCAGAATAACAAAAAATAGTATTTCTTGCTTATAACTAATGTAACTATTATACAAAAAGAAACTAGGGACATAAACCTTACGGGGAAAAAAATATCCATAGTCTAACTACACCTTAAATTCTAAGCGCAGTCCGGGCATACTTGTTTCGTGCACTGCAAACGAACGTGTTTTTTGATCTCATTGGAGGTAATTTAGACCACTTAAATTTATTCTTCCCTCTAAAATACCCAAACCGTGAGAGGGGAACATCTTCATCTGATGACAACGACGGCGGTTCCAGGTGTTCGGGTTGAGTTTCCTCATTATCAGAAATATCCGTGTTTGTATCCGTATTATGCTCACTGTGCTTCGAACAAAAATCTTCGCCATCGATGATGTCACCGAACTCGGATTCAGTAAAATCTTCATCTGCAAGCCAACTCTCCATCACTCGTTCACTATTTGGATTCAATGTACTTATACACATACGAGACCTTTTTGTATGCTGTAAATCTGTCGCACAACTATTTCTTTTGCTACCGGAAGTTCCTGGTGTATCCATTGCTCATACAATCTATAAAAATAACAGTTTACTAGAACAAAACATAAAACAATAAACTTACATAAGTACCGACGTGGGGCCTGAGAGGCCACAACGGAATTTAAAAGCGTAATTACTCACCAAATATGGGCGCGACGTAAATACTTCCTGTTCCGATGTCACCGTTAGCACTGACCAAAGAAATTTTCGATTTTTTATCTGTGGGTTGTAAATTCCAAAACGGGGACGGTGCTGCTTGAAATGTCATGTGACGTCACCACACGCATAATAAACAAGACAAATAATAATTATATCGTTTGCTGTTAGAGTTGGTTGAATTTATGTTGTGAACCGATATAAATCCACACTACATTAAAGTTGATAGCGTGTATCTGCTTAAAGAAGATATACAATGCAATAATTAAAAATGAATACAAAAACTTCCGCGAAATATGACCTATGGAAATCACAAATAAACAACGTAAGTAAAATATTCTTTACATTTAATCATTTCGGACAGTTAAAACATTTCTTAGCCGACTTCCGATAGAAGAAAGGTTATGTTTAAGTGATTATCAAGCTTTTTTAAACTATACTTATATTGTTATGTGAACTGCTTTAAGGTTATTTATTGGTTATATTTATAATTTCAGATCCTCGCGAAAGCATTATAGTGACGACGCTATAGGGTATGTGCAGTTTAAGAAGAAGGCAAGCTTGTGTTTCATGAAAAGTAAAAGTTGTCCTGAACACAAGGTACATCAAATGTCATGCACAGTGTCTATGATTGTATATGAAAAGGAAAGTATTAAATGGGTTTACTGTCCTGCCTCCCAAGGATGCTGTAAACATGCAGTAGCATTTTTAATGTGGAGTTGTAGAAGAAGTGAGGAACCAAAAGTTTCGAAAGTGTATAAACAGTAGTTCTTTACTTGCATAAACTACCCAAAAAGATGAAGGAAGGAAAACTACCATACAGTTGCTGTTATTGGACTACAGATTTAATTATGAAAATGACAGTGATAAAAAAATATATTCAGTTGTCACAGAAAATAATTTTAGGAATTAAGAAAAGCATTAACGCAAGCAGCACACAAATTCAGCTTAGCAAGACCTTCAATATAAACGAAGGAAATAACAGCTTCAGAATGCTTTGAGGTGATCTGTAGTAATTATTGTAACTGTAACATATGACGATACATATATACAAGAGTTCTACTGTGTGTACTCAATAGAACCATATAAACCAAATAAACAAATAAAAGACTAATATTAGCAAATCATGTATTTTTAATTATACAGTCCTGTAAGTTAATCAGTGCACATGCACAAGCAATAATAACCCAGTCATGAAATATTTTAATTGTGTCCTATTATTACAGAATGGGCCCTTAAAATAGAATTCTCATAGACGTCTTATAATTCTATTCTTATCATAGACATCTATATAATATATTAAATATATGAATACTTCCACTTTCTATTTTGTTTTGATTACGTCCCGTTCTAATGATTTGGAATTGACGAATCACTCGAGAGTTACTAAATTTATTCCTTTTTCTCAATAATACTTCTCTTACATAGATAGTATAAAATGTCATTGCTTGCAAACGGAGGATTTAAACATATAAGAATCTGCAAGTTCTTTAAAGTTTATGAGATTTGGGTTTAGTTTTAGTAGTAGTTTAGGTTTAGTAGAACTTGTATAAGCAAATTTGTTAGGATATTTAGCGATCGTACTTGTACACATCGTCACTGCACACGTCTTATAACTTGTCATTTATTTTAATTTTAGTTATAATGGCTAAATAACTCTCAATTTTCTTCTAAGCGTTGTTTGTTTACAGTGTAATGACGTTCCGCCACAAAATGACACTTGACCGCCTGATTTAACGCGACGTTCCGTTCACCGTAAAGAAAGTTCGTTTTTTATTAATAAATAGCCCTTTTTTCGAAAAAGTGATCAATGAAAGGCATATATAATACGTATACTAATTCATTAAAACACTTTCCCAAAAAGTGTCAAGTAGCCAATAGTTTATTTTTTATTTTTTTTATATAATATAAGGGTAGCAGACGAGCATGCAGTCCACCTGATGGTAAGTGGCTACTGCCGCCCATGGACATCTGTAATCAACCCCAGATTGCGCCGCTACCCCTGAGGACTAAGCTGGAACGCCTCGGAAAAGTCTGTCTCCCTTACCACACCCTTCAAACCGGAACACAGCAGCGCCTAACACTGCTGTTTTAGGTAGAAATAGGTGTGGCGGTGGTGCCGCCGGAGTCGAACCACAAAGGGTTCTACCACCTTCATACGTGGTACGGTACGGTGGTACGGAGGCCTCCATATGTGAGTGCGACTTGTACTTTATCAATATTATTTGTTCTTGGCTGAGCGTATGTATACGCCATAGCCAAAATTTCGCATTTTGACATTGACATCACTAATTGTCAATGTCATAAAATTCGTATCTCAAACTCGACTCCACATAAAGCAAATATCTAAACATTGCATGTGTTGTTTAACGAAAAACAGAAAGTAATAATATACTATTTAGGTTCTACTTAGGTTATGTTTATTTTTATAACACAAAAATCTGTTGTGTGATGTTAAGTACATTTGGCTGGAAGATTGCCTGTCGGTTTTTAACAGACTTCATTTTAAAACCGCATAGCTTTTGAAATGAAACATAACAATTAACGTAATACGCCGAAATTACATATATCATATAGAAATGAAGCTGGTAAGTGTGCTCTTTACATGTACTCTTAGGTATTATAACAACAGCAATAAAGTCTATGCGATAAAATGGGCACTCATTATTAAAAATATTATTATGAAATGTGGTGGAATATGTTTCAGTATTGTCTGAGTAGCGACGCGGCCAAGCCGTGCTTCGTGCTGTCGTTCAAGGAGCTGCTGATCATGCTGGACTGCGGGCTGTCGGCGCACTCGGTGCTCAACTTCCTGCCGCTGCCGCCGGTGCCCAGCACGCGCCTGGCCTCCTTGCCAAACTTCACACCGCCACATATCAATGACCCGCTTCTAGAAGGGGTACTTTTCATTATTTGCTTTTTGTAATTTCATACTTATGTTCTCTATTAATGCCCTTTCTTTCTATGGTATACATTAATTTAATTCCAATCAAATTTGCTTATAATGATAAATAATGTTGTCTATATTATTATAGCATCACAGATGTTACAATAGACATTTGATGACTTATTCCAGGAAGAAGCAATCCCAACCTTACTTTAATTTCTTCTTTATTCACTCTGTTCGTAATAATAATGTCTACAACTCAATGAAAAATTATAAAAGTACTTTTTCATTAATTTTTAAACAAATATTTGTTACTAGTAAAAATGAAACCTTCAATAGCTTCATTATTCTATGAGTGTGTACACACAGATTATAAATATTCGAAATTAATGATCACTTGCTTTAACAATGAAGGAAGACATAGTGAGGATATCTGCATACCTAAGAAATATTTAAAAAAAACCACTCAAATGTTTGTGAAGCGTTATCAATGGACACTAGTTTTTCCAGATTGTTATTTTTGGAAACTGCATATTTCTAGTGAAAGTAGCCTGCAAGGTTGAGTTACCTTTTTTCAGTTGATTCCAGTTGCAATTCAGATTTATATGTCACTTTGTTCAAGTAGCACATAGAAGTTATTGTAAAAACTAAGACAACAGACAGGGGTTATGCTGACATTGGCACAGTAGCTCAGTGAAATATAGTCCAATGTTCCAGTTTACAATGGGAAAGTTTGTTTGGATGAGTTTTTCTTCAATATGAACTCCAAATTAGTATACAAATATGTTATTTTATAGGAACTGAAAGAATGTTGTGGCAAGGTGTTTGTGGACAGCATTCCAGAGTTCTGCCCACCTTTGGACAAAGTGGTGGATTTTTCACAATTGGATGTGATTCTTATCTCCAACTATACCTGTATGCTAGCTTTGCCCTTCATCACCGAGGACACAGGTTTCAAGGGACAGGTTTATGCTACTGAGCCCACCCTACAAATTGGCAGGTAATTATATAATTTTTATTGCTTCTGTTTTGTACGGATATTTTAATATTGTATGAGAGGGCTTAAAATAAATGTATGAAATTGTAGCTGTAAATTCATTTAATAAGGTACATATATATTATATAAAAATATACATATATAGTCATCAAGATTATAATATTTTGCATACTGGGATTTACAATTAATCAATATGTTCACGTTACATTCTTACAAAAAGATCTCATTTTAGTTCGTAATTTTTAGCCCGACCGTTATTCGTGGAAGACGTCGTAATTTTTCTTTATCAACTCAGTATATCAGATAAAAACCCAATCGGCAGGTTTCTACCTGGAGGAGCTGGCGGAGTGGCTGTCGGCGGCGGGCGGGGCGGGGCGGGGCGGGCGGCGCGGCGGGCGCGGCGCGGCGCTGGAAGGAGCTGCTGCACCTGCTGCCGCCGCCGCTGGCGCTGGCGCAGCGGCCGCGCGCGTGGCGCCGCCTGTTCTCGCCGGCGGCGCTGGCGCGCGCGCTGGCCCGCGTGCGCGTGGTGGGCTACGACGAGCGCGTCGACATCTACGGCGCGCTCGACGCCACCGCCGTCAGCTCCGGCTTCTGCCTCGGCTCCGCCAACTGGGTGCTGCGCTCCGCGCACGAGAAGGTTCTCCCCTAATCGATGCTCTCCCTCGAGACGAGCGCCGAAAGTTTTCGGTTTCGAATTTACGCGATCGACGATCAGCGACGCAGCTATTTTTTTGAATCTTAATCTGAATCTCCATTTAATGGCAACATATTTGTGTTATAAAAAGTCAGCGAGAGATCGATTTAACTAAATAATATAATAAAAATATATATTCACATGACATAAATAGGGGTTTTTAGAAAGTAAGCAATAAAGAGTCTCATCGTGACACTGCCTACATGTCCAAAGAACTAAATAGACCAAACTTGGAGGTTGCCGATTTACGAGACCTTTTTCAGGGTTCCGTATCCAAAGGGTAAAAGGAACCCTATTATTAAACCTTCACTGTTTGTCCCTCTGACCGTCTGTTAATCGCCTCAAAATAAAACATATGTTATTAAAATAATTATTTAATTCAGAGTAAAAAGCATGGGGTGCTTGATATTTTAAATGTTACAATCATGCTTTTGGCAATTATCTATGAGATAATAGTTATTAACCGCAGTAAAATGCACCTCACGCTTGCACTTAGAATTATTTATGATCTGATATGTCACTGATTCACGTCAGTTTGGACATGGTTTACGTCGTAACCTAATATTTATATGATATTCGACTACAGATGTTTTTCATTATAAAAGCATAATTATTATTGTATAATAATTATATAATATTGTATATTAATTATTGTATAATAATTATGTATGTGTAATCAGCAAAGCGAACAGGGCATAAGCGAGTGTGTCGGGACGGCAGGTGGCGTACGTGTCGGGCTCCAGCACGCTGACCACGCACCCGCGCCCCATCAACCAGGCGGCCCTGCGCGGCGCCGACCTGCTGGTGCTCGCCGCGCTCACGCAGACGCCGGCGCACAACCCCGACCACATGCTCGGCGACCTCTGCGTGCACGTCACCGTCACGTTGCGCGCCGGCGGCTCCGTACTCTGCCCCGTCTACCCCAGCGGCGTGCTCTACGACCTGCTCGAGTGCCTCTCGGCGCACCTCGAGGGCGCCGGCCTGCAGCACGTGCCGCTGTACGTCGTGTCGCCCGTGGCCGACTCCTCGCTGGCCTACAGCAACATCCTCGCCGAGTGGGTCTCGGTGGGCAAGCAGGCGCGCGTGTACCTGCCCGAGGAGGCCCTTCCCGCACGCGGCGCTCGCGCGCGCCGGCCGCCTGCGCCACGCGCGCTCGCTGCACGACGACGCCCTTCAGCGCCGACTTCCGTCAGCCCTGCGTCGTGTTCTGCGGCCACCCGAGCCTGCGCTTCGGCGCCGCCGTGCACCTCGTCGAGCTCTGGGCGGGCAACCCCGCGCACGCCATCATCTTCACCGGTACGGCCGCGTCTCGACCGAGCGCCCGCCTCCCTCCCCCGCCGCAGACGAGCTGACGCTCTCCCCGCTTTCAGAGCCGGACTTCCCGCACGCGGAGGCGCTGGCGCCGTTCCATCAGCCGCTGAGCATGAAGGCGTTCCACTGCCCGATCGACACGTCGCTCAACTACGCGCAGGCGACCAAGCTGGTGCGCGAGCTGCGGCCCGCGCGAGCTGGCGCTGCCCGAGCAGTACGCGCCGGCGGCGGGCGGCGGCCGCGCGCGCGCACGTGGGCGGCGGACGTGCCCACGCTGCTCGTGCGGCGCGGCGGCTGGCGCGCGGCCGGCGTGCGGCGCGGCTGGGGCGCGGCCGAGCTGTGCGGCGAGCTGGCCGCGCGCGCCGCGCCGGCGAGCTGCGCGCCGGCCTGCGCGCCGCGCAGCTGGTGGCCGCGCTGCGCGTGCGCGACGCGAGCCTCACGCTGCTGCCGCCGCCCGAGCCCGCGCCCCGCGCCGCGCCTGCACTGGAGCTCGCTCGACGTCGAGGTACGTCCTCGCGCGACCCTCTCGGACTCCAAACCTCTCACTTTTCGGATTAAACGTGTCGCGTTTCATCCGAAAATCGATAACGGTCGTGGAACGATCCATCGATCGTGAGCACCGAAGGCTCGCATCGGTCCCAGATTGAAAACTTTCCGCAGGCCCTGGTGCGCGCGCTGCGCGCGAGAGGGCGTGGGCGAGGCGCGCGTGGAGGCGGGCGCGGACGGCTGCATCGTGCACCTGCCGCGGCACGACGCGCTGCTGCACGTGGAGCGGCACGCCACGCACGTGTTCTGCGAGGGCCGCGAGGCGCGGGACGCCGTGCGCCGCGCGCTGGCCGCCGCGCTGCCGCACATCTAGCTCCCGCCCGACCGCCTGCCCGACTTCGCCTCGATCCACCCTTTACGTCCGATCTCTCCTCGTCCGGCCCGTTCGTAATGATAGAGATCAATTTTTTGCCTCGCGGTTTTCTAAGCTTGGCAATGAATAAAATATGTAGCTGAAATGACGGCCTCGCCCGGACCACTTTTAACGCGAATCCCGCACGTTTGCAACCCCGTAACCTGTGCGTCGTCGAGGAGATGGCGGCATATGTGCTATGGAAGAAGATAGAAATGAAACAAACGTTTATCGATTCGCCATTTATATCATAAATAAATATTTATTAACGCTTATTAGTAATGATAAATTCCAATCTTGGGGCGGTGTCCGTCCTATATATCTCAACTCCATATCTCTCCTCATGCATCCTACATATCTCTCCTCAAGCGATCGTGACAACAAAAAAAGCGATCATTAAAAATAACAATATTTAACGTTTAAATATACATTCTTCCTTTCCCACGATACGATTGTCGAACTCTAGTAATATATTTTAACATAAATGGTGTGATGAAAGAATACTTTGTTAAAATAATATTAGATATTTTATTATTATTTATCATAATCTACCTAAATATGGAAATGGTTCCAAGTTACTACAACCAAGAAATGCACATTACTGAAATAAATAACTTTCCCATTATGTGGTTTTAAAAACAAATCTATATAAGACCTATACGATAGCGAGTATGGTACATAATATTAAATTTTACACAAGAAATCTTGCAATGTCTAAACTAGAGTTGAGTATACAAATTACTCCAGAGTGTGCCGGCACTACATGCCCAACTATGTATACTATATAATACTTTCCAAATCTATTACCTCATAACGAAGTATGCATATCACACAAAATATTATAAAACGGTATTATGCATCCACCTGCAAGGAGTTTTCGGTCTTAAATACCAAAAGCATAGAATGAGATAAAATGACATCAAGCGAGTACACATTAAAATGGTATAATTTTGCACTGTAGTACTCGTGACCTTATTGAAAATACTCAGAGATGATTTAAAAAATGCCACACAAGGACAATAATCGTAAGATTCGCATGCGGCCGGGCGCCTAGGCGTTGATGTCGAGGTCGGCGAAGAGGTCGCCGCGCGTGGCCACCGTGAGCGCGTAGTGCGAGTTGAGCTGCAGCAGCAGCTCGCGCTCGTCCAGCATCTCCAGCGCCTCGACGCGCGCGCGGTCGTCCTCGGGCAGCGCGCGCCACACGACCTCCATGTCCCAGGCGCGCGCGGCGTCGAAGCCGGCGGCGCGCATGCGCTCGGCCTGCGCGGCGGGCGCGCGGCACAGGCGCTCGCCGGCCAGCGCGCAGCCGCGCGCGTTCAGGTTGCGCAGCATCACCTCGCCGAACTTGTCGCCCAGGTTGCCACTGCTCGTACACCAGCAGCACGCAGCGCGGGAAGGCGGGGCGGCCAGGTGCTGCAGCAGCGCGGCGGCCGCGTCGGGCCGCAGGTACACCAGCACGCACTCGGCCAGCAGCAGCGCGGGCGCGTCCGTGGCGCCGCCCGGCCGCCAGCTTGCGCCGCACCTCGCCCAGGCAGCGCAGGTCGCAGCCCAGCAGGTGGTACCCGTCGGAGTGCAGGTCGTAGCCCGACCGGATCATCACCTCGCCGTCTGCGGACCGGACGCGAGCGTTGAGATACTTCGCTGGGACGATGTTAATGGAAAATGGAAGGATAAATAAAGAATGTATCGGTTGATTGTTTCTATCTCACCTTCCTTGCATATCTTCTCGAGTAATTGCTTGTTACGCTTGATGATGTGACACTTCTTGGCCGTAACTGATGGAAAATCTAGCTCGATAAAATTGCTCACAGCCTGAGTGGTATCCTTGAGGCGCCAATACAATGTGTCGAATCCGCAACCCAAGTTTATGATTTGACACTTTGTGCCACATCTCTGTAATTCAACAAATTTAATTATGGACCATATAAATTCCCTCAAGTATAGTAGAATTAACTGGGGGCATGGCAAAGTCGAACAAAAAATAACAGTGGCATAGCCGTCCTATTAATTTGTATTTCTATACAGAAATATTTCTTTACCAAGGTAAAATATTGACTATATTGTGTATTTGGATCCATTCATTAATAGAAAAATAACTGGAACTAGAAAATTGTTATTAACACATACAAGCAGACTCCTTATGTGACTTCCACAATTGAGACCAGTCACCTCGTATTATTATGTTAAAATACATCAACCCATTTGGGCTGCCAGACAAAGAATGAGACGCATGTACATTTTAAAAACATACACACTAGGGTGGAGCGACATTGTATGGGATTTTTTTTTTTACATTGGAGTTCTAATAGTGCTATTTTTCAAATTATTTGGATGACATCTTATGCCTCTGCCTTGCTGTCAAAAATTGAGAAAAAGTAAAAAATTGCTATTTACTTACAAAGGCTAAAAAAAATTTGGAAATATTTTTTTAATAATTGCGGTGCAATTAAGGTGCAAAAGTAAGAGAATATGATACAACTTTTTTTACCATTAACATGTAAACAAAGAGCTTTAAAATAGGTATATAAAATTTAATAATTATACCCTAAAATCTGTTTTTGTCTCAAATTTGGTCTTCTTTTCTTTTTATTAAGTCAATGGATTCATTTCGGGCACAATAATTTAGATGAATCTATTGTAATCATTTTCGGCTCTCTCGACAAGGTCACATGATGCTTAGATGTGATATGGCAGCGTAGGACCCCGGTCCAGAAGTACAACCATTATGGTGGAAAAGCAAATGATGTATAGTCGCTCTTGTAATAATTGGGTAACTCCCACCATATTTACCTGTATTATAAATAGTTACCCCGAAGTCAATAGTTACAATATCCTCTTGAGGAATTATTGCATGGGCAAAATAGCCGCCGATGGCACACTCTATTCCTTTGGTTAAAACAGAACGTGCGTAACTGGTGTAAACTGATCTGGGTTCTCTTACTAGCAAAATATGTTCTTTAAGAACTGTTTGCCTATATTTCTTCCATATTTTATCCAATATATTAAAAAAAATATCTTTCCTTCTGTCAAAATGCAATGCTGATATCTGAAGCAAAAGGTCTCTTCTCAATACTCTTTCGTGTTAATTATCATGTCACCACGCAACCTATGACGGTCTATAACAGAAATATCTGCTATTACATTATACAAAACAATGTTTTAAAGAACACAGTATATCTGTACCAAGTTGGAAAGTCGGTTTCTAAGATGTTTTGTAAACTTTTTGTAATAGATATCTACTTTTCCAATGATCATTGGCAGCTACGTTCTTTGATCCAACCATACATAAGTACTAATCTATGGATCCAACAAAAACCTTTTATTCCTTTCTGGGTACCTTCCTCTTTTGGACAACCAGATGGATTGAAATAATAGCATTTGGTAGGAGGTATATTAAGGGGAACTTCTCTTGTATTCCGAAAATTCTAGAATAATAGTTCTTTGGAAAGTATTTTAATGTATTTTAAGAACATTTTTCATCTAAGGTATTATGTATGTAAGCTTTTAACTTTTGCATCACTTTTGTTCGACTTTCAGTAGAAATTGGGTCTACACGTCATATTTATTCTATGCTGGAAACAACTACGCCTGCAATATCCGTAAATGATGATTTGCAAGAATTTCTTGTCGCGATTTTAACCGGCGTCTCTTCCATTGATAAAATTTCATAAAACATCTTCATACACATTGAAGGTGGTAGAACCCTTTGTGGTTCGACTCCGGCGGCACCACCGCCACACCTATTTCTACCTAATAACAGCAGTGTTAGGCGCTGCTGTGTTCCGGTTTGAAGGGTGTGGTAAGGGAGACAGACTTTTCCGAGGCGTTCCAGCTTAGTCCTCAGGGGTAGCGGCGCATCTGTGGCCGACCTCAGGTAGGAATATCTAATCCTATCTGGGGTTGATTACAGATGTCCATGGGCGGCAGTAGCCACTTACCATCAGGTGGACTGCATGCTCGTCTGCTACTCTTATATTATATAAAAAAAAAAAAAAAAAAAAATACACAGGCATAATATCCCTTCTTTATTTTAATTATTTCAACAAAAAGTGAATATATACATATATCAGTTACGTATTTATAATAAGAGAAGAGTAACTCTGTCTGTCTGTCTGTCTGTCTGGTTGTCTCTTCTTCACGCCTAAACCACTGAACCGATTTGAATGGAATTGTGTACAAAGATAGTCTGACACCCGAGAAAGGACATAGGATACTTTTTATCCCGGAAATCCCACGGGAACTACGGATGGCGATCTGAGATCGATTAATCGGAGAATCGATCTTTTGAACCAAAAAAATTGATTATTTTAATCGATCTCCAGTAATGGATCCATTCCGTAAATCGATCTTTCAACCCAGAAGATCATAATTCGATTTTTTTCATAATTTACCTACAGTTACTTTACTTATCCATGTTAGACGACCATCTATCAATTTATATAAAAATGAATATTTGTCTTTATATATTTTATAGAATCGGAAACTATGCATTTGATCAATTGAGTTGGTAAGACCAATTTTTTACAGATGGCACCACTGTTATTCCAATGAAGGTACAAAATTTCTATTTTATGTATGTCATATCATTTCTTTAAAATGCGGGCGAAGCCGCGGGCACCAGCAGTGTAAACATATTTTAACGAAAAAAGAAGACATGAAAATAAGAGTCACTGGCGTATGTAAACGATTAAAATGACTTAATTTGTAAGTTTTGCTTAACAAATGCTCTCCCACTGCATTTTTATAATGCTACTACACAAAATTATTATTGTTTTATTTGTTGATGCTCTATAAAATAAAGTGATTAAAATAGCATAAATTGTTAAAAAAGTTATAGAAACCTTCAGCTGTAATCTACAAAGTATACACCAAAAATGAATATTTTTAAAAGTTCATTGACCTGGCGGAGGCTCTTACTCTTATCTGATTGGAATAATATTTTACATACTTTAGTTTTAACCATCAAGACATCTTTTCGTCACTATTACATTTTCAAAAATAAAAAAAAAAGGAATTTCGCTCCACCTAATACACACACACACACTTCACAGCCCCATATTTTTGAGTCATCAACCCATTATTGACTCACTACTAAGCTCTGATATTTTCCCAGGGGAAAGACCATTCGGTCATAGTCTAGGCACTGGCCTGTAGCAAATTGGTATAATAGACTAAACACACTTTTGAAAAATATAACAGAAAGGCAAGAGGTAATCAATATCTAATACATAAATAACTTTGAAAAATTAGAAATGTTTGCCTGGAATTCAAACCTTAGACCTCTTAATCAAAATGTCAAGTTTCAACATATTTTTTTTTAAATACATTACAATTTACAGATATTTCTACAACACTCTATCCATGAGTGCCAGCTTTAAAATTGTTCAGTTATCTTATGATAATCATAAAATTGTTGCCTACATATTATATAAAACTCCGTAGGTTAAACGAGTCAAGCTGAATTTCTTTTCTAGATAAATTTAATCAATTAACATATCTTCCTCAATCAATGGCCTATCAAATTCAAAAATGTTTATTCAAAGTTAACAAATCCCTCCCAAGATAAGCATTTAACACGTTCACTGCCCCAAATGTGTCTGTGCGTTTATTACACTATCTCTGTGTGCCCCACACGCGCATGCGAGTTTCTATACAATTTCCGTATTCCTATACCCCAGTGCCCAAGGTGCAATAGTGAGCCCATTGTTTGTACCGAAAACGCAGAGACGCGCCGAGGGGCACCTCGGAATGGTTTTATTGCTTTAAACTTTAGATACATTTGTCAACCGGGCAACCGAGGTAGTAGGCGGTGAATGTGCTAGCTCTAGCACATTCACTGCCCGCCGACTGGGTGCTCACCCATACTGACATGTATTCCTAGAGGAGATAGAATTGCTGCAATGTGGAGCACCAAGGTACTAGGATACTAACCCTTATCACTTAGGGGTATGAAAAATAGATAGTAGCAGATTCTCAAACCTACTGAACATGCATATAAAATTTTATGAAAATCGGTAAAGCCCTTTCGGAGGAGTATGATGGATCAACTAACATTGTGACATGAGAATTTTATATATAAGATGTATTAACATTTGATGGTTCCCATAGACATGTATGTATATGGTGTTTCCATATTCAAGACATTATCACATTTCTTGATAAAACAAAATATTTAAATAATAATAATCTATACTTCAAATAATTTGTGACTTCGATATTTTCGATCCATACTAATACCAAATAATGTATAGATTAATTTTAATATTAATTCTTAGTCAAAACAAAAATAAAAATTGTTTATCATTAAAAAATATAAAAGCGATATTTATTTTATATAGGTTTTAATCGCTCACCTCCAAAAATTGATGTATAAACATCTCCATCGCCTTGACTCTAGCATAATAACCTCGGTTAATTTCTGGGGCTTTTCTGTCGGTATGCTTAGCAAAGAATTTAATATAGTCATCCTTCCAATAGCCCAGCTCGACGGCGCATCGCTTGCACTCCGTAGCGTCCGTGTTGGTCGCGATGATGGCTTCGTCTTCGGCAGTCCACGAAATTATGTTATTCATCTTGACCGTAAGTCTAACGATTAGGTGATCAGGTATTTACCATAACATTGCCAGTAAAAAATTTCGCCTGTACTTGCGTATTAATTTTTTATGAGCGTTGAAGATTTTTTACCAATTTTTCGATAAACAAAATACGTTTTCAAGAGGTGCAATTTATCAATCAAATAGGTATGACAGCTGACAGCTATAAAAGTTTTATAACTTTGCTTCCCATCCATGGATTCTTTCTTTTTTGCCTGTGTTCTTATTAACCTTTAATATGTAAGAGTTTTAAATCGAGATCTCAAATCGGCATCGAAATACAGTCCTCTCCATCTACAGTATGTATGTAAGTAACAAGTAATTAATTAAAAAACTAAAAAAACCCGACTGCACTATAAAGCAGAAGTAGCGTTTTATTATTTTTATCCAGAATACCAAATATAGAGATGTTATATTAGGGTTATTTTTAGGTAATCCTATTATTGAATATATTAGCTATCGTATAGTATGATACCATACCTATTATTGGGTATTATATTGATACCTGCGTAGGAAATATATATTATCTCCCCCCAAGTTGGAGTGCGCCTTGTCGTGGTGGGGGGGCTCAGTAGCCCGTTGCAATCTAGCAGCGGCTCTACGCCCTCTACACTAACGACGCTCCCACTCTCCACGGTCACCTGGAGGACTGGGAGCGGGACGTTACACTCGCGTTGTTCGCAGATGACAGTGCGTACTTTGCGTCGTCCCGTCGGGCGGACTTAGCTGCACGGAAAATGCAACGTCTGCTCGACCTATTACCTATGTGGCTGGATAAGTGGCGCATGGCTGTCAATGTCGGAAAGACAGTCGCAATACTTTTCAGCCGCAAGCGTATCATGCCGGCTCCGCTGAGGCTCCGTGACACGGAGATAGCTTGGCAGCCTTTAGTTAAATACCTAGGATGTAACATCGATCGCTCGTTGCATATGATCCCGCAGGTGGAACAATCGATCCGCCAGTCCCGAGCGGCCCGAGCGATGCTCCGACCGGTGCTTACATCGAGGTTACCGCTAAGGACGAAACTAGGGATCTACAAGACCTATGTTCGTTCACGACTTACCTACGCGGCACCGGCATGGTACGCGTTGGTTTCCAGGTCGAACCGACAGCGTCTCCAGGCGCAGCAGAACCTGGCCTTGCGAGCAATCGTGGGGGCGGGACGCTACGTCAGGAACGACGTGGTGAGGCGCGACCTTAAGATCGAGAGGGTCGAGGAATTTGTGGTCCGCCTCGCACGCTCAATGTATGAGCGGGCGGAGCCCGGACCATACTCCCATTTAAAGGGGTTCGCGCCCCTACACGATCGACCACCTGGGGGGCACCCGCTCCCACGGGAACTCCCTGGACTGGCGACCTCCGACCATCAGGAGGCCGACCGTCCGCTCGGTAACGACGCATAAGTACCGAATCACCCACTCAACAGTGGGATGATAGATATTTTTAATATTTGTTCATTATTTTATTATGTTTTAAATAACATTATATTATTATGAATATATATCAGGAATCTGGGGGGTATTTACCACCTGAGAATCTGCCCGGGCAAAGAGGGTATCCTCGAGACCCGAAATTCCATGCCCACCGCCCTTATGTTAACATTGCCTTAGCATATGAGAGACCCGGAGACGTCCCAGCTGACTGACTCTAGCAGCGGGTGAAGCTAAAGCGCTGCAGTGGAGGTTGGGATACACTGCGTCTGGCCCGTATCGGGCGGCAGCACTATCTCTTTAGGTAGTTGTGGTTCTTTCCATAACGGAGGTATTGGCGTAAAACACCATTAAGACTCGAGGTGGCGCGCGCGGTGTTCCCGCGTGCACCTCAAAGATGAGCGGATGGAATAGTTTCAGCTCCATCCCGAACCGAGACGGGCCCGGACGTGGGCAAACGCCGTCGGGATCGCGGACGAGTGCTGTTAGCGTACACGTGGTCCCGACAAAAGGCATCCAGAGGAACACCGTGGGATTTTTGCCCGTAGGAGTCCGGCATATCCTGTCCGCTACCCCCGCAGCTGAGAAGAACCCATGAAGGGTTTCCCCACGAAAAAAAAGGTAATATTATCTACAATAATTAATATGATATACAAGATCTCGGGAATATGCACGATATTAAACACGTAGGTATGCCTATTACAGAAGTAAACCGGTGCAGGTGATTAAATTTTCCTTCATGCTTCAACAGGCTTAGTTGTTTTCAGGCGCATGTTTGTGTGAGTGTACCGTTTCGAACGCTTGTAGGGAGTTTTCATACTGGTCCATATTTCTACTGTGGCCGCTCGGCGAGTGACTGAGAGTAGATGACCGCGGCCGGCAAATCATTTGTCATAACGAGGCGCCTGCTTGCCTCGCTATTACGCGTAGCTATTATTTGACTAATACCTGGTAACCTATTATTCTATATTCGCCTATCCTAATATGAATATACATGGCTTGTAATACCTGTACCTATTACTAATATATTAGTCACACCTCTAACCAATATTAGATTGTCAATTGTCATGTCAATCAATCGTGTCAAATCTCAGAGGTTCAGAGGTTAAATAAAATTAATAAAATAGGACTGTGGCACTATTGGCACATATATAAATGTTATAACATTATAAATAGTATCTTGTATTAAATATAAGTACATGGCGTAACCCGTACCTTAAAGTGTTTTCTAAATTAATTAAAAATTTGCAATTGCAAATTACAAATGTTGCATTGCAGATAAAAGTACGATGACTGCGATCTTTAAATATGTAGTATCTAGCATAAAACATACATACAAACTACATTTTTATTAGTATACTTTAGTTGCGTATACTTAAACGTCAACTGTTACAAAGTTTAGTGATAGTGAGCATTTAAATTAATATTGGAGCATTTAAATTACGACTTTGTTTTTCATATTTTTATACAATGTTCAATATGCTAGCGGCATTTCTGTACGTCTTTGAAGTGAAGAAGGAATTATTAGTGTGCTTTTCCCTGTCTGTATTATACATAACCTATTACCTGGTGGAAGTAGTCAAGGTAAGATCTATTAAGAGACTTCAGTTACAGTCGGAAGTTAATTAGATGAAGAACAATTGACGTGAGTACATAGTGAGGATCACTATTGTTCGCAGAAGCCGATGTTGATATGCCGCGCGGGCGACTTCCGGCGTCTGCTGGAGGAGCGCGTACCGCTGCTGGGCGAGCGCTACTGGCCCACGCCGTGGTGCGTGGAGTCGCGCCTGCAGACCGTGCTGGGCTCCATCATCCGCTCGCACCTCCTGCCGCCTGTGCACTATCGACGGTAACTGAGTGCCAAACAGTGACCACCCAAGCATCACTGCTAAGCAATAAACAGGCCAAGTAGACAGTTAACTTTCGTTGAGTGGGTTCCATACAAATTTAACATAATGAATGAAGAACATGTTCTCCCATATGTAATTTATAGGAAAATATGCTTACAAACTAAAAGTGTAAGATTTTAGTTTAGTTTTATGACCATAGACTTCTCATACGTTTTCCTGTATATACAGGAAAACGTATGAGAAGTATCAGTTAGATCAATTATGATGGTCCTAAAAATAACCATAACTAAGTTGGACATAAAAATATAAATTCTTAGAGAACAAAACTTCCAGTTCGAATGATTTGAAAAATTGAGCCAAAAAATTGCTAATACGCGAAATGTTCAAATTGATGAATGGCGGGAACTTAACTGCCAAATTAATATAAAACAATATGTATTTTCTTCAAAATTTTCGTTTTCCTTTAATTTGTCACATAACATAACTTCCCAGAATTTGATCCTTATAAGCGACACTATCAGATAGTGGAATAATACAGAGGACGTATTTTTTTCAAAATGAACTCGTTCGATTCCCGGCGAAGGAAAAAGATATTTAAAAAAACGAATGATGCAGTTTTAGTTTTTATCAAAATCGGCCTCGTAACTCATTTCAGCATTTTTCGCTGATCCTTATAGTTTCGGATTTGGCCCTGAAGGCCCGTTTGAAAAATTCACCCTGTATATTTAAGATCCTATAATATTTTAATATCCTATCGATATTGATATTATAATATATCCTATAATATATCCTTTTATAATCTCACAGAAAAAAAGTTCAAACACGTTGTTAAACAAACACTATGTAAAAAAGCAAAGTGATTATTTGACTGACAAAACGATGTGGTCTGAAGTAGTTCCAGCTCCACTGTACCCATAGGTTAAATTTGACAGTGTAAAAATGTTTTTTTTTTAAAAGATGTATGTTATGGAGTTTCTTTCGCCGCTTCTTCTCCATAACGAAACACCTTGTGAAGTGGTGGTAGTTGTATTGACATTCAAAAAGTGCTCCGTAAAGAACCTATTTTTAATGAAAGAAATTGATTTGATTTCTATAATATTTAAGATAGAACTGTTTTCTGTAATTTTTTCAAAATTCTAGATTAAGTAGTTTCGGAGAAAAGGGGAGGAGAGACTAGTAAATTTTTAAAACAATGTTTAGTAGAACTATATCAAATATAATTGGGCTTGAAGTTTTATATATATACAGGGTGAATTTTTCAAATAGGACTTCAGGGCCAAATCTGAAAGTAAGGAATGTTCTGAATATTTCTTTCTAGCTAATAACTTATTTATTTAAAAAAATCCGTAATATTTCGTAGCACTTTGGATAGCTAGTGAAATAGGGCTATTATTTTAATAATTTGTACGACACATTCCATAAATCTTTTTTTATTCAAATTCACTCTGAAGTGGAAATAATAAGGGTGTTTTTATTGAACTCTAGCAAATTGACCTCCATAAAGTAAATTTTAAGGGTACTACTACAGCATATTACTATTTTAAGGAAGTGTTGCGATGTTATGTATAAGATTATGCACAAAAATAGGATCAAAATAGGACATGACATGCACTTAGGAGCATTTCATTTTTGCCTGATCTCGGTATTTTGAAATAAAAACACAAAAACTTGAATATCTCAAAAACAAATCACTATCAGCTAGGGTACTTAATGACAAAACCTATTGCAAATGAGCTCTACTTTTACCCCTCCAAGGGAATGTATCGAATTTTCAGTAACCCATATATTAAAATCGCCCTTGTAACTCCTTTCAGCACTTTTCACTATTTCTTATAGTTTTGGATTTAGCCCTGGGCACTCTTTTAAAAAAATCATCCTAAATAGGTAGTTCAATATAATTTGTCAACCTGATTGATAATAAGAAAATACATAAGATAATTAAAACGAATATTTATTTTTTATAATTATTTGTTGAGCTACATAAGATTTACCCATGTTAAGTAACTATGTAAGGTACTCAGTTTTTGAATTTTAGGGAGATCTTAAAGCTGTCGGACGGAGGGCAGGTGGCCCTGGACTGGGCCGAGGAGCCGGCGGCGAGCGCGGCGGGTGCGGCGGGCGCGCTGCCCGTGCTGCTGGTGCTGCCGGGCCTCACGGGCGACTCGCAGGCCGACTACGTGCGCTGCCTGGCCGCCGTGGCGCGCCGCCTGCCCGCCCGCTTCGTGGTCTTCAACAACCGCGGGCTCGGCGGCCTGCCCATCACGGTTCGTAGCCCGACCCCGTGTTCCCAGCGCAGCCTGGCGGGCATCCTGGAGTACTCGAGCGCGGAATGCCCGCGGTTTGATAGGTTTGCAGCTGAAAAGTGTCGCAACCGTCTTGCCGGTGTTGAGAATCCTTCGAAGTGAACGGATCCACATAAATTGACTGGACGAGTCGCGAGCGTTGCATCGATCGAATGCGACCGTGAATGCGTGAAAACGCAAAGTATGCGCCATCCTTGCATGTCCTACATGACGTTCCAACTCCTCGAGGTGACTTTCGAGAGTGGGAATGTCGTTCGCGTAGACTGCATAGAGTAGGGCCGAAAGGTAGTTACCTCGGTCCGTACGGGACGGAGGTCAGAGATAAAATCGCCGCCCAGAAACGATGCCATTATCCTCACCGACGAGGCCGGCCCGGGTGACTCCAACAACTTATAAACTAGACCGGAACGCGTCTGCGGTAATCTCGGTCGTGAGATGTCGGGTCACCCGCGTCCGCCGAAGCTCGAGGGTTGACGCGGTCCCTATCCTCAGACGCCGCGGCTGTACTGCGCGGTGAGCCACGACGACCTGGCCGAGGTGGTGGAGGCGGTGCGCGCGCGCGCGGGCGGCGGCGCGCTGCTGGCGGCCGGCGTGTCGCTGGGCGGCCTCATCCTCGGCCACTACCTGGCGGCGCTGGGCGCGCGCGCCGCCGTCACCGCCGCGCTCGTCGTGTCGTCGCCGCTCGACGTGGTGCGCGGCTCCGAGTGCATGGAGCGGCCGCCGCTCAACGCGCTGCTGTCCTACCACATGGCGCGCAACCTGCGCAACACGGTGCGCGCGCACGCGCCGCTGCGTCGCGGGCCCTGGGACTGGGCCGCCGTGCAGCGCTGCCGCTCCGTGCGCCAGTTCGACGAGGCGTTCACGGCGACGCACTTCGGCTTCGGCTCCGTGGAGGCGTACTACCGCGCGGCCACGCTGCGCGACAAGCTGCGCGCCGTGCGCGTGCCGCTGCTCTGCCTCTGCGCGGCGGACGACCCCTTCCAGCCGCTGGAGGGTGAGTTCGATGCGACCCCGCCCCTCGCGCCCCCGCGCGCACGTTTCGAGCATTCACGTGGAGCGTTCTCCCGCAGTGTTGCCGCTGGGCGAGGCGGGCGAGAGCGCGCGCGTGGCGCTGGCGGTGACGGCGCGCGGCGGCCACATCGGCTTCCTGGAGGGCTGGTGGCCGGCGCCGCCCGCGCGGCAGCCGCACGCGCAGTACATCGCGCGGCTGGCGCAGCAGTACTTCGCCGCGCTGCTGCTGCGCCCGCTGCCGCCGCACCCCGACTAGCGCCGCCGCGCCGCACTGCACCGCCGTCGCACTTCAACGATCTATTCATTTCGACACATGCCTGTTTTTAGTGTGTTTATTTAAATTGGTTTTAGATTAATTAATGTAGTTACGTCACTTACGTGCACATCTATAACAGTATTAACCAGAATTTAATAAGATTACATTTTCCCTTTATTTTTTATATATAATTTTGCAGCTTAATCTCTTTGAATATAAATAAAGAATAGAATTGTGAATGATGTGACGAAACTGAAGCATGCTTTTCTACTAAATGATTTACTTTAAAATATTAATAACTCTGGTGCGATTATTACCTTAAGACCATACTTGTTATATGTATATGAATAAGAAAAGATATATTGTATGATATATATAGTGAACCGTAATGAATTATTGAATCAAATGAGTTATATTTACCTTGAAGAAGTTTTATCAGCTCCTTACATAAGATTCTATGACATAGAAAAAGCAACTATGTTACTTGTTTTCATCTCGGAAATTTATATATTGGTGATAAGTGATGTCTACATCGAGTTGTTACAAAACTTCATACGTATCACATATTTGCCTGTTGTTATATGCTATTTACAAGTTAATGTTGATAATTATGTGAATTGTAATGGAGTATTTGTACTTGTGAATGTCTGAGATGTGATATACCTAGCAAATGTTTTATAAATTGTGATACGTGTGGATTTAAAATAATTTCTTATGAAATTAGTGTTATATAGAATTAAAAATTATAATTTTAAATATTGTTACTTTGTATGTAGTCTTCAGAAGACTGTGATGTTTGTTTTAATTTTTATGTAAGACAAGCTTGCACATAAAGACGTCATGTCTACATAGTCGAGTCATACTAAAACAGGAGCTGAATCCTCAATAAGAGGTGCAATCGAGGAAGTTAGATCTTTGTGATTTAACTTTTGTTTCCATTATATTATTTATGACACGACTATGTCCACTAATCGAAAGAATCGATAGTCGAAAGTGAATGCTCCAATTCTTGAATGAAAACTTAGTTATATTTATATCGTATAGTATTTATTATATTTACAAATTTTCGTCCAAAGAGATAATAATATAATATACAAATCTGTGATGTCGAAGCACAACGCACGCCCGCGCTCGCCTTCGTCGCCGCTCGCCGCGGGGCGGCTGGGTACTACTAGGTTAGACGCGTCGGATCGCGGTCGACGCGGACGTATTCTACGGAGCCGCACATATCCGAGAGGTTTATATCGTTTTTACCGAATATACGCATAAAACAACAGCGCCTTTCACTGGTCCCCCCGGCCCCCTAGCAGGCGTCCAGGTCGTGACCGAGCGCGCGGCAGAAGGCGGCCACCAGCTGCTCGGCGCGCTCCAGCCGCTCGGCGCCGCGCCCGCGCCCGCCGCGCGCGTCGCCCAGCGCCGCCAGCGCGCGCGCGAACCGCTCCGCGCGCGCCACCGCGCCCGCCTCGCCCGCCTCGCCGTCCGAGTCCGACGCCGAGCCGCCAGACGAAGACTCTTCACCCTCTGCAACGGAATGACCCCACGAACTAAAGTGACCTTCCAGTATCTCAACTAGTGACCGACTGAAACTGTTTTAACGGCTGAAAACGAAATCTCTTCGATCATCTTAATCTAAGTTTCTGACATCGTTACGGTCGCAGCTGAAACTGAAAATTTTTAAACTAAAAATTTACACAATTTCATAAAAGCATTCGGGCAAATTACCTCTATTAACAATTTTGTAATTTTTAATTCTTTATACATACACAAAAATATTCAAATCATTTAGTGCCAAAGAAGCCTCCGTATGCAATAGACTCTTACCTTGCCAAATATTTTCCCAAAATTTGGCTAAATGGCTAAAAATGATACCTCGGTAGGTCACTATTCTTAACCAATTCGAGGAGATCAAACGATACCTGGGATCGCGAGCGGCGGACGCGGCGCGCGGTCGAGGCGGCGCAGGCCGCGCCACACGTGCGCGTGCAGCGCGGCGCGCACGCGCGGCAGGCCGGCCGCCGCGCCGAAGGGGCCGGGCGCGGCCGCCGCCGCCAGCGCCACGGGCTCGTAGCGCGCGCGGCTCGCCCAGGCGGCCAGCGCGGGCGGCGCGCGCGCGGCCCGCAGCGCCGCCACGCGCACGGCCGGCGCCGCGGCCGCCGCGCGCGCCTCCGCGACCGCCTCTGACGCTTTCTCGCACTGCTTAGTTCATTTTTATTTTTTAGTGCCGAAAGTTATTACATGCATATTCAACACTATTTTAAATAAGGATAGAAAATTATGAGTAGGCAACTTCGCTTCTGCCCAGGGTCATGTCGGTTTTTACTATATCATAAAACATTTATAATGTATAGTGGGAATTGCCTGCAAATAAATTATACAGGGTTAATTTTTCAAACGGGCCTTCAGGGCCAAATCCGAAACTATAAGAATTAGCGAAAAATGCTGAAAGGAGATACGAGGCCGATTTTGATAAAAACTAAAACTGCATCATTACTTTTTTAAAATAACTTATTCCCTAACCGGGAATCGAACGAGTTTATTTTGTCCTTATAAGTGTCCTTATAAGCGACACTATCAGATAGTGGAATAATATAGAGGGTGTATTTTTTTTCAAAATGAACTCGTTCGATTCCCAGCTAAGAAAAAAGATATTTTAAAAAACTAATGATGTTTTAGTTTTTATCAAAATCGGCCTAGTATTTTCTATCAGCATTTTTTGCTAATCCTTAGTTTCGGATTTGGCCCTGAAGGCCTATTTGAAAAATTTACCCTATATAGTTGTCAGAGCATATTTAAATTGCCATTTAAAACTTTTCAATTGTATTGTGGCTGTACTTGTATTTTTGAAATATTACGAGAATTATATTAAAGCAGGGACTTAATATTATAAGCAACAGTAAATCTCATGTATCGCACAAGTATCATGACACAATAGAAGAAATGCTATTGTTGAAGCGCTTGAAAATCTACTGTGGTCAGGAGATGGTCAATTTATTTGATGTAAATGTACCTACACGATTAAGACAGGATACGGAAACTTCCAAAACTCTATGACATGACGTGAGTCTCTTAAATTTTGTATGGATTCATATTACATTACCTCTTGAGACGTTAAATAAATGACGTGCGCCTCGACGCGCGAGTCGAGCAGCGCATCGACCGCGTCGCCGTCGCCGCGCGCGCACACCTCCACGTCCACGCAGTAGTATTTGTTCACGAGGCGCCACACGCGCCCGGAATCCTCGTTGCTGTTCTGGTACTGACCCTCCGTTTCGCCAACTTCATTGTCAATTAATTCTAGGCAAAATAATGGAACGAATTAAAATTTTCCTTGTCGTATTGCTTAATCCAACTGGTTGAATTAATTTCTATCTTCTGACCCGATATGAATGATTCAGCAGTCGTCCTATCAGTTGCGCTCACTAAGATTACAGGTAAAGAATCCTTTGGATTCATAACGATGCGGTTATTTTAATATTACTGAAATCAATACATTTCTAAAAGCACTGGAAAATTGATTAAAGATTTCACGGTTCCATTTATTGACATTTCATTTTCAGGACATCACATCATTTTTGACAATGACAATTGACATTTGACTTTAATTATACGTCAAAACCTGAGTTAAAACTTCCTATATGGTTACTATACTCTGGCCAAAACCATAAGGGAAAAAAGCATTAACTCCGACAGAAACAGCACACAAGTCACAGCTAAAGATAAATACCATAAAAACCTGTTTATCTATGTTTGCATATTTTTGGTAAATAGTCCGATTGTGCTTTGACCAAAATACTTTCAATCATTGTTCTTGTTTATTCCAAACATTGCAGCAAAGAGTATAGTAGCCCATATGAGTATAGTAACCTATATAGGCACTGCAGGAATATAAATAAACACATTTTTTCTCTTAAACAGTAAAAAAATCCGCCGTAGGCGATAAACATCGATGTTGGTGAACTTAGCACAGCATTTGCCAGCAGAGCACTAAAAAATGAGTTCTGTTCGCATGCACATGAGTTCTATAGATGTTGGTGAACTTAGCATAGCATTTGCCAGCAGAGCACTAAAAAATGAGAGTTCTATTCGCATGCACATGAGTTCTATAGTTCCTGATAGTTTTCAGGAATAGTTCTGGCGATGTCACGGAGATAAAGCAGAATGAAATAATGCTCTGCTAACTTCACACAGCAGAGCATTTTCTACAAAATTGAAAAAAAAGCTATTGATTAGTGTAATTAGCTAATATCTGGAGTTCCTAATAGTTTTAGTGATAGTTCTCGCGAAATAAACTTAAAAAATATTTTATTGATAAAATAAACTGACAAAAATTTAACCAAAAAAAATCTGCAAAAAGGTTATTTAAAAGTGGAAACTCGTCGATTTTGCAAAGCCTAGTAATAAAATGATACATTTGTATAATAACTGATCCTGGAACTCACACTAAAGTGCCAGCAGAGCATACTAAAATAACAAAAATCGGATGGATTTTCGAAAAATATTTTTTTCAATCATGTCCACGTAACCAGATGGCGGGAACTCATCGGTTTTATATACACTAGTAACAAAGCTACAATTTAAAAATATAACCAATCTCAGAACTCACACTAAAGTGCCAGCAGAGCATACTAGAATAGCAAAAATCGGATGGATTTTCGACAAATATTTTTTTTCAATCATGTCCACGTAACCAGATGGCGGGAACTCATCGGTTTTATACAAACTTGTAACAAAGCTACAATTTAAAAATAAAACCAATCCCAGAACTCTCACTAAAGTGCCAGCGGAGCATTCTAGAATAACAAAAATCGGATGGATTTTCGACAAAATTTTTTTTTTCAATCATGTCCACGAAACCAGATGGCGGGAACTCATCGGTTTTATATACACTAGTAACAAAGCTACAATTTAAAAATATAACCAATCCCAGAACTCTCACTAAAGTGCCAGCAGAGCATACTAGAATAACAAAAATCGGATGGATTTTCGACAAATATTTTTTTCAATCATGTCCACGAAACCAGATGGCGGGAACTCATCGGTTTTATATACACTAGTAACAAAGCTACAATTTAAAAATATAACCAATCCCAGAACTCTCACTAAAGTGTCAGCAGAGCATACTAAAATAACAAAAATCGGATGGATTTTCGACTAATATTTTTCAATCATGTCCACGTAACCAGATGGCGGGAGCTCGTCGGTTTTATGTAGACTAGTAACATAGCTACAATTTAAAAATATAACCAATCCCAGAACTCACACTAAAGTGCCAGCAGAGCATGCTAGAATAACAAAACTCGGATGGATTTTCGACAAATATTTTATTTAAATTATTTCCACGTAACCAGATGGCGGAAACTCATCGGTTTTATCATAGATTAGTAAAGATTACTCACTCCTAACAAGAAAATGTACCCAGTTTTGAGAATTTAAATAGTTGCGTAAAAAAGTTTTGCCACGTATCCGTGCTAAAATGTTCCTAAAATATTTGATATAATTATTTATTTATTACGTAAATTACGTAATTATTACGTAAATTACGTAATTATTACGTAAATTAGTTGTTTATTCGTAAATTTTCTCTAAAAATGTTTTTATTTCTCAAGGATTCAAAAAAAGAACTTACTAAAATAAGCCGTTTGTGGCTTCATTCAATTTCAAAGCGGCGAAGTATCTTTACTAATCTATGGGTTTTATATACACTAGTAACATATCTACAATTTAAAAATATAACCAATCCCAGAACTCACATTAAAGTGCCAGCAGAATATGCTAGAATAACAAAACTCGGATAGATTTTCGACAAATATTCGATTTAAATTATTTCCACGTAACCAGATGGCGGGAACTCATCGGTTTTATGTAGACTAGTAATATGGCTACAAAAATAATTGTTGAAAATCCATCCGATTTTTGCTATTCTAATATGCTCCGCTGGCACTTTAGTGAGAGTTCTGGGATTGGTTTTATTTTTAAATTGTAGCTTTGTTACAAGTTTGTATAAAACCGATGAGTTCCCGCCATCTGGTTACGTGGACATGATTGAAAAAAATATTTGTCGAAAATCCATCCGATTTTTGTTATTCTAGTATGCTCCGCTGGCACTTTAGTGTGAGTTCTGGGATTGGTTATATTTTTAAATTGTAGCTTTGTTACTAGTGTATATAAAACCGATGAGTTCCCGCCATCTGGTTACGTGGACATGATTGAAAAAAATATTTGTCGAAAATCCATCCGATTTTTGCTATTCTAGTATGCTCTGCTGGCACTTTAGTGTGAGTTCTGGGATTGGTTATATTTTTAAATTGTAGCTTTGTTACTAGTGTATATAAAACCGATGAGTTCTTGCCATCTGGTTACGTGGACATGATTGAAAAAATATTTGTCGAAAATCCATCCGATTTTTGCTATTCTAGTATGCTCTGCTGGCACTTTAGTGTGAGTTCTGGGATTGGTTATATTTTTAAATTGTAGCTTTGTTACTAGTGTATATAAAACCGATGAGTTCCCGCCATCTGGTTACGTGGACATGATTGAAAAAAAAATATTTGTCAAAAATCCATCCGATTTTTGTTATTCTAGTATGCTCTGCTGGCACTTTAGTGAGAGTTTTGGGATTGGTTATATTTTTAAATTGTAGCTTTGTTACTAGTGTATATAAAACCGATGAGTTCCCGCCATCTGGTTACGTGGACATGATTGAAAAAAATATTTGCCAAAAATCCATCCGATTTTTGTTATTCTAGTATGCTCTGCTGGCACTTTAGTGTGAGTTCCTGGGTCAGTTATTGTACAAATGTATCATTTTATTACTAGGATTTGCAAAATCGACGAGTTTCCGCTTTTAAATAACCTTTTTGCAGATTTTTTTTGGTTAAATTTTTGTCAGTTTATTTTATCAATAAATTATTTTTTAAGTTTATTTCGCGAGAACTATCACTAAAACTATTAGGACCTCCAGATATTAGCTAATTACACCAATCAATAGCTTTTTTTTCAATTTTGTAGAAAATGTTCTGCTGTGTGAAGTTAGCAGAGCATTATTTCATTCTGCTTTATCTCCGTGAAATTGCCAGAACTATTCCTGAAAACTATCAGGAACTATAGAACTCATGTGCATGCGAATAGAACTCTCATTTTTTTGTGCTCTGCTGGCAAATGCTGTGCTAGTTTCACGGACACTAAACATCGTAACACGCTGTGTGACGTCATGTTTCGATTCAACCAACGGCAATGCGTTTCGCAAATTTGGTCGCTCGTATAATTAAAATTGTTGATTAAAGTTTTAATCAATTTAATACGAGAGGAAGAAAAGTAATTGTTTAGATGTAATTTCAGGACCATAAAGTACCGAGGAAAAATAACAAGAAAATATAAATCACATGCATATTCCCTATTTGGTCGCAATTTCAAAAGTCGCCAACGGCAACACTGATAGTACTGTCACATGTCACTTGAAATTTGTGTTGTGAGCCAAGTTCAAAGTAACAAAGACTAAAGAGTAAAGTAATAAAAATAAAATGGGAACAGTGTCCCTAAATAGTCTGTGATAGACAGTGGTAGTGTGCTGTGTGCATCCATACTATTATAACTTATTCCGCGTAATTCACAAAGTGCCTTACAAGTTAAAATTGTCTAATTTTAATAATTTAATATTTATATCATTCATAAGAATATACTAAATTGTGTTTAGGTGATGAGAAAATATTAAGGAAGTGTTATAAGTTTTGTCCGTTACAAGTGAATAGTTATAAAAAATGAAGGGAACAAAGTTGTTTATATGTGCAAACCGTTGCTTGCGAAGCCACAGCGGGCTGGTGCAGCGCAGGTGAGCCGGCGCCCGCGCAGGGCTGGTCGCTGTTGCGTTGGCGGCCTCGGCCTTGACCTCCTTATTCATTTACTTTGGACTTTGAACCCTCTTTGCTCTTGTGGTATCTTCATCTCGTTGATTATCTTTTATTATATTTTATAGAACACAAGCTTTTTATAACATATACAAAAATGTTGTACTTTACTGCATCTGAATTTTAAATAAAAATTTAGATGTTCAATGTTTGTCCATCTGATTAGCTATATACAATTTTTGTTGCAGTATTCATTATACGCAAACAAAAATTGTCAATTATTAATAACTTGTACTGCTGCCAAAGGTCGAATATGCCATACTTACTCAACAATACACATATTTCATAGCTTAAGTATAGAAACACATGAAGGATACAAAAAAGTAGTTTCCGACTGAAGGTCGATTTTTGTCTGAAATCAAAGCCAATGGATTGCAATCACTGCAACCTTAGGCTGGAGTTCAAAGCCGAGGCTTAGAAACTCTAAAAGATTTATGTAATTCAAACTTGGCTGAAAGTGAGGTAAATTTAAATACCCATTATCACTTGCTTAAACAGTGATGGAAAACATTATGAAGTAACCTTTATCTACATGAATTTTTTTAACCCCAAAAAGAAAAAATAACAAGTAATAAATATTTTTTTAAGTATGATACTAACTGTACCCGTGGCGGTCCTCCACGGTTTGCATGGTCATTTTTGCCACATCCTCCACATCCATGTATGCTAGAAATCTTCAATTAATTTAGGATGAAACAAAAGGTTTTACCGAAGGTGCTTTTTGACCAAAGCTTCAATTGCATACTAATAAAAACAGACACTTCGGTGACAAAATATCTAAACTTACTTATTTCTCATTTTCTGATGGGGTACAAATTTAAACTGCCTGAGATTACTTTAATTACCATGACATGATAACTTGAAGCTAAATATTTTTTAGTAAAACCCACTATGTCAGGGATTTTTAAAGTTTAGGCATTCAGCTTAATGAAAATTTGAAACAAGTTTTGTAAGGTGTCTTACCTTATAATATAAAGGTCTATCAAGGGTTTATTTCAATTCTCATGATGTTAAATAAACTTTTAAATATAAGAATAACAAAAATTTTATCCAATATCAACACATAAATTGTTCTCATGGCCAACACAGCAAAAATTTATTAATTCTTTTGTTAATATTTAATTAACCTATTATTATGATCCATTGTGTGTTGTGTGTGCATAGATATACTACTAATAACGTTTTTATTAGCAGTATATCTATGCCCGTATGATTTTAAAGTTGCAATATCATTGCAGACTGGAATCATAGGTGGGGGGGCACCACTCACATTGTTGGATTGAATATGATATGATTGCCTGTTATAATTGGAACCCTAGATACAACCAGAAGAACCTGGTGGAATATAACTAATATAATTTAGATTTTGTAGGTGGTAGAACTCTTTGTGGCTTGACTTTGGATGTAACACTGTTTCTGCCTAATAACAATGTTTCAGAAAGACAACATCAAACCACAAACTAGCAAAGACGTGCCAGTTTCACGTGACCGTCAGAATGGCCGGTCACTACCCATATTTTACATCGAAATAATTACCAAGAGTTGCTACCTAGTTGCTACTAGTTGCTATTAGTTGCTATTAGTTGCTATTAGTTGCTATTAGTTGCTATTAGTTGCTACTAATTGCTACCTTCGATTAAAAAAAGATAAACTACTTTTTAAGGTGACCGGCCATTCTGACATCAGGATGGCCGGTCACCTATCCAGTGAGTAGAAACTACGCAAATGAATAGAGTTTTTTTGTAATCAATAGTTGCTACCTTCATATGCATCGTATTGGACTTCATAGCTGTTAAGGATAAAAAATATTACGGATTTAATATAAGAGGACTTACTCACCTTAAAAAGTAGTTTATCTTTTTTTAATCGAAGGTAGCAATTAGTAGCAACTAATAGCAACTAGTAGCAACTAGGTAGCAACTCTTAGTAATTATTTCGATGTAAAATATGGGTAGTGACCGGCCATTCTGACGGTCACAACTAAGTACCTGAGAATAGTAACAATGTTAAATACATAGACTTAGAATTTTTTCACTATGCTAAAGACAACAAAGTGTGAGAAACAGATATATGAACCCATATAAGCATTCTACTATATAGGAAGGGATGCCTAAAAAGTCATGTCAATTTATTTATTAAGCCAAAGCTCTAAGCCAAGCTCCCCTGGCTACAGAGTGTTTAATATTTTTGAAAATTAATGTGCTTATTAATAAAGTGCTTAATTTTTTTTCAAAATTGGCTTGCTCTGTTGATGAATGTACGGCATAAAGGCGAACATCCAATAGAAATATACAGTTCACAAGAAAATATGTTTTTTTCACTATACCACATTTAAGCAAAATATACTACAAGATGTTATACTAATTGGTTCCATAAGATTACAATTAGTTATTTGTTACAATTACAAAAATTAATAAATACTAATTTTTGTTGCTATAAATACGTACATTATAATTAGATGTAAAACAACCATATAATAAACTACTAGCTGACCTGACAAATGTTGTGTTGCCATATAACTAAAAAAAAAGGTAAGGGTGAACAACCCTTATCACTTAGGGGTATGAAAAACAGATAGTAGCAAATTCTTAGACCTACTGAATATGCATATAAAATTTGGTGAATATCGGTAAAGCCGTTTAGGAAGAGTACGGTAACTAACATTGTAACACGACAATTTTATATATAAGAAGATATAATGATATAAATTTTACGTACAGCCATCCGTACAGCACATATACGCAAATCAATTATGATCATTGTAAATCTAACATTCTGTATCTTTTACATTCTATATCTATGGTTAAATGTGATGTCTACAAAAAGATTGCAATATATTATTATTACGAGTGGCATGGAGACATTCGGTTTGCAACATAAGCGAGTTAAGCATGAAGTTTGTGTGGCCCGTCCGCAGCGGGCTGGCGACGGCGGCGGAGGCGGCGCCGGCGCGGGGCGCGCGCGCCAGCGGCTCGTTCACGCTGAACCTGTTCCGCGGCCAGCTGGAGACGGCGCAGGTGTTCCCGTTCCCCGAGCCGCTCTCCGCCGACCAGCGCCAGACGCTGGCCGAGCTGGTGCCGCCCGTTGAGAAATTTTTTCAGGAGGTCTTTATATTATTTTCGTTTTCCTTGTAGTGGTTATTAAATTAAATGAAATATACATATACGTCATACAAAATCAATCAATTTTGAAGCAAACGCTGAAAATTTGTATTTGGCTTTCTGGATAAAAGTAACGAAACGCCTGTTTCATTGTTTTTGGTCTACTTTGGCCTTTTGGGGTTTTATATTTTTTCAATTATATAACTTGTTATTTCATATATCCAGAAATACGGTATCGTATTCAAACTTAGTTTTTCTGATGTGTAGGTGAATGATCCGGCAAAGAACGACGCGGATGCACAGATCGAGGAGGGCACGCTGGCGGGCCTGTGGGAGCTTGGCGCGTTCGGCCTGCAGGTGCCCGTGGACCTGGGCGGACTGGGCCTCAACAACACGCAATACGCGCGCCTCGTGGAGGTGGTGGGCGCGCACGACCTGGGCGTCGGCATCACGCTGGGCGCGCACCAGTCCATCGGTTTCAAGGGCATCCTGTTGTTCGGCGACGAGCGACAGCGATCGCATTACCTGCCGCGCGTTACGGGTGGCGAGTATGCCGCCTTCTGCCTCACCGAACCCTCGTCCGGCTCCGACGCTGGCTCCATCAAGTACCTATCTAGTTTCCTCCGTTTCTCTACACGTCGTTCCACCGCATCGTCCCGGAATGTAGCCTTCGATTTCGTTTCGCAGGACCCGCGCCGTCCTCTCGCCCGACGGCAAGCATTTCGTTCTGAACGGATCTAAGATCTGGATCAGCAACGGCGGCATCGCGGAGATCATGACCGTGTTCGCCCAGACGCCCGTCGAAAAGGACGGCAAGACGGTCGACAAGGTGACCGCCTTCATCGTGGAGCGCTCCTTCGGCGGCGTCTCCTCCGGGCCGCCCGAGAACAAGATGGGCATCCGCTGCTCGAACACCACGGAGGTCTACTACGAGGACGTGAAGGTCCCCGTGGAGAACGTGCTGGGCGGCGTCGGCAACGGGTTCAAGGTGGCGATGAACATCTTGAACAACGGGCGGTTCGGCATGGCGGCGGCGCTGGCCGGCACGCAGCGCGCGGCGCTGCGCGCGGCCGCCGAGCACGCCGCCACGCGCGTGCAGTTCGGCAAGCACCTCTGCGAGTTCGGCGGCGTGCAGGTATATGCCTACACAGGGGCTAATGCTAGAAAGAAATCATAAATGACAAACGCTCTTACGTGGTTCGCTTGCCGGCAGCCAATAAATATACAGGCGGCCCTCGCACTTCCGACGTGTTAGGCTCTCGAAAAATACGCGACGTAAATCGGAACGACGTTAGTCGAGGACTGCATGTATATTTTCATATTAATACATGTTGCTTCAATACAAATATTTATACCAGACGAGTTTATAAGTAACAAAATATGATTGTGTTAACATGTCATTCGCATTGCATAAATAAAAAAAATCTATTTTTTTAATTACAGGAAAAGCTCGCACGAATGGCGATGTTGCAATACGTAACGGAGTCGCTGGCGTATATGGTGAGTGGAAACATGGACTCGGGCTGCCAGGACTACCATCTGGAGGCGGCCGTCTCGAAGGTGTTCGCGTCGGACGCGGCGTGGGCCGTCGTGGACGAGGCCATCCAGATCCTAGGCGGCATGGGCTTCATGAAGGCCACCGGCCTCGAACGCGTGCTCCGCGACCTGCGCATCTTCCGTATCTTCGAGGGCACGAACGACATCCTGCGGCTGTTCGTGGCGCTCACCGGCATCCAGTTCGCCGGCTCGCACCTGCAGGAGCTCATGCGCGCGTTCAAGAACCCTACCGCGCACCTGTCGCTCATCTTCAGCGAGGCGGGCCGGCGCGCCACGCGGGCCGTCGGGCTGGGCGGCGGGCCCGACCTGGCGCCGCTCGTGGCGCCCGCGCTGCGCCCCGTGGCGCGCGAGCTGGCGCGCCGCGTGCTCGAGTACGGCGCCTGCGTGGAGACCGCGCTGCGCAAGTACGGCCGCGGCATCGTCGACGAGCAGTTCGTGCTCAACCGGCTGGCCGCCGGCGCCATCGACGCGTACACGGCGGCCGCGGCGCTGTCGCGGGCGTCGCGCGCCGAGCGGCTGGCGCTGGGCTCGGCGGCGCACGAGCTGCGGCTGGCGGAGGCGTGGGCGGAGGAGGCGGCGGAGCGCATGGGCGCGCTGCCGGCGGCGCTGGGCGCGCGCGCGCTGGCGCAGCACGCGCGGCTGGGCGCGCTCGGCCGCGCCGTGGCCGCGCAGCCCGGCCAGCTCGTCGGCAACCCGCTCAACCTCTGAACCCCCGCGAATCTTGTAGTCTAGGAATCTAATGTATCGTTTTTACGAGAGTTATTTATTTTTGAGGAATATATTTTTATTACTGAATTCGAAGTTTCGATTCGATCGAACCCCGGCTCCGGGTCGCCGTCGAACGGAAATTTTCCCCTTCGAAGGTTTGTCGGCTCCACGAATACACCGACTAACGACGGAAGTCGTCGGTCGGCTCCAATATTAAGTAGCAGAGATATACATACTAAATAGTTATTAATCAAAACATTTTAAAATAATGAAAATAAATAAATTATCTATACCTATTTCTGCACCTAATGTAAGTTAATTGCAACGCATTTAATAGATCCTGAGAAACTTAAATCAATATGTTATATCACTCGGTCAACGGTCATTCCCGCGCCCGCCAGTCCACAATAAACTATCATAAGAATCGCACGCATTTTTCTATTACCACTCCAAAGCTGCATACGATAGTCGAACTTAATGCTATACAATTAAGAACATAATTTGGTCGCAATCGAACCGGATTACCTGCGATTACGAAGACAAAAGGGACCCGGCCGGCAAACAAAAGACTTGAAGACCCAAGATCTATTCATTAAATCAATAGTGAAAAATAAACATTGTGATCGTGTTAATAAGACTTGAGTTATCGAAGCAAAAAAAGTTGTTTACTGCAAAAGTGCATGGAAAATTACTGATCGAAATTACATTTAACACGGAATATTTTTAAGTAATAACCGATTACAAATAAAGGTGAACTATGGCTACAATAGATCAATTGCTTGTCTTATTGGAAGATACATCTAATTTAATGAAGAAAACGCAAACTAATTTGAGGAAGAGTCCGAAAGCTAGGTTGACTAAAGGATATCTACAAGCTCGTATGCAGTGTATTGACGAATACTGGAGAACATTTACTACGACACATCAGGATTTAATCAAGATTACACCACGGGAGAGGAGGAACGAATACGCTTATTTTTTGAATGACGAATATTGCCTTATAGAAGACCTATATCTATGCATCAAAGGGGATATTCAAGACGCCATTACATCACTTCAATCACCACATCTGTCGCAGTCGCCGCAGTCACAGGGAGCCGCCAGTAGTCTAGAACTATCAGATATCCGCACGGCGCAAGTTAGGTTACCTAGAATTGAACTACCGACGTACTCCGGTAAATACGAGGAATGGCCCACATTTCAAGACCTGTTCGTGAGTTTGGTGCATAACAACACTTCACTCTCCGACGTGCAGAAGCTCCACTACCTGAAGTGCAGCGTGGCGGGCGAAGCAGAAGTACTTCTTAGGCATATTTGTATAACTGAATCGAACTATACTCAAGCGTGGCAAATATTAAAACAACGTTATGGAAATAAACGAATCATTGTAAACTCTTTATTAAGTAGGTTATTTTCACATAAACAGGTAAGTGTTCAGTCAGCCAATCATTTAAAAATGTTACTCGATAATACTACTGAATGCATTAGCACTTTAAATAATTTAAATATTAAAACCGATTCTTGGGATCCAGCAATTATATTTCTTACTGTACAGAAATTGGACCAGGAGTCACGTAAAGATTGGGAAAATTTTTCATATAAAAGTAATACTGATGACTTACCTTCGTGGGCTGACCTTAAGGGTTTCTTGGAGTCAAAGTTTCGTACACTCGAATTAGTTAATCCTGTAAAATCAATATTAATAGAAAGAAAGGAAAAGTGTAATCAAAAACGTTCATTCCATATCATGTCTTCTCCTGAAAAAATATGTTTATTATGCAATGAAAAACATTCTTTGTGTCACTGTAAACAATTTGCTAAGATGTCTATTACTGAACGTAATAACTATGTAAAATGTAAGAACCTGTGTTTTAATTGTTTGTCGACAGGGCATTCTTTTTTTAAGTGTCGTTTGCCAATGACCTGTCGTATTTGTCGTAAGCGTCACCATACTCTTTTGCATTCGACGAAGTCGGAGGAAGCTGTGGCCCATGCTAGTGTTACCAATATACAACCACAGTCTTCAAATACAAATGTAGAAGAGAATGAAGTTCAGGCCAATGCTATGATGACGTCTCATTTTAGTACAAACCAGGGATATGCTCTATTAGCTACAGCTGTGGTCAAAGTGAGGAACAGTGAAACAGGCCACAGTATTATGTTACGAGCGTTAATAGACCAAGGATCACAGGCATCTTTTATAAGCGAGCGTGCTACACAATTATTGAAACTGAACAAGAAGTCAATACGAGGTAATATTGTAGGAGTTGGTTCTACTAAAACGAGAATTAATAGTATTGTTCAACTTTGTATACTTTCCACATTTGATACAGAATTTTGTCTACAAACTGAAGCATACGTGATATCCAAGCAAGTAACGACAAAATTACCATCAAAATCTATAATCACGAGAGATTGGCCGCATCTCCAAGGGCTCCAATTGGCTGATCCAGCATACAACAAATCAGGACATATTGATTTATTGTTAGGTGTGCAAGAATATGCAAGGATAATTCAACAGGACATCGTTAAGGGTCCTCCAGGCACACCGTGTGCTCAAAAAACAGAACTAGGCTGGATTTTGTTTGGTCAAATAGGGGAATCAGATAAAGCTGCACCATCTCTTCTAGTAATGCATCATCAAATAGATTTAGATAGCATGTTGAGGTCTATGTGGGAATTGGAAAGCGATAAAGATAGAAAGTTTACACAAGAAGAAAGACGTTGTGAAGAAATTTATGAAAAAACATACAAAAGAAATGAAGAAGGAAGATTTATTGTAAATTTGCCATTTAAAACAGATAATCAACAATCACCAGAAGGAAATAGTAAGGATATAGCATTACGAAGATTTTTACAGTTAGAAAAACGGTTTGAAAAAAATCCTAAATTAAGGGAAGATTATACGAAGGTAATAGAAGAGTACCTGAATTTAGTACATGCAGAAGAAATACCAAGAGAAGAGTATGATAAAAAATCTGTATACCTATGTCATCATGCGGTTGTTAAAGAAGACAGTGAAAGCACGCCTACTCGAGTGGTTTTTGACGCATCTTGCAAGGGGACAAATGGTATTTCGTTAAACGATGAGTTACTTGTCGGTCCGCAATTGCAAGAAGACCTTAGAAATATTATCATGAGGTGGAGGACGCACGCCATATGTTTTGTCTCGGACATAACAAAGATGTACAGGATGGTATTGGTGGCAAGGGAGCATGTAGATTACCAACGTATATTATGGAGAAAAATTACTGATGAAGAAATAAAAGAATATAGATTACTTACAGTTACGTTTGGAACAGCACCAGCACCTTACCTAGCAGTGAAGACTTTGAGACAGTTAGCCGAAGATGAGGGGACCGAATTTCCAGTTGCTTCTAAAATAATTAAAGAGGATTTTTATGTGGATGATGTACTTTCGGGCTGTGATACAGTAGAAGAAGCTATTAATGCAAGTAAAGAATTAATAGAAATTCTAAAAAGAGGTGGATTCGAACTACAAAAATGGTCATCTAATAGTGCAGAATTTATGAGATCAATAGAACCTGAGAAGAGATCTACAAAAGTTCAACTAAATTTAAACATTAACGGTACAATTAAAGCATTAGGAATACTATGGAATTTGTCAACCGATGTATTTAATTACAATTTAAATTTACCTTCTCTTTCTAAAAGAATAACTAAACGAAGTATTTTATCCGATGTTCAAAAACTGTTTGATCCACTTGGTTGGATAGCTCCATGTATAGTAACAGCGAAGATTCTCATACAAAAATTATGGCTAGCAAGAGTAGACTGGGATGAAGAAATTGATATTAATTTAGCAGAAGAATGGATCAACATAAGAAAAGATTTTGAAAATGTAACAGATATTTCGATAGATAGATGGATAGGATCTTCAAAGAAAAATAGTACAGCCATAGAACTACATGGATTTTGTGATGCGTCCGAAAAGGCATACGCCGCAGTCATATATGGCCGAATATTAAATTCAGATGGCAATATAAAAACCAAGCTACTTGCAGCTCGGACAAGAGTCGCACCAGTTAAATCAGTGTCCCTACCAAGGCTTGAGTTATGTGGCGCAGTATTACTCTCGAAACTCTTAAAACAAGTGGCACAAGCTATGAGGATACCTGCATCACATGTATTCGCTTGGACTGATTCAACAATAGTTTTGTCCTGGCTGTGTGGAGAACCATGGCGATGGAAGCAATTCGTTGCTAACCGGGTTGTGGAAATCCTGGATAACAGCTGCAATGATCAATGGCATCATGTCTCATCCGAACAGAATCCTGCTGATATTGCTTCACGCGGCGCTTTCATATCAAACCTAAAAATCTCAAATTTATGGTGGGAAGGACCTGAATGGTTAAAAGATACTAAAATTAATTTCACAAAACCAAATTTTATAGAAACAGATTTAGAGAAAAGAAACATTCAAGCAAATTTAAAGGTAAAGGAAGACAAGATAATAAAGTTTGAAGAATTTAGTAATATAAATGAACTTTTGACAGTGATAGTATTTAGTTTGAGATTTATACATAGCAAAACACATCCAAATGAAACTGATAAACCTATAAGAACTGATGAATTAGAAAAAGCTTTAATAAAATGTATTAAGATAGCGCAAGGAGATTTTTATGAAGACATAGAGATGTTAAAAAGCAATAAAAATTTAAAAATGCATAGCAAAATAAAATCATTAAATCCTTACCTGGATGGAGATGGAGTCCTCAGGGTGGGCGGTCGGTTACGTCACTCGGAGCTACCGGAACACAGCAAACATCCTATAATCCTGGAAGGAAAAAATGAATTAACTTACCTGCTTATTGCTGATGCACATAAGAAGACTCTTCACGGAGGAACGCAGTTAGTCTTGACGTACCTCAGATCGAAGTACTGGATACTGCAAGTGAAAAATACAGTCAAGGCTTACGTACACAAATGCATCATATGTGCTAGACAAAAGGCAGTGGTAAAAACGCAGTTGATGGGTGACTTACCTCATGCTCGCACGACGCCTGCACGTCCATTCTTGCACAGTGGAATTGATTTCGCTGGTCCATTGTATGTTCTGATGTCCAAGGGTCGCGGTGCAAAACAAAGCAAGGCATACATCGCTATATTTGTGTGTATGGCTACTAAAGCCATACATCTGGAGTTAGTTGGCGATCTTACCTCTCAATCTTTCGTTGGTGCATTTCGTCGATTTGTCGCGCGTAGAGGTCGATGCACTCATCTATACAGTGATCAAGGAAGAAATTTTGTTGGTGCAAATAAAGATTTAGCAGAAGCCTTTCGAGATGCAAATCTGGAACTTCCAGGTCACTTAAGTCAAATTTTATCTTCTGAAGGAACTCAGTGGCATTTTATTCCACCTTACAGCCCCAACTTTGGTGGTCTATGGGAGGCTGGTGTAAAATCCATCAAATATCATTTGCGACGAATACTTACAGGCAGTCTCACATTTGAAGAGATGACAACCACGCTGTGTGAGATTGAGGCATGTTTAAACTCACGGCCTTTGACTCCAATCGACACTTCTGACCCAGACTCACCAGAGCCTCTTACACCTGGTCATTTTTTAATCGGTGAAGCTCCTGTCAATATTCCTACTCCTGATCTAAGATCTGTCAATATTAATCGTTTAGATCGTTGGCAAATGACTCAAAAATTGGTTAGAGATTTTTGGCACCGGTGGCAGACTGAATACTTATCGCGTTTACAAACTAGACCTAAATGGGTAAAACAACAAGCAGAATTTAACGTAGGGGACATAGTGTTAATAAAAGATGTACAATTGCCTCCGGGAAAATGGTCATTGGGTAGGATAGTTGCAAAACACCCCGGTGAAGACGGCTTCACAAGAGTTTATAGTGTTAAGTACCGCAATGATATAGTCAAACGATGTTTGAGTAAATTGTGTGAGTTACCTGTGAATGATGTTAATACTTAATATCTGATGATAATTATATATGAATATTGTTTTGTGAAATAATTAAGTTTCATTCCTACAAATTTTTGTATTTACCTAAATCTTTCAAATTTTTCTATGCATTGAGGTAATGTACTTTTAAAATTATGTAATCCATGTGACGCATGTATGTTTGCATATCAATTATTATTGTTTGCACAATTGGTAGAAACTTAAAACATATGCTGTATATTTTCTGTAGTATTGCAAGAGATATTGTTGATGTATTGTAATAATTTGGTTGATTTTGTAAAGTCCTATCGTACTTTGGTGGGCGGCATGTTATATCACTCGGTCAACGGTCATTCCCGCGCCCGCCAGTCCACAATAAACTATCATAAGAATCGCACGCATTTTTCTATTACCACTCCAAAGCTGCATACGATAGTCGAACTTAATGCTATACAATTAAGAACACAATATAATGTGAATTTATCAAATATTTTTTCATATCACGTTGGCAGTGAAGTTCCCGCAATACATTATTTTAAACATTTCGTTTAACATAATTTTGTGGACATCTTAATATAGGCAGCCACGGTAACTCATCACTGTGGAATAAACAATGGAAACAATTAATTGTAATAAAATTGGCCAAATGCAAGTTGAACTTGTTCATGCCTATAATTGGCACTCATACGAACCTTATATTATTAATACTACTATAGGGTACTTCTAAGTACTATATAGTGTATTGTGTGTGTTGCTGTTGGCATGTAAATAAATAAAACTTCACACTGAGAGTTTCTTGGCACCAAGTTTTCATTCATTTTTTATATTTGTTATCATATCAGCCATAGAAGTAAATGCATTGCGAAAATTTGATCCGTCTGCTTATGCTGCGAAAAACACCGAAAAATAGTGGTTTCTTGTATGACGACCCCCATTTATTTTCACTTTTATTAAAGAATAATATTTAAGTATTAAAAAAAAGAAGTATTTTTTGTTATAGCGGCAACCGTTATATGTACCCAGTAAAAATTTCAAATCTATCTTTTAAGGTTCAAGAGATAGAGCCCTGTAACAGCGGAGGCTTAGTAATAGGGTTCCGTCTATATCTTTTGGTTGCATAAGCCTAAAATTACCAATCAAATTAGTGTAATATGTAAACTTTTTAATTGGATTAAGATAAATTTTTTACTATTAATTCGATTTTAAAAAAGATTTATATTTATTGTTATAGGTGGATTGTAATTTTTACAGTACTCAACGACCAATTAAATGAAATCGGGAACACGACGTTAAAAAAAACACAACTGATTTATCGTTACTTCTTTATAATTATTTTTTACTTTTATAAAACATGTACAAGGTATCTCTTATATTACCTAAGCATCTTAAAACTACTTTTACATAATTGGAATCTAAAGTGAAGGGGGGAGGTCCTACACGTCGATCTGCACGGAAGCGTCCCACGCTCGCGCGTTGACCATGCGCAGCGTGGAGCGCAGCGTCGCGCCCGGGCCCAGCGCCAGCGTCAGCGGCTGCGAGGCGTCGCGCGGGCGCGCGAACAGCGCGTGCAGCGTCTGCTCCCAGCGCACCGGCGCCGTGGTGAGCCGCGCCACGCGCGCCGCCACGTCGCGCGCGTCGCGGTACGCGCGCGCGTCCACGCACGACACCACGCGCACGCGCGGCGCCGCGGCCCGCACGCTGCCCAGCGCCGCGCGCACGGCCGCCTCGGCGCGCGCCATCAGCGGCGTGTGGAAGGCGCCGGCCACGCGCACGCGCGCCGCGCGCCGCACGCCGAACGCCGCGCCCTCCGCCTCCACGAACCGCAGCGCCTGCGGACGACGGCTCGGGGGAATACGACACTGATGACGATTACGTATCTCCTACACGAGTTATGTCTTTATTTGATTCTTTCCGCTCTTATCGGATAGAAAACTGGGCAGTACGATCGAACCGACCGAACTCTGATAATAATATGTATGCTGCAAGCAACCACTGCAAGTGAAATTTCGTCCATAGCAAGTGATAGTTGTTCTATTAAGTCGATCATGTATGAATTATTACCTACCTACTTTCTATAGTTGCTCCTCATTGCTCAACAGTGTTACAGAATATTTTGTTAAGTTTATACTTATTGCCATTGCTGTAAATTGCTTTATATATTATCATGTCACAATCGACCAGTATTACTCAACAGATTTTTATTGCTTGTGTAAACATATCTTAACAAAGTTTAAAATTGACAACAATACAACAAATATTTCTAGCTAATCGACTCACCCCATTCACTAAAACGTAAATTCGGACAATAGCTGTTGTAGGACGAGTAGTCGATACAAAGTAATTTACCTCCTCGTCGCCGGCGATGACCTTGCAGCCGGGGAACAGGTAGTTGGCGACCTGGCACACGGGCTGCGCCACGTGCGCGGCGGCGGCGTCGCGCGCGGCCGCCAGCAGCGCGCCGAGCCGCGCGTCCGGCGCCAGCCACAGCGTCAGCATGCCGCCCGCGCGCTCCGCCGCTGCCGCCTGCGACCCCCCGGTTAACCACATTTTCGTGCCATTTATCGAACTGATTGCTAAAAAAAGCCAGCAGGATTCGAAGCGTGACGTGCACCGACGGGTGACGAAGTCGAAGGAAACGAACGGGGAAGGTACAATTTTTGTAGGAAGCTGAGCTCCGTTTGATTAGTTATATCGGAAATATTATTACTAAAGATGCGCCGAATTTTCGTTTGGTATTCGGTATTCGGCGTATTCGACATCTTTTTTGCTATTTGTATTCGGCCGAATTATTCGGTTTTGGTGCCGAATATATTCGGTTCGAGTAGGTATGTCTATTTTCGTGTATACACGACACGGTACATAACTAAAACACAAAACTTCTTATGTAAGATTTATGTTATATTATAAGTCAAAGAAATCCTATGACAAATTTAATAACATAAAGCAATTAAACTTCAAATCAACATTTATTTTGAAACCTCAAATGAACATATTTATTACTTACTAGCTGTGCCCCGCGGTTTCACCCGCGTTTAAAGTGTAAATACTCTGAAGTTTTCATGGGATTTAACTTTTTTGCGCTTATCCCTAATTCTTTTTCCAAAATCATGTAGCCTATGTTACTATCTATAACATCAGCTAACTGCCAGTGAAAGTCCCGTCAAAATCAGTACAGCCATTTTGAAGATTAGCCAGAACAAACCAAAATTTAAATAATATTTTATTCATTATAAGTACCGTATATCCTTTTATTTTATATTTTCCTTTTATGTTATAAGCTATTAGTAAAATGTTGTTATTTTGATCTTACAAACAGACACTTAAATTTTAATTATTTGTATAGATTCTATATAGTCCGGTCAAGTTAGACAATTGAAATAGCAAAAATTCCGGGAAAGCTGAATTTTCGTAGAGACCTTGGGTTTACCATTACAAATAAAGTGTCAAAAGTCCCCATCGATCCGACGTGTGCGTCGGCAATTATTCGGGGTTAAACGTCAAAATTTTGGGCTTTTTGGATTTTCTCAAAAACGGTAAGTTTTATCGAAAAATACTTCAGCCCAAAGTTGTAGCTCTTAAAATTCTCTATAAAATGGTGCTTATAATTTTTTTCTCTAAAACCAATAACTATTCAGATATTGCGCTTGTAAGAATTACGTTTTACATGATATCCACCCCACCTGTGAAATAGCGTACTTAGCGGGGTTTTTTAACATGGTTTCCCTGGGAAATTATCCCAAGAACCTTTACGACGCTACTTTCAGGGACAATATTTATTTAATCGTATGAAGATTATTGATATTGGTTATTAAGTTCAACTGTCGTTCTTTTTTTGTTACTTTAATCTGATTTATACTCTTCATATTCAACTTCAACAATCACGTTTTCTTTTATTTCTTTTTCTTTCTTCATCTTTTTCTTCCTCTTGCTGAATGTTTAGAAATTGTTTAAATGGAGACGAATCAGTTGTCTCTTCATCAGATCATATACCTCTCTTGTATTTAATTAAACATTTGAGCAAACCTTGGCAATTGGTACACGCTGAAAATACTGTAACCCTACTTTTCTACTGCCACATTTGGCACTACGATGTTTTTTGCAATTGCAAAAAACAGTGTTAAGAAGTTTTTCTCGAGTGGGGGTCAGCAAAGTTTGAATCGATTCCAAAGTATTATTCATTAATTTTGAACCCCAGTCTTCAGGGTTCAGTTGATTGCCTTGCCATGTCTGACCTGATACAAGTGTTGAATAGCAGATGCCGATGTTGGAGAAGGAAAAGATAACTTATACTTGCTTTTTGTTTTATTTCACAAATGTTAAATGTCTGTACTTATCTACGCATAGATATATCTATGTATCTACGCAATAATTGGAGCTCCGCAACTAGCAAGAAAAAGCCGAATTCCCTTCGTAATTTGATTGTTGCTTGAGGTGAAGAAACAATTACAATTACAATATCTGGGGTTAATTATACATATCCATGGGCGGCAGTAGCCACTTACCATAAGGTGGACTGCATGCTTGTCTGCTACCCCAATATTATAAAAAAAATATTAAAGTAACAAAAAAATTAGAACGACAGTTGAACTCAATAACCAATATCAATATTCTTCATACTATGTATTAAATAAGTATTGTTGCTGGAAATAACATCATAAAGGTTCGTGGAATAGTCCTCCCAGGGAAACCACGTTTAAAAAACGCGCTGAGTATCCTATTTCACAGGTGGTGTGGAAATATGTACGTATCGTGTAAAACGTAATTCTTACAAGCGCAATATCTGAATAATGATAGGTTATAGAGAAAAAAAAATATAAGGAATATTTTATAGAGAATTTTAAGAGCTACAACTTGGACCTAGGTACTTTTTCGATAAAACTTACCGTTTTCGGGAAAAATGCAAAGAACCTAAAATTTTGACATTTGACCTCGAATAATCTGCCAACGCACACTTCGGATCGATGGGGACTTTTGACACTTTATTTGTAATGGTAAACCCAAGGTCTCTACAAAAAATTGGCTTTCCCGGAATTTTAGCTATTTGACCACTATTTTTATGTCTAACTTGACCGGGCTAATAGTTAGTTTAGTCATCATTTATTTTAAACCTCAAATCAGTATTTCTTTTTAAAACTTAAATCAACATTTTAAAGTTTTAATGAACACAGGTAACTGGCAAATTGACAATGGAGACTATAAAAGAAATATTAGAACCTGTTTACGCGGCAAAACAATGAATTGGTAAACCGAATAATTCGGCCGAATATCCGGTTCGGTAAAAGTTAAACCGAATAATATTCGGTATTCGGTTATTCGGTGAAACCACTATTCGGTGCATCTCTAATTATTACGTTGTCGTGTGTAAACACGAGACGAAACATGCGCGCCGATCGTCGAGGGATATTTTTGTGTTTCGAGAGGGGTGCGACCTTCGAGGCCGGGAAGGACCGACCTGCATGGCGGCGGTGCGCAGCTCGACCAGGCGCAGCGCCTGGTCGAAGGGCAGCGCGGCGGCGAACACGAGCGCGGCGATCTCGCCCAGCGAGAAGCCGGCGGCGGCGCGCACGCGCTGCAGCGCGGCGGGGCGCAGCTCGCGCGCGCGCTCCAGCGCCGCCAGCGCCGTCACCAGCACGGCGGTCTGGCCGCGCGCCGCCAGCTCCGCCGCGGGGCCCTCGCGGCACACGCGCGACACGTCCCACCTGCGCGCGCACACTCCTCGATATCACTATTGCCGTTTCGACGCGTGCTTCCGTTGAAACGATACATGTGATAATAATTAGGCCTGTTTTTTGCAATTAACATAAGGTTTATACATCGAACGTCTTCTAATTGAGGCAACTATACGGAGAGGTGTCCGTCTTAAAAGCATTTTTTTGCTCTCCGACCCCTCAATGGGCATATTGCTAACGACCGAAGAAAATATATATTATAGTATAGGTAATGAAGTTAATGATAATAATATAAATATATATACAGGGTGTCCCGTAAGTTCCACCACAAACTTGGGGAGACCGTAAGTTACGGTCTGACCTCTCAGAGAAAAAAAAATATCTGAGTAAAAGTGTCACCGTTTTTGCACTATCGCTTGTTTTATATTTTCTGAAAAATTCAGCCCTCTTTATCTTCTTTCGTTAACTGAGTGTACAAATTTGATGATGTAGTGTTTATTTTTTTTGTTAAATACTATCAAATAGAATAATATAATATATTGAATTCGTTAAAAGATGTACAACGGACCATGAAAAAAATAAGGCCATTTTTAGATTTTAAATTTTTCACAAATTTTTCCTCAACTTTGACTATTCGCGGTGAAAAAAAAATGTACTGAACTACAAGTGCAGATTGCCCAAAAAAGATGTCTAGTTAATAGATTTCAAAAAGGTACCACACTTACTATTTAAAGTTGAAGAAAAAAAGTTAAGGCTGTTTTTGCATGAAAGGGACTGAAACCAACTAAAACGTAATGATCGAGTTTATATTTAAATTATGCTTGCTACAAATGTATCAAAAAGTACTAAATTACATCATTGACCAGTTAGGCACTTAAAAATATCCTTCTTCAGTTGTAAAAAAAAACAACTAAGTAATTAACTAGCAAACAAAGTAATACAATTTTTCAAGTCAATTTTTACCTAATAAAAGTACTGCTACAACTGCTAAACTGTCGTGTTGAAGTGAAACCTTATGAGGTTTCTTATGACCCTCGTATGCAAGGGTGCGTTTTTAAGTCCGCGGAATAGCGGGGTTGGAGGGGGGATAGCGGGCTTGTTAAGGGTGGTGCGTGTTAAGTGACTCATAAATAGCATAAATATAAAGTTTTATCACAATTGCATCATTAGTTCTAAAACTATCGACAATTAAACAACTCAATCCGGAAGAAAATTGGACGTATGGAGAAAATCGAACATCGCGCCGTTATAAAGTTCCTTACCAAGCAAGGAAAGTCTGTGCAAATCATAATAAAAGAGATGTCATCGGTTTACGGGGACTCTTGCCCTGGAAAAACGATGGTTTACAAGTGGAACAACCTTTTTAAGCAAGGCAGGGATTCACTTGAAGACGACCCACGACCAGGACGGTCTGTTGAGGTGACCACTCCGGAAACGATAGCGGAAGTCGAAAAATTAGTACTGGAAGATGCTCGGCTAAAGAAGAAACAGCTTGCAGAAATGGTTGGAGTATCGGATACAACCATTTTTAAAATTCTGCATGACCATCTTGACATGACTAAGGTAAGCATTTCTAAGCGCGCGGTGGGTCGGCACCCACCGCGCGCTGAGAAATGCTTACGCCGCCTCAAAAACAACAGCGCGTTGAATGTTCCCGTGCGTTTTTGAACCTCTGTGGAGAAGATAAGGATAATGTACTGAATCAAATTGTTACTGGAGATAAAACTTGGGTTCACCATTATGAACCGAGTCTAAACAAGACTCCATGCAGTGGCATAAAAAGGGTACAGCACCTCCTAAAAAGTTTAAGGTGTCACAATCGGCCGGCAAACTCATGGCGACAGTCTTTTGGGATGCAGAAGGAATTTTGTTAATAAATTACAAAGATAAAGGTGTCTTTATAACCGGAGAATATTACGCAACAATCCTGGAGCGGTTAAAAGAAGCCATCGAAGAAAAAAACGGAAAATTATCGAGAGGTGTCCTGCTGTAGCATGACAATGCGCCCATACACAAGAGCTGTATTGCACTGGCTGCCCTGCATAAGGTGAGCTTTGATATTTTAAATCATCCACCCTATAGTCCAGACCTGGCATGTGATACCCTCGTATGTGTATGTAATTTGAATCACAATGCCATAATTTAGTATCTTGGAACTGATCTGACAATGGAGCCAGGGGTGATACTTCAACTCTTCAGCGACAAAGGGTAAAAACTAATAGGTGATCTACCATCCATCTCCTGGCTTCATCATCAGATTAGTTTTTTTTTCTTTGAGAGGTCAGACCTTAACCTTTTTTCTCCCAAAGTTTGTTGTGGTACTTACGGTCCCGTATAATATACAGGGTGTCCACCCTGTATATTGTTTTGTGGCACATGCTATATACAGGGTGAATTTTTAAAACGGGCCTTCAGGGCCAAATCCGAAACTATAAGGATTAGCGAAAAATGCTGAAAGGAGTTACGAGGTCGATTTTGATAAAAACTAAAACTGCATCATTAGTTTTTTAAAATAACTTTTTCCCTAGCCGGGAATCGAACGAGTTCATTTTGAAAAAAAATACACTCTCTATATTATTCCACTATCTGATAGTGTTGCTTATAAGGATTAAAATCTGGGAAGTTATGATAAATGACAAACTTTCATTTATAATAATAATTAACTAATTTGGACATGCTGCTTCTAAGCTTATTAAGGGGATAATGTAAGTTTTAAAACATGATGCTGTAAGGAAAAAGTTAGTAAAATTATGTAAATTCATTATAGTTCCATTGAACTATAATGAATTCATTAGTTATTACATAGCTTTTAGTTATTACATAGCATTCTATGTAATAACTAAATTGGATTAAGTATTTTATATGCATTTCATTTATGTTTATTTTTGATACATTACATAGGGTATTGGATCTATGGTATCTGATTCTGTAGTTTCATTTGCAAAAAGGTTGATATTATCAACAATTCACAAAATATCATTTATTTTTAACCGACTTCATTGTACAATGAAATTTCTACATGAACAACATTTATGAATTTACCAGCTCTTTAAAACTATGCACCTAACTCATGTAACTACTAAAATATTCACTATCAATGAAAAAGTCAGGTTAATAGCAATAGGCTAATATGTAACATGTCCAAACTCATTCGGTTAAAAGATTTCCATTCAAACTAGTGGTGACCTTCAATATCTCTCATTACTTTGTGAGGAATATTTTAAAATCATAGTGGCAGTGCCACATACACAAGTAGTATTACATTTCTCATCCTGTACATTTTGTGCGGGGCAACTAAGGGAAGGATGGAATATTTGCGACAGCTAGGTGATGCAAAATAAATTTAAAGCACATATACCCAACGATGTTGGATGCCAGTTCGTAAAGATCTCTCGCGGCAGGAATATCTTGCAGGCGGCGGCCCATGCCTACGAAGTGAGAGCCTTGTCCCGGAAACAGCAGCACACTACTCTCCTCGGGGCGCACGCGCGCGTCGGTATCGGCGGGCTCGGCGTCGGCCGCCTGCGCCGCGTACGGCTGGGTGGCCCACTGCAACTCGCGCTCCGCGGGCGCCGCCTCGCCGAAGGCGCTCGCGTCTTGCACCAGACGCTTGAGCGGCGATTCGGGCCGCTCGGTCGTGTCGGACGAGCCCGCGCCAGCATGCGGCCCTCCGGCACGCACCCAACGCACGCTCGCACGTATGCGCGGTCTCCGGCACATGCATGCCCGACATATTATTGATTGCATCGGTCCATTGGGGCAAAGTGAGTACATATCGTTTTGTCTTTACATAAAAACCTAGTTGTAATTTCTAAGTCGACAACTCGTAAAATAATTATTATTTGAAGAAAAACCGTCAACACGAAACACTATATTATGGTATTATAGCTATAGAAATGTTTGACATTAATAGAAATCGTGACATTTATGACATTTACTGCAGGGCCCACAGAACACCTATATACTCCTGCAGAGCCTGCCATCAGTAAATTGTTGCCAACCCTTTCGAAGTAAAAAAGTCAATATATAAAGCTGCTTTAAAAAATTATTAACTTTTAACCTCAGACATCTCGATTGTTTTTTTTTTATTTACTGGATAATGGATAATTTCCTTGTTACTCCTGTCATGTTACTCCTGATAAGCTCTGACAACCTTTTCATGTATACAGGGTGAATCTCCATAAAGTGCACATATTGAAACAGGTAAAATTAAACCGCATTTTGTCGACAAAAAAAATAAAAAAAATAATGAAATAATTTTTTTTTTGGGTTTTACGACCTTTTGAAGTTTTTTTTTTGGAATTGTGCACCTGAAGTAAATAAATCGCTATAACTTTTAAACTAAGAGGGTTATCAGGTTCAAACAAAAATAACAATGGTTGCCAATGATAGGTCGTACTGATCCATGAAAAAAAAAAACAAAAAAAAATCATCTTCCCAGGAAAAAAATGTCAGATTAGTGCAAAAAAGCACTTTTTTTAGGTGAAATTTTCAGTAATTATCAATTTCCTCAAAATAATCTAGGCATTTTATTTTTTTATTATTATTTAATGCAATTCTACGTCGTATTAGCTTTCAAACACTAAAAAAAAGCATGCCTCTAACTTAAGTATAAAGTTTCCTACGAGCTCTTAAACAAAGGCAGTTTTTAAGGGTGTTGGTAATAAATAACATTTTTAATACAAACTAGTGTTTTTTTTTTAATTATTAAAGATTTATTTTATTACTGTTTTATTACTTTAATATCGTCAAAAATAAGAAACTACCATGAATTTACCATTGAAACATATTTTTGATAGTTTCTTTTGTTTATATTTTGGACATCTAATTATGAGTCGGACTATACCAGTTTTATTAGGGCGCACGTGCGTCGCGTCATGAGTATCTTTTTTGAAACGTTCCTAGCAAACTTTATACTTGAGTTAGAGGCATGTTTTTTTTAGTGTTTGAAAGCTAATACGACGTAGAATTGCATTAAATAATAATAAAAAAATAAAATGCCTAGATTATTTTGAGGAAATTGATAATTACTGAAAATTTCACCTAAAAAAAGTGCTTTTTTGCACTAATCTGACATTTTTTTCGTGGGAAGATGATTTGTTTTTTGTTTTTTTTTTCATGGATCAGTACGGCCTATCATTGGCAACCATTGTTATTTTTGTTTGAACCTGATAACCCTCTTAGTTTAAAAGTTATAGCGATTTATTTACTTCAGGTGCACAATTCCAAAAAAAAAACTTCAAAAGGTCGTAAAACCCAAAAAAAAATTTTTTCATTATTTTTTTTATTTTTTTTGTCGACAAAATGCGGTTTAATTTTACCTGTTTCAATATGTGCACTTTATGGAGATTCACCCTGTATAATAATACTCTATGACCTTATCTGTATGTATTCGTGTGGCAGTTTTCGGAAACAGTAATTTGTTCTCACCTTCATGAGCAATTTTTCAATTTAATTGAGTAAATCTAAATCTTATGTAGCTTATCAATTAAATAGATATATATATATATATATATATATATATATATATATATATATATATATATATATATATATATATATAGGGATAATACCTACATAATCATATTTTAATTTTATTTTTTATTTTATATACGAACTCGGACGAAGTTTGATTTTGTAAAAGTAGTAACACTAAAGAAGGAGTCAGTTGGAGTGAGATCAAAACGATGTACGTTGGATTTGACACGAGCTCTGAGAAATAAAATAAAAATTAATTATCACCATCAATCTCTCATTTCTACGATCCCACATATACAGGTGAATTTTTCAAACGAGCCTTCAGGGCCAAATCCGAAACTTTAAGGATTGGCAGAAAATGCTGAAAGGAGTTACGAGGCTGATTTTGATAAAAACTAAAACTACATCATTACTTTTTTAAAATATCTTTTTCCCTAGCCGAGAATCGAACGAGTGCATTTTGGAAAAAATCCACCCTCTATATTATTCCACTGTCTGATAGTGTTGCTTATAAGGATCAAAAGCTTAAAAAAAGTGTTGCTTAAAAGGATATTATATATGTCGGCGCTTCCATAGATCATAGAGTGGGTAGAACGAGGTCACTATGGTTTTACCCGCTCTGACGCAACTCCGGGCGCTAGTGCACAGAGCGCGCGAAAATAGAAATGGTTCGGCGGCAAATAATCGAGTGTGTTGCGCGAGTGCATTACGTGTTCGGTGGAGTGTCAGTGATTTTGTGTGTATTCCTTTTGTTAAACTATTGTGATTTCACAGAATAGATCATTGTTTATTACGTACGTTTACTTTAATTTCACCTCGCCCGACCAACCTACGCCTACAAACCTACATTATATGATAATATGGAGTCGCAGACAAATAATAAAAAGGCCCTGATAAAGGCTCTGTGCCTTGACATTGGCAAAATGGTCATATCATAAGACCGAGAAAGCATAAAAAAAAATATATAAATACAAAATCAAAATTTTTAGAGAACGCCTAAACGGTCAATTATATTGTGCAATATTATTCACATCATAGACTGGGGGATTCCATTCAATTTTGTACCCCGGGCCTCATTCAATATATCCAGCCCGGGCCTCTGACAACCTTAGTCCGCCGTTGGTATAATTTATATAAATTAAATTTTGGATCATTTAGATAAATAGGATTTGAAACGTATGTCTAGAAAGGAAAATACATGGCTTTTAATTATTTAAAAAAACTTACTTACGCTTACTTTAGCCTGTCAATTAAATTGTGCAATATTTCGCATTGTGCAATATTACTGACCGTTTATGGCTAATATAGAAAATTGCGCAAAGATTGAACGAAAGTTTGAGCGAGTTTAATTTTTATTGCACCATATTTTTTAATCGCATCGCGGAGGGTCAGTATTGCAATATTTTTGTTTTAATTAAAAATAGGTTAATTACAGTGCACTTTTTGAATGTCAATACATCTACGGCCATTTCACAAGGTGATTCGTTATGGAGAGAACTATACTCAATCTCCGACTGAACACGAAAATTTTGTGCAGTTCGTATTATTGTGCAATATAATTGCTCGTTTGGAGTCAGAGCGCCTTTCAATCTTGTTGTACATTAAAAAGTATTGTACAATGTTATTGTGGGTATAGGGGCAGCCGTAATTTATTAGAAACCTAAAAAAAATATTTTTTTGAACATCGATGTATGTTATTTTGGCTAAATGTAACGATTCTGGTTTACTGCCAACGATACATCGATATGTCAAACACAATGCCTAGTCACAGATTTCATTTCACTTGTTCTCACTTCTCACAGTAAATACAGATAAAATATTTTAAAATTTCAATCAATTTGTTAAATGTACTTTACTATGAATCTAAAGAAATTTCAATCGATTCTATAAGTTATCTGCTAATACGAATATCTTACATTTGGAGCTTAAATGCTTTTTGATATAGAAAATAAAAGATAAGAGGTTATTTTTTGAGTTTTCACGAGACGGTGGTCGAGAAAAAATTTTTGTGCTATTATTTTGCATACTTTGCACGCCTGGGATATTCTCTGAACAATCATTCATAAACCACATATTTGCCAACAAGGTAATTTTTTGTTGTCAATATGTAGATTTGCGATTCAATAACTTTGTAATTAGTTTTTCTTTACCAATATTACCAATTACATGTAGGTATTTATTATGAAAAGTAAGATATTGATATTTGTAAAATGTAATAACTATTTAAATATAAATAGTTCTTGAATGTGGTTCACATTGTAGACATTATTATTGGTCTCTTGAAATAAGCTCATTGTTTTCAAATGTAAATTAATACCTGTTTAAACAAATAGTCATGCTTTTGGTATTTAATAACATAATATTGAGATATGTAAAATAAACAAACATGGTACTTTTTATTAGTATTTCACTTATTTTTATTTGTGTAATTCATTTGGAAACCATAAAAATGTGCTTCTAAAACTTTGTTATAAAAACACATGCAGTATTTCAATATAAAATATAAGAAATTTAAAGAAAAATAAGATAAAAGGTGAAATTTTCGAACCCATTATTGGAATTTTATAGTACTTTACTGTACATGGATTATTAAATCTAAAATAATGTAAAACCTCATCATTCAAAGAATTATTGTAAAAAATTATGGGAATGGTTCAAATTTTAAATTATAAATAAAATTTAGGATGGCTCGAGGACAGCAGAAACTCCAGTCACAAGCGAAGGCGGCTGAAAAGCAGTCAAAGATGAAGAAACAGCAGGGGCATAGTGCCACTGATCAGAAAAAAGCAGCACAGAAAGCCTTGGTGCATGTGTGTGTAGTGTGCAAGGTGAGTGGTCACTTGTGTTGCTATTATTTATTTATGTATATTATGGGTTAACTCCATTGGAAAAATGAGATATATCT